>CM038216.1:122892303-124092303 GCA_021442155.1 Cymbidium sinense
ACACAAGAGGAAGTCCTAAATACTTTAAAGGGAAAGATCCTTTTGATATCAATGAATTTGAGAATACCTCCTCATTCTTACATCCTTTGAGAAGCAAATGGATGATTTGCTTTTTTACTTCCTCAGTATTCCTCAACTCATTTAGAGAGAGTTTCAGTTGAAGGTGGTTATGTTAGCTTCTCCAAGAACCAAAGGTCATCAAAGATATAGAGATGTGATATATTGCAATTCATTGTGGAAATAGAGTCAGAGACCAAGGTTGACTTCCTTTTCTATGATACAGAAAAAGTATCCATTGTTATAGTAAAGAGATAGGGGATAAAGGCGCCTTGTCTAAGTCCATTAGAGGAAGGGAAGAAGCCTTTAATACTGCCATTTAGCGCTATAGAAAAAGGTACATCCATTATACAAGCCTCCACCCATTTTGTAAACTTGATAGGAAACCTTTGTTGAGTAATCTATGAATGATAGAGTATCATTAACTTTATCAAATGCTTTCTTAAATCAAATTTAGCAAGAAAGTAGTTATTTCCAGCTGAAGGAGCAAACTCATGACAGATCTCAAAAGCCATTGCTAGGTTATCTGCAATGTCCCTGCCCTTTATAAAGGCTGATTGAGCAGTGTTGATAATTGAAGGAAGGAATCTCCTCATACGGCAAGCTATAATCTTGGCAACCACCTTGTAGAAGGTGTTACATAAGGATATAGGTCTAAAGTCCTCAATCTTATTAGAATGTTTGATCTTTGGGATGAGAGTAAGTAAAGTATGCTTAAAGCAAGTTGGCATTTTGGATGTTTTGAAAAGAAATTGACTAAGGAAGGATTTGCCAATGACATTCCAAGAAGTTAAGAAGAATTTGGAGTTAAATCCATCGTAGTGGGATTTATTCTCATTGATACTTCTAAGGGCAGTGAGGATTTCCTGATCAGAGAGATTAGCTTCAAGCTCATTTGCTTCAATTGTAGATAGGCAAGTTCCCAAGGGGAGGTTCTGAGAAGGAAGGTGCTGTCATTGAAAAGTTCGTAATAGTATTTACGTAATTCTTCCAATTAATTGTCGTCCATAACTCATCGTAATGAATTTCCCTTATCAAGTTGGTATTTTTCCTTTCTTTAATGGAATGATACAAGAATTTGATATCATCATCTGCATATGTGAGCCAGTGTGCTTTGGCTCGTTGTTTAATCCAAAGGCTTTCCTTTATAATAAGCTCATTGTATCCGATCTTGATGTCCTTAGCATCTAGAAGTAGTGGTGTTGTATTTGTAATCTTTCAAGTATGTTATTTTGATCAAGTCTTGATTTGCAAAGAGATAGGTGTTGTCTGAAAATCAAACGTAATATATGTTTAACATGCCTTAGCTTTTAGAGAGGATAAAGAGCGATCACCCCTGAATGTAGAAAGCCCATGCCTCCCCTCCCGAACCCCTGGAGCTGTCCAATACCCCAAAAGAAATCTGTGAGAGGGGGATAAAGGAGTATGCAGAAATGTTACCATGGGGGAATGATCAGATGAAAGAGGTGGAAGAACTTTGTAGTATGATGTAGGTATTGCTCCAACCATTGTGAATTGCAAAAGCCCATCCACTTGGAGAAAATAGGCTTGTCCTGGTTGATTGTGTGTAGAACAGCCCAATACTAGTCATTTCAAGAAGTTCACAATCATTAACACACTCTTTGAATTCAAGAGTGTTGTTTAGAGATACCAGATTACCACCCTTTTTGTCCTTGCTATTCAGAGGGCAGTTAAAATCTCCAAGAACAATCCAAGGAGAGTTAACAAGAGCAGTAGGTCCCCAGTGAGTTCCACAAAGCTTTCCTTATGTTGGCATCGTTATCAGCATAGATACAGGTGAGGAAAAAAGGTTGATTTCCAGTGGCCGAGACTTTAACATGTATGAACTATTGATTTTTGGAGATGAGGTCAAGACTCAGTCTATCAGCACTCCATTTGATCCAGATTTGACCACCTGGAGCGCAATCAAAATTGGATACAGATAGTTCAGAGTTAAGCAAAGTGTAGTTTTAGTGAGAGAAAGGGCTAGAAGTAGTTTCAGATTGGATCTTTGTTTCAAGGAGGCAGAAGAGGTCTAGGTGATAGTCCTTTATGATCCTTAAGCAATCCAGCTTGCGGCCAGCAGCAGAGAGACCCTGACGCTCCAACACCGAATGACATTTGATTCATTGAGAAGAGGAGGTTAAGGGCTTCTTGCCCTTCTTTTTTATTTCCTCCTGAGTCGAAGGTTGGATGTGAGTTTAGAGCCACCGCCTCATGCATAGCTTGCGCTGGGTTTTAGGAACTTTTCCTTGATTCTGTTGTTGGTGAAGCGGCTAGAGAAACCGCACCACTGGTGGTGACCCCGTGATTGGAATCAACATTAGTTTCAGAATTAGTTGGATCTGTGTGATCTTTAGAGGTGGAAATATCCTCTTCTAGCACCTGAGATTCCTCTTGAGGGGGAGATAGAATGGGGGGCTGATTCAAATCAGCAATGGCTGATGAAGGAGAAGTTGGTCTGTTAGTTCCATCTAGAAGGTTATTCATATTAGGAGCATCCACAGAATTAACTCGCGTCATCCAGGAGGTGAAATATTCCTCCTGCATTCCCTTGAAGTTGATTAACAAAGCTCCTATTCTTTGGTGCACCGACTCGCCACTCTTAAGTTTTGATGCGGAGTAGGATTCTTAGGACAAGATCGATCATCATGGGAGAAGGTTTTACAATGGGAACAAACCGTCGGCTTCCAATCGTAGATGATCTCCTGATCAAACTTTTTGCCATTCAAGTTAATAGGAATTGAATCTGGGAGAGTAGAAGAAGTATTAACCAACACACATATACGCTGAAGGTGATACGGGTGAGATTGTCCACTGCTAACGGGATGCCAACACGGCTTGCGACTTTGGAAAACCGAGATTCATTCCAGCAACAGAGTGGAAAGTTCGGCAATTTAATCCAAACAGGGAGTTCGGTGATAGATTCTTTGGATGGCCGAAAGTCCCAAGACCATTGTTGGAAGATAAATGGTCGACCATTAAGGAAACAAGGGCCGTTGTCCCACACCAGATTGTAATCTTCCTGACAGTTAAATTTAAAAAGAAAGAAATCTCCGTCGAGAGTAAGAAGGTCGAGGCTACCTTTAAACTGCCACTCTTCTTCTTACAAGGAGAGCCCCATAGTAGGGGCGCTTTTCCTTGCATGTCCAATGAGGAGAGGCCATTCCCTCCGGCAGAGCTCTCAAAAGTCCACTTCCTGAGAGTCCGGGGGAATGAAGGAGAGAGGGATAGATTGACTTTTTTCATGTTGGGATAGAAGGAGATCCTTCCACATGTTTTTCCCTGGAGTAATGGATCCGACCAGGGAAGGGGCAAGGTGACTAAGTGCCGGAAAATGGGCATTATGGAGGGGAAGACGAATAATCCATGTCGTGCTATCCAACCCAGGAATCGGGATGGTTGACGCCTGAGGTCGAGCCAAAAAAGGATCCGGCTGTGAGGAGGAAGGTGAAGGAGGGAGGAGAAGGCCGTCGGAGGGGAAGGAAGAGCTTCAGAACTTACCCTAGCCGCTTTCATCCGTCTGATTTTTTTGCTAATCATAAAGTGCCGAACGACTGGACTTCCCGCTTTATGTGTAATGAATTTCAGTGTGGTTTTATTGCTGTAATTGTAGCACCATAATTAATCAATTTTTCATATTAAAATTTATTATGGGAAATTACGTAAACATGTTATTTAAAATTTGATTATTTCTAAATTAGGAGATTTATATACACATTATATAATTTTTATATATTTATATATCTAATATTTAATTTTAATATTTACATAAATAATTAATATCATATCAAATATATAATTATCATATATATATATATATATATATATATGCTAGATCCCTAAATGTATAAGAATTGTATAGTTTTTATGTAAATCTTTCTAAAAATGTTAACATTTAATGTAAAAAAAGATGATTTATATGTATTATGTTGCTATTAATTTGGTCATCAAATTTAAAATAAAAAATTAATTTTGTAAATAATTAAATTTTAGATTTTAAATAAGAAAATTTTCTTATAAAATAATAATTTCATCTAACATAGTAGAGAAGTAACAAATTATTATCCTTGAAATTTTAAAAGTTAAGAGTTATAATATATATAGATATATATATATATATATATATATATATATATATATATATATATATATATATATATAAAGAACAAATCCCTCCATCAATAGTCAATACAACAATACCATCTCTTCATAATATGAGATTGCTCTCCCTATGATCTTCATTATTACTTTGCTTATTTATTTGTCTTTCACCTCTTATTTGGGAGAGATGATCGCCCTCATGATCTTCTTCAAGATTCTACTAATTTGAAGACTTGATTGACAACAATTATTATACTTTCTTTAATAAGAATATGTGAAACTTTTGTGCTTGAAAGGACTTGAGGTCTCCTAAAGAGTCTTTCCTCCATCACATTATTGACATTTGAAATGTTGAGGACTTCCAAGTTCACCTCCTTAGTCACCAACATGTTTTAAAATTAATATCTCCTAAAAGCACTCCCACTTTTCAAACAATGCCTAATCATTCTTTACAAAGAAGAATTTATTAGGCCAATTATTCAAGGGATATTTTATTGACATGTTCATCTCTATTTTGTTCTTATTCTTCTAAGTGTTGCATGTGAATTATAATCATTAAATACGGCTATCATGCCAACCATGATCACCATAACTTAGTATTAAAATTGTGACACTTATGTTGTAAAGATCTCAATCAATTTAAAAGCTAAAAGAACTGTAAGCCCATATGTAAAGTCACACTGTGATATATCATGATAAAAAAAAGTGCTAAATCAATTTTTTTTAGGGAACAACGATCATCAAATTGTTGGGAAAGTGGTGCATAGAGCTTCTAATTTGCATCACTAAGGACAATAATGTTATTATATGAGTCTAATTGTGTCAATCAATTAGGGATGTCACAACTCAACTCTCAATTTTGTTGGTCGAATTTGATAGGGGTTGGAAGGAAACAACATGCCCCTTGCTTAGGATTTGGGGCTTGGCCCTTGAAATTTAATTTTGGGTGCATAATATCTCAATGATATGACATGAAGATCTTGACTTTATAAACAAAGAATATAGTGAAAGTAAGAATAATGTCTCTGCCAAAAGGACAACACCATGGTGCTAGAATTCATGGGATTGCACTAGCACCTCAATGCTAGAGCAACTAGTGCTAAGACCTGAACACTTACTTTTACAAGACAGAGAGGCTAGCACTGCGACACTTGAACCCATGCAAAATAATTAGAACAACAGCAGTGCCAATGCATAGGTGCAAGAGTGATAGTGCTACAAAGTGGGGGAGTCCTTAACACAATTATATATATATATATATATATATATATATATATATATATATATATATATATATATATATATATATATATATATATATATATATTAAGGATTTTTTTCTTCATTATCTTGTGAGTGTCAGTGGAGAGTAAGTGTCATAGAGTGACTAAAGTGTAGAGAGGCTTATGAAGTGTGATTTGAATAATTCTCCTTTATCTTCATTTGTGGATTAGGACTCCATAGTCTTTATCATTTTTAGGTTTTTTCACATTAAATATGATATTTTTTTACTTTTCTTGTTTTATTCACTTGCATTCAAAATTTTACTCTAGATCTCTTGAATAAGTTTATGTAATCTATCTTCTAATAAATAAACATAATGCTATCTACAATAACCACATCTAACTATCATCCTACCAATATTGTACAAAAAAAATTTGGTCAAGGGGCATAAGTTTGACAAAATAAGTTGAATGACACTTTTCTATCATGATTGGGGTCATGTCTCCTTCCACCTTGATTTTTTAATTCATGATTGAGAGGTCTTTGATGCTATTTTTTAAATGAGATATAAAATTTCAAAGGCCTTGAAGTCAAAACTCATAAAAACTTATAAGAATAGGATTTTCTTCCCGAGCTTCTTGTTTTCCTTCACTAGTCACTTGGTCTTTCGTCTAAGAATACCATCACATAGACGACCTTCTAGCACCTGGCTATGACAATCCTCGGTTACTATTGTCAGACATTGATGATCGTCATTGCCCATCTACTATCTCTATTATTGGCAAATGCTAACAATCAGCATTGCTCATCTTTCAAAGAACGACCATTATCAATGATCGTCATTGCTCGTCATTAACTAAAGTACATAATCATCATCGCTTGTCTATTGAAGATTTTCACCATCTATCTTAAAATAATTATTGCCACTTGCAAATAACTCCAACTAATTTTGTCTTATAGCTTTTCGCTCATTCTCCAATAGAAATATGTCAAATACATATTAAATCATAAATTGCATGAACCATAAATTAAAATTAGGCCTAATATGGCTCTCAAAATACCACTAGTCAAAGCACAAATCTTGATGTCGAAAGCGATATGATTTTGAGTCAAAATCGATCGAGATCAAGCACTTAAAATATCATTGGAATCTTTGGGGCATCAATTAAATCCCAAAATAGCCTCAAATATGGAGTGTTTATAATCAAATCGAGTCTCGACGAGCCTAAGATCTCATAATTGACTTCATTTGGGCATCCAAATGCTCAAAATACATCAAATGATCAAGGAATCATCCGAGCGTCCGATCGAGGGGAGTGGTAGCTTTACATGAATTTACAAGAATGCCCCTCCTCCCATCTATAAATAGGCCTTCATTCCTCACATGAGGAGAGGGCAAGTAAAGAAGAAGAGGAGCTGAAACAAGTAAAGAAGAGGAGGTGTTCAAGCAAGAAAGAAGAGGAAAAGCCCAAGTGAGGAGGAAGAGAGAGCTCTGAAGCTTGAAGATCCTCCAAGCAAGATCGCACAAGCAAGATCACACTCCCGCTCGGCGACCATCAACCACCGCCACCGGCCACCGTCGTCACTAATTGTACCCTACATTCCCACCAGAAGTTACCCCGCATCTCCACCATCAGTAACAATTACAACCTGATCATTGTTACACAGTTGTTATTCCTCTCTCATATGCAATTCTGTAATCCTTATCAGGAAGACTTTGTACTCAAACGTGATACATAGTGGAAGCTTTTATCGGCTAGCCATAGTTTTCCCCTCTTTTGAGATTTTCCACGTTAAAAATTGAGTGTCTCTTGTTCGCTTTAATTACCTGTATGTGCTTGACTTCACAAGCTAAAATGTGAACTTTCACTCTAAGACCGGTTTTCTAGCACGCAACAAGGCCAAATATATCAATCATCAAATCTCTCAACTAAAAAGGTATGCATATATATAATGAGCTTTTTAAGAAACTTAAATTTTCATAATCATATAGTTTTCTTAGCATTTAAAGATTGAAAAAAATAAAATATTTGCAAACATAAAATCATTAAACTCTTTAACGGCAATTTTTTTAAACTAAGTATCATTATAAGCTTAATTAGGTAATTAAGTATTATTAAAAAAAATTTAAGAAGTATAATAAAGTTATGCTACGCACGCCGATTCTGCATGCGTCAGATCACGTTCTAAGCGCCGACCAATTAATTGCAACTGATCCCGAACACTATTAGGGCCGATCGGTCGAGGTCTTCGGTTTGTTCGATTGCACTATTCCTCCGCGATTCCTCCACGATTCCTTCGCAATCTCGAGCTCGAGCACGCAACATCCCCGTCTGACCGCCGTTCTCGTAACATCGGAGCTTCCTGACACTTTGCGGTATCTCCAACCCATTGTGTCGCCTCGCCGAGTATTCAAATAAACTTGTTTTTCTTGCCGACGATTTACACATTTGACACTTTCCTCTCTCATATAGAAGGGTTTGGAAGCCAACATTAGCTTCCGGCGACGATTCCAGTGGCTACATTTTGTTCGGGGAAGTTTCCTGTGGTGGATTTGACTTGTTTTCGCATACATCCCCATCGTTATTTGTAAACTCAGGGTAAATCCCTATTTCTATTAATTTATAAAGTAATAGAGTATGTATGGTAAGAATTTGAGTAGTATTTTTATACTTTTGTTTGAGATTTGAGTTATATGTTTGCGTAGGCATTGCGATTCAGGTGTTAAGTAGCTATATAGTTTGTTTGACAAGAATTAGAATTTGTTTCACGATCCTTTTCTATGGAGGCAAACCAAGTATCGATGAGCTTCAAAACCAAGTTACGTGAGGTCGAATCGTCCAATTAAGGTTCCACAAAGACTCACCGAATTGAAGCAACGAATTGTAAGAATCTTGATCGATTGAGGCCACACGCCACTCAACGTCTCGTGCGGTGATTTATAACGTGTAATATCGACGACGCTTGCTAAGTTACACTTGACGAAGCTTCCAGTCAGATGTTGGTGTTGTATATCGAAGTGGAAGATATTAATATTGCATCCACATCAGCTGATCCAGTAGTAAGGAATCGACGACAATAATGGTTTGTTTCCTCTAACTTTTGCTATTATGGAGTTCGAGAATGTTGATTTGTGGTTGTGGTTCTTGCTGTACTTGCATGATGTGTTGCCCGTCGTGTCTGCTAGACGTTATTTGTGCATAATATCTGATAAACATCTCGGTACGCGTGGATGCAAAGAGATTTTTCCATGGGCGCACGCATTGTTTGCGGCTATTTGTATGAAAATTTTAAAATGTCGAAGGTTGGAGATTGGTGATGTTGAGTTTCTATGCCAAAAAATATATATGGTGTAGATCATGATATTCGCCGCTTTAACCATTTAATGTCAGTCACCGCAGATCAGTCAACATTCGGGGATGGGTCACACGCACAGATAATCAGATAATGGGTCGTTTTTACGGGAGTCATACATCGCCTAAGCACGGAGGAGTTCTTCCACACTTGCGGCTTATATTTTATTTCGACACGCTTTTACCGCCCGATACTTCGCTAGAGGTCCACCTGCAGTATTTACCACTCTTGGATGATCTTGATTCTTTTAGCATGATGTCTATGGGTGGAGCAAGCCATCTATATAGAAGTCGTGATGATCCATAGCCCAACAGTGGCCAACATGGTTGCACCTCCTTCGGGATTTGGGCTTGGGAGCATATTCATATGGGCAAGCCGAATTCTACATGTTCCATATCGACATATCCGCCGAAGCTTGCCGGTTTTTAAGGTATGTGTTGTTAATTGACTCAAATTATGATATATATATATATATATATATATATATATATATATATATATATATATATATATATATATGTTTAAACTATTTTCTGTGGTGCGTGATGGAATGATAAGTATGTTCGAGCCAATGACTAATGTCAAAGGTAAAATGAGCTGGTTGCCATAACACAGTGTCGATGATAACACTTTAGTTCAAATATCTCAGAATGCAGATTAAGTTTTAACATAATTTTTACTATATGCAGTGATCCTGAGTCAGACAAAGCGTGATCATAACACATCTATCAAATACATGCTCATACATATATAGCGACCTCTTATCACCGGAAGAGGGTTGAGTGGCATTTACCGATAGAGTGTCAGGCTTGACCTTATTCCCGAGTAGATGTAGCCCCGCTTGACCCTGGGTTTCAAAATGGTCGATGGTCGGGGTAAAGCGGATGTCGACGGGTTGATTACCCACACACATTGCCTGGGAGAGGAGAGATTGCCTCGTCGAGGCCTGGGATGAGGATGGACAGAAGACAACCATCACCAAGACATGATTGGGGATCGGGCTTCTTCAGATGCATCGTCCCGACAGATCCACCACTTACTACTGAGCACCAATGGAGCGTATTTATGTAAGTCCTGATATAAGTATTCATCTCAATTCAATATTTATGTAAGTGCATAATTTTACATACTATTTTTGTGAGCATATCGCTGACTGACATCTTTCACCATACTTTGGGATGATCACCCCTGCTGGGATGTGTTGATAGAAATGCCGAGCATGAGCCGGATGAGCGTGTACATATTGACACATATTATGGATCTTGCCTACAGGGTGTCGCACACCATGACCGGAGCCGGGTCATCTACTGCTGATCCAAGTCCTTCTATGTATACTGATCCAGGTCCTTCTACATATCAGCCTACATATGAGTCGCAGCCACCTATCTTCCGCCAGATGATATGACGACACCGAGGATCTTGCAGAGGGTCACCATCGCCTACGCGGATCGCCCATCCCGCACCGCCAAAGACACACTGGGAGTGCTATTCCACCACGGAGAGGCGATGTTTAGACAATATACTTTTGTGTCTCAGCATTTTTATCTCGTTTCATTACAAACTTGAGAGTCATGTACATGTTAAATTTGTTCATAATGAACTTATTATTTGTCCATTTCAAATGAATTTGTTAACTTCATATGATTGTCATCCATTAAACTATTACCAACTTGATCTCAAGAACCATTTCAAGTTTAAAGTGCATTTTTTTTCTTTTTTTTTAAAGTAGTTTATTACTCTACTTTTAGAAGAACAAAAATTGAAGTATTAAGATTTGTTTGACGAGTACGGAACTCTATGTACACGTGAAAATCTTGGTTCTCTTCATAATCCTAAATCGTGACGTTGTTACTCATCTCACACAAATCACACCTAAAAAAAATTAACCTGATGCCAGTCGTTCAATTAGTGGGCGATTGCTTTGCAGAACCACGTAGAGTCGACGTGATGCGCCCCTTAACGTGAATTATATCTATTTTTAAATTTTTTTAATAATACTTAATTACTTAATCAAACTTCTAATGATACTTAGTTTAAAAAAATTGCCCTCTTTACTTGTACTTTCAAAAAAAATTATAAAATATAAATTTATTCTACCAATGCATATAGCCCTTAGTTTATGGAAAAACAGGCTTCTGTGACTGTTAGTACTTTCCAAATCACTTTATCAGAAATTTATAAATGTGAAAAATCAATCATAAAAAGCCAAAATTAATTTTTAAATCATTAGCTATATAAGAATTTTTTATTTTTTTAAAAAAGAGAACAATCAAAATCTATCATTGCTTAAATATTATCGTAAGTTGTCTTAATAACAAATAATAATCTATACAACTCTTTTAATCTAGTTTTTTTAATTGAGTCAGCTAATGAGTTTCTATTTAAAATATAAATATATATATATATATATATATATATATATATTATTTATTTATTTTAATTGTAATTAAAATGATGAGCTGTCAGTGCTCGTGTCTGCTCATTAAAATAGCTTAATGGCCCATATTAGTAGCGTGAGAAATTATCTTTAAAAGTAATCATAATTTCCGACAATTTTCGGCCCACAAGCTGCTCCAGCACTCGCGCGTCTTGTCCTCTTATACAAAATATGGCATTAGAAAATGATATATATATATATATATATATATATATATATATATAATTTGAGCGGCAGTACTAATTATATCATACATAGTTCAGTATGCAAACGTGGCAAATATTTATTGATGGTCACATCTAATAATTCATGAGACCAATTAGTTTCACACCCGAATCTTTAATGTGACATCAAAAATATCATTGATATGACACTAAAAATACCACTAGTCAAAGTAGGAATCTTGATATCAAAAGCAAGTTGATCCTAAGTTAAAACTGATCGAGATCAAACATTTAAAATATTAAAAACTTCGATATCGCAAATCCCAAATAACACTTCAACATGAGTGTTTATATAAATTGAGGCCTCGACGAGCGATCTAAGCAAGATCTCATAATTTGACTTCATTTGAGCATTCAAATACTTAAAATACATCAAATGATCAAATAAATCATTTTGAGTCATGGAGAGTGGTTTCGGGTTACATTTCTGAACGCCACTCCTCCGATCTAAATAAATGCATCATTCTTCATAAGGAGGAAGCTAGAAGGTAAAAGCTCCCACCAAACATAATCAGTTACCACTGACGAATTCCTCTCTACCGCCACCGCTGGCTATTGCTCCGCCACCGCCGGCTATCATCGCGGTTATCGCTGGCCACCATCGGCATCTCCACGCTTAATTATCGTCTCCGCTTATCTCCGCTGATTATCGACGATAGCCGCACGTTGACTATTGCCGCTAGCAGGCTGCTGCCAACCGCTTATCGCTCGCCTCGCGACATTGCCGCTCTTAACCATCGTTTCGCTCATATCGCCGACCACTGCGTTATTCATCATTGCCGCGCTGGCGGCTGATTATCTTGCGGTTACCACTGCTGAATTATCGCTGCAATCTACCGGTACCACTATGGTCGGCTATCTCGCTGACTACTACCGCAGAAGGCCATCAATCATTGCTGCTTAATTGCGCCGCTGCCATACTAACCATCATGATCTCGTGGTGCCAACCATCGCTGCCGGTTATCTCGCACCACCATCGCCGATCACCGCCGGGCTACCACTGTTGTCGCATTGCCGACTTATCACCGACACGCCGCCGACTATCGCCACCACCATCGGCTAACCATCTTCGCCGGCCACCACCACCGACAACCGGCCATCGTTGGCCGAGCCCTGCTCACCATCACTACTAGCAACTATTACATTCTAAGTATGTTATATGCGGTTCGATTCTGATTCCCATTATCGCTCTTCCCATATATAATTCAATCCTATCGGAAAATTTTGTACTTTGAAACAGATACATAGTGGAAGATTTTTACTGGGTTAGGCCGCGTAATTTTTTTCCCTCTTTTCGAGATTTTTTCACGTAAAAATTCTAGAGGTTTATCATTAATTCTTCAAACATCTGTGTGTGCCGGAACAAAGCTGGCGTAAACTTTACTTTACCGCGAATCGGTTTTCTGACGCACACATGATTATATGGGAAACTGATTCTATCATTTCATCTTGTATGGCAACCAAGTTTCCAACAAGATCAAAACCACCATCGAGGTAGAACATTTTAAAAGCTTTTAAGAATGAAGATTCATCAAACTTCTCTTCGAGATTTTGTCAAAAATTTGGGGAAACGCTTAATCTCGTAAGATCACCCATGTTAATATGTTAAGCATCTAATCGATTACCATCCCAAGAAACAAGTTAAAGTTGGAGGATATTTCAATATTGAGAAGAGATATAGCTTTGTAAATTATGATTTTTCGATCATACTCATGAAAAACAAGACCAAGGTTAAGGAGCAACTTTGGCTACAACCATAAACGGATGTTTTGATTCGACCTCTTCCATACAGGTTAACGTTATCAAGTAACACTCTGACAAACAATCTCGGATAGATCAAAAATCCTCAGCGGATTCAATTCGACCTCTTTCATATAATGTCATCTGCAATACAACAAACAACCTGATATGTCAAAATCTCGGATTCAATTCGAATCTTCCATATATGTTAACGCCATCGTAACACTGACAAACAATCGATAGATCAAAATCCTCAGATCAATTCAATTCCATATAGTTAACATCATCGAGTAACACTCGACAAACAAACTCGATAGGTCAAAATCTCAATGAATTCTAATTGATCTTTCCATAGAGGTTAACCATCGTAATACTCTACAAACAACCCTGATAGATCAAAATTCTGGACAATTCACCTCTTCCTGCAGTGTTAACGCCATCGGTACTCTCGACAAACAACCTCGGATAGTCAAAATCCTCAACTGATTCACCCAACCTCTTCCATACAAGTTAACATCATCGGGAAACACTCTCACAAACAACCTCAGATAGGTAAAAAATCCTCAGCGGATCCAATTTGAACTCTTCCATAGTGTCAACGCTATCAGTAACACTCGACAAACAACCCTGATATGTCAAAAATTCTCACGGATTAATTCTTTCTCAGTTAATGTCATCAAGTAACACTTTGACAAACAACCTCGGATGGGTCAAAAATCCTCAACGGATTTGATTCTACCCCTCACATGCAAGTTAACAGCATCAAGTAACATCATGGAGAATCATATTTTAAAATTATCTATTAGACTTTCTGAGTTGCTCAAATGACGGTTCCTAATTAACGCTTCCCCGCTATCTTGGCAATTATCCACTGTTGAACCATCCATTGAAGTTTCAAGAAATCCAATTTCATAAGAAGACGAACTACTTGACGCCACCGGCTATTACCGACGGCCATGTTAACCATTGCCGCCACATCTCGCTGATTACCACTCTGGCCGCCACGACACATTGCTGCTGCCATTGCTGACCATTCATCGGTTACAACCACTGCTGCCGCTACTCTCCGTCTATTATTACTGCTGGATCATCGTTGCTGGTTACCACTGCCATTATCATTACCATCTCTGCCACTAATTATCATTCCCCTGACATCCCTAATTACATAATGTTATTACACTGGTTGACTATTTGCTTGCATCATTGCCGCTGACACTTATCGCTTGAACTACTACTGCTGCCGTTATCACTATCGCTGGCTATAGCGCTATTACTGGATCCAGCATTAATTGCTGATTACTTGCTTGCTACTGGCTGGGATTAATTTTATCGAGCTAACAATTTGCCGTGTTCTGGGCTGCCGAATTATCGCTGACCATCTCGCCGGCATTACCATCACCGCCATCATCTCCTGGCCACTACCGACATCGCCACCATCGTTGATATCGCCGCTGGCCGCCAACGCCGCCACAACCACCATCGATCATCATATAACTACTATCGTTTCATTATCGCTGACCGCCGTTGAAGTCTCGGCGAACTCGCCTTTGATCGCCCAACCCTGGCCAACGAGATACCTTCGGGGAAAACGGAGCTCGCGATAACCTGCGTTGCCTTGTCGCCTCGAACGGCTACCCAACGAGGATAATTGACTCGCTCGAGGGAAAGGGCCACCGTGATGAACTACGGGTCTTGATCGTGATCCAACCCGGCCGGTCCAATGAGAATCAGCTGACGCTTCTTTGAGGGAAAACTGTGAGCCTCGGCCAGATGAACTACGGCCTGATCGCCCAACCCACCCAACGAGGACACGATCTTCGGTGGAAAACTGAGCCTCGCTCTTATGAACTACGCCTTGATCGCTTCCTAATGACCTTCTCTTGAGAAGAAGAGGAGCACTAGAGTAAGGAGGAGTGCATTCTCCTCGCCCTGGGGATTTTTACACCCCTATAAGGGCAAAAAGGTAAAAAATTGCTGAAAACCGATCATCGGTGCTCATTTGCATGGTCGCCATAACATGCGATCCGTGGGGGCTCAGGACTCGCCGAACCACATGGCTCACCGCCTCTATGCCCTCCGTTCACTGAGGCCTTATTTTACTAAACCGCATCATCCCGCCCGCTTCTTCCGGCTACCATCGGACTGCACGCTCGGCCAGCCAACGATTTCACTCCACCCTCGGCCATTGCCTGCGACTCATCGGCCTCTGGTTCAAGGCCCGCCATCTGTTGCTTGCGCCATGGACGACGAAGCACCAAGCCGCTTCATGCCAGCGCAGCTCGACGCCGCAGACGCTCGCAGCGCCCGTAAGAACCCGTAAATGTCCGGATGGGTCCATAACTCCGAAATCACGCGCATACCCGTACACATCCGCGGCCCTGCACCCGCTTCTATAATCATAATCTTGTGCTCCCATGAAGATTTGTTCTCTCAAAATGTATGGTTAATGGACCCGCAAATTTCATTGAAGAATTTGCCATTTTCAAGTATTTGTCATATATATTTTTGGATGATCAAGATAATGTCATCAAAAAATAGGGGCAAACCGATATGACACTTAAAATAAAAGTACGAATCTTGATGTCAAAAGCAAGTTGATCCTAAGTTGAAACTGGTCGATATCAAGCGCTTAAAATATCATTGAAAATTTTAGGATGTCAGTAAATCCCTAAATAACACTTAAACATGGAGTTTATAGTCAAATCGAGTGTCTAGACGAGCCAGATCTAACAAGTCTAAGATCTCATAATTCTGACTTCATTTGGGCATTCAAATACTTAAAATACATCAAATGATCAAAGGAATCATTTTGAGCCGTCCGATGGAGTGGAGTGGTTTAGGTTTTGCATGTATTTACAGAAATGCCACTCCTCCAATCTATAAATAGACCATTATTATTCACATGAGGGAGTCCAAGCTAAAGAGAGGAGAGAGCTCTAAAGCTTGAAAATCCTCCAAGCATAATCGCACCACCACTGACCATTCACCCCGGCTACCGCCAACCACTGGCCATTGGTACACGTATTATTACCGTTTATTCATCATGCCGCCGGCTCCGCCACCATTGCCGATCATCTCCGCCGGTTAATTATCGCCGCCGGCTATCTCGCTGATTACCGACGCTGGCCACACACTCGCTTACCAGCATGCCGGACATCGCTAACCGCCATTATTTTACCTACCATCAATCTCGTTGTTGCCAACCATCGCTGCCGCATTCCGCTGACCACCATTATCGCTGGCCACTCCGGAATTATATCGCTGACCACTGCTGCGTTGCATATGATCATTTGCTGCCGGTACCGCCTGAATTATCGCCGCCATCCAGGCTACTACCACTCATCGACATCATCTTGCCGCCGACTCGCTTCACCATCATCTACTACCACTAGCAGTAGTTACACTCTAACTATGTCTATATAGCTATTGTTGCCTGATTCTGAGATTCCCATTATCAGCTCTTCTCATATGCAATTATGTAATCCCGTTATCAGGAAAATTTTGTACTCTGAAATAGATATATAGTGGAAGATTTTTGGCAAAATTTTTAAAATAAGCATGGTTAAAAACCTTAATTAGCAGATTAGGCACATTTTAAACAAAATTTAAAAATAAGATAATCTTCCCATTTATCGCGACTGGCTACCGACTGCTAGACAGTTACGCTCGCTAAATAAAGGCACTAGCTAGAAAATATTAAAAAAAAAAAATTCGAAAATGCAGATTGCGGATCGTGATCGAAGTCGCTGTTGTCAATTCAAACTTGGTATCATTGGAATCATTACCAAATTGACCAACTTTCATGTGACTGAATTGAGATTGATGCCTTGAGTAAGAAATTTTGATGATTCTGATTTATATATATATATATATATATATATATATATATATATATATATATATATATATATATATATATATATGGCATGCACAAAAGGAACCCTATATATAAGCTCTATTTTTAAAACAAAGGAAAACTCAACCTAAAGGACAATTTATGATTCTCTCGCCCAAGTTTCACATAGTTTTGTATTTTGTATATTTTATATGAAGATAATAGCTACATTAATTTTTTATATAAGGAGTATTTATTTCTTTTTTGATGTTGACCTATGAATTGTCTTGTTTGATTAGTAGACTTTAGCCATATTAAAAAATGTGAAGCAGCCTCGAGAATCGTAGAATCGCATAAGACAAAGTGTATGTATCATTAAATTTACATCTGTCACAAATAAGCATAACAACATACCATATCGAACATATGTCCGCTAATAAGCCACGATACGATGCACCTCCGGGGTGCCATAATCGACAGGGGATCATATGCCTGTGCCGACGCCTAATCCTTCCTCCTTCCTCCGTCACATTTACTTTATTGTTCGCTTAAATGTATTCAATTTCATATGACATAGAATAAATATGTAAGGTATTACAATTGTTTTATTTCATAAAATGCACAGTACTAAAATAGCCCTGGAAAAAAAAGATGTACAGGAGGAAAACAAGAAACGCAGAGTAAAACATACATAGTAAAACACATCTACATAAATGTACAGGATCAAACTAGGTAACACACATAGCCAAAACACACTAGCATTTAAAGAAACATTCCAACAGATCAAACTAAGAAAAATAAATTACCACATATTAGCAATACTGAAAAAGAAAAATGTACAATATAAAGTTCTCACGAGAAAGACATGTGCAAAGTACAAGTAAATATATATGCCGATAAAAATACTAATGTCGCCAGTGGACAAGTATTATGCTCGATTTTTGCATACCACATATTCTGCTTGATCGTTGTATGTTCTCGCCTATTATATTTGTATATCGCGTCCAGCCAACCGCTTCGCCTTCTAACATTTGGTGGTGTAAGATCCTATGTATGCTGATTCACTAAATACATTAAAGCCATGACGAGGATAACATGAAATTGAGTCAGATGTTTACGGCATATCGAGTGTAAAGGAGAGACATAGGTGGATTTATGTGACGTTGTCCCATCATAACAATAACATGAGGACATGGAATATGCAGTAGTTGGTCGTCAGATGTACAAGTACGCATCGCTGATCTTGCACTTCAATTGAACCATGAAGAACACTGAAAACCTAGTATTCCACATTTATCCATGTGGGATCTGAGCATCTTCTTTCACGCCATTTTAATCGCATGCCTTCACACGAGAGCAAATAGTGAATCATTCGCCTGACAGTCGGCGTCGTCTTTTGTTGAAGACCGCTACATTGTAAAAAATTAAAGTGATCAAAGCCTGGATTAGTAACCCACGCGTCCTCTTTAACACACCGTTGAAACACTCGCGCTCATATCATGGTGCCGTAATCGCATTCCTCATCATGGCACAATGTCCACTTTGCCACATCTTCGCTACCACTCGCAGCCTTCGTTTAATATTCTGATATCCACATGTAACGTGTGTAAATGTGGATGTCGCTTGTATTTCGCAACATACATTTTTTTGGCACATGAACTCAGATCGAATTCCATCGCTCGATGCCTTCTTGAAATTTTCCCCCGATGTAAAATACGATGTTTTGCCCAATGTAGAATCTCAAGACATCCACGCACCAATCCGGAATGCCAGTCAGAAATAATGCATAAATCGTCGTGTATATAATTAAAACCAAGTCTTGTAAAGTCCTAATAAACCGTCCATGACTCATCAGATTCTACTTCAAACAAATGCTAAAGGGAACAAATCATTAAGATCGATACTAACAACAGCATTAATAATTTGTACTTTCAAGAGTACCATCAAGACTCAAAGACGCTAGAATTGCCAACCAACTATGGATAGTCCAAAATCCCGTAAAATGCAAATCGACCGTGAATGCTTGATCAATTCAAACACAGCTGCATAACTGAACATAAAACAACCATGAACTGATCCAAAGAACGATAATGACTCTTCCCAACCGCCAAATATAGTTTGTATAGCCTTCCTGAGTGCATCCCATGCTTTCATATATGAAACTCTAATATCAAACTTTGCATCCATTTGACCAATAATTTCCCTAGGTTTCAAGTCCAACTAACATCCGATAATAGATGTAATAAAAAAGCATTGCGCTATGTCCCCTCAAGATTGAATGTGAACATGTGTGTGACTCGATACTTGAAATCACCCAAGCACCACCAAGCCTCTTGCTTGCCGAGCATGTGACGCCACAAACATGGCTCGTTAGATTATTGCTATGAATGCAATGTATCGTGAACCTCATTTTATTAGAATCACATGTGACATATTCCATATTATTTGTGATTGACCAAGCCTGGACTGTAAACATTAGGTGTCTCTTGTCATGAAAACACATTCTCTCGCTAGTCTCTGGAATGAAATTATCTTCTAGGTAGATTTGATGAGACCATCAAAGTTTAGTTCTTCATCCCATTGTTGAGACAAGTCAACGTATTCATCGTTACTAAACATGTTCTCCTCAAAGGTTGCTATTTTTTTAGAGTAATCTCTTAATATCTGACTGGTTGCAGCATTTGGATAATGTTCTTCCCCTATATCACCCTCGCTATCATCTGTGTCTAAACTCGTTACGCTGGGCATTATTTCGTAACCCTCATCCCCATTTTCTGGAAGAGCCACCGCATCACAACGGTACTCATCCATATTTATGAAAGTTGAAGCCATGAGTAGATAATAGATGCATATATGCCTACATCTTCACCGCCGCATATGAATGTAGTATTTAAAGGTGAAAATTTGAAGACAAACAAGCTAGCTCAAATAAATTACCTATGATGTGGTCCTCGTATAAGTGAGAAGTTTCAAGAATTCATCTCAGATAATCATGCACTTAATCGAAGGCTTATTTCATTTCAATTTCAACATATATGACAATAGTTGTAGCTTGTGCATGATGATTCTGGTGACACATCATCTAGTGGTGTAGCAATGAAACTGGCACCAACAGGGAACCTACATATGAGATTAATCCTGAACCGTGTCGAATCAATGTTTAGTGACCGCATGATTCGATCTTGAACACTGCTAAAATTAGCGACGAAATTAATATAGATGATTTTTTCACAAGATAATGTAGGGAAGAAATCACATCACACTAAGTTCGCCACCATAATACAAAGACCGTAAATATTGTGCCTGAACTCATTTTCGAATCAAATATGTGTATCGGAAGTTGAAATGATGAAGAGCAGACTTGTTTAAGTTAGCTAAATTAATCGTTATCTTATAAAACACAAATGACAAATAATTTATGATTTTCCTTACAAACTGACTGAAGTAAACGCCAAAGTTTTAACAGTTCTCATCCACTGATTTTTATTTTAAAATGATAACTAAATCATAAAATTATATTTTTAAAATAATAATTAAATTATAAAATTATACTTCCCCTACAAGAGAAAACCAAGTCCACCAAGTGTAATGAAGTTAGTGTAGCGGAGATTCTCATATGATCTTTATAAGACCACCAAGTCCATTCTTACCCTAAGAATTCAATTAGAATAGAATATGTCATCTTAGTTTGATAATTTTAAAATAAATTTAAAAAAAAACATATATACATCAATTTTATAAAATGAAAAATAGCATTAAGAAAAGGTGACCTTATATATGGTCTAAATATTTAATATGACATATCATATCCAATTTATATTTTAGGTTGATGGCATAGTTACAAAAGGAAATGAATACATCAATGGTTGATGGCATAGGTTACAAAAGGAGATCTTAAGTGACTCTAAGGTCAATGAAAAGTTAATTTCTACATGAACATAATATGAACTATCCTACATGATGAGAAAACTATTAAGATAATAATATGATATGATTGTATTAGTGTCTACATGGAAGGCTATATATGTAAAGATTAGACTAAGACTCATTACACTAAATAAGATGAACAAATTAAGTGTAGTGAATGTGAACGCATGAAATTATGCAAGTATGTATGTCATGACTAAGCGAGATGAAATCTAGCTTATACTCATAAGATAGATGCATGAGATGCTATAATAATATATGTTAAGAAATGAACATAAGTCATATGAATGTATATATGTCTTTGAATTACTTTTTTTATGTTTAAATCTATATTTTCTCTCATTATATATATTCTTATACAATATATAGAAAATATTAAAGTATTTAATATCTAGCAAGACAAAATATTTATAACATATAAGATAGTATTGTATGATAAATGATTGTACCACAAATAAAAATAATTTTAAATGAAGCATGTTGAATAGATATATAAAACTTTGAATAACAATAAAAAAAACATATATTTTGAATAGCCATGATGAATCACATCAATCACCCAAGAAAATATTTGCTCTTAGAAATAAAATTTAACATTGAATATCTCGAAAATACACAATGAACCTAATAAGTATGTCGGACAAAAAATATATGAAACTAATAAAGACACTTGGTATATTTAAATTAAATCATTTCATATTATTTTTTTATTTGACATTAAAATCATATTAAAATTTTAATAAAAAAATCTTAATTTAAATAAATTAATAGATTATTTAAATATATTTGATAAATTAAGTATTTAGTGTATTTATTAGATTGATTTTATTATGATTACTCTTTCATATCAAATCAATAATCATTGCAATTGATGAACATGAATAATTTGTCTAATATGTTTATCATATGTTTATCCTATATGTCTTTAAACTAATCATAGCAATATATATATACACATATGCGTGTGCAGGCATAAGTGATTTTCATTTTAGAAGCGAAGTTGAATAATGAACGACACGCAAAACAATATAATGTATGATAAATATCCACAATGCAAAATATACCATACGAGATCAATAGGAATGCCAAGCATATATTTCGTATATATATATATATATATATATATATATATATATATATATATATATATATATATATATATATATAACAAAACAAAAAACTGCATGATGATATATTAAATCGATGAAGATAACAAATGTATTTAAATTAAGCTATCTCAAAATTTCATTTGGCATTAAGTTAACTTTTATAAAAAGGATCTCTCAGAGAAATATCTTAGTTTGAATGCGATAATAAGTTAATGACAACCAAAGTGTATTTTACAAACTAACCATCAAATATGATCATTGAATTAATTTTATCACGATGATATTCTTTCAGCATCCAATTTTGGAGATAATTGAAAGTGGTGATTAAAACTTAATAAAAATGATATCTAATTTATTCTAGTAGATCCACTAGATATATTTTATTTATAAAATAAAATCAGATTACATAGTAATTAATGATACAATTTGATTTTATAGTTTCATGATGATTTTTTTAACATCGAATTCCCATAATCAAAGTCTCAAGAATTTAAACTTTCAAATTTTGTTGGAATGAAGAAATACATTTCATAATTTAACGAGACACACAAAATAAGTTAGATTCATAATATGTATACCTAAAAATACTAAAATAAGTTAGATCTACAATATGTGTGCCTACAAACATCATTAAATACAACAAATGCATGTCATAAATGCATATTACCTGTTTGTTTTGAAAAAAAACCCAAAATACCTTTTTCGCCGGCCGATCCGGCTACGGATCGGGCATGGTGGGAGGCATGGCCCCGACCTGGCGGCCTCGATGGCTAGCCTGACGACGTAGAAGGCAAGAGACTACGTCCGCCTGGGAGAAACGAGAGTGAGAGATCGATCCCATCTCTGCTCGCCTATTTTTTTTTAAAATTGATTTGGTCCTCCGTTAAACGCGACCGTACTATTTTAATTTTTTTTAAAACGTGACTAATCCGCTAATTAAGGTTTTAACCATGCTTATTTTAAAAATTTTGCCAAGATTTTTACTGGGTTAGGCCCCGTGATTTTTTCCCTCTTTTCGAGGTTTTTTCACGTAAAAATTATGGAGTTTTATCATTAATTATTCAAACATCTGTGTGTGTGTTGGACTCTGCAACAAAGCTAAGGCATAAACTTTTACTCTACCGCAACTGGTTTTTAGCACGCAACAATCATCATCACTCTCTTTTTAAATGTGAAATACACTTTTAAGCATAGAAATATATTAGATAAGTAAATATCTAATTTTAGGTGTTAGATATATAAATGCATAAGAAAATTTATATGATATGTACATAAATATTCTTTATTAAATTTAATAATATTCAATGGCTTACATATTGGTGATGTAACTTTCTAGGATTCATATAAATATCTTTAAATTTATTATTGCATTTCAAAATTATTCTGAATATCTTTATTTTTAATATTTTACATTAAAATAAAAAAGTTTAAGTACAAATATTTTTAAAATATAATACAATTATCTTCGAAATTTAATATTTTATTTTGAAAATAACTATAAATAAATATTTTTATTTTCTCTTTATAGGTTGCTAAATATGAGTAAATTAATTAAATTTGTGATTTAAATTTTTAAAAGTAACTTATCATCGATAAAAAAACTCTTGATAAGATATTTATCTAACATCTTTACAAAAAAATTTTAAACAGAGAGTACATACACATCAAGTATTGATAACTACAAAGTATAGTTACACATTACATTAATGATCAATATCATATAAATCTTATCATTTTAATTATAGTTAACCTAACATTTCATATCATAACTTTTAGATATTTCCTTTATATTGATAGCATACAAATTAAGAAGATTTTGATTAGCATAGTAGAAAGCATATCGTATGTTATTATCTACTCCTAGATTTATCAAAGCAAATCTCACCTAATGAAAATCTAGAAAAAGCATGTCTTTGAAAATAGTATTCATTGTTAGATGATGAAAGTGAATGCACGCCACTTTTGAGTGGTTATAATGGCTTTTTATTATAACCAATGAGAATCCCACCTTCTCCGTATAAAAACTCATTATTTAGAATCTTATACAAGAGATTTAATTCAAAACCATTGTCACTTAACTCTTTTATAGCTCGAAGCCATCTCATACTTCGTCTTTGCCTCTAGGTTCCTTTTGATAGAATGAGCTTCATCTTTCTTGTATTGCATATTATTTTCTCTTTTATAATTGCATAGGAGATCAGGTCTAACCACATAAATCGCTATCATCATATTCTCTCTTACATTAACTTCTTTTATCTCTCCATTGATGCAGGGCATCATCGTCACTGTCATCGACATCATCATCATTAAGCTTAAATCCATGATTGGGCCTTTTGTTATAATTATGTATTATTGGGCTTTTATATTTTATATGTCTTGAGCTTATATGTATTGGCCTATTCTTATGTAATGGCCCATGAGTCATTGTAGTAGGTATGATACTTTGGGTAGAGTATGAGTGGTAGGTTTGATAATGGTGTAAGGTGGTGTAGGTTATGATGGTGTTAGGTTTGAGTTTGAGTTAGTTTTGAGTATTCTTAACTCTCTCTTCAATTCTATAAATAGGGAGACTCTTGTAATGCTTCTTGGTACTTGAATTTGGAATAAAGATACATTCTTAAATTTTTTTTTACTATTTTGTGCTTTCCTCGAAGACTACTTGAGTGAGCTCACAACCCTTAGAGAAGGACTTCTAAGGAAGGAACGCGATCTCCACAACGACGGACTATTTGTAGAGGTCGACTTCAACTTATTCCTGCTTCGCTGCTGGTTATTTTAAATGTTAGTTAGATCGTTCTCATAACTTTCGCTTATTTCGCACTTATAAGATTCATCTCTGGTGTGGTTAACATAACTTTAATCAAAATTTTTCAACTTCACTAAATTCATAATATGAATGTGCTCAATAATGCATTTATCATTACTCTTTCGTGAGGATTAAAGAATTATCTGTAATAAATAACATATCATAAAAGCACCCGTGTCCTACATCATATTTGGTATCGAAAGCAAGTATGTTTCTTTGGGAACATCTTGTTTAGTATTGAGTTTTATTTTTTGCATTAGAGTAATTTTGCAATTCATTGTTAAAAAAAGAATCATACAAAATTTTTATCTAATTAGAGCATTTATTTACTTTTTAATCGTCTTTGATTTCATTACATTGCATTTTTTTAAATTATTAATTAAGTATTTGCTTATATTAATATTTTTAAAAGAATATCATCATGTCAACTCGTAGTGGTCTTATATATCAAGATCAATCCTTTGATGAAAAACATGATTCCTATGAATTTTACTAGAAAAATAGAAAGCTTACCTTATGCACCAACAAATGAATTCCAAAAAATATTTAAAGCCTTAGAACAAAAAGTTGGTAGGCTTACAACACCTTCACCAGAAACTAACCCAATTCTAGAACACCAACTTGAAGAGAGAGAAGGTCATCATGTTGACCCCATTCCTTTTCCTCTCCCACCTCATCCACATTCTCCTATTAGACCCCGTTATCGTCCTAGGAACAACTTTAATGAATATCATGAGTTTGATGAGGTACTTCCCCACCCACCTCATCATAGAAGAAGACAATTAAGACGAGATGAAGGTTATGCTCATCAAACTCCTTATGAGCATTATCCCCATTACTGAAGAGCCATTATCTAATTTGTTGCCCGCAATGCATACACTTAGAGAACCTCGATGATGATATTTTTCGTAGGTTTAAAATTGATCCACCCACTTTTGATGGTCGACTTGATCCAAAATTTTCTTAGATTGGTTAGTAGACATGGACCAATATTTTTATTGGATGCCTGTCGAAAGAAAGACAAGTTCATTTTGCCTGCATGAAACTAACTAGTCATGCTAAGACTTATGGGTTAATCTCACACAAAAATATCAACGATGGGACCACCTATTGCTTCTGAGATGAAATATTTTAAAGCAAAAATATGTACCATTGAATTTTCATGATCAACTTATGGATGAAATGACTAAAACAAGGATCTTTAACTGTTGTTGAGTATATGACACAATTTGATGAATTGATAACCCGTTATGATGTTAGAGAGGATCACCACACAACAATATCTAGATTTAGATCTGGGTTACTAATTGATATTCATAATGAAATGATAACTCAAGAAATTTATTCTCTTGAGGATGCATTTCTGAGTGTTACTCAAATTGAACAATATCTTCACAACCTTATGTTTATCTCACAAACTTCATCTACAAACAACTCTCAACGCTGTTAACCCTCCTACTTTAGTAATTCCTAAAGGACCTAGTGAAACAAAAGAAAAGCTTTAGTGGGAACATCTCCAAAGACTTCTAGCATTACTTGTTTTATATGTGTAAAAATTGGTCACTATGCAAGTACTGTCCTCGAAAACTTACTCTTAGATTATGAAAATGATGATTAACAAATGAAAATAAATGATAATCAAATTGTATCATAATCTCATGGATGAAGCTAGTGATGGGGAAGAAGCATTAGATGAGTCTATAGTATATGCTTGTGTATTAGCAACCCCACGAGCTAATATTGATTGGAGGCGCACATCTCACACTTATTTAAGAGTGGCAAAAAGACATGTAAGTTAATCATTGATAGTGGCAATTGCATGAATGTTATTTCTACCTCTACTTTAGCTAGGATGAAGCTCACCCCCAGAGATCCACCCACAACTCTTATAAGGTTGCTTTGGGTAGATAAGACCCTATCTCTATATCTCAACTGTCTTGTACCCATTCAATTAGAGAATATATGGATAAAATGATGTTGTCTTCTTCATGGATGTTGCTCATATACTTTTAGGTAGACCTTGGCTTTTTGATATGGATGTCACAAATTATGGGCGATCTAATACATATGCTTTTAATTTTCAAGGTAAGAGAATTGTCTTAAATTCAGCTAAGCCTAAAGAGGTCACTCCACTTCAACCCCAAAATTCTTCTCCCCAGAAAAGAAATCCCTACATATTATTAATAAACGTCAATTTCAACAAGAGATTAATGGGAATATCATTTTTTGCATTAGTTTTCTAACCTAAAATCAACCTTGTGTTAAATCATTCTCATCAGAATGTGAACTTTTGTTGGAATATCAAGATATTTGTCCCGAAGAACTTCTAGTGAGCTTCCCCATTAAGAAGTATCCAACATGCCATAGAGCTAATTCACGGATCATCACTCCCAAATTTACCATATTATCATTATGAACCCAAATGAACATGCGAGCTAAAACAACAAGTTGATGATTTATTATCAAAAGGGTTTATCAAGGAAAGTTTATCTCCATGCGCAGTGCCTGCTCTTCTTACCCCAAAGAAAGATGGTAGTTGGCATATGTGTGTAGATAGTCGTGCTATAAATAAAATCACTGTTAAGTATAGGTTTCCCATACCTAGACTTGATGACATGTTAGATATGATGGCTGGATCAATAATTTTTCTAAAATTGATCTTAGAAGTGGATATCATCAAATTATGAGAGAAGGATGATGGAAAAAGCATTCAAGACAAAAGATGGTTTGTATGAATGGCTAGTAATGCCTTTTGGATTGACTAATGCTCCAAGTACATTTATGCAGTGATGACTCATCTTACGTCCATTCATTGGAAAATTTTTAGTTGTGTACTTTGATGATATTTTAATTTTTAGTCAAACTAAGAGCGATCATGAGAAACATTTACATAAGTCTTTGAAGTGCTTATTGAAGAAAGACTATATGTTCACTTAAAAAAATGCTCATTTATGACATCTTCGTAATCTTCTTAGGATTCATTTGTTTCTTGTGATGGCATCTCTGATCCCAAAAAATTACTATTCAAGAGTGGCCTACCCAACCTGATGATGTACATAGTTTTCATGGGTTAGCCACATTTTATCGAAGGTTTATTCATGATTTAGCACTATTATGGCCCCAAAACTCAATGTCTTAAAAGGAGACTTTGTTTGGACAAAGTCCCATTCTCTAAAATTAAAGAACTTTAAGTAATTCTAAAAAAAAAAAAAAAAAAAAACAAATAAATCATCTATATATAATTTTAAAATCCATCAACTTATGACTATATGAACTTTTTTACAATTTCTTCTACAAAACATGGCAAAATCTAAACACCCAAAAGAAAGTTTTCATAAATTTAAATCATAGAAAAAAGTTTGGCCTTGTAAAAACAAACATTATTAAATACCATGAGTGTGAAGGTTCTTTGGATTCAAAAGGTTAAAGATGATTATCCTAATTGTAAAGATTTTCAATAAATTTTTGAATCTTTGAAATTTGATGTTTCAATTAATAGTCCAGATTATCAAATATGAGATGACTATCTCTTTCGTGGTACACAACTATGTATCCCCAATTCATCACTTTGAAATTTTCTTGTTGAGAAAATTCATTCGAGGTGTATTCATTTTGGTCATGATAAGACAATAGCTATGATAGAGGATAGGTTCTTTTGGCATAGTCTTAAGAAAGATGTTGCTTGTATCATTTCCCAATGCCGTACTTGCCAAATAGCAAAAAGTGAAAAATAAAATTATGGTCTATACACACCACTCCCAATTCCCCACAAACCATGGGAAGATCTTAGTATGGACTTCATCTTAGGATTACCTGCTACAACATTTTGACTCTATCTAGTAGTTGTTGACCGATTCTCTAAAATGGCACACTTCATTCCATGTTATAAGACATCGATGCCTCACATATAGCGATAATTTTCTTTCGTGAGATAGTTACTTACATGGACTACTAAGACAATTGTGTTTTGATGTGATAAGATTTATGAGCTATTTTGAAAACTTTATGGAAAAAGCTTGGCACAAAACTCTTATTTTCTACTGACTTACCACCCTCAAACGGATGGATGGCGAAGTTGTTAATAGAAGCTTAGGAAATTTACTTAGGTGTTAGTGACCGATCATACTAGTTGGGACCTAGTTCTTCTCTTTGTTTGCTTATAATAGTTCAATTAATAGGTCAACGGTATGAGTCCTTTTCATATTAACTAGTTATGATCCAAGAAAACCAATTGATCTTGTTGAATTGCACATAACATATAGGTCTAGTGCATTTGCATCTTCATTTGCACAAAGCATGCATGATTTACATCATGAAATTCAACAAAACTTACTCGAGTTATGATAAATATAAAGCTAATGTTGATGCACATAGATGTAAAATTTAATGAGGGAGATTTGGTTCTTGTTAAAGTTAGACCTGAGAGATTTTCAACTGGAACTCTTAAGAAATTAACTCTCAAGAGATTTGGTCCTTATAAAGTTGTAAGGAAGATAAATGATAATGCTTATGAAATAGATCTTCCAATGAATGTTGGAATTTCTCCAATATTTAATGTATCATTTGTACCATGGGAAAGCCAGATGACACTATTCTCTCGCAAATAGTATTGACATGCGTTCATACTTCATCACCGACTCTATACCATCTCAGCTTAAGATCACATCATCCGATCAAATTTTAGAAGACCAGATTATCATCACATCTGATGGAGGCACTCAAAGGTTTCTCGTTCGTTGGAAAGGTCTTTCTCCACTTGAAGATTCATGGCTTACATTTGATGAGTTACATCAACTAGACTCGCAATTATTACAAGAGTACTTGATTTTCATTCTCCAGAGGAGAATCCTTTAAAGCGGGAGTCTTGATGAGGCATCATCATCACCCATCGACGTCATCATCATAAAGCTTAAATCCATGATTGGGCCTTTTATTATAATTATGTATTGGGTTTTATATTTGTATGTCTTGAGCTTATATATTGGGCTATTCTTATGTCATGGCCATTGTATTTAGTATATGACACTTTGGGTAGGTATGGAATGAGTGGCGGTTTGATAATGGTGGTAGGTTTGGTAGTAGGTGGCGGTAGGTGTAGTTATGATGGTGTTAGGTTTGAGTTTGGAGTTAGGTTTGAGTATTCTTAACTCTCTCTTTCAATCTATAAATTGGGAGACTCTTGTAATGCTTGGTACTTGAATTTGGAATAAAAATACTTCTTAAATTTCTTTTACTATTTTGTGCATTTTCCTCTTGGTAGACTACTTGAGTGTGTGAGCTCACAACCCTTAGAAAGACTTCTAAGGAAGGAACGATCTCCACAATGTTTTGTAGAGGTCGACTTCAACTTATTCTGCTTATTTCTTTGGTTATTTTAAATTACTGATCGTTCATAACTTTTTTGATTATTTCTTTGCACTTATAAGATTCGGATCTCTAGTGTGGTTAACATAACTTTAATCAAAATCTTTTCAACTTCACTAAATTCATAATATTGTGAATGTGCTCAATAGTAGTGTGCATTTATCATTACTCTTTTGTGAGGATTAAAGAATTATCGGTGTAATAAACAACATAACATAAAAAGCACCCGTGTCCTACATCATCCATATAATAGCCTCAATCTCTATAAGGATGATATGTCATCTCTAAGCTTCTCAGTTTCACACATAGGAATCGATTAGTCTACCTTCATCTTTTTATTTAAGCTAAGAAGTATTTCAAGTTAAAGTCTTACTATTTGTTTTCCATTCTAAGCATCATTGATCCTTTTATGAGATGTGACATGTCTCCATTCATGAACCAATTTTCAACATTCACACTTTATACTCTTGTTGAGAACTCTTTGAGTCTAAAGAGAAAAAAAAAAATTTCAAGGGAACCATTTTCTAACATCCCAACTCAAATACATAATAGCATTGTTGCACCTTAAGCTAGCAAAAAAATATTGCATTTTTTTAGATTGTCCATCATTACTGCGACTAAAATTATAATTATCATCATTCAAACCGATATCTTTACTTATGTCTTTGTGATCAATGTTCATGATAATACTCCATAATTGATGATGGTTGTCTCATCTACTACCAACATGATGGAATATGTCACCCTAATCATTTTCTCCTTGATAAAGGGTGATCAATAAAATCGATGTTTATCCTAGTATAATCTATATTTTTATGATGTAAAGAATTTCACATTAATTTTTATTTTATTGATATGGGTGATTAAGCTACATTTTAATGAATAATCAGATTCCATGCACCATCTCTGCTAAATATGTTGTTTTATAATATTGTTCTCATTGGCTAGGTTATTAATGGTTGGATGTTACTTCACTTTATTGCTTAATTGAACTCTTAATTGACGAAAGTTATGAAATCTAGAGACAGATCTACATATGTCGTGCACATATAAATATTGATGTGAAGTTTGCTTTGCTAATATTGAGATTTTCTACATATGAGATAATTTAATTTAGGGCTATTTGGTTGTCTTAAAAAGGACTACATTGCATTTAAAATGTAAGAATTTTAAAAATTTTGATGTTTGATTTGAAAATTTTGAAATGCAATATAAAATTCTAATATGTTTCAAATTTATTCTTTAGTTCAAATCAGTGAATTTATAATTTTTTTCAATTTGAGTGATTTCAAATACAACATCATGTGAACACTTTCTTTGTCGCAAACGTCGACCATAGAAGAACATACAACACCTTTGATATCGTCATCATTTGTTGTGGTTGAAACATCTAACAATCTAATTTATATTATTTGACTTTATCAATAAAAATAAATAAATTCATGTATTTGTAATGTAATTAACCAAACAATTAAAGAAAAATTCAAATACACAACATTCCTTTCTCGATGAACTAAATAATGATTTTTTTTTTTTACTTTGTTTGCTTAGGATTTTTGCTCTTTATTTTTTATTTAGCACTTTTATTTTTGATATTTAAAGTTTAGGGTTTGCTTGAGATTAAATTTATTTTATATTTTTATATTATTTTTAAAAATATATTTATTTAATGTATTTTAAAGTTTTAATTTTTTATTTTTGATATGGCTCTCAAAATATGACTAGTCAAGCACAAATCTTGATGTCGGCGATATGATTTTGAGTCAGATGGTCAAGCACTTAAAATATCATTAGAATCTTTGGGACATCAATTAAATCCCAAAACAACTCCCAAATATGGAGTGTTTATAGTCAAATCGGCGTCTCGGATCTAACGCCTAAGATCTCTAATTCGACTTCATTTGGGCATCAAATGCTCAAAATACATCAAATGATCGAAGGAATCATCAACGTCGTCAGGGAGTGAAGCTTTACATGAATTTACAAGAGTGCCCCTCCTCCCATCTATAAATAGGCCTTCATTCCTCACACCAAAAGGGAGAGGCCAAGTGAAGAACAAATGAAGTGAAGAAGAAGAGGAGCTGAAGCAAGGAAGAAGAGGAGGAGCCACCGCTCGACGATCGTCAACCACCACCGCCCACATGCGTGTGATCCTGCCGAATTTGCCCAAACAGGAAGAGGAAGAGTCAAGTAGAAGAAGAGGAAGAGTCCAAACAAGGAAGAAGAGGAGGAACCCAAACAAGGAAGAGAGGAAGAGCGACAAGGAAGAAGGAAAAGCCAAACAAGGAGGAAGAAGAAGCTCAAGCTTGAAGATCCTCAACAAGGTGATCGTGGTCATCAAACCATCGCCAGCGTGAGATCAATCACGAAGCAAGGAAGAAAAGGAAGAGTCAAGCAAGGAAGAAGAGGAAGAGTCAGCAAGGAAGCGAAGAAGAGTCAAACAAGGAAGAAGGAAGAGTCCAAGCAAGGAAGAAGTGGAAGAGTCCGAACAAGCGAAGGAAGTCAAGCAAGGAAGAAAAGGAAGAGTCGAGCAAGGAAGAAGAAGAGCCAAGTGAGGAGGAAGAGAGTCTCGAGCGAAGATCCTCAGCAATCAGCGCTAAAGATCACTCATCGTGACCAGCTCCAGCATAGTCACTAATTGTACCTGCATTCTCACGAGTTACCCAGCATCTCCACCATTAACAATTACAACGATCATTGTTACAATTGTTATTCCTCTCTATGCATCAGAATCCGTTATCGGAAGACTTTGTACTGAAAAAGATACATAGAAGCTTTTCTTGGGCTAGGCCCGTGGTTTTCCCCTCTTTTTAGGTTTTCCACGTTAAAATTCCAGTGTCTCTTGTTCGATCTTTAATTACGTGTGTCTTTGGATTTCTGGCAATAAAAAACTTTCACTCTGCGGGGTTTTCATAGCGGTTTGGCGCCGTCGTGGGAAGTTGATTCCCATTATTTCATCTTGTATGGCAATCAAGTTTTCCAACAAGATCAAAACCACCATCGAGGTGGAGCATTCAAGCTTTTAAAATGGCGAAGAATGAAGATTCATCAAACTTTGTTCGATTAGGGGCGGGGCAACTCTTAATCTCAAAAGATAAGCAAGTCGCAACACCAATGAAAAGGCAAAGATCAATAGTCAACTCGGCTACAAGCTCGTATTGACCTCTTCCATGCGGGTTAGCGTCATCGGTAAACACCACGACTAACCCGGGATAGGTCAAAGCGTGATGGACTTCCGCGACCTCTTCCATGCGGGTTAGCGTCATCGAGTAAACACTCGACTAACAACCGGGATAGGTCAAAACGTCCTTGGTGGACTTCCGACCTCTTCCATGCGGGTTAGCGTCGCCAGTAAACACTCGACTAACAACCAGATAGGTCAAAACGTCCTTGGTGGACTTCTGCGATCTCTTAGATGCGGGTTAATGTCATCGAGCAAAGCTCGACAAACAACCCGGAAAGGTCAAACGCGTCCTTGGTGGACTTCTGCGATCTCTTCCGTGCGGGTTAATGTCGAGCAAAAGCTTCGACAAACAACCCGGGAAAGGTCAAAGCGTCCTTGGTGGACTTCCGCGTCTTCCATACGGGTTAATGTCATCGAGCAAAAGCTCGACCAACCGAAAGGTCCTTTGTACTCCGCGAGGTTAATGTCTCATCGATAAAACAACCGGATGGGTCAAAAATCCTCATCATCGCGGTCACCACGTCATTCTCGTCGGTCCTTCGTCGACCATGGCCGATCGCCGCGGTCATCTCATGCAGGTCATCCGGCGACTACCGGCGGTGCGCAAACGATTAATGCCGGTTCGCATTCTCCACCCCGTCGGCCAACCACCCGCCGCCCATTCGTGCGGTCCGCCATCGATCATCTCCGGCAACCTCGCGGTCACCACCATCGTCGTCGGTCATCCCCGCTTCTGCGCGGTCATCCCGTCGACAACCATTGCCGATTCGCATTGCCATCCCGTCGGTAGCCACCATTATAACCCGATCACGCCCCGGCCCATCCGCCGTGATCGCGGTCATCCCACATTAAGCGGTCATCGGCTTCACGGCGTCGGTGGTAGGTCGAAAATGTCCTTGGTGGACTTCACGGGATCTCTTCCATGCGGGTTAATGTCATCGCAAAGCTTCGACAAACAACCCGGAAAGGTCAAACGTCCTTGGTGGACTTCCGACCTCTTCCATATGCGGGTTAACGTCATCGGTAAAACTTCGACTAACAACCCGGGATAGGTCAAAGCGTCCGGTGGACTTCACTCTTCCCGGTTAACGACATTGAGTAAAACTCGACAAACAACTCAGGATGGTGGCGTCCTTGGTGGACTTCGCGACCTCTTCCATGCGGGTTGCGTCATGAAACACTCGACAAACAACCCGGGGATAGGTCAAAACATCCTTGGTGGACTTCGCGACCTCTTCCATGCAGTTGCGTCATCGTAAACACTCGACAAACAACCGGATAGGTCAAAGCGTCCTTGGTGGACTTCGCGACCTCTTCCATGCGGGTTAATGTCATCGAGCAAAACTCGACAAACAACCGGAAAGGTCAAAAGGTTCTTGGACTTCTCGCGGCCTCTTCCATACGAGTTGCGTCGCGGCGAAGACTCGACAACAACCTCGGATAGGTCAAAAATCTCGGCGGATTCAATTACCTCTTCCATACGAGGTTGGCGTCGGCGAATATTCCGACCACCTGAAAGGTCAAAACTTTGTACACTCCCGAGGTTAACGTCGCCGGGTAACACCACGACAACACCTGGTCAAAATCCTCGGGATTCAATTGACCTCTTCCATACAGTTGCGTCGGGTAACACTCGACAAATAACCGGGGTCAAAATCTCGTTATTGACCTCTTCCATACGAGTTGCGTCGCCGGGTCACTCACGACAAACCTGGGCGGGTCAAAGATCCTGGCAATTCAATTCGACCCCTTCCATAGGTTAAACGCCGTCACCTCGAACAACCTCGGATAGGTCAGGTCGCGCCAACCACCGTCGCAATTGCGGCCAGACCGTCGGCCGCAACATGCGGTCCCCGCCTCCAATCCGGATGATCCGATGGGCTGGCGGGAGGCGGTAAGCCGAACCCACGGCGTCGTGGCCTTGATCGCCTCTAACCACGATGGACCCGATGGCGGACGGGCGAGCGGGAACCGCGATGTCCTGTGGGATCGCCTCCAGACTGCGGGCGATAACCGACGAGCGGAAGCGGGGCGTATGGCGTGCCGCATCGCCTAACGAGCGATCCGGCGGGCGGTCGCCGGGCGAAGCGGAACCGGGGTCCGTCTGATAGGCCTTGATGCCTCTAACGGCGATCCGCGAGACCAGTAAGCGGGCCGACGGCGAACCCGCGTGAGCCTGCCTCTAACGGGCGATCGGCGGGCGATGCGCCGGGGCGAGGGAACCACGCGTCTGCGTGGGCCTTGATCGCCTCTAACCAGCGATCCTGGGACGATCGCCGGGGCGAGCGGGAAGCGGAACCGACGTCGTGGGCCTTGATCGCCTCCCAGCGATCCGGCGGCGATGCGCCGGGCGAGGCGGGAAACGGAACACGGCGTATCGTGGGCCTTGATCGCCTCTAACGGACGGTTGCGTGGCGGTGCGGAACCACGTAGTGGGCCTTGATCGCCTCTAACCCGGGGTCGGTAGGCGGTAAGCGGCTCTGACGTACCGTGGGCCTTGATCGCCTCTAACCCGGACGGTCAGGAGGCGTGGAGGCGTATCTGAGTGGGCCTTGATCCTCTAAATCTCCTGAGCTCTTGAGCTTCTTGATTGCCTCAAGGACCCTCACTCAAGAAAGGGAGAAGGAAAGGTGTGCCTCTCCCTCTTACCAGGGGATTTTATAGCCCCAGGAAAAGGGTAAAATCTCAAAAAGCGGATCAAAATGGCTCAAGCGACCGCAAAGCTCAAAATGGCACAACGGCTCAAAAATGGCTAAAACCTCAAAATGGCTCAAAACTTCGGTAGGACCCGTGGGCTCGCCAGCGTGCCCTGTGTAGCGCCGACAAGCCGAGCATGTGGTATGACCAGCCTGAGCCGTGCGCTCAGACCTCACGCCCGTTCGCTTCAGGTCCGTGCGACCGGGACCGTCGTAGCGACCAGCGTCAGCGATCCAGCCGTCAGCAGCGAACCGTCAGCGACCAGAACCGGCAGCGTGAACCAGCGACCAGATCGACCGGCGGGCGACCGCTGACGCGCGACCATGCCCGCGGCACATAGCGCGCCATGAACTTTGCATGTAGGCGAGGTATGAGCCACCCTTCATATCTGCGCCGACGGTGCAGTCCAGCGGGTCCCGAGCGCGAAAACTTCGTGAGTATCCAAATAGCTCCATAACCTCAAAATCTCATGCCTGGCTACATCTTCTTCCATAATCATAATTTGTATTTTATGATAATTTATTCTCTCAAAATGCATGATTCATGCAATTGCGTTTAGTTGAAGAACTGTTATTTTTTGAGCATTTGGCACATATATTTTTGGATGATTAAGCTAATGTCATCCAAAATAGGGAACAGATATGGCTCTCAAAATATGACTAGTCAAAGCACAAATCTTGATGTCAGCGATATGATTTTGAGTCAACCGTCGAGATCGAGCACTTAAAATATCATTGGAATCTTTGGGACATCAATTAAATCCCAAAACAACTCCCAAATATGGAGTGTTTATAGTCGTCTCTTGGCGTCGGATCTAACGAGCCTAAGATCTCATAATTCGACTTCATTTGTGCATCCAAATGCTCAAAATACATCAAATGATCGAAGGAATCATCTGACGTCCGTCGAGGGGAGTAGTGAGCTTTACATGAATTTACAAGAATGCCCTCCTCCCATCTATAAATAGGCCTTCATTCCTCACAGGGAGAGGCCAAGTGAAGAACAAATGAAGTGAAGAAGAGGCTGAAGCAAGAAGAAGAGGAGCCAAGCTCGGCGATACCACCACCGTCGGCGATCCTGCCGTCAATTTGCCCAAGCAAGGAAGAAGAGGAAGAGTCAAGTAAGAAGAAAGAAGAGTCCAAACAAGGAAGAAGAGGAAACAAGGAAGAAGAGGAAGAGCAACAAGGAAGAAGAGGAAAAGCCAAACAAGGAAGAAGAAGCTCGAGCTTGAAGATCCTCAAACAGGTGCACCTTTCGACGGTCATCAACCACCATCGCCCAGCCACCATCCTTCTTGATCAATCGAAAGGAAGAGTCAAGCAGGAAGAAGAGGAAGAGTCCAGGAAGCGAAGAAGTCAGCAGGAAGAAGAGGAAGAGTCAAACAGGAAGAAGTGGAAGAGTCAAGCGAGGCGAGGAAGAGTCAAACAAGGAAGAAAAGGAGTGTCCGCGAGGGAAGAAGAGGAAAAGCCAGTGAGGAGGAAGAGATAGCTCAGAAGCGAAGATCCTCAAGCAGATCGCGCAACAGATCTCATGGCTATCAACCAATGTGATCACTAATTGTACATCTCACGAGTTACATCTCCACCACATTACAAATTCATCATTGTTATTTGTTATTCCTCTCTCTATGCAATTATCCGTTATCGAAGACTTTTACAAGCAGATACATAGTGGAAGCTTTCTTTTGCAGTGGTTTCCCCTCTTTCAGGTTTTTAAAATTAAGTGTCTCTTGTTGATCTTTAATTACATATTGTCTTTGGATTTCACAACAAGGCTAAAGTAAACTTTCACTCTAGTGATGGTTTTAAGCATACAATTTTAAAAAAAATCACATTATTTTTTAAAAGAAATTTAAATACATATCATATTCTTATACATTTACATATCATTAACATTTGATATTTTAAAATATAGCACTTTATATACATGAATATATATATATATATATATATATATATATATATATATATATATATATATATATATATATATATACTATATTAAAAATTAATAGATTCTTGTTAGAGAAAAAAATATATTATACGTTATGATATATAGCGTTATTATAATATAAATATTTGATATGGCTCCATATTTGAAATATCTTGAAGCGTTTGAGTAAATTAATGAGATAAATTATATCTTGGAATCTTTGGGACATCAATTAAATCCCAAAACAACTAAATATAGAATGTTTATAATTAAATCGTCTAGGATCTAAATAGATCTCATATAAACTGTTTGGGCATCAAATGCTCAAAATACATAAATGATAAGTAAATCACGAGGCTAGATCGAGGGGTATCGAGCTTTGCGATTAAATGCCTCTCCATATAAATACCTTTATTTTCCTCTTGTGAAATCTGATAAATTCTTTATCTTTTATAATTAATCCAGTATTGACCTTTATTCAACTCATTTGTATTCTCTCAGGAGTTGTTCATTAATATGTCCCGATAATCTTAAAGATCTCGATCATTCAATCATCTTCAGCTTAACAATTATTTTTGGATGGCTTAAAAATCAAAAATATATAATATGCTCAAAATAACGGTTCTTCAATAGCGTGCGGGCCATGATATCATTTTGAGAGAATAAATTATCATAAAATACAAATTATGATTATGGAAGAAGATGTGTAGCGTTGGCATGAGATTTTAAGGTTATGGAGCTATTTGGATACTCCACTTTGGGATTCAAATGGCTCATTGATTCCATTATACGGTAGCCTTCGGCGCTCCCGTCGGCGCGTCGGTATGCATCTTACAATCAGCGTCTACTGGCATCGGTCATATCGGGTTGGTTCGGTCGCTGGTTAATCGAATCGTTCAGTGGCGTCGGTCATCACTTTGTACGATCCGGTCAGCTGACGTTGGTCGCTGATCTGATCAAGATGGTCGGCACATCTGGCCCGGCAGCGTAGAGCCATGACCGCCGTGCTTGCCTGGCGCCCTATGTCTGAACCATGCATGTATGTATACGGAAAACGAAGGTTTTGAGCCGTTTGAGCCGTTTTGATTTTACATTTTGCCCTTGTGGGGTTATAATACCCCAGATGAAGGAGAGCACACCTTTCTCCTTCCTTTCTAGTGAGGTCCGGAAGCGATCAGAGGCGATCAAGAAGCGTAGGCGATCAAGGCCCATCGTATTCGGTTACCTCGTCGGTTCAATCGGACCGTCTTCACGGTCAAGCACGGCGTCGTGGTTTTCCGACCTCGTCGGTTCGCGTGGTCGTGCAGAGGAACGGTGAAGCCGATACGTCGTGGTTCGATTTCCGGCCTCGTCGGTTCTTCGGTCGTCAGGTTAAGGCTCAAGGCCACGTGCGATTAAGTTGGTTCCGACCGTCGGTTCTTCCGTCGGATCGTCACGGGTTAGAATTGATCGAGGCCTAATGCGTGGTTCCGGTTTCCTCGTCCTTTCGTCCGTCGGATCGTCGATTAGGCGATCAGGCCAATACGTCGTGGTTCCGGTTCCTCGTCACAGTTCTTGGCCATCGAATCGTTTAGGAATGGTCAGATACGTTAATTCCGGTTTGACCGTCCTTCGGTCATCGGATCGTCGGTTAAGCGTCAAGGCCATCGTCGTGGTTGGTTCCACTCGTCGGTTCTGGCCTTATCGGTGCAGGTTACGATCAAAGGTCCACATACGTCGTGGTTCCGGTTCCGACCTTTTCGCGTCGTCGGATGTCCCATTGCGTCAAGGCCGATACGTCATTATTCCGGTTTCGGCTTCATCACATTTCGGCGTCCATCGTCAGGTTAGGAGCGTCAAAGCCGCGGTATGCGTATTCATTTCGGCTTCGTGTTCTTTGGTCGGATTCGTATTAAAGCGATCAAGGCCTGATGCTCGTGGTTATTCCGGCCTCGTCGGTTATCGTCGGATCGCCGGTTAGAATGAGGCCACCGATGCGTCGTGGTTGTTCCGATGTCGGTTCACAGGTCGGATCGTCGGGTTAAAATAAATTGTCAGATTCGGTTCCACCTTCCGTTCTGATCCGTCGGATCGTCAGGTTAGCGTTCAAGGCCCGATGGTCGTGGATTCCGTTCCGGCCTCGTCGATTTGGCCCCTCGGATCGTCAATTATGAAGCGATCCGGCGATGGTTGTGGCCAAAGCTAATGGCGGCCTGGCAGTGGTTGAAGCAACGATCTTTGACTATCAAGGTTGTTTGTCGAGTGTGACTTCGATGGCGTTAACTATGGAAGAATTAATTGAGATCTTTGGCCGTCAGAGGTTGTTTGTCGGTGTGACGATGGCGTTAACACAATATGAAAGAGGTGAATTTTAATTTTGACGTCAGGTTATTTGAGTGTTAATGGCGTTAACTTATGGAAGAGGTCGAATAGAGCTTAGCGAGTTGACCATTGATCTTTGCCTTTTAGTTGGTGATCTTATTATCTTTTTGATTAAGAGTTGATTCAAATCTAAAGGAACAAAGTTTGATGAATCTTCATTCTTAAATGCGCTCTTTAAAAGATCTCCACCGATGGTGGTTTTGATCTTGTTGGTTGGTCGTCCGATGAAATAATGATCGACATCCCGTGATTGCGTGCTAAAACCGATGCGGTAGAGTGAAAGTTGTTAGCCTTGTTGTAAGTCAGCATTAATTAAAACGAACAAGAGACACTCGAATTTTTTCGTAAAACCTCGAAAAGAGGGGAAAAAATCGCTATCATAAAAGCTTCCACTATATCATTTGAGTACAAAATCTTCGATAAGATTACAATTACATATGAGAGAGGAATTGTAACAACAATGATCATGTTGTAATTCGCGATGGTGGAGATCATCTTCCTAGAATACTACAATTAGTCTTTTGGTGGCGATGGTTGATGGCGCCGGCAATCTTGATCTTATGCGATCTTTGCTTAGGATCTTGAGCTTGACTCTCTCTTCCTCCTCATGGCTTTCCTCTTCTTCTCGCTGACTCTTTTTCTTCTTACTTGGACTCTTCTTCTTCTTCCTTGCCGGGCTCTTCCTCTTCTTCCTTGCTTGACTCCCTCTTCTTCCTTGTCGGTGTGGCCAATGTGGCAGTCGGCTGGTGATTCAAGATCGGCGGTGCTCCTCTTCTTCACTTGTTTGACTCCTCTTCATGGCTCCATTTGTTCTTTGGCCTTTTTGGTGTAATGACCTATTTATAGATGGGAGGAGCACTCTTATGTCATGTAAAATGTCACTAGTCAGACGGTTGAGATGATTCTTTCGATCATTTATGTATTTTGAGCATTTGGATGCCCAAATGAAGTTGGAATATAGATCTTATCATTAGATCGTGATGAAATCGGTATAAACTCCATATTTGAGTTGTTTGGGATTTAAATGTCCCAAAGATTCTAATGATATTTTAATTGATCGATTTTGGCGTCTTGTTTCATTGTAGGCCAATAAAACCCTTGCCTCATGATTTTAAGGGGCCAATGCTCTTCCTCAGGTGTTACATATTCAAGTGAACCTCTTGCAGCGTTGTCAACGAAGGTGGAAGGCATTTGAGATATGGACCAGAAAGCTCACTTGTATAGTTCACCTCATAATAGCAAAGTTTGAAAACAGTCTTGAGGCAGTTAGGAAGTTGGATCTTGAAGGGTCCCTTCTTGTAGAAAGATAGGATAGTTTATCCCTGACGTTCCTTTTCCTCTCATCAATAGTTTGAATTCCATGGCCGCGGATAAGGAAAATGTATTTCTTCAACATGCTTTCTCTTAAATGATCTCATGGTAGAGGTAAGCAGATTATTCTTCTCGTATATGTGAAGAGCTCAAACAAGTGAAGAAGAGGAGCCATCGGCTATCAACCACCATACCACCAGGTGATCCTTGCTCAATCTTGAGCAAGGGAAGAGAGGAAGAGTCCAAGCAGGAAGAGGAAGAGCTCGAAGGAAGAAGAAGAAGAAGTCCAAGCAAGGAAGAAAAGGAAGAGTCGGCGAAGAAGAGGAAAAGCCAGTGAGGAGGAGAGAGCTCAAGCTTGATCCTCAAGCAGATGCACCAGCAGATTGCACTCGTGACCATCAACCATAATCAGGTGTATAATTGTACCCTGTTTCCGGAGTTACCACATCTATGACAATTACAACATGATCGTTGTTACAGGTTGTTATCTCTCTCATATCATTCCATGTGTTATCGAAGATTTTGTACTCGAACATACATAGTGGAAGCTTTTCTTGGGCTCATGGTTTTCCCTCTTTTGGGTTTTCGTTAAATTGGAGTGTCTCTTGTTGCTCTTTAATTACTATGTCTTTGGACTTCACAACAAAATAAAGGCATAAACTTTCACTCTATGGTTTTAGCACAATATTAATTATGTAACTTATAATATAAATTAAATAAATATAAATTAATTAATTCATAACTTAAAATAACAGTTAGTAACGAATATAAATCATAATTAGATTATTTAATACACAACATTCCTTTCTCGAGGAACTAAATAATGATTTTTTTTTTTACTTTGTTTGCTTAGGATTTTTGCTCTTTATTTTTTATTTGGCACTTTTATTTTTGATATTTAAAGTTTAGGGTTTGCTTGAGATTAAATTTATTATATATTTTTATATTATTTTTAAAAATATATTTATTTAATGTATTTTAAAGTTTTTATTTTTTATTTTTAAAATAAATCACATTATTTTTTAAAAAAGAAATTTAAATACATATCACACAATTCTTATACATTTACATATCAACAGTTAACATTTGATATTTTAAAATATAGCACTTTTATATACATGAATATATATATATATATATATATATATATATATATATATATATATATATATATATATATATATATATCTATATATATATACTTTATATAAAAAAATTAATAATCGTTAGAAAAAACGTTATGATATATAATGTTATTATAATATAAATATTAATTATATAACTTATAACATAAATTAAATAAATATAAATTAATTAATTCATAACTTAAAATAATAGTTAGTAACGAACATATTAGATTATTTAATATTTTATCATCTTTCACCTATAAATAGATGATAATGTGAGACGAATGGGATAACAAAATATGAATATTCTCTTTTTTCTTATTCAATTTTTCATTCTATTTATTTCATTTTTGAAACAAAAGACATGATTAGTTGAAGTTTTGCGATCGTCATGGTGCATCGTGATCAAGGCAAGGAGACTGTTGTATCAACAGTAGAAAAAAATACCTGGCGATCTACTAAGGATAATGTATCGACGCCTCTCTCCCACGTTATTTTGATCTCATTACTTTTATTTTTATTTGCATAGTTGTGTTAAATTTATTTCTTAATTGGAAATTTATTTCCTTATAGTTCTAACAATCTTAGAGTTAATCAAAACATTTTCTTGGTTTTAATTATTTTCATCAATTAAAAAATATGTCTTCACAAATATCGCTTCGTCATGATGATGTTAAGCCGAAAAAATTTATAAGAACACACTTTAAAAGATGGCAAAAAAAAAAAAAAAAACTATATATTAGTTGACATGTTTAGGATTAATTTCTGCAATATATAATCATCCTTCATCCAAACCTAATTCGGAAAGAGAAAATAATTCTTCTTTCAATGAAGGGTTAGGAAAAGAAAAAAACTCATCAAGAGATTGATTTTTTTTTTCTTGGGCTCATTCTTAGTGTTCTTTCCGATCGTCTTTATAACATATTTTGTACATCAACATCTTCTTCGGTCGAATTATTCAATGAATATAAAATAAGTGATTCTGCGTATTAGATCAAGTAAATACATTTCAAGATATTTTTCATAATCTAAAAGAACATGACATAAGCATGATAGAAGCATTTAAAGTTGCATCGATGATAAGAAAATTATAACATTCATGGAGTCAATTTGCACAAACACTTAAGTATAATAGAAATATGATGCCTCTTGACGATCTTATTATTGCACTTAGAATAGAAGAAAATCAAAAAAAAGATAAAAGTCTCACTAAAATTGAATCTCAAACACATGTCAATCCAATGAAAAAGAGTAATTTTAAACGAAAAAATTTTAAACTATTTAATAAAAAGTTTAAGAAAAAAATTTTATACAAGTCTAGCAATAAAAATAAAAAGCAAAATGAGGGTATGCGGGAGAACCAACTATCTTGCAAATACTTATTATTATCGGAAAGGTAAGACATACAAAGAAAATAACAAGATATTTGAGCAAAATCAATCTCAATAAATTAATATGATCACTTCTAATATCAATGATTCTCTTCTTTTGAGGTATGTTAGCCCATCATTTAAAATTAATTTTTCTTATCATTTTACCGATTGATGGATAGATACCGGAGCAACTATACATATAAGTTTTGATAAATCTTAATTTTCTTCCTACCAGGATACACCAAGATGAAGTATAAGCATTGGCAATGAAGCATTAGCTAGTGTGGTTAGAGAAGGAGATATTGATTTAAAATTGACATAAAAAAATATTTAAAATTATATTCAGTTTTGTATGTACCGAATATTAGGAAAAATTTAATTAATGGTTCAGTGCTTGTTCAACATGGTTATCATCTTGTTTTTGAGTCAAATAAGATTATTATAACTAAAAGTGAATCATTTGTGGGTACGAGATATTTATGTAATGGTTTATTTAAATTAAATTTATCATTTTCTAGTAATAAAGTGTTTTGCTTAAATCCTTCTATTTCATTAATTATTTCTTCTAACATTTGACATGCAAGATTAGGACATGTCAACTACAAAACAATTAAAAGAATATGTATATAAATTTAACATCTAAAAATGATATAAATAAATATGTGAAATGTGAAAATTGCTCTCAAGTAAAACAAACTAAAACCCCATTTAAATCTATTTCTATTAAGCAAAATGATTTATTAGATCTTATTCATAATGATGTTTATGATTTAAATGGTAATTTAATTAGAGTAAATAAAAGATATTTTATTAACTTTATTGATGATTTTTCAAAATTGCTATGTTTATTTAATAAGAACTAAAGATGAAGTTTTTGATATATTTAAGAATTATAAATTAGAAGTAGAAAATCAATTAAATAAGAAAATTAAAATTTTAAGATCGGATAGACTTGGGGAATATATTTCACTTTTATTTAATAAATTTTGTGAAAAAAATTATTATACATCAAGTTACTCTTCCATATTCTCCTTAATCTAATGAGTAGCAAAAAAAAAAAAAAAAAAAAAAAACACATTAATTGATATCGAAAATGCAATGTTAATTTTATTAAATTTGTCGAATAATTTATGGGGTGAAGCTTTATTAACATATTGTTTTATTTTAAATCAGTTTCCTTATAAAGATTCTAATAAAACACCTTATGAATTTTAGAAAAATAGAAAAACCCAAATTGAAGTATTTAAAAGTTTGGGGTTGTTTAGCTAAAATATCTATTCCATAATGTAAAAAGAGAAAATTAGGATTTAAAATTATAGATGGTGTATTCATTGGATATTCTCTTAATAATCCTACTTATAGATTTCTTATCATTAACTCTGATATTAATGATATTTCTACTAATACAATTATGAAATCTAGAGATGCTACATTTTTTGAAGATATATTTCCTATGAAAAATAAGATTATAAAATCTATTAATAAAAAAGAATCTTTAATAGAAAATTCTATAATAAATAATAATTATACTATTTTTTAACTAATAAATGAGAAAAATATTAGAAAAGTAAAAAAAATTAGAAAGAGAAAAATTTAGGTGATGATTTTATTATTTTTTTTGAAATATTTATTTTAGAAAATGATCCTACTACTTTTGATGAAGCTATGGATTATAGATGGATGATTTTGGAAAGAAGCTATTAATAATGAAATAGATTATTATATCAAATAAGACTTTGATCTTGTGATTTACCTCAGGGTTATGGATTGTAAATGGATATTCAAAATAAATTAAAATGAAGGATCTATAGATAAATATAAAGCAAGATTAGTAGCCAAAGGATATACACAAAAAAAAGTGTTGACTATTTTGATATTTATTCTCGATTGCTAGAATTTCTACAATTCATTTGCTTTTAGCTTTCTCTTGACATATAATCTAGTTATACATCAAATGGATGTAAAATTTGCATTTTAAAAATGGTGATTTAGATGAAGAAATTTATATGGATCAACGAAAGGTTTTATAGTAAAAGGTCAAGAAAATAAAGTTTGTAAATTAGTAAAATCTTTATATGGATTAAAGCAAGCTCCTAAATAATGGCATGAAAAGTTTGATAAAGTAGTATTAACATAGGAATTTTTGATTAATAAGTCTGATAAATGTGTTTATATTAAAGTTGTTGATCATGATTATATTATTTTATGTCTTTATGTTAATAATATTTTAATTTTTGGTACAAATCTCAATATTGTAAAAAATATTAAAGAGTTTCTATCAACTGAATTTGATATGAAAGATTTAGGTGAAACTAATGTAATACTAGGTATAAAGATTTATAGAAATGCAAATAACATTTATATTACTCAATCACATTATACTCAAAAATTTTAAAAAATTTAATTATCAAGATGTGAGTCCTATAAGCACTTCATATAACTTTAGCTTACATCTTATAAATATTTTAGGTGATAGTGTATCACAATTAAAATATTCTCAAAAAATTAGTTGTCTTATGCATCTAGCAAATTATTCTCGACCTCACATTGCTTATGTTGTAGGAAAATTAAGTATATATACTAGTAATCTTAGTGAAACTCATTTGAAAACACTAGAAAGAATTTTTAAATGTTTAAAAGGTACACTAAACTATTGCATTCATTATAGTGGTTTTCCTATAGTATTGGAAGAATATTGTGATGCTACTTGGATTGCTGATACTAGTGAAACAAAAGCCACTAATGATTATGTTTTCAAATTTTGTTGTGGTGCAATATCATGCAAATATACTAAAAAAATATTAATCTCTAGATCTATTATGGAAGTAGAATTTATAGCACTCTTACTACTTACCGAGTAGCTTAAAAGTTTATTAATTTATTTACCTTGTATTAAAAAACTTATACCTGCTATTTTAATAAATTGTGATAATCAAGCTGCTATAGCAAAAGAAAAAAGTACAAAAATGCAATGATAAAAAATGTCAAATGAGAATAAGACATGATTCTTTATATGAATTATATAAAAGAGGTGTTAACACTTATCATTTTATTTGCTTTGAGAAAAATATAAGAGTTCCATTGACATTTCTCAATTGTGACAATCCTCAGTTACTATTGTGAGACATTGATGATCGTCATTGCCCATCTATTATCTCTATTGTTGGCAAATACTAATAATCATCATTGCTCATCTTTCAAAGAACGACCATTATCAATGATCGTCATTGCTTGCCATTAACTGAAGTACATAATCATCATCGCTTGTCTATTGAAGATTTTCACCATCTATCTTGAAATAATTATTGCCACTTGCAAATAACTCCAACTAATTTTGTCTTATAACTTTTCTCTCATTCTCCAATAGAAATCTGTCAAATACATACTAAATCATAAATTGCATGAACCATAAATTAAAATTAGGCCAAGCCAAATATATCAATCATCAAATCTATCAACTAAAAAGTTATGCATATATATAATGAGCATTTTAAGAAACTTAAATTTTCATAATCAGAGTTTTCTTAGCGTTTAAAGATTGAAATAAAATAAAATATTTACAAACATAAAATCATTAAACTCTTTAACTTTATTTCCAAAAAAAAAAAAAAAAAATTAAAATATAAATTTATTGTACCAATGCATAGCCCTTAGTTTATGGAATAACTGATTTTGCCATTGTTAGTACTTTCCAAAAAAAATGCTTTTCAGAAATATATAAAGGTGAAATATCAATCATAAAAACCCAAAATTAATTTTTAGATCATTAGCTATATAGAAAAAATAATTTTAAAAAAGAGAACAATCAAAATCTATCTAAATATTATCGTAAGTTGTCTTAATAACAAATAATAATCTATACAACTCTTTAAATCTGGTTTTCTTTTTTTTTTTATTGAATCACCTCATGAGTTTATATTTAAATAAAAAATATTATTTATTTATTTTAATTATATTTATTTTAATTGTAATTAAAATGATGAGCTGTCAGTCCTCGTTGTCTGCTCATTAAAATAGCTTAATGGCCCATATAAGTAGCGTGAGAATTTATCATAATTTCCGACAATTTTCGGCCCACAAGCTTCTCCAGCACTCGCGCGTCTTATCAAAATATGGCATGAGAAAAATGAGAAAAATGATATTTATTTCTCCAATATATATATATATATATAAATTGAGCGGCAGTACCAATTATATCATACATAGTTCAGTATGCAAACGTGGCAAATATTTATTGATGGTCACATCTAATAATTCATAAGCCCAATTAGTTGGGAAAATTTCTATTTTACAATTTTTTTAAAAACTTGCTTAAATTGCATTACATAATATCAATCATATGCTTATTAAAGGGAGGATTTATATACATAATATATATATATATATATATATATATATATATATATATATATATATATATATATATATATATATATATATATATATATATATATATATATATAATATTTTAATTTATATATATATACTTTCAATTTTTAATGTGACATCAAAAATATCATTGATATGATATTTAAAATAATAGTAAATCAATCTTGATCAGCAGTTGATCACAAGTTGAGCGGTGACAAACACTTAAAATATCATTGAAACTTTGAGATATCGTTCAATACCAAATAATACTTAAACATGGAGTGTTTATAGTCAAATCGGCGTCAATTTAAGTCCAAGATCTCATAATTACGACTTCATTTGAGCATTCAAATACTTTACATCAAATGATCAAAGGAATTATTTTGAGTCGATGGAGTGGAGTGGTTGAGTTTTCTGAAATGTACTCCCTCATAAATAGTCATTCTTCAAGAGGCGAGCTAAAAAGGAGAGCTCTCGAGCGAAAATCCTCAAGCATGTCGTGCCACCACTCGGCGGTCGCGATCACCCGTCGGCCGCCAACCCGTAGTTGGCCGCCATCGACCGTAGTCACCGTTTCGGTCACCCGTAATCATTCATCAGATCCGGTCATTGCGCCATAACGCCGATCACATGACCATGTTACCATCTCTGCCGGTCACCCACCATCATCGCGGTCATCCCGCATGAGGTAGTCACCATATTCATTGCGCCTTTGCCGCGCCGTATCATTACCACCATCGATTCGCCTCATTATTTGGTTATCTTACCGTGGTTGGTCACTGCCGGCAATCGAGCATTGCGGTCGACAGCTTGATCCATGCGTAGACTATCGTCGGATAATCTGACCATCTCGCGATCCACATCGACCATCATCATCGATTTGATTGTTCACCATCATCTACTACCACAACAAGACACTCTAACCATGGCTATATTTTTGTTGTCGATTCGGGATTTGTCGCTTCTATACAATTTTGTAATCCGTTATCGGAAAATTTTGTACTGAACGGATACATAGTGGAAGATTTTTTGGGTTAGGCCAGTGATTTTTTCTCTTTTCAAGATTTTTCACGAAAAAATTGCGGGTTTTATCATTAATTCTTCAAACATCATATATTGTCTTTGGACTCAACAAAACTAAAGTAAACTTTTACTCTACCTGGTGATTTTTAGCATGATAGTTTGGCGTTGTCTGAAAGCGATTCTCATCATTTCATCTTGTATGACAACTAAGTTTCAACAAGATCAAAACCACCATCGAGGTGGAGCATTTCAAGAAAGGATAGCGATGAATGAAGATTCATCAAACTTAGTTCCTTGGTTTTGTAAAATGGGGCAACTCTTAATCTCAGAAGATCGTCCATGTTAATATGTTAAGCATCTAATCAATTACCATCCCAAGAAACAAGTCAAAGTTGGAGGATATTTCAACATTGAGAAGAGATATAGCTTTGCAAATTATGATTTTCCAATCATACTCATGAAAAAACATGACCAGGTTAAGGAGCAACAACCCAATAGATGTTTTTTGACCTCTTCTATAGGTTAACATCAGTAACACTCTAACAAACAACTAGGATAGGTCAAAATCTTGGATTCAATTCAACCTCTTCCATATAGGTTGGGGTAACACTCGACAACAACCTGATAGGTCAAAAATCTCGGATTCAATTCGACCTCTTATATAGGTTAGCGTCTTGTAACACGACAAACAATCTCGGATAGATCAAAAATCCTCAGCGGATTCAATTCGACCTCTTGCATATAGGTTAACATCATTGAGTAACACTCTGACAAACAACCCTGGATAGGTCAAAAATCCTCAACGAATTCAATTTGATCTCTTTCATATAGGTTAACGTCATTGGGTAACACTCTGACAAACAACCTCGGATAGGTCAAAATTTTCGCGATTTGAACTCCGTGCAGTTACGTCATCGTAACACTCGATAAATTACCGAATAAGTCAAAATCTTGGATTCAATTTGACCTCTTCCATACAGTTAACGTCATCGGGTAACACTCGACAAATAACCTGATAGGTCAAAATCATCGGCGATCAATTCGACCTCTTCCATACAAGTTAGCGTAACACTCTAACAAAAAAAATCTCGGATAGGTCAAAATCTTGCGAATTCAATTCGACTCTTCCATATGAGTTAATGTCATCGGTAACTCTCGACAATAACCTGGATGGGTCAAAAATCCTTAGATTATTGACCTCTTACGTAGGTTAATGTCATAATAACACTTTGACAAACAATCTGGATGGGTCAAAATCCTCAGATTGATTCTACCTCAAATGCAAGTTGCATAGTAACATCATAGAATAATATTTTGAAATTATCTATCGACTTTCGAGTTTCTCGAATGGCGGTTCTAATTAACTTCATGCCATTGTGTTGAACCATATTGAAGTTTTAAGAAATCTAATTTCTAAGAAGTAGGAACTGGACGTCAGGTCATTAACGGTCATCAGTGCTCATATGCCGGTCATCGCATTACCGGCGCCCGATCATGCTCGACTTACCGTCACCGATTCTTGCTGACCACCCCGTCGGGTCAAACACCACTGCGTTAGCCATGCGGTCATCAGTCTCCGGTCATTTCTGACCGTGACCATCTCATTGGTCACCCGTCATCGCCCGGTCATCCCCATTCTGGTTATCATCCGATTACGACCATTGTTATTAGCAAACCACCCGTCGGCACCCGCCGTCGGCTGCAGTATTCTGGTCATCGCGTCTCGGTCACCACGACAACCATCGGTCACGCGATTTCAGTCGCGGTCACCGCCGTAAATACCGTCGCCGGTCCGCCTGACTACCGGTCGCAGGTGACAATTGTCAGTCATTCATTTGGTGTACTTGCCGGTCACACTCAGCGCCATGCAAATCACCGGTCGCGTACATTCTGAGCACCGGTCATACCATGCAGTCTCCAATCATCATTTGTTCATGCGTTTTGAGCCACCGTCGGCCACCAACATGGTCGACTACCATATGCTTGCTGCACCAATGGCCATCTGCCATTACCACCATCGTCGTGGGTCATCCAGATTACCAGTCATCCGCGCCGATGGAGCCATTGCTGTCATATCATGCGATTTTACTATGAACCAGGCGTTGGTCGCCAACCAGGTGGCGGCGGTTTGCCATTAGGATTGTTATTAACCTCGTCGTCATCGCGAGCATTAGGTCTTATTGTGAGCCTCTTCGATTACTTCCGGCGAGGGCGGTTACCTCTTCGAGGAAAGCGGAACTCATTCTGAGCGCGGTGCCTCCAAATTCGGTCGGTCCGGGACAATTCTCTTTTGAGGCGGCGTCGTGAACTACGGGACTTTATCACCTCGGCGAGTGTCAAAGGGCTGGAGAAAATCGAGCTCGTCGTATGAACTACGGGCCTTGTTAGCCTCGAATCGGTCGATCGGCGAGGACATTGACACCTCTTTGAAAATCAAGCCTGTTGTATGAACTACGAGTCTTGATGGCCTCTGAACGACCTTCTCTTGAGAAGAAGAGGAGCACTAGAGTATGTGAGGAGTGTACCTTCTCCCTTGGCCATAGGGACGGATATAAGGGAAAAAAGATAAAACGGTGAAAAATGCAAATCGAGCGCTCATTGGCGTGTTTGCGCCAGTGCATCGGACCGACACCGCAGCTTGCTCTGCTTCAGCGCTTTGCCCGCTCAAAACCACGGTCAGCCGTCCACCGTGCGTCCGTGACACGACCATCCAGTAGCAGCTCCGGCCGCTCTCTTCAGCATACGACCCGCGTGACTGCGTCCGTCGACTAACCTGGGTTTCGCGATACCCCGCCACCTTTTATAGCTCAGCGGCTCATGACGTCCTGGCCTCAAAAGTAAATGTCCGGGATGGGTCCATAACCTCGAAAACCTTACCCGTATGCAATCCAGGGCCCCTCGCTTGTAATCATAATCTTGTGCTCTCATGAAGATCTGTTCTCTCAAAATATATGGTTAATGGACCCGCAAATTTCATTGAAGAATTTGCTATTTTCAAGTATTTGACATATATATTTTTTGATGATTGAGATAATATCATCCAAAAATAGAGCTATATGATATAAATACTAGTAATGCGAATCTTGATGTCAAAAGCAAGTTGATCCTAAGTTTGGTGAGATCAGCACTTAAAATATCATTGGAAACTTTGGGATATCTTAAATCCCTAAATAACACTTAAACAGTGTTTATAATCAAAGCGTCTCGGCTGGATCTAACAAGCCCAAGATCTCATAATTCTGACTTCATTTGAGCATTCAAATACTTAAGATACATCAAATAATCAAAGGAATCATTTTGAGCCATCCGACGGAGTAGAGTGATTCGGGTTTTGCATGTATTTATAGAAACGCCACTCCTCCAATATATAAATAGCTCATCATTCTTCACATGAGGGAGGCCAAGCTAAAGAGAGGAGAGGTCTAAAGCTTGAAAATCCTCAAACAATCGTGCCACCACTTTCGGCGGTCGCGACCACCCATACCGCCAACCCGTTGCCGTCATCATGCGGTTAGCATCATGTCATGCCACCGACCGTTGCCCTCGCGGTCGCCACCAGCAGCCGGTCATACTTCGCGACTGGCAATCACCACCGTCATTCTGTCTCCAGTTGCCACGCGACCACGCCGTGATGGTTGGCCACCACCATCAATCTCGTCGTCGTAACCATGGTCGATTATCTCGCCGACCATCATCGTATCACGTGCCACGTCACCACCGTTACGGGCATTACGTCGACAGCTTATAGATCCGCCGCCGACTACCGTGCGGTCCGCCGCCGCCGCATTGCGACCACGTTGGGCATTGCCATCGACAGCCGTCGGATCCGCCGTAGCCGATCATTCGCCATCGCCATTGACCGTAGGCCATCTCGATACCACCAACGGCATCGATTCGACCCGCGTTCACCATCATCTACTACCATTAGCAATACACTCTAACCATGTCTATAATGTTGCTGATTCCATTGTCAACCCTTCTCACATACAATTCTGTAATCCCATTATCGAGAAAATTTTATACTTTGAAGCACATACATAGTGGAAGATTTTTATTGGGTTAGGCCCTGTGATTTTTTTCCCTCTTTTTGAGATTTTTTCATATAAAAATTCTGGAGTTTTATCATTAATTCTTCAAACATCTGTGTGTGTATGCTAGACTCTGCAATAAAGCTAAGACGAAACTTTTACTCTACCGTAATTGATTTTCTAGCACGCAACAATCATCATCACTCACTTTTTAAAAGTGAAAAACACCTTTTTAAGTATAGAAATATATTAGATAAGTAAATATCTAATTTTAGGTGTTAGATATATAAATACATAAAATTATATAAATATTATTTATTAAATTTAATAATATTCAATGGCTTACATATCGGTGATGTAACTTTCCAGGATTCATATAAATATCTTTAAATTTATTATTGCATTTCAAAATTATTATGAATGATATGACACTTAAAATACTACTAGGCGAAGCACGAATCTTGATGCTAAAAGCAAACTGATCCGAAGTTGAAACTGGTCGAGATCGAGCACTTAAAATATCATTGGAAACTTTGGGATATCAATTAAATCTCTAAAAAGCTCTTAAACATGGAGTGTTTATAGTCAAATCGAGCGTCTCGACGAGCCGGATCTAACAAGCCCAAGATCTCAAAATTCTGACTTCATTTGAGCATTCAAATATCTAAAATATATCAAATAATCAAAGGGATCATTGTGAGCCGTCCGATGAAGTGGAGTGGTACGGGTTTTGCATGTATTTACAGAGACGTCACTCCTCCAATCTATAAATAGCCCCTCATTCCTCATATGAGGGAACTGCAGAGAGGAGAGCTCTAAAGATCCTCCAAGCACAATCGTCGCCACTGACGTCAACCACGTCGCCACCACCGTCGCCGCCGCCGTTGATCCCATCAATCACGGTCTCCATCATGATGACTTATACCGGTGATTGTTCCTGCGTTTCATTGATTGTTCCTATTTCTGCCGATAATTGTTCCTCATTATTTCGGTGATTGCTTAGTTCACCATCATCACGCTACTCAACTATTACCCGATCGTTGTCACATAGTTGTTCCTTTCTCATATACAATTGTAATCTGTCGAGAAGATCTTGTACTCGAAAACAGATACATAGTGGAAGCTTTTCTTGGGCTAGTCCCGTGATTTTCCCTCTTTTTAGATTTTCCAAGTAAAATTCAAGTTTTATTGTTCACTCTTTAAATACACAGTGTATGTGGATTCACAACAAAGCTAAGGCAAAAATTTTACTCTACTTGGTTTTTTTTAGCGCAGCAGTTTCCATCGTGAAGAGAACCCTTCAATCACAATTCTGAATACTCTTGGCTAATAGGCAACACTCAACCAGCCTCGCTCCAACTCCCGTCACTCTTGAAACCAATCCTTGAACCAAGGACGCCAACCTTCTGCCTCACTTCTCCTTGATAGGTGTGACCCTGTCAGTGAAGGTGCGGCAAAAATCTCTTTAAAAGATCACGTGCGCCGAATGGAAGAGTGTCAAAATGAGATGATCTGACTTTTGCGAGGAACACAACAGCCACTACTGCAGAAAACACATCTCCCCCAAGATCGATCGTTAGCCGAGGGAGGTCAAAATGCTAATTTCCTTGACATTGATGTTCCTCCATAGAGGCGGATGATCGATCTCCTTGACACGCTAGTTCTACTCATCCATCATTATGCGGCAGTGCTAATCCACCAATTATTGCGGGTAGCTTGACACATTCTCATCATTGACCCCACTCATGTTATACATGCAATTATGACACTTAATGCAAGACAATTTCACCTCCAAGATAGAATCATCTTTCCCTCACCGCTACAGGAATCCTCACCGTGAAGCTATTCTTCAACATTCTATTCCGTGGGTTTCAAGCTCGAACATTGATTCTTATGATGGGCGACCCACATGAACACATCGACCATTACAGACTATCATGCATATCCAAGCTCGACACACTTATTTGTCGTCTTTTTGATTACCCTCAAGGGACAAGCACTTGGTTACTCCCTTCTAAGGGAATCCATCCATACCTTTGACTTCGCCAAGATTTTTTGTAGAGCAGTTCATTGCAAGGAGGATCATTAAAGATTCCTCCCATCTCTCCAATTCCTCAAAATGAGGCATCACTTAAGGAATACTTACAGGGTTCTCCTTAGAAGCTCGTCAAATACACAAGTAGACCACGAACTATTAAGAGGAGTTTTCCTTGGAGGACTCGTCAGGCCTTTTACTGCGTCACTAGAGACCGCGTTCGCCTATGCCGACTTGGTTCATCGTGTGGAAGCACAAATCTCTCGATGAGGCTATTCGCCCATCGCAAATAATTTGAGCAATCTACGGAAAATATAAAAGCACCCAGTCTGGAATAGATAGCCCTATCAAAAGAAAGTGGTGATCTCCCTCCACCCCATATCAGACGTGAACCACGCGAAAGGAATACGCCCGAACACATCTCGTGTTAACCTCCTGGCTATTCGAGATGAAGAAAATATCAAGTCGCATCCAAATCAAATTCAGAAATCGAGCAATATTGTCACTTCCATCAAGTCATGGACATACTCGAGGCAAACAACTCAAGAAGAAAAATTGAGGCTCATTCAAAGGATATCTACGTCGATTTGTGAAGAATCAATCAAACAAACATACTGCCAACCGGGCGGACAATCATAAATAACAAAATAATCATCAAATTGGAGAAATTGAAACAATCGCGGGAGGACCAATACTATCTAATCAAGTTCTCATTACCATCTCAAGAGCGAGTTAAAGAAGTCTCTCGATCATTCCATCACTTATAATGACTCGGACTTAGAAGGAGTCAATGTTCCTCATCAAGATCCACTTGTCATCAGTGCAGGGGACCCATGCTATAATGTTAAGAGAATTTTGATTGATAATGAGAGTTCTATTGATGTATTGTTTTACTCTACATTTCTTAGCATGGGCCTGGTTAGGGAAAAGCTCCAACCATTGCGGGACCATTGTATGCGGTTTGATAATCGCCACAATGCGGTAGATGGGACAATCACCCTTCCTGTTGTCCTTGGTGAATTTCCTCGACAAGTGGCTCATTTAATCCAATTCATGGTCAAGTCAGATTCAACATATAACGCTATCTTTGGAGGCCCCATCAATTTTCAGTGCAGTCACTTCAGTATCTCATCTTAAGATAAAATTTTCAACCCCCGTTGGAGTTGGAGTGGTCTGTGGAAATCAACAGATAGCACAATCATATTATCTCAGACAAGCTCAACCACACCCTTATAACCTTCAGCTCAAAGGACTAAAAACACATCTCGAGAAGGCCGGGGGGCAATGGCTTGATGAGCTTTCTAATGTTCTTTGGGCTTACCACTTCAGCGCACCGTGGTGAGACAGTAACTTGTGTTTTTTGACGAAGCAATTATACCGTAGATATCGGGTTCCAAGTCCAAGTGTTCAATTATTCGATCATGACAGTAATGAAGAAAACTCAAAGACACTTGGACTACTCCGGCTTCGTGACATGGCCTACCCGGTTGCTTCTTATCACCAAAGGGTAGCTCATCACTTCAACAAAAGAGTAAAACCTCATCCCATATCTATCGGTGACTTGGTCCAGTCTCGGCGGGAAAAGGCCCTCAATGCAATAAACTCTCACCTCTTTAGGATGGCCCATATGTGGTTATAGCTATGGTGAAGTCAGGAACTTTCAAGCCCAAGGATTCAGAGGGAAAAACTTTACCTCGAACTTGGAACATTGAGAATCTCCAAAAATATTATCAGTAATTCTTACTGCATAATTATCGCAGCTTTTATTTTGTCTTGTTTATCATTTCCTCTTCATGTAGCCAACCCCACTTAGAGGGATAAAGACTTGTTATTGTTGTTGTTGTTGTTGTCATTTTCTCTTAAAACTCATATCCATGTTAAAATCGTCTTATGATTGTATCACTGAACTTATCAGAGTAATAAATTTATAGCTTTCTTCTTACAAACTTGCTTCTTCTTCATTTAATCCTCCCACTTGAGAAATATACAACTCACGTTATATCTCAAGCATGATCAATCCCAGGGGACTTTCCGACCTCTTCCAGGTTAATGTCATGACGAAGACTCGACCAACCTAGGATAGGTCAAAAGGTCCTTAGTAGACTTCTCACGGCCTCTTCCAGGTTAGCATCGGCGAAGACTCGACAAAATAACCTAGGATAGGTCAAAAGGTCCTTGGTGGACTCCTCACTCTTCCATAGGTTAATGTCATGGGAGACTTTGACAAACAACCTGGATATGTCAAAATCATGAGTGGATTCAATTCAACCTCATCCGTGCAGTTGTCAATGAATAATATTCCACCAATTACCGGATAGGTAAAAACAAAATAAGAGCATATCATCATTTTTTTTAGATAGCATTAACATGATGATATAAGAAAGAATCAAGATTATGATACACAATACATATAAGAAAAATGCATCCTCAAGTGATGCATCATTTGCATCAGGGTGATATCTCCTCTCACTTGGAGATACTCCCTTGGACTCACTCTCAACTCCTTCATCTCACGATCGGACGAAGAGTCTTGGATACTTAGTTGGGAGACGTCATAATCTAGGTCTTGTGATGTACTAAGCGGATTCCTTTTAGGAACCCTCGGATGAAGCCCTCCTCAACATTGGTGCTCCAAGTCCTTCACTTCAACATCAAGTATATGATTACGAGCTTCCACGAACATGGTCTTGAGTGTATAGAGATAAGCTGGGAGTTCTTAAAGTCTTTCATTATCTTCAAGGAGATTTTATTTGCTTCCGCTTCTGACATTATATGCTTCTTCTCAGAAAGACGATCTTGTAATGCTTTCTTCTCCAGTTGGAGAGCTCTCTTCTCTGCTGCAAGTGCCTTCTCTTTCACGGCTCTGTCTCACCCTCGTCATCATCGTGAGTCTCCACCTCTAACTGGAAAGAGAAGTCGACATGTTCATTTCGATTCACCGGTCTGATCCTCCAAAGTCGTCATTTCTTTGGCTTTAATACTCATCTTTTGCTCATACTCACCTTACAGATATTTTATCTTCATAAATTCAGTATTTCACTCATCTAAAGCGACACCCAAATGAGCCATCTGCCCTAATGTTTGAGTTACCTATAAAAAAAAAACCATCACCACAAAAGAAAAGAAGAAAAGAAAAGGAAGACAGCATTACCAATTCATCACTCGTTGGCCTTGAGTATATATGTGATTTAACACCCTCTTGAGGAATGTGCTTAGCGAACTCTCCCATCATGAGATGAACAAAACTCTCGAGGTCAAGCGGGGAGAACATCTTCTTCTTGAGATGGCATCTGTCTTTTTTTCTTTAGGGAAGAAACATTGCCACACCACGATTTTGTGAAAGAACCCTATGAATATGAGGAGACCTTTCATCACCTTTACTTAACCTCTTTTGTGGAAAATAATGAGATCTTTCTGCCTGGATAGAAAGGCCAACCTTGAACATTCTATCTTCAACTATATATTTGCCAATATGACGTAACTCATGCTACAAGCTTCCTACATCAGGGATCTTAAGAGTTGCCAGGATCTCATTCTCGACATGACAATGGATGCGGAAGGTCATTCAATCTTCCCCATCTCAAAGGCCCCACTCATTTTTCACAAAAAAGAATTCATTAGACCAATTTCTAGATTGATCCCATGCTGAAAATTCTATCCAATTCTTTATAGTCTGATAAGAAACACGTCCCTGGGTATCACATGAAAATCTGCACATTCGACAAAAGTATTTGATGTTCAAAGTAACACCACACTCTCTGAAGAAGACAGCCAAACCGACGATGACCATTAAAGCTCAAAATGAAAACTGTCACAAAGCTACACCACATATCTTGAATATCTCAATCAACTCGAGCCAAAGGGAATTGTAGTCCCTTACGAAGAATCATCTGAAGCGATAAAACCACAGCGGGGAGGTGAGCAGACTCGATCGGACTTTTTTGGCAACAATGGCCACCAACTCATTAGAGAAGAAAAAATTTCTACGGAATACCATTAAACTATTTGATGTGATAGTGGATGGTATATCGTCTATGGCAGATCTGCTATGGGTTTTCTTGCCATCACGAAAATATATAATAAAAAAGGGAGAAATGACAAAATCGAGAATTTTATAAAAGCAACTCACTCAACCCAATGCTTGGCCTCCTTTTTTTGACTCCCTCCTCAACGGATAGCTTACGATAAAATTTTTTTCCTGATCGACAAAAAAAAGATACACATATGAGAAAAAGACAAAAAAAAGAGGAGAGAGAATATATTCCCCTCTAATGATGCTCATAAATTATTTGCCAAACTTTCTGAGTCGTTTGAACGATAGTTCTGGCTAAACTCCTCCATCTTGGCGGTTATCAGTCTTGAATCATTCATTAAAGTCGTGAGAAATCCAATTTCCTAAATGAAAAAGTTAGAGCGGCGCCTTGATCGCCTCTAAAGCGGACGCCGATGACGGATTGACACCTCTTTCAAGGGAAAATCGGTGCGTATATGCGACTTGATGTTCAAAATCGGACGGTCCCAAGTAGGTTGGCCTCTTCGAGGAAAACTAGAATAACGACGTATGTCGCAGTCTTGATTACCTCAAACTGGATGGTTCGACAAGAGGTTGATGCCTCTTTGAAGGAAAATCGGAACAACGGCGTAAATCTGGCGCCTTGATCGCCTCCAAACCCGGACGGTCGAAGCCGTTGACGCCACTTTGAGGGAAAAGCGGGCAACGGCAAAATCTGCGGGCCTTGATCGACTCGGCGACCCTCACTCAAGAAGAAGCACTAGAGCATTGAAGAAGTGTGCCTTCTCCTTGGCCATAGGGGTTTATAGACCCAGGGGTAAAGAGTAAAATCATCAACCCAAAAAACCGCAGCAAACGCCGCTCGCCCGGTCGCAGCGCCAGCTGAGCTCAACATCATGAACCGCCGACCCGTTTGGCAGCCCGCCTATCAGCGTGCAACCAGCGCCGTCTGACCCATGACCCATTCAACCCGCCCGACAGCCCTCAGATCCGTTAGTTCGTAAGGTTGTTGACCCACGACCGGTTGTGCGCTTCAATTGTGCTAGCGCTATGGTAGCCCGCAGCCATACAGAGCCACGGACACCCACAAGCTCCGTAAGGTGGCTAGTAACCTCAAATCTCGTGCGCACATGATACTCATCTGTGATACATCGCCTATAGTCATATTATTGTGCTCCCAAGATCGTTCTAAAAAATATGGTTAATGGATGCTTCATTTCATTGAAGAATTTGCTATCTTCAAGTATTTGACATATATATATTTTGGATGATTGAAATAATGATATCCAAAAAGGGGCAACTGATGACACAAAATACTACTAGAAGCACGAATCTTGATGCTAAAAGCAAAGATCCGAAGTTGGCTGGTCGAGATCGAGCACTTAAAATATCATTGGAAACTTTGGGATATCAGTTAAATCCCTAAAAAGCTCTTAAACATGGAGTGTTTATAGTTAAATCGAGCGTCTCGATGAGCCGGATCTAACAAGCCCAAGATCTCAAAATTTTGACTTCATTTGAGCATTCAAATATCTAAAATACATCAAATGATCAAAGGGATCATTGTGAGCCGTCCGATGAAGTGGAGTGGTACGGGTTTTGCATGTATTCTGAGATCGCCTCCTCCAATCTATAAATAGCCCTCATTTCTCATATGAGGGAACCCAAAGAGAGAGAGAGAACTCTAAAGATCCCCAAACACCGTCGTCATCCGGTCATCAACCACTCCGCCGTAGCGTTGATCCTTGCCATCAATCTCTGGCCTCCATCATGATGAACCGATTGTTCCTGCGTTTACCGCCGATTGTTCCATTTCTTGTTCCCACATTTCTATGGTGATTGCTCTACAGTTCATCATCATCTGCTTCTACTTTGCTTCTACAACTGATCGTTGTCACATAGTTGTTGTTGTTCTCATCAATTAATCCGATGTCGGAAGATCTTGTACTAAACAGATACATAGTGAAAGCTTTTCTTCGGCGTGGTTTTTTTCTTTTGAGATTTTCCACGTAAAAAATTAGTTTTATTGTTCACTCTTTAAATACGTGTATTGTCTTTATTCTACAAAGCTAAAGGCGAATATTTTTACTCTACCGCAACTGATTTTCTAGCATGCAACAATGAATATCTTTATTTTTAATATTTTAGATTAAAATAAAAAAAGTTTAAGTACAAATATTTTTAAAATGTAATACAATTATCTTCAAAATTTAATATTTTATTTTGAAAATAACTATAAATAAATATTTTTATTTTCTCTTTATAGGTTACTAAATATGAGTAAATTAATTAAATTTGTGATTTAAATTTTTAAAAGTAACTTATCATCAGTGATAAAAAAACTCTTGATAAGATATTTATCTAACATCTTTACAAAAAAAATTTTAAACAGAGAGTACATACACATCAAGTATTGATAACTACAAAGTATAGTTACACATTAATGATCAATATCATATAAATCTTATCATTTTAATTATAGTTAACATAACATTTCATATCATAACTTTTAGATATTTCCTTTATATTGATAGCATACAAATTAAGAAGATTTTGATTAGCATAGTAGAAAGCATATCGTATGTTATTGTCTACTCCTAGATTTATCAAAGCAAATCTCGCCTAATGAAAACCGAGAAAAAGCATGTCTTCGAAGATAGCATTCTATTGTTAGATGATGAAAGTGAATGCACGCCACTTTTGGGTGGTTACAATGGCTTTTTATTATAACGAATGAGAATCCCACATTCGCCGTATAAGAACTCATTATTTAGTATCTTATACAAGAGATGTAATTCAAAACCGTTGTCACTTAACTCTTTTATAGCTCGAAGCCATCTCATACTTCGTCTTTGCCTTTAGGTTCCTTTTGATAGAATGAGCTTCATCTTTCTCGTAGTGCATATTATTTTCTATTTTATAATTGCATAGGAGATCAGGTCTAACCACATAAATTGCTATCATCATATTCTCTCTTACATTAACTTCTTTTATCTCTTTATATAATAGCCTCAATCTCTATAAGGATGATATGTCATCTCTAAGCTTCTCAGTTTCACACATAGGAATTGATTAGTCTGCCTTCATCTTTTTATTTAAGCTAAGAAGTATTTCAAGTTAAAGTCTTATTATTTTTTTCCATTCTAAGCATAATTGATCCTTTTATGGGATGTGGCATGTCCCCATTCATGAACCAATTTTCAACATTCACATTTTTATACTCTTGTTGAGAACTCTTTGAGTCTAAAGAGAAAGAAAAAAAAAATCATGGGAACCATTTTCTAACATCTCAACTAAAATACATAATAGCATTGTTGCCCCTTAAGCTAGCAAAAAAATACTGCATTTTTTTAGATTGTCCATCATTACTGCGGCTAAAATTATAATTATCATTGTTGCGTCTTTGGAAAACATGGTAGAGTAAAATTTATATGTTAGTTGTTGATTAGTCTACCACAGTTATTAAAGAGCGAACATGAGACCTCATTTTAGCGTGGAAAACCTCGAAAGAAAAGGGGATAAGATAAAAGATTCCACTATGTATCCCTAAATCTTCAGAATCGGGATTAAGAATTCTACTTGAAAGGGACAATTGTCGATTTTATAATAGTTCTTGATGTTGGTCTTTATGGTAAATCATATAATCGATGATTCCATGCATCTTGCTGGGATCTTCAAGCTTTAGAGCTTTCTCTTCCTCCCACTTCACTTTTCTCTTCTTCTGATGGACTCTTCCTCTTCTTCCTTGCTTCTTCCGCTTACTTCCTTCTTCACTTGTAGACTCTTCTTCTTCCTTGCTTTCGGGTTCTTGTTCTTCGCGCTTGACTTTTGCTTGACTCTTCTTCTTCTTCCTTCTTTCGGTCCTTGTTCTTCTTCACTTGCTTATTCTCTTCACTTTGACTCCTCTTCAGGCTCCCTTCACTTAGCTTCCCATTGTGAGGTGATTTATAGATGGGAGGAGGGGTATTCTAAACTCATGAACATACCCCCTCGTCAATCGAATGACTCCTTGATCATTTGATGTATTTTGAGCATTTGGATGCCCAAATGAAGTCTTATGAGATCTTAGGCTCATTAGATCCATTTCGTCGATTCGGTTATTATAAACCTCCACATTTGAGAGCTTTTTTGGGATTTAATTGATGTCAAGATTCTAATGATATTTTAAGTCTGATCTCGATTTGTTTTGACTCAAAATCTATTGCTTTCAACATCAAGATTTGTGCTTTGACTGGTGGTATTTTGAGAGCCATATCAATCATCATTCAAAGTGATAACTTTACTTATGTCTTTGTGATCAATGTTCATGATAATACTCCATAATTGATGATGGTTGTCTCATCTACTACCAACACGAGGGAATATGTCACCCTAATCATTTTCTCCTTGATAAAGGGTGATCAATAAAATCGATGTTTATCCTAGTATAATCTATATCTTTATGATGTAAAGCATTACACATTAATTTTTATTTTGTTGATATGGGTGATTAAGCTACATTTTAATGAATCATCAGATTCCATGCACCATCTCTGCTAAATATGTTGTTTTATGATATTGTTCTCATTGGTTAGGTTATTAATGGTTGGATGTTACTTCACTTTATTGCTTAATTGAACTCTTAATTGACGAAAGTTACGAAATCTAGAGACAGATCTACATATGTCGTGCACATATAAATATTGATGTGAAGTTTGCTTTGCTAATATTGAGATTTTCTACATATGAGATAATTTAATTTAGGGCTATTTGGTTGTCTTAAAAACGACTACATTGCATTTAAAATGCAAGAATTTTAAAATTTTGATGTTGTATTTTAAAATTTTGAAATGCAATATAAAATTCTAATATATTTCTAATTTATTCTTTAATTCAAATCAGTGAATTTATAATTTTCTTAATTTGAGTGATTTCAAATACAACATTGTTAGAAAGAACTTCTTTGTCGCCGCAAATCACCGTCGGCCATAGAATATGACACCACACTGATGTATATCATTTGTTGTGGTTGAAACATCTAATAATCTAATTTACATTACTTGACTTTATCAATCAAGAAAAATAAATTCATGCATTTGTAATGTAATTAAATAAAACAATTAAAGAAAAATTCAAATACACATCATTCCTTTCTCGAGGAACTAAATAATGATTTTTTTTTACTTTGTTTGCTTAGGATTTTTGCTCTTTATTTTTTATTTAGCACTTTTATTTTTGATATTTAAAGTTTAGGGTTTGCTTGAGATTAATTTAATTATATATTTTTATATTATTTTTAAAAATATATTTATTTAATATATTTTAAAGTTTTTATTTTTTATTTTAAAAATAATTCACATTATTTTTTTTAAAAAAAATTTAAATACATATCACACAATTCTTATACATTTACATATCAACAGTTAACATTTGATATTTAAAAATATAGCACTTTTATATACATAAAAATATATATTTTTTATATTAAAAAATTAATGAAGATGCTGTTAGAGAAAAATAATATATATATATATATTATAACATTATATCATAACATTATAATAACGTTATGATATATAACGTTATTATAATATAAATATTAATTATGTAACTTACAATATAAATTAAATAAATATAAATTAATTAATTCATAACTTAAAATAACAGTTAGTAATGACTATAAATCATAATTAGGTTATTTAGTATTTAGTTCTCATCTTTTACCTGTAAATAAGTGATAATGTGAGCTTGAATGGGATGACAAAATTTGAATATTCTCCCTTCCTTCCTCCATTCATAATTTTTCTTGTCATTCTATTCATTTTATTTTTGGGCAACAAAAGACACGCGATTAGTTCGAAATTTTGCCGATCAGTCATGGTGCACGCGTGATCAAGGCAAGGGGACGCGTTGTATCAAACAAGTAGAAAAAAAAAGCAACAAATTGATGCACCTATGGCTTGATCTACTCTAAGGATAGTGCATCGGCACGCCTCCCTCCCACGTTATTTCGATCTCATTACTTTTATTTTTATTTGCATAGTTGTGTTAAATTTATTTCTTAATAGCAAATTTATTTCCTTATAGTTCTAACAATCTTAGAGTTAATCAAGATATTTTCTTGGTTTTAATTTGATATGACCCTGAAAATTCCTCTAGTCAAAGCACGAATCTTGATGCCGAAAGCAAGTAATCGAAATTAACCGGTGAGATCAGCCAAAATATCATTGAAAACTTTGAGACATCGTTAAATTCTAAAAGCTCTCAAATATGGAGTGTTTATAGTCAAATCGGCGTCTCGACGAGCCGTTCCAAAACAAAGATCTTACAATTCGACTTCATTTGAGCATTCAAATATACAAAATACATCATATGATCGAGGAATCATCATGAGCCGTTCGATTGGAGAGTGGTTGGATTTTGCATGTATTCTGAGCGCCGCTCCATAAATAGCCTCATCTTCTCATTCTTATGGGGAGGCAAGAGAGATGAGAGAGCTCTAAAGATCTTAATCGTTACCACCGACGGTTGTCAACCGCCATGCGCATAGCCATGCCGATCCTGCCGTCTTCAAGCATTGGCGGTCATCATCACCGACCACTATCGCGTTGACATCATCGCGTCAATATCGTCGCCAGACAATATCGTCGTCAATTGTCACGTTTAGCAGCGTTGTCCCTTTCATATACAATTCAGTAATCTGTCGGAAGATCTTGTACTCGAACAGATACATAATGGAAGCTTTTTCGCTATTTTTTCCTCTTTTGAGATTTTCCACTTAAAAATTCGAGTTTTATTGTTCACTCTTTAAATACCTTGTGTGTCTTTGGATTTTCCAAACGAAGGTAGGCGAAAAATTTTACTCTACCGCAACTGGTTTTCTAGCACGCAACATAATTATTTTCATCAATTAAAAAATATGTCAACACAAATATCGCTTCGTCATGATGATGTTAAGCCGACAAAATTTATAGAAACACACTTTAAAAGATGGCAAAAAAAAAAAAACTATATATTGGTTGACATGTTTAGGATTAATTTCTGCAATATATAATCGTCCTTCATCCGAACCTAATTCGGAAAGAGAAAATAATTCTTCTTTTGATGAAGGGTTAGGAAAAGAAAAAACTTATCAAGAGATTGATTTTCTTTATCCTGGGAGAATTCTTAGTGTTCTTTCCGATCGTCTTTATGACATGTTTTGTACATCAACATCTTCTTTTGAGCTTTATAAAGCACTTGAATCAAAATATAGAAATCAGGATGTGGGCCTAGAAAAATATTCGATCGAATCATTCAATGAATATAAAATAAGTGATTCTCACACCTTATTAGATCAAGTAAATAAATTTCATGATCTAAAAGAACATGATATAAGCATGACAAAAGCATTTATAGTTACATCGATGATAGAAAAATTACAACATTTATGGAGTCAATTTGCATAAACACTTAAGCATAATAGAAATATGATGTCTCTTGACGATCCTATTATTGCACTTAGAATAGAAGAAAAACAAAAAGAAAAAGATAAAACTCTCACTAAAATTGAATCTGAAACACATGTCAATCCAATGAAAAAGAGTAATTTTAAGCGAAAAATTTTTAAACCATTTAATAAAAAGTTTAAGAAAATTTTTTTACACAAGTCTAGCAATAAAAAGAAAAAGAAAAAAGAGATTCAATGTTATGTATGCGGGAGAACCAACCATCTTGCAAATACTTGTTATTATCGGAAAGGTAAGACATACAAAGAAAATAACAAGATCTTTGAGCAAAATCAATATCAACCACACATTAATATGATCACTTCTAATGTCAATGATTCTCTTCTTTTGAGGTATGTTAGCCCTTCATTTAAAACTAATTTTTCTTATCATTCTACCGATTGTTGGATAGATATCGGAACAACTATATATGTAAGTCTTGATAAATCTTAATTTTCTTCCTACTAGGACACACCAAGATGAAGTGTAAGCATTGACAATGAAGCATTAGCTAGTGTGGTTGGAGAAGGAGATATTGATCTAAAATTGACATAAAAAAATATTTAAAATTATGTCGAGTTTTGTATGTACCGAATATTAGGAGAAATTTAATTAATGGTTCACTCCTTGTTCAACATCGTTATCGTCTTATTTTTGAGTCAAATAAGGTTATTATAACTAAAAGTTGATCATTTGTGGGTACATGATATTTATATAATGGTTTATTTAAATTAAATTTATCATTTTCTAGTAATAAAGTGTTTTGCTTAAGTCCTTTTTCTTTAATTATTTCTTCTAACATTTGACATGCAAGATTAGGATATGTCAACTACAAAATAATTAAAAGAATGATGTATATGAATTTAACATCTAAAAATGATATAAATAAAGATGTGAAACGAAAAATTTGCTCTCAAGTAAAACAAACTAAAACCCCATTTAAAGCTATTTTTGTTAAGCAAAATGATTTATTAGATCTTATTCATAGTGATATTTATGATTTAAATGGTAGTTTAACTAGAGTAGATAAAAGATATTTTATTACCTTTATTGATGACTTTTCAAAATTTTTCTATATTTATTTAATAAGAACTAAAGATGAAGTTTTTGATATATTTAAGAATTATAAATTAGAAGTAGAAAATCAATTAAATAAGAAAATTAAAATTTTAAGATCATATAGACTTGGGGAACATATTTCACTTTTATTTAATAAATTTTGTTAAAAAATGATATTATACATCAAGTTACTCTTCCATATTCTCTTCAATCTAATGAGTAGAAAAACAAAAAAAATAGAACATTAATTGATATGGTAAATGCAATGCTAATTTCATCAAATTTGTCGAATAATTTATGAGCTGAAGCTTTATTAACAGATTATTTTATTTTAAATCAGATTTCTTATAAAGATTCTAATAAAACACCTTATGAATTTTAGAAAAATAGAAAAATCCAATTTGAAGTATTTAAAAGTTTGGGGTTGTTTAGCTAAAATATCTATTCTAGAATGTAAAAAGAGAAAATTAGGATTTAAAATTATAGATGGTGTATCATTGGATATTCTCTTAATAATTATAGATTTCTTCTATGATATTAGTGATATTTCTATTAATACAATTATTAAATCTAGAGATGCTACATTTTTTGAAGATATATTTCTTATGAAAAATAAGATTATAAAATCTATTAATAAAAAAGAATCTTCAATAGAAAATTCTATAATAAATAATAATTATACTATTTTAACTAATAATAATGAGGAAAATATTAAAAAAAAGTAAAAGAATTAGAAAAGAGAAAATTTTAGGTGATGATTTTTATTATTTTTAATCGAAATATTTATTTTAGAAAATGATTCTACTATTTTTGATGAAGCTATAGATTTTATAGATGCACCATTTTGGAAAGAAGCTATTAATAATGAAATAGATTCTATTATATCAAATAAGACTTTGGTACTTAGTGATTTACCTCCAGGTTGTAAAACTATTGGATGTAAATGGATATTCAAAAATAAATTAAAATCAGATGGATCTATAGATAAATATAAAGCAAGATTAGTAGCCAAAAGATAAACATAAAAAAGAAGTGTTGACTATTTTGATATTTATTCTCCGGTTGCTAGAATTTCTACAATTCATTTTGATATTTTGATATTTATTCAACATATAATCTAGTTATACATCAATGGATGTAAAAACTGCATTTTTAAATGACGATTTAGATAAAAAAATTTAAATGGATCAACTTGAAAGTTTTATAGTAAAAGGTCAAGAAAATAAAGTTTGTAAATTAGTAAAATCTTTATATGGATTAAAGCTAACTCCTAAATAATGGCATGAAAAGTTTGATAAAGTAGTATTGACATATGAATTTTTGATTAATGAGTTTGATAAATGTGTTTATATTAAAGTTATTGATCATAATTATATTATTTTATATCTTTATGTTGATGATATTTTAATTTTTGGTATAAATCTCAATATTGTAAATAATATTAAAGAGATTCTATCAACTGAATTTGATATGAAAGATTTAGGTGAAACTAATGTAATACTAGGTATAAAGATTTATAGAAATGCAAATAACATTTCTATTACTCAATCACATTATATTCAAAAACTTCTTAAAAAAGTTTAATTATCAAAATGTGAGTCCTATAAGCACTTCATATAACTTTAGCTAACATCTTATAAATAATTTAGGTGATAGTGTATCATAATTAAAATATTCTCAAAAAATTAGTTGTCTTATGCATCTAGCAAATTATGCTTGACCTCACATTGCTTATGCTGTAGGAAAATTGAGTAGATATACTATTAATCCTAGTGAAACTCATTGGAAAGCACTAGAAAGAATTTTTAAATATTTAAAAGGTACAATAAGCTATTGCATTCATTATAGTGATTTTCCTACAGTATTGGAAGAATATTGTGATGCTACTTAGATTGCTAACACTAGTGAAACAAAAGCTACTAGTGGTTATGTTTTCAAATTTTATTGTGGTACAATATCATGAAAATCTACTAAACAAACATTAATCTCTAGATCTATTATGGAAGTAGAATTTATAGCACTCTTACTACTTCTGAAACCGAGTAGCTTAAAAGTTTATTAATTTGTTTACCTTGTGTTGAAAAACCTATAGCTGCTATGTTATGATAATCAAGCTGCTATAGCAAAAAAAAATAGTGTAAAAATGCAATGATAAAAAAATGTCATATGAGAATAAGACATGATTCTTTATATGAATTATATAAAAGAGGTATTGTCACTTATCATTTTATTTGCTCTGAAAAAAGTATTGCAGTTCCATTGACATTCCTCAATTATGACAATCCTTAATTACTATTGTGAGACATTGATGATCGTCATTGCCCATCTATTATCTCTATTGTTGGCAAATGCTAACAATCATCATTGCTCATCTTTCAAAGAACGACCATTATCAATGATCATCATTGCTCGTCATTAACTAAAGTACATAATCATCATCGCTTGTCTATTGAAGATTTTCACCATCTATCTTGAAATAATTATTGCCACTTGCAAATAACTCCAACTAATTTTGTCTTATAACTTTTCGCTCATTCTCCAATAGAAATATGTCAAATACATATTAAATCATGAATTGCATGAACCATAAATTAAAATTAGACCAAATCTATCAATCATCAAATCTATCAACTAAGGGGCTGTTTGGTAGCATGCATTTGGAATGCACTGCATTTCAAATGCATGCTTTTGAACATTTCAAGCGTTTGGTTCCAAGTAAAGTAAAATTTCAGTGCATTTCAAATACACCAGAAAGGCCAGTTTGCGTGTATTTAGAATTCACCCAAATCTGGAGAATTCCAAATACACAGACCAATATAAAGTGATCTTGGTAGGGGCCCGTGCCACCGCTGTGCGCCGGTCGCTCAGGTTTACCGGTCGGTCGGGCCGCCGGCCACTCACCGCTTCATTGGCCGTGCCCTCACCGTAGTTTCTCCCCTCGCCCGGTTGCTTGTCGATCGTGGTTGCCACGCCGTAGCACTAGGCCCTCCACGCCGACTGATTACTTTCATTACATTTTGTCAAAAAAAAATGCAAAGTCATGAATTTGTAAAGCTCTCAATCAAACAACTATAAAGTAATCTTTTATTTGATTCATTCTTATTCTTTTCTGATTCCAAATCTGAGACAAAAAATGTTTGTGTGGTTGCGCATTGAGTCAATTCCAAATGCACGCATTTTAACATTTTGGGTGTTTGGTTGGAAGTGAACTAAATTTTCAATATAATGTAATGTATTTCAAATACATTAGAAAAGCTATTTTTCGTGTATTTGGAATTCGCCTGATTTGGGCAAATTCTAAATACAATGTAAAGTGATCGCGGCTATGCTATCACCGTCATGCCGCCATCAGCCACATCGCCCTCAGCCCCATCCACCAGCCCGCCGTCATCACATCAAAACATTCAAATTACATTACATTTTTTTTTACCAAACAAAAACCAAAGTCGTGAATTTGTAAATTCACCAAACAATTTGTAAAATAATCTTTTTTCTCGCTTTTACACTTCATTCCAAATACATGTAATCAAACAACCCCTAAAAAGGTATGCATATATATAATGAACTTTTTAAGAAACTTAAATTTTCATAATCATAGTGTTTTCTTAGGGTTTAAAGATTGAAAAACAATAAAATATTTACAAACATAAAATCATTAAACTCTTTAACTTTACTTCAAAAAAAAAAATTTTTAAATATAAATTTATTGTACCAATGCATAGCCCTTAGTTTATGGAATAACTGATTTTGTCATTGTTAGTACTTTCCAAAAAAAAATGCTTTTGTGAAATATATAAAGGTGAAATATCAATCATAAAAAGCCAAAATTAATTTTTAGACCATTAGCTATATAAAAACAATAATTTTAAAAAAAAGAGAACAATCAGAATCTATCTAAATATTATCGTAAGTTGAGTCTTAATAACAGATAATAATCTATACAACTCTTAAATCTGGTTATCTTTTTTTTATTGAGTCAGCTCAAGAGTTTATATTTTAAAAAAAAAATATTATTTATTTTTTTAAACTATATTTATTTTAATTGTAATTAAAATGATGAGCTGTCAGTCCTCGTCGCCTGCTCATCAAAATAGCTTAATGGCCCACATAAGTGCGTGAGAAATTATCTTAAACAGTTATCATAGTTTCCGACAATTTTCAGCCCACACGCTGCTCCAGCACTGCGCTTCTTATCCTCTTATACAAAATAACGGCATGAGAAAAATAATATTTATTTCTCTAATATATGTATATATATATATATATATATATATATATATATATATATATATATATATATATATATATATATATATATATATATATATATATATATATAACTTGAGCGGCATTACTTATTTTTTTATTTTTTTATTTTTTAGGATATTTGAGCAAAAATTACTATGTAGAAAATAATTTTAATAAAAAACTATTTTGTATATTAAAATATTTTCTTTTCATTTCTAGTATTAACTTTGATTCTGAATAATTTTTATTTCACTTTTTGAAAAATCAAAAAAATAATAACTATATTTTGTTTTGGCTGAAAAAAAACAAATAGAAAAACTATTCTAAATGGATCAATCATCTTAATGTCGTATAGAGAAACAATGATCTCTTTGGTTGAAGATTGCTACCAACTAAAGTTAAGATGTCTTAAGACAGTACTAATTAAATCATATATAGTTCACTATAAATGTGGCAAATATTTATTGATGATCACATCTAATAATTCATGAGCCTTATTAGTTGGGAAAATTTTTATTTTTCAATTTTTGTAAAAACTTCCTTAAAATGGCATTACATAATAACAACCATATGTTTATTAAATTTAATAACCTTTGACGGCTTACGTATCGGTGATGTAACTTTCTACGATGCATACAAATATCTTTAAATTTATTATTGCATTTCAAAATTATTATGAATGTCTTTATCTTTTATATTTTACATTAAAATTAAAAAAAAGTTTAAGTACAAATATTTTTAAAATTTAATACAATTATCTTCAAATTTTAATATTTTATTTTGAAAATAACTATAAATAAATATTTTTATTTTCTCTTTATAAGTTGCTAAATATGAGTACATTAATTAAATCTGTGATTTAAAATTTTAAATGTCACTTATCAGTGACCAAAAAAAAACTCTTGATGAGTCATTTATTCAATATCTTGACAAATTTTTTAAAAATAGAGAGTACATACACATCAAGTATTAATAACTACAAAAATATATATACATTAACGATTAATATCGTATAAATCTTATCATTTTTGTAAGAATTATGTAATTAATTCTTAAATATGGCCCACATTAATTATTATTTAGTTTACTATTTAATAATTAATTATATCTCATCGTTGAATTGAGAGAGTTTGATCGATCGTTTATGGTTTGATCAAACAAATGTCTTCTTGTAGAAACTAGGTCTCTTCTTGCTTTTAATGTGTAAGTATCTCTACATTAAGATGATTTTACATGAAGAATATCTGGGTGAAGAGAAACCCTAGTTTCACAAATCAAAATAACTCATGATAAATCAAGGTATGCGATTTATTTATTAAATGAAGTTTTGTGAAAATCATTTTGTTCAAGATCTTTCATTTATGAGTTTATACAATTATGTTGTATATATGATTAAGAAAGAAATTTTAATGAATACAATACAAATTTCTAACAAGTGGTATGAGCAAGTTTAAGAACTTATGATTTTCCATTAAAAATTGATTCATCTTTTGATCACTGAAATTTAATTCTACAGTAGCTCATTCTTGGTAATCCTTGATCAACGCTTTTCAAGTTAAGTACGTTCTTTTCACTATTTATTATTTTCAATGTATTTAACGTAATCATTAAATTTCCTTAGCTTTACGTTTTACTGTAATGAAATCTTCTCATTTTATTTGGAGAATTGTTTTAGTTCTAAAGTCATTTTCGTTAACTGTATAAGAGTAAGTGAACCCATTAAAGCATATATAAATTAAATGATATCTGAAAATCTGAATACATTAAAATTTGTTGCTCACTAGGATGTTATAACATATAATAGATTAATATAAATCATCACATTTTGTTTATTTAACTTTTCGGATTTATGTAGAATATATCTTTAATGCTATAAATTTTATTTATTTCAAATTTTATGTATACAAATAAATTTGAAAAAAAAATTCATTTTAGATTTTCTGCATATAAATAAATCTGAAAATTTTATTTATTTCAGATTTTCTTTTCTGCATACAAATAAATCTGAAAATTCTTTATTTCAGATTTTCTGCATACAAATAAATCTGAAAATTATGTTTTGATTTACACAAAGTATACATATAAACAAATTTGAATGTAATTTTTATTTATATTGTTGAAAAAAATTAATGTAATTATGTTAAGAAAATTGCATAACCATTAAATTTGAATTTGTTCATGTATGACACTATATACATATTAGTGATTTTTTTTTACGTCTTTCATTCAATTGAAATAATTATTGTTATCATTTTTTAATTTGATATTTACAGCAAGCATAATTTGTTAATGACCAAAGTGGTCGAATTAGAAATATTTTGTAAATATCAAATTAAATTTATTTAATTACTCATGAGCATGTGATGCTAATAAAGAAATGACATAATGAACTTTTATAAATTTATCATGAGTAATTAAAGTTCAATGATTATAAGTTATTTAAGGATCACCCAAAGGTTGATTAGTCAATTTGTAATCATGAACATAATTGTGGTTAATTAATATACTTGACTAGATGTGTTTAGCATATCCAAAGATAACAAACATATTAAATTAAAGTATGTATAATTGCCAATTATGTGAAATTGATATTAAGCATCAATTATGTTTATTATTGTATATTGTAGTATCACCTAAAGGATAACTTTAATATGCATTATGTGATTATATGAATGTTATCTGTATCTGCTTTTATTTGTTTGTGTTTATAACTCAAACATTAATATGTGAGCATTTAATATTTTGCAGCATCTACTTTTGTTACTCTTCATTCGCAAGCTTCGTCTATTATAAAGTTTAATGGGCTTAATGAATGGGTGAACAAATTCCCATTTAGGTGTCTTGGATCTTGATTTTTTTAATGATAAATGCTACTACTAGTAGCAATGAACAAAAATCTTTCTATGATGCTTGGGAAAGATCAAATAGACTTAGCTTAATATTTTTGCGAATGACTGTAGCAGAAATCATTAAGCCAAAAATTTCCAAAACTGATAATGCAAAGAAATTTATGAAGTATGTGAAAGATTTATCTCAGTCCGAGTCTGCTGATAAGTCATGTGCTGGGACATTAATGGATATGTTGACCACCATGAAGTTTGATGGTTCACGTACCATGCATGAGCACATCATTGAAATGATAAATATTATAGCAAGATTAAACACCATGGGAATGAATGTGAGTGAAAGTTTTCTTGTACAATTTATTGTTAATTCTTTGCCTCTTAAATATGATCCATTTCAAATAAACTATAATACTATTAAAGATAAATGAAATGTGGCTGAATTACAAAGTATGTTTATTCAAGAGGAAACAAGAATTAAGAAATAAAGAATTCACTCAGTTAATCTCATGGGATAACCAGAAATTAAAAGAAAACTAATTAAGAGGAATTGGGAAATAAGGACACTTGAAGGCTAAATGTGTCATCTCAAATCAAAAGAAGATTTACATAAACATAAAGTTTGGTTTGAAAAGAAAGGTAAGCCAAGTGCTTTTGTATGTTTCAAATTAAAGTTGGCAGAAGTTCCTTATAATACTTGGTGGATTGATTCTGGTTGTACTACACATATTTCAAATGTGATGCAGGGATTCCTTACGATCCAAACCATAAAGCCAAATGAAAAGTTTATCTTCATGGGTAATTTAGTCAAAGCTCCAGTTGAAGCCATTAAAACGTATCGCTTAATTTTAGATACTGTACATCATTTAGATCTTTTTCATACTCTTTATGTTCCATCTATTTCTAGAAACTTAGTTTCATTATCTAAACTTCGATACAGTTGGATATTATTTTAAGTTTAGAAATGGATGTTTCAGTTTATTTAAGCATAATCATTTTATTGGCTCTAGTTTTCTTTGTAGTGGTTTATATAAATTAAAGCTTGATAACTTATTTGCTGAAATTTTATTAACCTTGCATCATAATATTGGAATGAAACGTGATTTGGTTGATGAAAGATCAGCTTATTTGTGGCATAAATATTTGGGTCATATATCGAAAGAAAGAATATAAAGATTACTAAAGAATGAAATTCTTCCTAATTTAAATTTTACTGATCTTGGTATTTGTGTGGATTGTATTAAAAGTAAATCCATAAAACACATAATTAAGAAAGCAGCCACAAGAAGCACACAACTTTTAGAGATTATGCACACTAATGTTTGTGGACCTTTTGATGTTCCAACTTTTGGTAGAGAAAAATATTTTATCACCTTTATTGATGATTTTTCATGGTTATGTCTATTTGTTGCATGAAAAATCTCAGTCAATAAATGCCTTGGAGACATTTATTAATGAGGTTAAGAGACAATTAGATAGAAAAGTGAAAATTATAAGATCTGATAGAGGTGGTGGATATTATGGAAGGTATAATGAATTTGGACAATGCCCTAGTCCATTTGCTAGTGCTCAATATACAATACCAGGAATGAAGCCTAGTTACATTTGCTAGTGCTCAAAATGGTGTTGTAAAAAGGCGTAATCATACTTTAATGGAAATGGATATGAGTATATTAAGTTATTCTACTTTACCCTTATCATTGTGGATGTATGCTTTAAAAATTATTGTATATTTATTAAACAAGGTTCATAGTAAGACAGTTTCAAAAACTCCTTTTGAACTGTGGATAGGAAGGAAGCCTAGTTTAATACACTTTAATGTTTGGGGTTGCCTAGCAAAATTAAGAATTTATAATCCACATGAAAAGAAATTGAATTCAAGAACAATCAGTGAACATTTTATTGGTTATTCAAAAAAGTCTAAAGGGTATAGATTTTATTGTCCAAATCATAGTATAAAAATTATTGAAACTGGAAATACTAAGTTCATTGAAAATGGTGATATTAGTGAGAGTATAGAACTACGAAATGTGAAAATTGAAGAAGCTAAAGTAAAAATTCCTTTATCAATTACTTCTTATAAAGTTGTTGTTCTTACAATTATTGAATAATTTAATAATTTACAAGAACAATAAATGAATGACCATACACCACATAATGAAGTTATGACTAATGAACCTATAATTAATGAACCATAAGAAATAGCATTAAGACGTTCTCAAAGAGAAAGAAAATCTACTATTTCAGATGATTATCTTATTTATTTACAAGAGTCAGAATTTTACTTAGGAATTGATAATGATCCAATTTCATTTATACATGCCATTGAAAGTATTAATTCTGAAAAGTGGTTAGATGCTATGAAAGAAGAGTTAAAATCAATGGATCACAATAATGTTTGGGATCCCGTTGAATTGCCTGAAGGTTCTAAAAGAGTTGGATGTAAATGGGTCTTTAAGACTAAACATGACTCTAATGGCAATATAGAATGATATGAAGCCATACTTGTTGCCAAAGGTTTTCTCAGAAAGATGGTATTGACTATAAAGAGACTTTTTCTCCTATTTCTAAAAAGAACTCATTAAGAATTATTATGGTATTAGTGGCTCATTATGATTTGGAGCTATATCGAATGGATATGAAAACCTCCTTTCTAAATGAAAATTTAGAGGAAGAAGTTTATATGAATCAACCTGAAGGTTTTTCAACTAAAGGAAAAGAACATATGGTGTGTAAACTTAAGAAATCAATATATGGACTTAAATAAGTGTCTCTATAATGGTATCTTAAGTTCAATGATATTATTACTATCTTTGGATTTAAAAAAAATATTGTTGATCGATGTATATATCTAAAGGTAAGTGGGAGTAAGTTTATATGTTTGATTTTATATGTTGATGATATCTTGCATGCAACTATTGATCTTGGATTAATGTATGAGACCAAAAAATTTCTCTTTAAAAACTTTGAAATGAAAGATATGGGTGAGGCATCCTATGTGATAGGATATGAAAAATTCCGTGATAGATCACACGGATTATTAGGATTATCTCAAAAAGTGTATATCAATAAAATTTTAGAGAGATTTCAAATGGAAAAGTATTATGCAAGTATTGTTCCAATTCAGAAAGGGGAAAAAATTTAGTCTTATGCAATGCCCAAAGAATGAATTGAAACATAAGCAAATAGGACAAATTCCTTATGTATCTATTATTGGAAGTCTGATGTATGCTCAGACTTGTACGAGATCAGATATCAGTTTTGCTATGGAAATGTTTGGTAGATATCAAAGTAATCTAAGAATTAATCATTAGAAAGCTGCAAAGAAAGTTTTGCAATATTTGCAAGGAACGAAAGAACATATGCTCACTTATAGGAGATCTAATCATCTTGAGGTGATTGGATATTCAGATTCAGATTTTGTTGGATGTGTGGATACTAGAAAAATCCACATTTGGCGATTTATTCCTACTAGCTGGAGGAGCTATCTCATGGAGAAGTGGGAAGCAGTCCGTCATTGCTGCATCCACTATAGAAGCTAAGTTTGTGGCATAATTTGAAGTCACAATTCATGGGTTATGGTTACAGAATTTCATTTCAAGACTTGGAGTTGTTGACATTATTGCCAAGCTATTGAAAATTTATTGTGATAATGCCGCAACAATCTTCTTTTCTAAGAACGATAAGTATTCAAAGGGTGTTAAACATATGGAATTGAAATATTTTGCTGTTAAAGAAGAAGTTCAGAAACATAGAGTGTCATTTGAGTACATTAGCACAAATCTTATGATTGCTGATCCTTTAACTAAAAGATTGCAGCCTAAGCTATTTAATAAACATGTTAAAAAGATGGGCATTATTGAAAAACATTATTGAATTTATTATGTTCTTTATATATTTGACTCTTTGAGCTCTTTATTGAATTATTTCTGACATATTATCGTATATTGTTTCATTATGTTTGAATGTATATACATGAAAGAATTATGTAAATATTAACAAGATTTGTCTTTTATAAAGACATTAATGTTGAACCATTATGATTATCTATCATTATATATCATATTAAGTGTAAAATTAATATTGTGATATATGGAAGGAAATATGTCACACTAATGATGTATAACTTCCATGATCTCTATTAATTTACTTAATAATGAATTATGATTTGACCAAATTAAAAAAATTATTTGATATGTCATGTGCATTATGTTATGTATATAATTATTAAATCTTTAAATTAAAAAATATTATATGTGCCAAGTGAGAGAATGTAAGAATTATGTAATTAATTCTTAAGTGGGGCCACATTAGTTATCATTCAGTTTACTATTTAATAATTAATTATGTACTTAAATCCCATTGGTCAAGAGAGTGTTTGATCGATCATTTATGGACCGTTTCATCAAACAAAGTGTCTTTTCATAGAGAAACAACCTGTCCTCTTCCTACCCATTACTGTGTAAGTGTCTCTCCATTAAGATGATTTTACATGAAGAATATTTGGGTGAAGGAAGAGAAATCCTAGTTTCACAAATCAAAAGAACTTATACAAATCAAGGTATGTGATTTATTTATTAAGTGAAGTTTTGTGAAAATCACTTTGTTCAAGATCTTGAGTTTATGAGTTTATACAATTATGTTGTATTTATGATTAAGAAAAAGAAATTTTAATGAATACAATACAAATTTCTAACAATTTTAACTATAATTAACCTAACATTTCATACCAAAACTTTTAGATATTCCCTTTATATCAGTAGCATACAAATTAAGAAGAATTTGATTAGCATATTAGAAAGCATATCGTATGTTATTGTCGACTGCTAGACTTATCGAAGCAAATCTCGCCTAATGAAAATCGAGAAAAAGCATGTCTTTGAAAATAGTATTCTATTGTTAGGTGATGAAAGTGAATGCACGTCACTTTTGGGTGGTTATAATGGCTTTTTATTATAACCAATGAGAATCTCACCTTCTCCATATAAGAACTCATTATTTAGTATCTTATACAAGAGATTTAATTCAAAACTGTTGTCATTTAACTCTTCTATAGCTAGAAGCCATGTCGTACTTCTCCTTTGCCTTTAGGTTTCTTTTGATGGAATGAACTTCATCTTTCTCATATTGCATATTTTTTTCTCTTTTATAATTGCATAGGCGATCAGGTCTAACCACATAAATTGCTATCATCATATTCTCTTTTACATTATGTTATTTTATCTCTCCGTATAATAGCCTCAAACTATAAGGATGATATGTAATCTCTATGCTTCTCAGTTTCACACATAGGAATCGATTAGTCTACCTTCATCTTTTTTTTAAGCTAAGAAGCATTTCAAGTTAAAGTCTTACTATTTTTTCCATTCTAAGCATCATTGATCCTTTTATGGGATGTGGCATGTCCCCATTCATGAACCAATTTTCAACATTCACACTTTTATACTCTTGTTGAGAACTCTTTGAGTCTAAAGAGAAAAAAAAAAATCAAGGGAATCATTTTCTAACATCGCAACTCAAATACATAATAGCATTGTTGCCCCTTATGCGAGCAAAAAAATATTGCATCTTTTTAGATTGTCCATCATTACTGCGACTAAGATTATAATTATCATCATTCAAAGTGATATCTTTACTTATGTCTTTCTGATTAATGTTCATGATAATACTCCATAATTGATGATAGTTGTCTCATCTACTACCAACATGAGGGAATATGTCACCCTAATCATTTTCTCCTTGATAAGCGGTGATCAATAAAATCAATGTTTATCCTAGTATAATCTATATCTTTATGCTATAAAGCATTTCACATTAATTTTTATTTTATTGATATTGGTGATGAGTCATCAGATTCCATGCACCATCTTTGCTAAATATATTGTTTTATACTATTGTTCTCATTGGTTAGGTTATTAATTGTTGGGTGTCACTTCACTTTATTGCTTAGAGGCTATTCGGTTCCCTACATTTGGAATGCACTGCATTCCAAATGCACGCTTTAACATTTCGTTTGGTTGCAAAGTAAAATTAGATATTTCAAATACACCGTAGAATTTATAGATTTTGAATTCGCCGATGAAGGAATTCTAAATACTGGATAAAGTGATGCGGGCCACCGGCCGCTTCGCTTTGCCGCCACTGCCCACCACGCACCACCCGCCACACCCTTACACCAACGGCCGCACCACCGCACCCTCGCTGGCCACTGATTGCGGCTGATGATGCCGCCATGCATGCTGGCCGCCCATTAATCGCCGGGCGCGCCGCCGACATGTCAAAATCTTCAATTTACTTTACATTACATTTTGTCAACCAAACAAAAAAAAAGAAAAGTTATGAAGAAAGCTCAACCAAATAATTATAAAGTAATCCTTTTATACTGAATTCCTTTTACACTACATTCCTTTTACACTGCATTCTAAATGCAGGTAACCAACCAGCCCCTTAATTGAACTATTAATTAACGAAAGTTACGAAATCTAGAGACAGATCTACATATGTCACACACATATAAACATTGATGTGATGTTTGCTTTGCTAATATTGAGATTTTCTACATATGAGATAATTTAATTTAGGGCTATTTGTTTGTCTTAAAGAGGAATATATTGCATTTAAAATGCAAGAATTTTAAGAATTTTGATGTTTGATTTTAAAATTTTGAAATGTAATATAAAATTCTAATATTATCTTTAGTTCAAACCAGTGAATTTATAATTTTATCAATTTGAGTGATTTCAAATATAACATTCAGTGTGAAGAGAGCCGCTTGTTGTCGCCACCAACTATCGTCGGCCATAGAACACTGCCACAACCACCGCCTTATATCGTCGTCATCATTTGTTATGGTTGAAATATCTAATAATCTAATTTACATTACTTGACTTTATCAATCAAGAAAAATAAATTCATGTATTTGTAATGTCATTAACCAAACAATTAAAGAAAAATTCAAATACACAACATTCCTTTCTCAAGGAACTAAATAATGATTTTTTTTTTACTTTGTTTGCTTAGGATTTTTGCTCTTTATTTTTTATTTAGCACTTTTATTTTTGATATTTAAAGTTTAGGGTTTGCTTGAGATTAAATTTATTTTATATTTTTATATTATTTTTAAAAATATATTTATTTAATGTATTTTAAAGTTTTTATTTTTTATTTTTAAACATAAATCACATTATTTTTTTAAAAAGAAATTTAAATACATATCACACAATTCTTATACATTTACATATCAACAATTAACATTTGATATTTAAAAATATAGCACTTTTATATACATGAATATATATAAATATATATATACTTTATATTAAAATATTAATGAAGATGTTGTTAGAGAAAATATATATATATATATATATATATATATATATATATATATATATATATATATATATATATATATATATATATATATATATATATATATATTATAACGTATTATAATATAAATATTAATTATGTAACTTATAATATAAATTAAATAAATATAAATTAATTAATTCATAACTTAAAATAATAGTTAGTAATGACTATAAATCATAATTAGATTATTTAATATTTAGCTCTCATCATCACCTATAAATAGATGATAATGTGAGTTTAAATGGGATGACAAAATCTAAATATTCTCTCTTCCTTTATGCATTCATAATTTTTCTTATAATTCTTGATATGACATTTAAAATGTCATTGGAAACTTTGTGACATCAATTAAATCCCTAAATATCTCTTAAACATGGAGTGTTTATAGTCAATCGGCGTCTGAGCGGATCTAACAAAGATCTCGTTGAATTTGAGCTTCAAATACAAAAAAATACACCATATGATCAAAGAAATCATTTTGAGTCATCCCAGAGAGGAGTTTTGATTTTGCATGTATTTACGAGATGTCACTCCTCCAATCTATAAATATTCCTCATTCTTCATGAGAGAGCGAAGAGAGGAGAGAGCTCTAAAGCGAAAATCCTCCAACGTGCCACCACTGACGTCAACCACCGCGTTAGCCACCACCGATCCTTACCGCCAATCTCCGGTCACCATACGACCTTTCATCATCCCATCGATCCCATTGTTCATTATCATTTGCTACCACTAAGAATCTATAACTTGAACGACTATAGCTATTATCTGATTCTAGGATTCTCATTATCAGCCCTTCTCATGTACAATTTTGTAATTTTGTTATCGGGAAATTTTGTACTCTGAAATAAATACATAGTGGAAGATTCTTACTGGGCTAGGCCTCGTGGTTTTTCCCTCTTTTCGAGGTTTTTCCATGTAAAAATTTTTGCAGTTTTCTTGTTCACTCTTTAAATACGTGTATGGATTTCACAACAAGGCTGGCGTAAACTTTCATTTCATCAGAATCGGTTTTCTAGCACGCATGCTTTGGCACCGTCTGGGAAGAGAACCCTTCAATCAATTTCGTGAACACCCTCGCATAATAGTTAATAGAATAACGAGCCTCCTCCAACTCCCCGCTCTCACTAAACCAATCTTTGAACCAAAGAGGCCAAGCTTCTGCCTCACTCTCCCCTGTCGGTGAAGGTGCGACAGGAATCTCTTTAGAAGATCGTGTCCACCGAATAGAAAATACTCAAAATGAGATGATCCGACTTTTGCGATGAGCAACAGCCACTACCGTGACAAACACATCTCCCCCAAGATCGATCATTAGCCATGGGAAGCCAAAATGCTAATCTCCTTGACACTGAAGTTCCTCCGCGTAGAGACCGTGATGCTGATCTCCTTGACACTACTAGCTCTACTCATCCATTACGTGCAGCTCAACCGACTGCAAATTCACCATTTATTACATGTAGCTTGACACATTCTCATCCTGTTGACTCCACTCGTCATGTTATACGTGCAGAATTATGATGCTTAATACAAGACGAATTTCATCTTCAAGACATAAATTATCTTCCCCCTCACCGCGGCTATGAGAAATCCTCCCCACTAGTTGAAGCTATTCTTCAACATCCTATTCCCGTGGGGTTCAAGCTTTCGAGCATTGATTCCTATGATGCACACACATGAACACATCACCATTCAGACTATCATGCATCCAATGAGCTCTGATACCGCTGTTTTCCTACCCTCAAGGGGCAAGCTCGCACTTGGTTCTACTCCTTTCCAAGGGGATCCATCCGTACCTTTGACAAACTCGCCAAGATTTTTGTGAAATAGTTCATTGCAAACCAGAGGATCATTAAAGATTTCTCCCATCTCTATGACATTGGTCAAAATGAGGGTTAATCACTTAAAGAATACTTCTAGAGATTCTCCTCGCTTGAAAATACGGGTAGACCACATCGAGAGGAGTTTTTCTTGGAGGGCTGCCCCGGGCCTTTCTACTCGATCAGATACGGTCCATATTGGTTCAACGCGTGTGGAAAAATCTATCGATGAAGCTATTAATGCCCATCGAAAATAATTTGAATAATCCATAGGAAAACGTAAGAGTGCTCTAGGAAACACAGATAAACAATTTCATTAGAAGAAGCAACAAGGCAGTCATGATCTCCCTCCACGGACCCCACATCAACGACGTGAACCACGACTGGAATAATGCCACTAACACATCTCATGCTAACGTCTTGTTGGCCATTCGAGATGAAGAGATCATCAAGTGGTCACATCCACTGAAATCAAATTTGAGAAATCAGGAGCAATATTGTCACTCACATCGAAGTCGTGGACATACTACAGAGGCGTGTAAACAACTTAAAGAAGAAATTGAGAGGCTCATTCAACAGGGATATCTACGTCAATTTTTGCAAAATCAACCAACTCAAGCAAACATAGCTCCAACTAGGGGACTACCGGGGCAATCATCACAGAAATAACACAATAACTGCCAAATAGTTAGAGAAATTGAAACGATTGCAAGTGGGCCACTACTATCTAATCAAGTATTCATCGCCACCTTTGAAGAATCGGAGTTAAAAAAATTTTGTATTAATCATCCCATCACTTTTAATGACTCAGACTTGGAAGGAGTCCAAGTTCTGCATCAAGATCCTCTGCCAGGTGTTGGTGACCCTTGTTATGTTGTTAAAAGAATTTTAATTGATAATGGGAGTTCCGTTGATATTTTATTTTACTCCACCTTTCTTAGCGTGAGTCTGATTAAGGAAAAACTTTAACCCACTGCAGGACCATTATATGAGTTTGATAATTGCCCTGTACGAGTGGAGGGACAATCACCCTTCCCGTTGTCCTCGAATAATTTCCTCAACAAGTCACTCACTCAGTTTAATTCATAGTGTTCAAGTCAAATTCAGCATACAACACTATCTTTGGAAGACCCCTCCAATCAATCTTCGATGCTGTCACCTCGGTTCCTCATCTTAAGATGAAATTTCAAACTCCCATTGGGTTGGAGTGGTCTATGGAAATCAATAGACAATCATGTTACCTCATAAGCTCAACCACGCCTTCTGGTGACCTTCAACATCGAGAATTTTAATCTTCAAGATAAAGAAGTACCTCGAGGGCTTTACAAAAGACTTGCTCTCGTTATCAAATGATCACAAAGTATGACCAAAGATCAGAGGAAAAAAATCTTCCTAAAACTTGGAACATGGAGGGTCTAAAAGTGTTATATGTAATCCTTGGTGCATAAATATTGTAGTCTTTAATTTACCCCGTTTATCTTTTCCTCTCCAGCTCTTGTCTTTTGTTAACCCTTTCTAAAAATGTATCTCGTCTCTTTTATTAAATTATCTTGTGACAATATTGTATCACCAACATTATCAAAGTAATGAGTTTATGACTTTTTCTTATAAGCTTGTTTCTTCTTCATTTAATCCTCCCACTTGAGAAATATATAACTCACGTTATATCTCAATCGAGCATGATCAATCCCAAGCAGACTTGATCGGACCTCTTCCATACAGGTAAGAAGTCAAGTAACACTTTGGCTGATACCTATGATAGGTCAAAAGGTCCTTGGTGGACATCCCGCGACCTCTTCCATACAGGTTAAGGTCATCGGGTAACACTATGACAAACAACCTTGGATAGGTCCAAAATCCTCAACGGATTCAATGCAACATCTTCCATACAGGTTAACGTCATCGAGTCACACTCTAATAAATAACCTCGGATAGGTCAAAAATCCTCAGCAGATTCAATTCGACCTCTCTATACAGGTTAACGTCATCGAGTCACACCCTAATAAACAACCTTGGATAGGTCAAAAATCCTCAGCGGATTCAATTCAACTTCTTCCATATATGGTAACATTATCGAGTCATACTCTGACAAACAACCTTGGATAGGTCAAAAATCCTCATCATCGCAGGTCATCCCCGCCGACTACCGACGCCATCGTAGCCGACTACTGCCGCTGCCGCTGCGACCACACCGCTCGCCATGCTGGGCCACCACCACCGGTCATTACTGGCTTCATTATCACGCGGTACCGACTACCATCGCCGGTCACCGCCAACGACCATCTCCGGCTATCTCCGCCGATCACCACCATCGTCGTCGGCCATCATCGTCGCCGGTCATCCTTCACACTGACGCCGCCCGCCATCATCACCATCTCCGCGCCGCCGATGATCGCTCCGAACCGGTCGCCAGGTCATTGACACCTTTCGAGAGAAAATCAGAGCCTCGCCATATGAACTACAGGCCTTGATCGCCTCCGAACCCGGTCGGTCCGACGAGGTCAGTTGACACCTCTTTCGAGGGAAAACTGGAGCTTTGCCATATGAACTATGGGCCTTGATCTCCTCCGAACCCGGTCAGTCCAACGAGGTCAGTTGACACCTCTTTCGAGGGAAAACTAGAGCCTTACCATGTAAACTATGGGTCTTGATTGCCTCAAACCGGTCGACGAGGTCACACACCTCTTCGAGGGAATGAGCTTTATTGTATGAACTACGGTCTTGATCCTCCAACGGCCCAACGAGGTTGACACATCTTTCGAGGAGAGATGAATTAGGTGATCTTCAACCCGCCCGGTCCGACGAGGCCAGTTGACACCTCTTTCGAGGGAAACCTAGAGCTTTGTCATATGAACTACGGGTCTTGATCGCCTCCGAATGACCTTCACTCAAGAAGAAGAGAGCACTAATGAAGTTTTTCTTCTTAACCTGGGTTTTATAGACCCCATATAAGGTCAAAATCCAAGAAAAATAGCTTAAAATCGTGGAAAACTGCGGAAAATGGACAAAAATGGATGAAAATACCCTCGTCGATGCGCTGCGACGATAGCACTGCGTGTTCGTCGCCGCTTCGGCGATTGACCCAGACGATGCCGCATGCCTGCCGTTAAGGTGCTTCGCATAGTCCGCGGGTAAGTGCGACGCTCGCCTGACTCGCCCGCTCATCTACGAGCCCACGATAGCACCCGCCAAGACTCGATGATGCCCGCTGCGCTGTAGCGCTCGGAAGCCAGCGCCAGGCCCAGATGCGCGCATCCGCGACGCCTAGCACTGTAGTAAATGGGTCCATAACCCTCAAAATCTTCACATACCCGCACATCCGCCTCGCCTCTTTTCGAATCATAATCTTGTGCTCACATGAAGATCTGCTCTCTCAAAATGTAAGGTTAATGGAACCGCAAATTTGATTGAAGAATTCGCTATTTTCAAGTATTAGACGTATATATTTTTGGATGATTAAGATAATATCATCCAAAAATAGGGGGCAACTGATATCAATTAAATCCCTAAATAGCTCTTAAATATAGAGTGTTTATAGTCAAATCGAGCGTCTTGACGATCCAGATCTAACAAGCCTAAGATCTCATAATTCTGACTTCATTTGAGCTTTCAAATACACAAAATACATCATATAATCAAAGGTATCATTTTGAGCCGTCCGATGGAGAGGAGTGGTTCGGATTTTGCATGTATTTATAGAGACGTCACTCCTCAATCTATAAATAGCCTCTCATTCTTCATATGAGAGAAGCCCAAGCAAGAGAGAGGAGAGAGCTCTAACGCTTGAAAATCCTCCAAGCACAATCATGCCACCACTCGACAGTTGTCAGCCACCGCCGCCAGCCATCGATCCTTCGCTTGCCGCCAATCTTTGCCACCATCATGACGACCTTCATCATCACCATCGATCCGTTGTTCATCATCATTTGTTATCACTAGCAACTGTTACAACTTGAACGTGACTATATGACTGTTGTTATCTGATTCTGGGATTCTCATTATTAGCCCTTCTCATGTGCAATTTTGTAATTCGGTTATCGAGAAATTTTGTACTCTGAAATAAATACATAGTGGAAGATTCTTACTGGGCTATACCTCGTGATTTTTCTCTCTTTTCGAGGTTTTTCCATGTAAAAATTCCTGGAGTTTTCTTATTCACTCTTTAAATACCTGTGTGTATGCTGGATTTCACAACAAGGCTAAGGCGTAAACTTTCACTCTACCGCAACTAGGTTTTCTAGCATGCAACAATTCTATTCATTTCTCGGCAATAAAATACATGCAATTATTTGAAGTTTTGCTTATCAGTCACGGTGCACGCGTGATCAAGGTAAGGGAACATGTTGTATCAAACAAGTAGAAAAGAGAGTCACAAATTGATGCACCTATGGCTTGATCTGCTCTAAAAATAGTATAATCGGCACGCCTCCCTCCCACGTTATTTTGATCTCATTGCTTTTATTTCTATTTGCATGGTTATGTTAAATTTATTTCTTAATTGCTAATTTATTTTCTTATAGTTCTAACAATCTTAGAGTTAATCAAAATACTTTCTTTGTTTTAATTATTTTCATCAATTAAAAAACATATCTACACAAATATCACTTCGTCATGATGACATTAAGCCGGAAAAAATTATAGGAACACACTTTAGAAGATGGCAAAAAAAACTATATATTGGTTAACATGTTTAGGATTAATTTCTACAATATAATCATCCTTCATCCAAACCTAATTCTGAAAGAGAAAATAATTCTTCTTTCGATGAAGGGTTTGGAAAAGAAAAAACCCATCAAGAGATTGATTTATAGTTGCATCGATAATAGGACAATTACAACATTCATGGAGTTAATTTGTACAAACACTTAGGCATAATAGAAATATGATGTCTCTTGATGATCTTATTATTGCACTTAGAATAGAAGAAAAACAAAACAAAAAGATAAAGCTCTCACTAAATTGAATCTCAAACACATGTCAATCCAACGAAAAAGAGTAATTTTAAACGAAAAATTTTAAATCATTTAATAAAAAGTTTAAGAAAAAACTTTTACACAAGTCTAGCAATAAAAATAAAAAGCAAAATGAGATTCAATATTAGGTATGCGGGAGAACCAATCATCTTGGAAATATTATTATCGGAAAGGTAAGACATACAAAAAAAATAACAAGATCTTTGAGTAAAATCAATCTCAACCACAAATTCATTTGATCACTTCCAATATCAATGATTCTCTTCCTTTGAGGTATGTTAGCCCATCATTTAAAATTAATTTTTCATATCATTCTACCGATTGGTGGATAAATACCGGAGCATCTATACATGTAAGTTTTGATAAATCTTAATTTTCTTCTTACTGGGATACACCAAGATGAAGTGTAAGCATTGGCAATGGAGCATTAGCTAGTGTGGTTGGAGAAGGAGATATTGATCTAAAATTGACATCAAAAAAATATTTAAAATTATATTCAGTTTTGTATATACAGAATATTAGGAGAAATTTAATTAATGGTTCACTGCTTGTTTTTGAGTCAAATAAGGTTCTTATAACTAAAAGTGGATCATTTGTAGGTATGAGATATTTATATAATGGTTAATTTAAATTAAATATATCATTTTCTAGTAATAAAGTGTTTTGCTTAAATCATTCTATTTCATTAATTATTTCTTCTTACATTTGACATGCAAGATTAGGACATGTCAACTACAAAACAATTAAAAGAATGATGTATATGAATTTAACATCTAAAAATGATATAAATAAAGATGTGAAGTGTGAAATTTGCACTCAAGTAAAACAAACTAAAACCCCATTTAAATCTATTTTTGTTAAGCAAAATGATTTATTGATCTTATTCATAGTGATGCTTATGATTTAAATGGTAATTTAACTAGAGGAGATAAAAGATATTTTATTCTCCTTATTGATGATTTTTTAAAATTTTGTTATGTTTATTTAATAAGAACTAAAGATAAAGTTTTTGATATATTTAAGAAATATAAATTAGAAGTAGAAAATCAATTAAATATAAAAATTTAAATTTTAAGATCGAATATACACGTGGGGAATATATTTTACATTTATTTAATAAATTTTGTGAAAAAAATGATATTATACATCAAGTTAGTCTTCCATATTCTCCTCAATCTAATGAGTACAATAGAAAAATAGAACATTAATTGATATGGTAAATGCAATGCTAATTTCATCAAATTTGTCAATAATTTATAGGGTGAAGCTTTATTAATAGTTTGTTTTATTTTAAATCATATTGCTTATAAAGATTCTAATAATACACCTTATGAATTTTGGAAAAAAAAAAGAAAAACCTAATTTGAAGTATTTAAAAGTTTGGAGTTGTTTAGCTAAAATATCTATTCCAGAATGTAAAAAGAGAAATTTAGGATTTAAGATTATAGATGATGTATTCATTGGATATTCTCTTAATACTTATAGATTTCTTATCATTAACTCTGAAATTAGTGATATTTCCATTAATACAATTATGAAATCTAGAGATGTTATATTTTTTGAAGATATATTTCCTATGAAAAATAAGAATATAAAATTTATTAATAAAAAAGAATCTTCAATAGAAAATTCTATAATAAATAATAATTATACTATTTTAATTGATAACAATGAGAAAAATTGTTGCATGCTAGAAAACCAGTTGCAGTAGAGAAAAAATTTATGCCTTAGCTTTATTGCGGAGTTCAGCACACGCATAGATGTTTGAAGAATTAATAAGAAAACTTCAAAAATTTTACATAAAAAAATCTCGAAAAGAGGGAAAAATCACGATGCCTAGCCCAGTAGAAATCTTCCACTATGTATCTGTTTCAAGAAGTACAAAATTTCCCTGATAACGGGATTACAAAATTGTATATGAGAAGGGCTGACAATGAAAATCCAATCGACAACACAAATATATACACGTCGGTTGTCATGCAGTAGTAGATAATGGTGAACATGCGCTGAGGGTCGTCGTGGTGATGACTAGCGAAGATGACCGATGATGGTCGGTGGCAGTGACCGACGATGGTAGTCGGCGGCGATGACCGACGTCGGTGGTCGGCGATGATGACCAACGATGATGGTTGACGGTGACACCGGTGCGTCCAGCGATGAAGATTGACAACGATGAGGATTGGCGGTGGCGGCTGACGGCGGCGGCCTGCGGCGGTGGTTGGCCACCAACGGGGGTGGTCGACGACCGTCGAGTGGTGGCACGATTATGCTTAGAGGATTTTCAAGCATTAAAGCTCTCTTCTTTGGGCTCCTCATGTGAAGAATGAGGTTTATTGATTGGGAGTGCGCTTCAGTAATACATGTAAAATTAGAATCACTCCACTCCATCGGACGGCTCAAAATGATTCCTTTGATCATTTGATGTATTTTAAGTATTTGAATGCTCAATTGAAGTCAGAATTATAAGATCTTAGGCTTGTTAGATCCGGCTCGTCAAGATGCTTGATTTGACTATAAACACTCCATATTTAATAGTTATTTAAGGATTTAATTGATATCCCAAAATTTCTAATAATATTTTAAGTGCTTGATCTCAGCTAGTTTCAACTTAGGATCAACTTGCTTTTGACATCAAGATTCGGGCTTTGACTAGTAGTATTTTAAGCATCATATCAGTTGTCCCCCTATTTTTGTATGACATTATCACAATCCTCCAAAAATATATACGTCAAATACTTGAAAATAGCAAATTCTTCAATGAAATTTGCGGGTCCTCTAACCATACATTTTGAGAGAACAGATCTTCATGGGAGCACAAGATTATGAACACGAAGGTGTGTGTCATGGTATGCATGCGCAGGTTTCGGTTATGGACCCATCTAACATTTACGCCAGAAGGCCATGGGCGCCGCTTGACGCGACTCACCCATAAGCTCCCACGATCGGCGCACTCGCACACGGCACTACGGATGAAGGCGCGGGCGCGGGACCGCGGCACCGCTGGAGTGCTGAGCGCAGTCAACAGGCAGGAGTCAACCGCCCTCGCCGACCACTGTTCAAGGCTATCAAGGCCCATAGTTCATACAAGGCTGATTTCTCGAAGAAAGGCCAAGCCTTCTTTGACCGACCGAGGTGATCAAAGCATGTGGTTCATACGGTGAGGCTGTGATTTTTCCTCGAAAGAGGCGTCAATCGTCCTCGTCGGACCGATCGGGTTAAGGTGATCAAGGCCCGTGGTTCATATGGTGAGGCTGTGGTTTTCCCTCGAAAGAGGCGTCAACCATCCTCGTCGAATAAACCGGGTTCGTAGGTGATCAAGGCCCTTAGTTCATATAGTGAGGCTCTAGTTTTCCGTCGAAAGAGGCATCAACTATCCTCAAACCGACCAAGTTCGGAGGCGATCAAGTACTGTAGTTCCTACTTCTTCTTGTAGGAAATTAGATTTCTTGAAACTTCAATGGATAGTTCAATAGTTAACAACTGCCAAGATGACGAGGAAGCGTTAATTAAGAACCGTCATTCGAACGACTTCGCAGGTAATTTTAGAACATCCTTAGAGAGGAATAACTTCTTCTTCTTCTTCTTGATCTTATATGTATGTGTATCCTTTTCATCAGATTATAGGCAAAAAATTTTATCCCAAGCCGTCCGTGAGTGATAGAGTCAGAAAAGGACATGCCCAAGTATTGGGGTGGGTGAGTTGCTTCACAAAATTCTCAAATTTTTGTCATTTCTCTCTCTCTCTCTTTATTTATTTATTATGTATTTTCACAGGGTGATGGGAAGAAAACTCAAGATGAAATACTGATGATATACCATCCATTATCACATCAGATAGTTTAATGGTGTTCCGCAAGAAATTTTACTTCCCTAATGAGTTGGTGGCTATTGTTGCCAAAAAGTCTGATCGAGTCCGTTCACCTCCGCTAGGATACTTTACTGTTTCTGAGATGATTCTTCGTACGGGACTACGATTCCCTTTGGCTCCCGAGTTGATTGAGATCTCTAAAATATGTGGTGTAGCTTTTTCATAATTTTCATTTCAAACTTTAAGGATCATCGTTGGTTTGACTGTCGTCTTTAGAGAGTGTGGTGTTACTTTGAACATCAAATAATTATATCGAATGTGTAGATTCACATGTGATGCTCAGGGACATGTTTCTTATCGATCTATAAAGAATTGGATAGAATTTTCAGCACGGGATCCATCTAGAAATTGGTCTAATAGATTCTTTTTGTGAAAAATGAGTGGGGCCTCCCTAAGAGATGGGGAAGATTGAATGACCTTCTATATCCATTGCTGATTGAAGAAAATGGAATCTTATCAACTCTTAATATTCCTGATGTATGAAGCTTACAACATAAGTTGCATCACATTGGCAAATATATAGTTGAAGATAAAATGTTCAAGGTTGGCCTTTCCATGTGCAGTGGAGATCTTCCACCTAAGAGGTTAAGTAAAGGTGATGAATGATCTCCTCATATTCATAGGGTTCTTTCAAGAAGCCCGTTACGAAATCACGATGGTAGAAATATTTCAAGAAGCCCGCGGTAGCGCCATGCCGAAGTGACTACATCAAATATCTGCGGAGAAAATGTTCGCCCCTAGTTGGCCTCTGAGAGTTTTGTTATTTCAACTCATAATGGAGGAGTTCATTTCTCGAAGCCGCACATTCTTTAAAGAGGTGATCTATGGACATCAACAAATGAATTAGTATCTCTCTTCCTCCTTCTTTTCTTCTTTTCCTTTTTTCTTTGTGTGACATTTGTGATGCTTTTTTTTAATTGATATGCTCTTGTTTTATTTTTACCTATCTGGGGTGATTGATCTGAATATTATTCGACGACGCTAACCTGTACGGATGAGGCCATGGAAAGTCCACCAAAAATATTTTGTCTTATCTTAAGTATTAGTCAAAACATTATTTGACATTTTACCTGTATGGAAGAGGTCGTGGGATGTCCACCAAGGACCTTTTGACCTATCCTAGAAATTAGCCAAAGTGTTACTTGACTTCTTACCTGCATGGAAGAGGTCTGATCAAGTCCCCATGGGATTGATCATGCCCCGACTGAGATACAACGTGAGTTGCGCATTTCTCAAGTGGGAAGATTAAATGAAGGAGATTGTTTATATGCAACAAGCTTGAAAGAAAAAGCTATAAATTCATTACTCTGATAAGATTGGTGATGCAATCATAAGATGATTTTAATATAAATATGAGTTTGAAGAGGAAATGACAAAAGAGACAAAATAAAAATTACAATAATTATGCAGTGAGAATTACTGATAATATTTTCAGAGATTCTTAGTGTTCCAAGTTCGAGGTAAAGTTTTTCCCTCTGGATCCTTGAGTTTGAATGTTCATGGCTTGACCATAGCTATAACTACATATGGGACATCCCAAAGAAGTGAGAGTTTATTACATTGAGGGCCTTTGCCTGCAGCTTCGAGACTTCACAGGACCAAGTCACTGACAGATATGGGATGAGATTTTACTCTTCTGTTGAAGTGATGAACTACCGTTTGGTGATTGGAAGCAATCCAAAGTAGGGCCATGTCACGAGTTTCGGGGAGTAGGTCCAGATGTTGTCAAAGTTTTTCTTCATTACCATCATGATCAAATAATTGAACTCTTGGACTTGGAACCCCGATATCTACTGGTATAATAGCTTCTGTGCTGAAACACAAGTTATATGGTATCTCACCAGTCCGGGTTCACGATGTAGTGTGGTAAGCCCAAAGAATATTTTAAAGCTCATCAACCCATTGCCCCCCAGCCTTCTCAAGATGTATTTTTAGTCCTTTGAGTATAATCATGTTAGTAGCTTCAATCTGTCCATTAGTTTGAGGATGTGCTACAACCGTATGCAGCAACTGAATGTGAAGATCTTTGCAAAAGGATGTAAAGACTTTTCCAGTAAATTAAGTTCCATTATCAGTGATGATCTTTGAAGGAAGATCGAATCGACATACTATATTTTTCTAAACAAATTGTTTAGCATTTATCTCCATGATTTTAGCGAGTGGTTCGGCTTCCACCCATTTAGTGAAGTAGTCGACGGCTAAAATGATAAAATTTCATTGCCCTGATGCTATCAAAAAAGGTCCCATGATATTAATTCCCCACTAAGTAAAAGGTTAGGAGCTTTGAATGGATGAAAGCTCTGTATGCGGCATGTGAGAGAGGTTAGAGTGCAACTAACAACTTGCACATTTTTTTATGAACTCCAAGGCATCTTGTTTCATCATAGGCTAATAGAACCCTTGCCTTATAATTTTAAGGGCTAGCGCTCTTCCTCCTAGGTGTTCTCCACATATCCCCGAGTGAACCTCTCTTAATACGTAATCGGCCTTTGATGGTGAGAGGCATTTGAGGTAGAGAAAGCGTGTATAGTTCACCTCGATAATAATAAAGTTATCTCTTCTGAGATGAGTTACGTTGGATCTTCGTGAAGGGTCCCTTCTTGTAGAAAAGACAGATGGGGTCCATCCACGAAAGTTTCTTTATCTCATTAATTGCTTGTATTACCCATGTCCCTTGGATACTAGGAAAATATATTTCTTCAACATGCATTCTCTTAAATAGATCTCCAGTAGCAGATGCAGCAAGCTTAGCGAGACCGTCACCTTGAGTATTTTTCTCTCGCAGTATGTGAATGATTTGATGTATCTTAAAATGGGTAAGAAGTGACTTTACTAAGTTGAGGTATTGCGCCAGCTGAGGATTATGAGTATTAAAGTTTTCCTCAACCTGGGAGACGACAAGCTGAAAGTCAGTGTGGATCACTAAGTCTTGAGCTTCACAATCGATGGCGAGTCTCAACCCTACGATGAGAGCCTCATATTTAACCATATTATTAATTGTAGAAAATTTTAGGTGAAGCCCATACTCTAAGGTATTCTCAGGGAGGGGAAATAAGTAAGATTCTCCCCAAGTATTTTTCCTCAAGCTCCATCAACATGAGGGTCCATGGAGACGAAAGGCGTGTAATAGATAGCTCATTTGGAGTTGGGCAAGTGCATTCCACTATAAAGTCTGCGAGTACTTGAGACTTTATATTAAGCCAAGGTAGGAAATGGATATCAAACTCTCCCAATTCAACAGACCATTTAATTAACCTCCCAGATATCTCTACTTTCTATAGAATGACCCTTAATGGTAAATGAGTGTAAATGTCGATAGTGTGAGCTTGGAGTATGGACATAATTTTTGTGCTAAGAAAACTAAAGCCAGAGTCATCTTATCTGCCAGTGGATAACGACTTTCTATATCAGAGATAATTTTGCTGATATAGTAAATTGGTCGTTGTATACCATTTTCTTCTCGCACTAAAACTGAGCTTATCGCATGGGAAGAGACTGTGAGATATAAGTATAACATCTCTCCTTGAATAGGCTTGGATAGTAGGGGTGGGGATGCTAAGTACTCCCTTAGTTGCTCAAAAGCGTGACATATTACCCACCAAAAAATTATTATTTTTAGCACCCCTTAATATTTAAAGAATGACAAGTATTTATCCCTAGAACGAGCTAGTAAACGGGATAAGGCAGCAATTCATCCACTCAAATATTAAACTTATTTGATATTCTTTAGATGAGTCATATCTTTAAGAGCTTTGACTTTCTCGGGATCGGCCTCTATCCCATGGGTAACCATAAACCCAAGAAATTTTCTCGATGTAACCCCAAAAGCACACTTGGTCAGGTTAAGTCGCATGTTATAATGTCAAAGAAGGTTAAAGCATATGATTCTTCCAACCTTTTTACTAACATGTCATCCACATATACCTCCATTGTGTGGCCTAATAGGTCTTTAAAAACCTTATTCATAAGGCGCTGATAGTTAGCACTAGCATTTTTTAACCCAAACGACATAACTTGGTAACAGTATAAACCTTTATATGTTTGAAATGTTGTGGCATCTTCATCCGTTGGGTCCATTTTTATTTAGTTGTAACTAGAGTAAACATCCAAAAAACTAAGCATTTGATGTCCAGACGTAGCATCGACCAATTGATCAATTCGAGGAAGAGGAAAACTATCTTTCGGGGAAGCTTTCTTAAGGTTAGTGTAATCAATACACATTCTCCATGTTCTATTTATTTTCTTAACCATGATAACATTTGCTAGCCATGTAGGGTAATATACCTCTCGTATGAATCTCACTTTTAGGAGCTTGTTAACTTCTTGTTCAATAGCCTGGAGGCAATCAGGGGAAAAACTCTGCTTCTTTTGGATGTTCAGTTTATATGTTGGATCAATCTTGAGGGAGTGCATGATCATATTGGGGTCGACTCCCGACATATCCGTCAGACTCCAAGTGAAGATGTCTTGATTTATGTGCAAGAAGTCTATGTATTTTTTTCTTTATTCTTCTGAGAGTAAAGATCCCACTTGTATTGTTCGTAGTAGTTGGTCATCTAATAATGTCATAGAGTGCAAGCCTTCTACAAGCGAAGCTTTCTTGGGTACTTCTTCATCTCAAAAATTAAAATCTTCGATGCTGAAGGTCACAGAAGGGCGTGGTTGAGCTTATTTCAGGAAACATGATTGTGTTATCTGTTGATTTTCATAGACCACATATCTCCAACAGGGGTTAAAAATTTCATCTTAAGATAAAATACTGAAGTGACTGCACCAAAAATTGATTGGAGGGGCCTTTCGAAAATAGCGTTATATGCTGAATCTAACTTGACCACCATGAATTGGATTAAATGAGTCACTTGTCGAGAGAATTCTCCGAGGACAATAGGAAGGGTGATTATCCCCTCTACTCGCACGAGGTAATTATCAAACCCGTATAATGGTCTTACAGCGGGTTGGAGCTTTTCCCTAACCAAGCTCATGCTAAGAAAGGTGGAGTAAAATAAGACATCAACAAAACTCTCATTGTCAATCAAAATTCTCTTAACATTATAGCATAGGTCATTGATCCCTGCGCTGATGACAAGTGGATCTTGATGAGGAACATGGACTCCTTCTAAGTCCGAGTCATTAAAAGTGATGAAGTGATCAATACGAGATTTCTTTAACTCTAGTTCTTGAAAGGTGACAATGAGGACTTGATTAGATAGTAGTGGTCCTCCTGCGATTGTTTCAATTTTCCCAACTATTTGATGACTATTTTGTTATTTCTGTGATGATTGTCCTGGTTGCCCCCAGTTGGAGTTATGTTTATTTGAGTCGATTGATTCTTCACAAATCCACGTAGATATCATTATTGAATGAGCCTCTCTATTTCTTCTTTCAGTTATTTGCACGCCTCAGTAGTATGTCCACAACTTCGATGAAAGTGACAATATTGCTCATGATTTCCTGAATTTGGTTTCAGCGGATGTGGCCACTTGATGGTTTCTTCATCTCGAATGGCCATCGATGTGTTAAGAGATGTGTTCGGTGTGTATTCCTTTTCCGGTTATGGTTCACGCTCGTTGATGTGAGGGTCGGAGGGAGATCACGACGCCTTGTTATCTCTTTGATGGGACTATCGTCCATTCCTGGGCTTTACGCTTTTCCTATAGATTGTTCAAATTATTTACGATGGGAATTAATAGCCTTATCGGCAGAAATTTGTGCTTCCACACGATGAACCAAGTCGGCATACGAGGACCGTATCTCGTGACATGATGAGTAAAAGGCCTGATGGAGCCCTCCAAGGAAAACTCATTTTAATAGTTCAGGGTCTACCTGTATTTTATGAAGCTTCTAAGGAGAACCTCTAGAAGTATTTCTTAAGTGATTCACCCTTATTTTGATGAATGCCGGAGAGATGGGAGGAATCTTTAATGATCCTCCAGTTTGCATTGAACTGTTCCATAAAAATCTTGGCCAGTTCGTCAAAGGTATGTATGGATCCCCTTGGCAGGGAGTAGAACCAAGTGCGAGCTTGCCCCTTGAGGGTAACAGGAAAGACCTGATAAAGCAGTGTGTCAGGAGCTCTTTGGATATACATGATGGTCCTATAATGATCGATGTGTTGATATGGGTCAGTTGCCCCATCATAAGAGTCGATGCTCGGAAAGTTGAACCCTACAGGAATGGGATGTTGAAGAATAGCCTCAGTCAGAGGTAAAAACTCCTGATAGCTGCGATGAGAGAGAAGTTGATTTCCATCTTTATAATGAAGTTCTTCTCGTACCAAGCATTGTAATTATATACGTATAACATGACGAGTGGAGTCAGCAAGACGAGAACATGCCAAGCTACCAATAATAATTGGTGGATTAACGGCTGAGTCGAATGGATGAGTAACTAGCGGTGTCAAGAGATCGATCACGGTCGGAAGTAGAGGAACTTCAGCCTGATGGAAAGAAGGCCCTGCATTAGCATTTTGACCTCTCACGGCTAACGATCAATCTTGTATAAGATGTGTTTATCGTGGTAGTGGTTGTTGTGTTCCTCGTAAAAGTCGGATCATCTCATTTTTAAGACTCTTCCATTCAGCGCACACGATCTTCTAAGGAGATTCTTGTAGCGCCTTCACCGACAGGGTCACGCCTATCAGGGGGAAGTGAGTGAAGCTTACGCCTTGGTTCAAGGATTGGTTTCAAAGTGACGGGGAGTTGGAGTGGGAGGCTCATATTAGTATTACGCCATCGGTGTTCAAGAAAATTGTGATTGAGGGTCGATACGTGACACCAAAGCTATTTAGAAAACCAAAAACGCATGTGAAAAGTTTATGTCTTAGCTTGCGAGTTCAAAGACACACATAGATGTTTGAAGAATTAATAAGAAAACTCCCTAATTTTTACATGGAAAAACCTCAAAAAGAGAGAAAAACTACGAGGCCTAGCCTAGTAGAAATCTTCTACTATGTATTTGTTTCAAGAAGTACAAAATTTCCCCGATAATGAGATTATAGAATTGTATATGAGAAGGGCTCACAATGGGAATCCTAGAATCAGACAACAACAACTATATAGTCACATTCAGTTGTGTCAGCGTAGTGGTAGATGATGGTGAAGCTGAGGTCGCCGATGAAGGTCGTGGTGATGACCAAATGAAGATGGTCGCGATGGTCGGTGGTGATCGACGCGGTACGGTGACCGACGGTGGTCGGATGATGACCGGCGACGCGGCAGGGTCGGTGACAACGGCGGATCTGAGATTGACAACGATGAGGATCGGCGGTGGCCGACGGCCGCATGGCGTGGTTGGCTAACAACGGGGTTCATCCGTTATGATTATGCTTGGAGGATTTGCTTTAGAGCTCTCCTCTCTTTTACTTTGCCCTCCAAAGAAGGAAGTATTTATAGATTAGAGTGGCTTTATAGATACATGCAAAATCAACCACTCCACTCCATCGGACGGCTCAAAATGATTATTTTGATTATTTGATGTATTTTAAGTATTTGAATGCTCAAATGAAGTCAGAATTATGGATCTTGGGCTTGTTAGATCCGGCTCGTCAAGACGCTCGATTTGACTATAAACACTCCATGTTTAAGAGCTATTCAAGGATTTAACTGATATCCCAAAATTTCAATGATATTTTAAGTGTTTGATCTAGGCTAGTTTCAACTTAGGATCAACTTGCTTTTGACATCAAGATTCGTGCTTCGACTAGTAGTATTTTAAGTGTCATATAAAAAATATTAGAAAAAGTAAAAGAATTAGAAAAGAGAAAATTTTAGGTGATGATTTTTATTTTGTTTAACTGAAATATTTATTTTAGAAAAAGATCCTACTACTTTTGATGAAGCTATAGATTCTATAGATGCATTATTTTGGAAAGAAGCTATTAATAATGAAATAGATTCTATTATATCAACTAAGACTTTAGTAATTTGTGATTTACCTCCAGGTTGTATGAGAATTTAGCACGCACATATAGACAGAGAATAAGAAATAATCGATATAAGATGGTATAACTTCAGCTTCTAGTTCTCTCCCATATTTCTTCCAAGTTTTCTTCTAACTTTCTCCCAAGTTATCTTCAAGTTTTTCCTTCTCATGACAAGAATGAAGTCCTATTTATATGATTATGAGAGGGGCATTTTGATAATTATAGTCAAAATTTCAAAATATTACATCTGGCAATTCATATTGTTTCCTTTGATCACAAATAATTTTTCATCCAAATGACATCCGATTTGAATGAACTTAAGCTCGTTTGATTCGTCTCGTCGAGCCACTTGAATTAATTATAAATACATCAAATTTGGAGATCATTTGATTATCCAATTAATTTTATAAAATTTTCATGTAAACTTTTTGGACTTGATTTGAGCTTATTTGGACTCGATTTGACTCAATTTTTATGTTGACGGATTAGTCTCACTAAATCGTTTAATTTGATTGTATACATACAGTACTTTGAGATTCATGCTTAAATTATAAATTTTAAAAAGATATATCACTATGTAAATTCCTTAATTTTTATTTATGTATGATAACTTGCGTGTAAACACATATTTCTTCCTGCAAATATTATGGCACTCTCATTCTTTACCAACTGGCGACAAAAAAAGAACAGTTTTAAAAAATAGAACAGGTTGTACAAACACTACTATCCAACTTGCAAATTTTTATTTTTATATTATTTATTTATTTTTTTACAATTCATTTCTTGTGGAACAAAATTTCATAAATCTAAATCTAGCACAACATTACGCTTAGGCACATTAAAAACAGTGAATGATAAAATCTAAAACAAAAGGGTTATTAATAAATTAGATAAAAGGCAAAAGTGGTAGATTTTATTTTATTTTAATCATAATGTTACACTTGAAATCCTAATATTTCATGATCCAAAATTAAGATTGATATGAAAAAAATTCCTCAATAAACACGAATCTTGACAAAAGGTTTTAATCAAATCAAGACAACCGAGATCAAACGCTTATTATCAATCGATTTAAACATGAGGTGTTTATAAATCGAGGCCTTGACGAGCCGATCTAACAAGCCCAAAATATCATAATTCGACATCATTTGAGCATTCAAATGCACAAAATACATCATATGATCAAGGGATCATTTTGAGCCGTCATGAAGTGGATGGTTATGGGTTTGTATGTATATAGAGACGCCACTCCTCCATATAAAAGTCCTCATTCCTCATATGGGGAGGCCAGTGAAGGAGAAGGAGGCCAAGTGAAGGAGAAGGAGGCCAAAGAGAGAGAGAGCTCTGATCCTCCAAGACACCGGGCCTCTGATTGCCGCCAACCACCGCCGCAGCCGCCGCCATCACCATTATCGCCGATCGCCGTCCAATTGTTTGCCATCATCACCGACCACTATCGTCGGTCATCAGCGTCAACATCGTTGTCAACTTCGACGTCAACTTCAACGTCAACATCATCGCCAACATTGTCTATTACTAGCAACTGTTGTTCCCTTATCACATACAACTGTAATTGTATCGGAAGATCTTGTACTCAAACATATGCATAAAGCTTTTATGCCAGCTTGGGTTTTTTCCTCTTTTGAGATTTTCCAGTAAAAAATTTTGGAGTTTTTTGTTTCGCTTTTTACATGTGTGAACTTTCCAAAGATTTAATAAACTTTCACTCTACCGCAACTGATTTTCTAGCACGCAACAAAGATTATCATCATATATAATATGAGATAATTATTAAGATGATCACTGTTCATGAATGCTCTTTCATAATAATTAGGTATTCATGGTTTATTGTCATATTGAAACTTTTTAATTAAATAATAACAGATTATATGTATTTGACAATTTCTTACATTGATGAAGTTTGAAAGCTACAAAGGTGATTTATTAAATTGATTGACTTAAAATCTCTTAAATTGATTGACTATGTTTAGTAGTGAAATTTTGAAACTCATGTTTCTACCTTCACCATAATAAGATAAGATATATACTGACTAGTTATATTAGTATCTAAATATAATTGTAAAATAAATAGTTCAGATATCTGAATAATCTAAATACTAGATATTACTTCGGCAAAATACTATGATCTTTACTAAGGGGTTGTTTAGTTGCCTGAATTTTGAGTGTAAAGTAAAGTAAATATAGGGGTTTTAAATTTTTTTTGTGTTTGGCACGGTGCAAAATAAAATTTCTAAGGTAATATAATGTATCTAGAATACATTATAAATATTATTTTTGGTGTATTTGAAATTCATCCGATATGGGTGAATTCCAAATACACACAAAGTAAAGTATTATGTCACGCCATATGTCGCCACCATCACGCCACCATGCTTCCTCCGCCTCCCAACCTCAAAAATACTTTACATTATATTTATTTTACCAAAGAAAAAAAAGAAATTCATATATTTATAGAGTTTTCAACCAAACAACCCTAAAGTAATCCAAATACAGTACATTCATTTTTCAGGTAACCAAATAACCCCTAAATATATTAAGAATATTATGGATGGCTACAATAGAGATTTGGTCAAAAAAATACATAATGATGTTATATATTATGTTGTTTTATGAACATATTAGTGGCTCTCATTTTGTAGGCAAAAGAAAAAAAGATCAATTTCACTTCATGGGCTATAGAAAATAACCATGAATTGTTTTAGAGTATCTGCTCTTGTAGAAAGCTAGGATTTCATTTATCTGCTAGCCTATGTTAATTTTTAGGATTATTTTCATTATTTTATATGGTTTTCTCAAGCAAATGACTTTTATTAGAATCTTTTAAGCGAGTTTGATTTCATGTGTATTAGGTACATGCAAGACTTTCTCAATTTGGTGATATGTCAAGCCTCAACCATGGATAAGTAGGTGACTCAAAAGACTTTGGCTTTGTGATTTTTGTCATATCTTTATTTATTTTTTCTTAATTATTTTTTAATGGAAATATTTATTATATGCTTATATTTTGGAACAAAAATGTTTATATAGGTTATAGAAAATAAAAAATGGAGAAAGTGAGGTGTCTAAATGCAACAACAACAACAAGTCTTTATCCCACTAAGTAAGACTCGTTATATGAATCCTTCCTCTCCATTGTATCCTTATTATGTGTCAAATTCTCATTTAATTCAAGTATACTAAAGTCATTTTTTATACATCTTAACTAAGTCTTTTAGGTATCCTACCTTCTTAACATAAGAAATCCAATGCATCTACTCTCCTCTGATCGATCGGATGACGCATGTGGCCAAACCATCTAAGGCGACTCTCTCTAATCCTATTTGTCATTGGAGCTACTCCAACTTTTTCCTAAACGTACTCATTTCACATTTTATCTCTAAGAAAAAAGCCACTCATCCACCTCAGCATTTTTATCTCTGCAACACTTGACTTAGTCTTATGCTTCTCTTTTATTGGCCAACATTATGCATCATAAATCATTGCAGGTCTTATCATCTTATAAAATTTTTCCTTAAATTTAAGAGATACTTATTTATCACACAACAGACCAGATGCATTCCTCCACTTCAACCATCGAACTTCAATTCTACTAATAGCATCTCCATCTATTTCACCATCATTTTGACGTCAGAAATCAAAATACTTAGAAAAATATTATTTGATATTTTTCATAAAAAATATTGTGCAAATTAATTTAATGAATTCTTTTATAAAAATATTTGGCAGAAATATAAAAGCTTTCTTTAGTACATAAATAATAAAATTTATTAATATTTTATAATGATGAAAATTTTGTACTCATACACTTTCACTTTCATTAGTTTAAAGTTTGTTATTTGAATAAATTTTTTATCAATTCAAAAGGCCACTTTAATGATTACTTTCAAGATAGATTGTAAAAATTGGATTATTAGATTATACATGAAAAAGAGAGATTTACATAAATACCATATAATTCTTATGCATTCATAGATCTAACATTTAAAGTTTAATAATTATATATATAACACTTATAAATGAAAAATTGTATTTGTCTTCAAAATTTTTTTGATGATAGTGATATTTTTTTATGAGATGTTAAAGATATATGTCTTATTTATCTAAATCTTAGGTTCAAGGGTTTAATTAGGGTCCCACCAATCAAATAACATAACAAATGTTAAAAATATTTTGATATAATTTAAATAATATAATTGTGACATTTTATCAATTTAATATATAAAATTCTAATTCAAGAAACATCACTCTTAAATATTTTAAATATAATTCTAATTAAAAATTTAGAGATATGACAATTTAATTTATTTTTAAACCTAAATTTTCTATTTTATCCTTTTATTTAAAATCAAAAAGTTAAAAAAAAATTTAATCAATATTAAAATCAAACAATTCTTTAAAAATTAATTTGATTTATAGACTCAATCATTGATTATGATTAAAATAATTTCAAATATATGAATCAAATTATTTGGGGAATCAATCTACAGCGGAACCCATCCAATATGTCAATTTGATTATTTTTTTGGAATATTTGATTAAATTTAATTTTAAATGTATATAATATATATATATATATATATATATATATATATATATATATATATATATATATAAAGTACTTCAATCTAAAAATTTTAGTTTAAAAATTAAACTCTAAATCACTAAATTAAAATATCTTAAAATTAAACTTTTTTTAAGGATATTTAAATAAATTTAATCATAAATTCATATACATAATACATATATAAAAAACTTGAACTCAAAATTTTTTAATTAAAAATTAAAACTCTCAACCATTCGGCTAACACGACATACATTAGCAATACGTAACCGGAACGAAGTTTTTGTTTGATGCGTGTACCAGAAGTCATTGTTGCAAAAGCAAAATTCAAAAGTAGTTGCATGCAATTACCAAAAAGTCTTAGCCCACACCCGCATGCTTATCTGCCCATGACAGTTCCTCGCTTTAATGAGTTGGGTTCCACTTCTAATCTCGGAATATCCTTCGCATAAGGAATATATGATTATTTACCTACTGTTGGTGGGCGAGTGCGATTGAGAATCTTCTAGCCCGCTTTTGATTTCTCTCTAGGGCAGAGACATCTGATGAAAAGTAAGTGAATCACACACAATAATAATAAAACGCTATGAGATAATATATATAACATTCTCACTCATAAGATGAAATGTTGATAATACCTATTTCAATATATATATATATATATATATATATATATATATATATATATATATATATATATATATATATATATATATATATATATATATATATATATATATTAATAAACTAACATAATTCATTTTATATGAGCATTTTTTATTTATTTATTTTTTGTTAATTTTTTTTCATGATTAGAGAGTTTGAGTATATTAAGTATTATTTTTTAATATTTATAATTAAATTTCTCAAAATCCTTGCGTTTGAGTAAAGCGACTTAGGGTTATTAGAGTCGGTTGGAATTGTTTAAAAGTAACTATACGAGCATAAATAAATAATAGGTTTTTTATTATAAATATTTTAATTTAAAAATATAGATAATAGCTTTCATATAATTATTACGCTCTAATAAATTTGACTGTAAAAATTATTTTATTAAAAAATTGTATGAGAAGATTGGCAAATATAATTGTAGAATCAATAGCTTAAAAAATAAATTAGTGAAAAAAAAAAATCATTTCAAGCATGTCCTGACATTGAGTAATAAATCTGATGATGCTGATATTATATTTCAAGAAAAAAAAAGATAAACTTTGATTTCTAAGTGAAAGTTTTATAAAAAGATTTTATTTTTAAAAAAATGCATTATATCTATATAAGCTTAATTTATATCTAATAGAAATAATAATAAGTTGCATCATTGCATAATTTTCTTTAATAAATATTAATGAAAATTTATATGAGATATCACATTCTTATTAAAGTCAAGTTTGGTGATAACAGTGTGGTGTAATCTACATCATCATAACACATCACATTTAGGGCACTGAGTTTTGATTATATTTTAGTTGTATTTTAAAAATTTTGTAATAAAAAAGTTGTATTTTTTATCTTGATCTGACAAGATGAGGTGACAATTAGAAAACTATAATTTGATTTTTAAAAAATACAAAAATTATATACTCATCTTAACTTCTTTGGCATCACCCCAATCAAATCTTTTTTATACAGTTGAAGTTGTGTCAAACATATCCTAAATTTCGAGATTAATATGATATTTTAAAGATATTAAAAATCTATTTTAAAGTGAATGAATATATATAAATTCATATTATGCTCATCAAATCCAATAATTCTAAATTTTCGTCTAATTTGAATTTTATCAAAAAATTTTGACTGAAAATATTTTATATTTTACGTGCATATTGATGACAGTAGAATTACTCTAGATAGAGGTGTCAATGATGACGGTCGGATTGCCCAACTAAATCGACGGCTAATAACCCCCGCTTATTAAACGGGGTCAAAATTTCTCCGAACTCGACCGACTTCAACCCGACGACCGCAGAATGAATGATCTATTTATATATATTTTTTTAAGTCAAAATTGAGTCAAATTCGGTGTGTAAAAAATCGTCAATTTCAGGTGTCAATTTCGAGTCAAATTGAGTTTGGGCCAAAAAAGTCAATTTCGTTGGAGGTTAACCCAACCACCCGAAAAATCAAACGGGTCAATTTCTTCAACCCAAGTCAACAAAATTTTTCAGTCAACCCAACCCGATTTTTCAGTCTGTCGGTTATCGCCAGATCAATTTTGACACCCCTAACTCTAGACATATACTCCGTTTCTCTTCTTAAGAATGTCAAATTTATATATTAATGTAAAAAGGAAGACTAAAAATAATTTTTAAGAGTGCAAATAATTAATTTATCTATCTCATATAAAAAATTTATAAAATTTAAAAGAGGCCCTTCGCTATACCTTGTGAGAGATATATAAATACATAATAATTGTATGGCTTGCATTTAAATCCATCTAAATTATAATTATCATTTTTTGAATTAAAAATTTTCATAATAAAATATAAAAATAACACCAAACAGCAATTTCAAGTAAATTTCTCGCATTCGGAATGATATTATCGAATAAAAAGTATAGATCTTTAATTGAAATCTCAGAAAATTTCTAAATAATAGAAAGGCGTGATTACTACAGTCACAAAGCTCACTTAACCAAGTAAAAAAAATCACTTACCGTTTGGAACCCAAGCCGGCGGCGACGTTGGCAGTGGTGGCGCAGGTGAGGAAGCGGCAGAAGATGAAACGAACTGCTGAGACCGACACACGTCTCAATCTCCTCACAGCCTCTGCACATCCCTTCGTCTTCTTCTTCTTCGTCTTCTTCTTCTTCTTCTTTTCCCCAATCCAAGTTCGCTGGTGTTGACGCCGACTACGGTGTCCCGGCAAAGCCCGGAGAGATGCTCCGGCGTGATCCTTTACTTTCTCAAGGCATCTTTTCGTCTTTTCCGGTATGCTCCCCTTTGCTGTGGAGAATGTATAGCTACGCAAGTACATCTGCCGACACGAGTAACTGTCTACCAACGCCGGCCTCCGCCTCTCGCCGCCGGCAGTCATTGAGCTGACGAACTCAGCGTCTGACTCGGGCCGGCCGTAGAGATTCACGTAGGTCGCCCGGACTGGCTTGTTGTTGCTCATTCTCCTATCGCTGATTTTGTTCTGTTTTCTTTCGAAGCAGAAATCTGCAATGAATGGAGGGCCTGAGGGGTTAGGCATATATAGAGGCTCTTTTTCTCTTTTCATTTAGTATTAATAATATTTTATAATATTTATAATAAAAAAAAGAGAAATTTACATACATATCACACAATTGGTATGCATTTACATAATATTTCTTATACTTCAAAAGGTGAATTTTACTTCAAAAAAAATTAAAAAAAATATTATTTTTGTTGTAATAATATAAATTTAGATTCTATATATATATATATATATATATATTTATATTTATATTTAAGTATTAGATATGTAAATATATAAGAATTATATATTATATATGTAAATATTCTAACAAAAAATTAGAAATCTACACATTTACATATCTCACATCTATATCAAATTTTTGCTCCATTGAACGATGATAGTTAGGCGATGTAGATTAGATAATTATTAGGTTATAATAATAGGACAAAAAAAATCTGATAATTATAGCCAAATAATAACAATCAAATAATAGTAATTCAATGACAGTGCTTACTAGGAGAGATCATTAAAATCAATTATTGTACAAAACTTTGGATCTCTTCCTACCGCTAAGCTCTCCCATATTTCTTATTCTCTTCTTATGAAGATTACAAGTTTTAATATTTTAATGGAGCAAAAATTTGATTTTTTGTGATGAAAATTCCAAATAATACATTAGGTAGCTCATATTGTTCAATTCTCTTAATTTTATTTCATTCTTTAGGCATATAAGAGCCTTAATGACATTTAAGTTGAGTGGAGTCATGATTATGAATATAAGCAAGCAAATAAGATTTTCAGATGATTTGATCCTTTAAATAGTATTACGAAACTTTTAGCTATACTGGTGCTAGAAAACCAGCCAAGAGAAAAGTTTACGTAAATTTGTGAGTCCATACGCGTATTTAAAGAGTGAACAATAAAACTGAATTTTTTACGAAAAATCTGAAAACTACGCCTAAAGAAAAGCTTCCACCATGTATCTGCTTTGTACAAGATCTTCCGATAACGGATTACGTAATTATATAGGAACAACAACTAGTAATGTGGAGAATAAGCGCAGAGAGTGAAATGAACATCGGTGAAACATCGACCGACACGGGCGTCGATGGAGACCGATCGAACAATCAACGGGATCGCCGGGCGAGGTCGACGGGCGGCTGGTAGCCGGCACGGTGGTTGACAACCGCCGAGTGGCGCAATTGCTTTGGAGGATCGTTGTCTCTCTCTCGCTTCGCCTTCCATATGAGGAATGAGGCTATTTATCGATCGGGAGGAGTGCTCAGAATACTTTAAAATAGAACCACTCCTCTCCATCTGGACGCCATGATGATTCCCTTGATCATATGATGTATTTTGTGTATTTAAATGCTCAAATGAATTATGAGATCCCTTGAGATCCGGCCGCTGAGACGCCGATTGACTATAAACACCCATGTTTGAGAGTTATTTAGAGATTTAATTGGCATCCCGTAATTTCTAAGGATATTTTAAGTGTTTGATCTACCGCTAACAAGATCAACTTGCTTTTGACATCAAGATTCTTTCACTAGTAGAATTTTAGTGTCATATCAGCTCTCCTATTTTGGATGACATTATCCTAATTCATCCAAAAATATCTGAAATTTTTTTTTTCTAATTAAATGTCATAATGAGTAGAAGGTTTTTTTTTAATTAAATGTCATAATGAAGAGAGGTTTTCTTTTTTAATTAAATGTCATAATGAATAGAGGATTTTTTTAATTAAATATCATAATGAATACATGGTTTTTTTAATTAAATGTCATAATGAATAGAGGGTTTTTTTAAAAAAACTAAATGTCATAATGAAGAGAGGGATTTTTTTTTAATTTATTCTCTTTCCCCATAAGGATCTACAAAAACACCCCTAGGGTCGAGGGAGAAGGCACCTTCTCTTCGAGGTTACTACGCGACATTTACGAAACATGCTATTTCGGGTTGATTATGCGAATCCGCAAGAAATCGCTATGGGTCGCGGCGCTTTATAGTCAAGAGGTGTCAGGGCCTCAGATGTCGGAATAGACGAATCCGGCTGACGGGCCGCGAAGCTGCAACAAGTGAATGGTCGCTGGAAATCAGGCTGGTCGAAAATCATGAACAAGAACGCCAACGCGGATCGCGGCTGGGCCGAGCGGGCTGTCGATCGCTGGTCGCTACGGAGGCAGCGAAGGTCGGCGCTGGTCACGCTGATTCGCTAACGCACGGAATCTACGGAGAGCGGTCGCCAACGACGACGGTCGCTAATAACCTGACGCTGCGGGTCGCACGTCAAGGCATGGCGCGATCATGCGGGCGGTCGCAGCGGGTTCATAAAAAACGTCCGCTTTGGTCTGCTTTCACTGCTTTAGCCCATTTTGAGCATTTTGAACGCTTTTGGTGATTTTCATTTTGACATTTTTTACCTTTGCAAAAGTGTCTATAAAAAGCCTCAGACTGCGGAGAAGGCACCTTTTTCGAGAGAAGGCACCTTCTCTTCTTCGAGAGAAGGCACCTTCTCTAAGGTCGCTCGAGGCGATCAAGACCCGTAGCTCATACCAAGCGCTTCCCTCGAGAGGTGTTAACTAACTCGCCTGACCGACCGACGGAGGAGATCAAGACCCAGTTCATACCGCAAGTGCTCCGCTCTGAAAGAGGTGTTAATCCACTCCGGATCGATGGATCGGATCATCGACCCGTAGCTTTATAAGCAAGTGCTCCAGCTTTCGAAAGAGGTGTTAACTAATCTCCGGACCGACCGGGATCGGAGGCATCAAGACCGAAGTTCATACGGCAGCGCTCCGCCCTCAAAGAGGTGTTAACTAACCTCAATCGATCGAGATCGGAGAGGATCGCGAGAATAATCGGAGACCGGTCGACGCAATACCGACGATGGCGGCGAACGGGTCTACGAGGATAACCAAATGCATGGTGGTGACCGGCGAGATTGCCGACGCATGCATGGACCGGGGACCTGCTCTGCGATGGTGGTGCCAATCCGGGTGTGGTCGCGAATAACCAGACGAATGGACGGCGACCGGGCGCCGAAGGAAGATCACGCACGATGGTCAACGGAAGACCACGCACGTCGCGACACATGTGGTTGCTACCGATGGTCGGCACCGGGGGTTCGGCAGCAAGAATCCGGCAAGGCATAGAGCGACGGCCCAGAATGACGTGACGACCTACGCCATCGATCAAAATTGCCTGCGATGGCTCCAACGGTTGGTGGTCGGCGGTATTGCTGGCAACCGCGACTAATGACCTGCGCACAGGGCAATGACGCGACGACCGGCCGATATCGATGACCCATGATCTGATGGTGATGCCTATAAGACCGGCGGCGAAGACCGCTACGGGTAATCGACGAGTAACCACGACCGGCACCACAAACGCCGACTATCGAATGACCGACGCACCGACCGACATACTATCACGCCATGGCCAAGAACGCGACCACGACTATTATCGGGCGAATTACGCTTCTGAATGGCGGTTTGCGGCAAAGGGACCGCCACGGTACGGCGGCGACTGAAGGTTGGCGGACCGACGGGGTTGTCCGGCAGCGGCGACCGGAAGCATTTGCATTTACGTGGCGCGCGTGGCGGGATGACCGGGCGACGCTGAGGATTTTGACCTATCCGGTCGGTTGTGCTTCAACGATGTTAACACGTGATGTTAACCTATGAAGAGGTTGAATCAACCGGCCGATTTTAACCCATCCGAGGTTATTTGTCGAAAGGTTACCCAATGACGTTAACTCGTATGGTCGACCGAACCCGCCGAGAATTTTTGACCCCAGGTTGTTTGTCGAGTGTTACCCCATGTTAATGCGGAAGAGGTTGAATCAATGAGGATTTTGACCCATCCGAGGTTGTCGAGTACCCAATGACATTAACCAGAAATAATCAACTGCCGATTAACCTATCCGGTATTTATCGAGTGTTACACCATAACGCAACCTCGGTGGAAGAGGTCAATCAACTGGTGATTTTGACCCATCCCAGGTTGTTTCGAGTGTTACCCGGCGACGCTAACGGAAGAGGTCAATTGAACTGCCGAGATTTTGACCCATCCGGTGTTGTCGAGTGTTACCCAATGACGCCAACCTCAGATGGAAGAGGTCGAATTAACTGACATTTTGACCTATCCGGGTTGTTTGTCGGTGTTACCCATGACGTTAAACTCCTGAAGACATGAAGTCCACCAAGACCTTTTGACCTATTGTTTGTCGAAGTCGCTTACGACGCAACCTATGTGGAAGAGGTCGAGAAGTCCGCTGACCTTTTGACCTATCCAGGTTGTTTGTCGTCTTGCTCATGACGCAACTGAAGAGGTGTAGAAGTCCACCAATGACCTTTTGACCTATCCTAGGTTGTTGGTCGAGCTGCACGGCGACGCAACTGCATGGAAGAGGTCAGAAGTCCGCCAAGGACCTTTTGACCTATCCAGTTGTTTGTCGAAGTCTTGCTCGATGACGTTAACCCTGCATGGAAGAGGTCGAAGTCCACCAAGGACCTTTTGACCCATCCTAGGTTGTTTGTCGAAGTCTTTGCTCGATGACGACATTAACTGCATGGAAGAGGTCATGTGAAGTCCACCAATGACCTTTTGACCTATCCTGTTGGCCGAAGCCTTGCTCGATGACGCTAACCTCGTGGAAGAGGTCGTAGGAAGTCCACCAATGACCTTTTGACCCATCCTAGGTTGTTTGTTAGAGTCTTTACTCGATGACGTTAACCTATGTGGAAGAGGTCGAATTGAAACATCCGTTTGTGATTGTAACCAAAGTTACTCCTTAACCCTGGTCTTGTTTTTCCATGAGTATGAGTGGAAAAACATAATTTGCAAAGCTATATCTTTTCTCAATGTTGAAATATCCTCCAACTTTGACTTGTTTCTTGGGATGATAATCATTAGATGCTTAATATGGGTGATCTTCGAGATTAAGAGTCCGCTTTAGATGTAATCAAGGAACTAAGATGAATCTTCATTCTTCGCCGCCTTTAAAAGCTTGAAATGCTCCATCTCGATGGTGGTTTTGATCTTGTTGGAAAACTTGTCGCCATACAGATGAAATGATGGGAATCAAAATCCCACGGCCAACCTCAGGTGCTAGAAACCACCATAGAGTAAAAGTTTACGCCTTTAGCTTCTTTGGGGAGTCCAAAGACACATTTAAAGAGTGAACAATAAAACTCCGCACTTTACGGAAAATCTTGAAAAGAGGGAAAACCACGGGCCTAGCCTAAGAAAAGCTTCCACTATGTATCCTGCTTCGAGTACAAGATCTTCCCATAACGGATTACGTAATTGTATATGAGAAGAGAACAACAACTATGTAGTCAACGCTCGTGGTAACAATCATTATAAGAGATGATGGTGAACATCGAGAAACATCGACTGACGATGAAGGTCGCCATGATGGAGACCGGTTGAGATCACAACAATGAGGATCACGCGGAGGATGGGCGGCGTAACGGCGGTGGTGACAACCGCCGAAAGTGGCGGCAATTGTGCTTGGAGGATCTTTAGAGCTCTCTCCTCTTGCTTCGCTCTTTCATATGAGGAATGAGGGGCTATTTATAGATTGGAGGAGTGGCGCCTCAGAAATACATGCAAAATCCAACCACTCTCCATCTGACGCTCATGATGATTCCCTTGATCATATGATGTATTTTGTGTATTTGAATGCTCAAATGAAGTCAGAATTATAAGATCCTCGGCTCGTTAGATCCGGCTCGTCGAGACGCTCAATTTGGCTATAAACACTCCATGTTTGAGAGTTATTTAGAGATTTAATTGGCATCCCAGAGTTTCTAAGGATATTTTAAGTGCTTGATCTCGACCAGTTTCAACTGAGGATCAACTTGCTTTTAACATCAAGATTTGTGCTTCGACTAGTAGAATTTTTAGTGTCATATCAACTCGTGTGTTTGATAAAAGTTCACTTAGATTCAAATCAAAACACTTTGATATTATTATGATTGCCTCATTAAAACAATCAATTTAATAATAAATTTGTTAAAATTAGAATTCAGATTATCGTGATTTTAATTTAAAAAATTCATTAAAGAATTGCATCAAAATTTCTATTTAATGAGATAGAATTTTTTAGGTACATATCAATCTAACTTTGAGTTGAAGTACTTATTATATATATATATATATATATATATATATATATATATATATATATATATTTGGGTGTAAACTTAATTTTACTGGGAATATCTTAAGGAAATTTTTGTATTATGTCTGTAAAGCCATGCTAAACCTGACCTGTCGACCCAAATTGACATGCCTATGTGTAATGATGGCAAATAATTATGAAAGTTAAGTGTCAATGAACATATAATAATGCTTATATAATGTCAAAGGCTATCAATGAGTATTACACAAAGTAAGTCATATAATGAATAATGTTGTGAAGTGATGTTAATATTTTATAATATAAAATATTTAAATGACAATCTTATAACAATGATTATGTGATGACATTCTAGAGACCGTATTCAAGAGGTGGCTATTAGAAGAAAATTATTTCATGATGATAGTTGAATCATAATACAGTAAAACTTGTCTAAAGTGATATTGCTAGGACCAAAGATAGGATATCACTTTACAAGTTTTTTAGGAAGATACGATACATACAAGATCATACGGACGAAATGATTTATCACTTTAGATAGTATCATTTTAGACAGATTTTACTGTACTGATCAAATGACAGTGATTAGACAATAACAGGCAGATATGAACAATCAGATGATGATATCAAAAAATGTTAATCACACAATATGATCAATCAATGATGATTATATAATGTCAGTCAAATGATGACAATTGAACAACGATGTGGTTAGACAATGTTGTCAAGTGATGATAATTAAGTGAAATCAATTGGATGATGGTAGTTGAGTAATAATAATTGAATGATGGTAGCTAGTAACAATAGTCGAGTAATGAAAGTCGATTGACAAGATTGTTGGTGGTGTTTATCAATGTTAGTCATCAAGTAGAGCTCTAAAATTCTTCTAATTTTTAGTCTCTCTCAAAATCTAAGTTGTAGCCCCCTTCCTCCTTTAATGTGGAGACTAACGCTTTATTTATTAGTGTTGAGAATGACATTTTGGTTATTTTGATAAAAATTTCAAAACAGTCCTAGAATATCTCATATTAATTTTTTTTATTATAAATTATTTCTTAAATATTTATGTGCCACATAGTCCTCACAATTAAATAACCTTAGGCTTGTTAGTTTTCTCTCATTGAAATGCTTAATCTGATTATAAGTATGCAAGATTTAATGATCATTTGATCACTTAATTGTGCCCTAAAATTTTTAACTATATTTTAAGTGGTTGATGTGGGTCCATTTGAATTTAGATTGAAACACTTTTGATGTTATAAGATTCATCTTCTAATGACATTCAACTCGATTATAATTTTATTGAAATTGGACAACAAATTATTCTAAGTTTATTTAAAATATTTTTGTGCAAAATATGCATCATGAATTGTGCTTAATAGTACAACATATCAAATATATATTTTTTTACAAATAATGAGATATTATATATAATATAGAAATAATGAAAAAGTGATCATTATTATAAAAAAATATATTAATGAAGTAAATAATGCACCTAGTGATGACCTTTTGAAATAAACTTAGTCGATGACTTAAATAATAATGAACTTTTGAGACATCATTTGGTTCAAAGATAAATGTTAGTTAATGCAAATACAATTGACGAGATCATATCAAACAATATATATGGCCTTGCTACTCTTCCATTGTTAAAAAATTCTTCTTCCCACATATGAAAAGTCATCCTAAGACCAATTTATCAAAATAACACCTTAATAACTTATCCTTGTCAAATTTCCATTCTTAATGCAATATCCTATTTTAATTTAAGTTCAGCTCAATCTCAATAATGGCTTCAACTCTTATAGCATTCACATAATCTTGTGATATCTCATTTGAATATTATGCAGCCCAACTAAATGATTTGTCTTCTTAATATTTTTTGTGTACTAACTTCCTACAACAATCAATTAGAAAATTACCTCTAATGGCTTTGTTCATTACCATAGTTTGCTTGCAATAGTAGTTCCTCAGGCTCTTGATATATATATATATATATATATATATATATATTAAGAGTCAAATCAGAATACGTTCTTCTATTGAAAGTCTAGGGGCTTTTTGGTTGCCTGCATTTAGAGTGTAAAATAAACCAAATGCAGGAAATTTAATTTTTTGATTATTTGGTACAATGCAAAGTAAAACTTCAATGCATTTGTAGTGTATTTGAAATGTATTAAAATGATCATTTTGGATTTATTTGGAATTCGCTCGATATATGTGAATTCCAAATACACCAGCCAGTATAAAGTGTTTGCCACCACCGACCACCGATGGCTGCCGCCCGCCGCCACCTGCCACCTCCCTCCGTCTGCCGACTGTCGCCGGATGCCACTGACGCCGATAATCTAAAAATTACTTTACATTATATTTATTTTGTCAAACAAGAAAAAAAATTCATGTATTTATAAAGTTTTGGCAAAATTTTTAAACTAAGCATGATTAAAATGTTAATTAGCGAAATAAGCAGATTTTTAAAAAATTTATATCGTTTAACGGCGCCGACCGTAATCAAGTTACCGCCTCGCTTAAAGGGCGACCGCTGAATTTATTAAATAAAAATTTTTTTGACAAGTGCACCGCTTTTGATCATATCTCAATCGCTTGTTATCTAATTCAAATAACTTGATATCGCTTGAATCGCATGAATTGGCCACCACTTTCATGTTAACCCGAAATTGAGATTGTGACGTCTTACATAAGAAATTTTGATGTATCTGAATTTAGTTGCATTTATGATTTAAATATATATATATATATGGCATACACAAAAGGAACCTTATATATAAACTATATTTGTAAAATAAAAGAAAACTTAACTTAAAGGATAATTTATGATTCTCTCGCCGAAGTTTTACATAATTTTGTATTATGTATATTTTATATGAAAATAATGACTATATTAATTTTTTATATGAGTATTTTTTTCTTTTTGATGTCGACCTATGAATTATTTGTTTGATTAGTAGACTTTGATCATATTAAAAAATAGAAAAATAAATGTGATGAATGCTTATTTTTAATTTTATATTTTTTTTTGCATTTTTTTATAGAGTGAATTATTGAATTTTGAATGCTTAGCAGTTTATATTGGAGAATTTTGATGTGCTTGTTCATTATCTTGTGATATTTAAATATTTAGACCATTTTTTAAAAATATTAAAATGTAAAAAATTATAAATATTTTTAAAATAATATGTTGATTATAATCACATATAAGATACAATTGATCCCATAAATTTATTAAATAAAGAAATGTGACTAGAAACAATATACATCAAGTAACATATAATGTACAACTACGTTATGCTAGAGTACATCTAATGGCCGGTGTCTGCGCAGGTGGAAGTGCCACTTCCTGGTGTAATAATGTGCCGGGGTGTAAGGGGATGTCAGCGCAGATCATGCGATCACTGCATCGCCTGGTCATTTAAAGGTGTTTAACATTGTAACATCGATATCTCTACGATGGGCCGAAGGGTACTATGGGGTACACCGGATGCATCTGGCATGTATATGGGTGAGGATACATGGAAGAGCCCGACTACCAGATTTGGTCAACATGCCTTCCTGAGTACGGAGGCTGAGGGTGCTATATAGGTGTATGGACCGCATCTGGACGATGGACACGCATCGAATCTAGCATGTGGTCGAGAAGACACATAGGAACTAGCTTTGTGCATCTCTATACCGCATTATCCGTGCATGTCCTTATTAAGTTTCATAATTCCTCATAAAAGTGATCGGAAATCGTGAGTCCATTCTCCCAAAATAAGTCGAGAATATATTATTGTCCAAGATATGTTCCTCTGTAGAAAAAAAATTAAGTTGTATATTAAACATATAAATTTATGAATAACATAAATTTCTTTTAACACACCATATCTCCGAGGGAGGGGTAGTGGTCGGTATGGTAGAGCCCTGAGCATGTATAAGGAGGCGATCGATACCACCTCATATCATTCGGGTCAACTGTGGGAACTGCACATCAACAATGGCATCGTGCTCCATTTGTGTAAGGTGGTGGTAAATGACCAATCAACATCGACTTTCCGCCCATCTCTGAAATGAAGGATCAATAGATCGGCATCAACTCGGGTGATAGACTGTCTTAGAGCATGATCAGATACCACATATCGCTTCAGCATCAATGGAACCAAGTCTGATCTCATGATCATCAGCATCTAATGGGTTTAATCATGTTAATAAATTCATGTATAAAATAATAATAATAATTTCAAGATCTGCCTCAATCAGTTCAGGCGGGTTTCATCTCCCACGGTAAGTCTCATTTCATCAACTCAAACTAACTCAACCCCGGTAGGGTACCCAATGTGGGTACCAACGTAAATGCTCCTGTGATCATACGCGTAGGTGCAAACATCCTGCCATGTTCGTCCGCTTCGGTCTTGTTGCCTCATTCTCAATAAGTGAGCCAACACTACCGATCCAAACTAAATAATGTCGATCCTCTAAGAATGGTAAATCGAGATGTACCTCCGACCCGATATCGGCATGAGGAAGCATCCTATAGTGAATAGTATGTAGCGCTCGACATGCCTCCAAAACTCAACATCGAATGTCCAAATAAGAATCCTCAAGAATGTCCAACGCAATACGTAAGCATGCGGTCTGGCGTGCTTACTCACGCGTGTCATGATGTGGTGAAAGGGATCGGTGGTATACATCGTCGGATGATGCTACCAATCATCGCCGCAATCCGCCATGCGCCATCGCCTACCAACTCAACAACCGCCGCATAAGTGGAGGTCCATCAATTTGAACACACCTGGGATCATGGCTACATCTGCAGGTGGTATCTCACCAACCGCTGATGAAATGTGTTCGCTTGTGGTGACCATCATCCACCAAAGCCGTGTCCGTGCTCGGCTGAATGTGAACATGTGTGTGGCCACGACAAGCTTGAAATTACCACACCAAGCCTCTTGCTTGCCCGAGCATCACGCCACAAACATGGCTGTTAGGATTAATGCAACGTAAATTCAACTTATTAGAATCACATGTGACATATTCCACGTTATTTGTGATTGACCAACCCGCCGTAAATTTGAGGTGTCCCTTGTCATGTAAACACATTCCCTCAAGTAGGTCTGCTGGAATAAAGTTTTCTTCCAAGAAAACAGAATTTGATTGGAGGCCATCAAAATTTAGTTCTTCATCCCATTGTTGAGTTGATTGACAAGCTTGGACGTATTCATTATTACTAAACATGTGTTCCTCAAAGGTCTGCTTTGTTAGAGTAATCTCTTAATATCTGGCAGATTTGGATAATTTTCTTCACCTATCTCACCCTCACTATCATCACATTAATCAACTTCGCTATTTTGTTTATTATCCCTCATCCCGATTTACGGAGGAGCCACCTCATCGTAATGGTACTCATCCATGTTTAAGAAGTTGAAGCAATATGAGTAGCCCGATGAGGGTCGATGTCTACATCTTCTTCGCAGTATAAATGTGTGTTTAATGTGAAAGTTTGAAGATAAAGCAACTCAAACAAATTAATGATGTGATCCACGTGGCGGTAAGTGGTGTTGAGAAGTTTCAATTGTAATTCATCTATGATAGTCAGCGCGCTTGTATCGATAATTTGTTTGGTTTCAATTTCAATGACAAAGTGCCGTTGATCACCGACGACTTAGAATCATAGCGGGTAGCAATGAAACCGGCACCAAAACCTATGAGATTGATCCGAACCGTCGAATCAACGCTAGTGACCGCATGATTCGATCTTGAACACGTTAAAATTAGCCCGGTGAGAAATTAATAGGGGCGATTTTCCCCGCCAAGATAATGAGGGAAAAAATCATCCGAGCCAGTTACATATAATACACTGCATGCTTGAACTCATTTTCAATCAAATATTTGTACCGTGGAAATGTTGAATTGCAGAATTGTTTTAGTTAGCTAAATTTATGTATTATTTATATAAATATGAAAGTTTAGGTGCTAGATGTAAAATATAAGAATTGTATGCTATGTATGAACGTTTATATAAGAATTGTGTGCTATGTTATTGAACTTTTTTCTGTGTAAATGGTGCTATCATAAAACTATAAGAATTGTGTGCTGTGTTATTTAAGGGTTTTCTCATAAAATAATACAATAGTGTTTGAAGTTTAAAACCTTCATCTTTCTAAATGAGAATAGAATGAAACACTTTATTCATATACAAAAAATAAACTGATCAAAAGACAAATGACTGAAAAACTAGTACAAGAACAATGGAAATGAACAATTTGCTAGCATCTGCAATGAAGATAGATTAAAGGGATTGTTTTAGTTTCCTCTAAAGAAAAATATATACATACAATCAGTAAAAATAAATCAAAAGGAAAAGTAACATAAACAAATTGGACAATAAAATTATAACAATCAGATATCACAAGAAAGAAAGCTTCTGCTAAATAACCAAAACAAATTAAACTAAGAAGAGAAATTTCTCACATTGTCTTTCTGCCGAGCACACTCTGATCAACTGCCTAAACTACATAACTGTTACAGAAAACTCTATAAATTTAAGAATGTAATGAAATTAAAAGTCGGATCTAAACATTCAATGCTGGCATCAACAAAAAAGAATTTAATCAAGATGGGGTGGGTGTTTCCAATGGATGCTTATATTATTCAATCATATAATATCGTGTGAAAGTAATCACAGATCTGCTAGCTAATAATTTAAACTTTTAAGCTTTCCCTAATGGAAGCACTGAGCTTTCAGATGGGGTGGTGTTTCCAATTGCTAATTACCAGTCAGCTAGTTGGACAATTATAACTAATACAAAACTGGGATTAATCCATAATAAACATGGACTGAAATTTAAAAAAAAAAAAAAACATTCAATATTTTATGTTAAGAGCTCAAGAAACTGTTGTATTTGTAAATAACAAGAAGCACTTGCAGGTTAACTTCACCAGAGTTAGTCTCCATAACCTAAGCAAAACAAAAAATAACAACTGAAACAAGAACAAACACCCATTACCTTAAACGATACACAAAATTAGTTAGATCCACAATATATATACCTATATACTAAAATATATATGTATATTATATCACTCTCGTTTATTTTGAAAAAAAACAAAACAAAAAAAAAACCTTCTTCCGAAACTTCACGGATCCACGGCGGGGATCGGCGGCGGGGATCAGGCGGCGGGATCGGCGGCGGCGGCGGCAGTGCGTGGCGAGCTTTGGGCCTCTGGGATCAGTGCGGCGAGCGGTGCGTGAGTAACCTAGGAAGCGGCAATCGATCTCGGATCGGGGTTTTAAAAATCGATTTCAAATTTCAGGCTGGTATTTTTTAAATTTTTTAAAATCATTTCGCTAATTAATATTTTAATCATGCTTGGTTTAAAAATTTCTGAAAGTTTTTCAAAAAATAAATTAAAGTAATCTAAATACATTCGTTTTTTTTATACTATATTCAATTTATTTTATGCTCTAAATACAGGCCAAACAGTCTCTAATCTCTATGCCATATATTCATCAAATAATATTACGCATCCATTTGTATGTTATTGTATTCAAAATATTCATATCTTCTACTATAATCTTTTCGTCAAACTTATATTGCCCATTTTTGTGTTAATCATATCAATTTGTGTTAGTCTTTATCAGAGATTGTTTTGCTTAAAAGCTTAGCTTCCCGTTATCTCAGATCCAAAAATATTTTTCTATTATAAATTTATCTCACCAAAAATTAATGTCAATGTCATATTTATATATGCTTTCAATGCATTAGTTGGGAGAGTCCTTGGCGAGTTAACTTATAATTGAAGATATATATATATATATATATATATATATATATATATATATATATATATATATATATATATATATATATATATATATATATATATAAAAAATTGAGACAAATAAATAATTTTGGATACTATAGAGGCCTGTGAGATCCTGGACTTTAAAATAATAATAATAATAATAATAATAATAATAATAATAAAATAAAATAAAATAAATAAAAATCTACAAACTAGAAATTCAATCTAATTAATACTATAACATAATAGCCATTAATATGCTACCAAATAAACAGTTCACTGAATTATTTCACTAGGTTGGCACTTTATTAGACAAAAATAGAGCAAAAATTAAAATTTACTCAAGAAGTTTGTCAAAGGCTATCAATCAGTATTCAGACAAAATAAGTCAAGTAATGAATAATATTGTGATGTGATGTTAATATTTTATAATATAAAATAGTAAAATGATGTTAACTCATTGACATGTTCTTTCAATTCAGTTAATAATGCCTGCCTTAAATATATTTAAATGAATAATCTTTATATCCATTTAAACTTAAAAATGATTTTTTTTTTTTTTTTTTTTGCAAACATACTATTACTGCCAAATGTATAAATCGTTTCTTTCTAATACTAACAAAAAAATTTATAAATAATAAGTTTTTTTTAAATAATAATAATTCACGATGTCGACTCACCAAAAAGAGCATATGAACTATTTATTGTTTTTTTTAATTCCTTTTTTATTAAAAAAATAAGTCTTATATATATATATATATATATATATATATATATATATATATATATATATATATATATATATATATATATATATATATTATTCTTGTAGCTATATATTAAATGATTTTTTATTTTACTTTAAGATATTGAAAATATTTTGTTTCTAGAAATCGTGATCTAGAGTAGAGTTTATGTCTTGGTATTATGTCGAGCCGAGATATTTAAAGAGTAGGGGAGAGCGAATTTTCGTGGAAAAAAGAGGAAAAAATCACGGGCTGGCGGTAAAATATTCCACTATGGATATGTTGCAAAGTACAAATTCCGATGTGGGATTACAAGATGGTGTATGAGGTAGAATAACTATGTAATGATTAGGTTGTAACATTCTTTGATGATGGAGATGGTAACTTCTGGGGTAACGATGTGGGGTAATTTACAGTGCGGGGTGGTCGATGGTTGCCTCTTTTCTTGCTTGGTTTCTTTTCTTGCTTTGTTTTTTTCACTTTTTCTTCTCCTTCATGAGGATAGAGTTCTATTTATAGATGGGAGGAGGCGTTTATAATTTATGCAAAGTCAGTACTCTTGATCGGACGGCTTAGAATGGTTCCTTGATCATTTGATGTATTTTGAGCATTTGGATGCCCAAATGAAGTCGAATTATGAGATCTTAGGCTCGTTAGATCCACTCGTCGAGAGCCTTCGATTTGACTATAAACACTCTATATTTAAGAGCTATTTTGGGATGTAATTGATATCCCAAAGATTCGAGATATTTCAGTGCTTAATCTCGTCGGTCTTGACTTCGAAATCGGTCGCTTTTGATATTAAGATTGGGACTTTGATTAGCGGTATTTTGAGCACCATATCGGTTGCCCCTATTTTTGGATGAGATTGTCTTAATCATCCAAAAATATATCATCGACCATGACCAATATATTTCAAATATTCATATAAATCCAAGATTACGATTATGGAAGCAAATCTACGGTCTTTGGCATGAGATTACGAGGTTATGAATTTATTTGGATGCTCGAAGTTTTGGGCATTTTTGGTGGCAGTGAGCTCGGCGCACGAGGCTGCAGCGCTTTAGCCGGCCGCCAAGCCTTCTGGCGCGGCCGTCAGGTCGGCGAACAGCCCTTGCCAGATGAAGCGAGCAGCCGTGGCAGACCCGGTCGGTGAGCAGCGAAGCGATCACCGGTGTGAGCGGTGGGTGGCCTTGCGTGGTAGAACATCGCGCCGTGCGAGCGTCGAACCAGCCAGCGATTCGGGTCGGGCCATTGCGGTGGTTCATGTGAGCCATTCAGCGGCGTCGGGTTCGTCCTTGGCCAGCGTTGGTTGTCAGCGTCAGATGAGCCAGTTCATGGCGGGTTGTGTGGCAGTCACCCTGTGATCCCGCGCAGCCTTGCGTCTATCGCCCATGTATGCTCTGCAACGCCGCCTTATGCCTGCGCCCAGCAACGCCTGCCTTGTAGCGCTTGCAGCAGCGCCCTTATGCGCCCGCAGGAAAGAGAATTTAATTTTTTTTGACGTTTTTTGAGGGTTTTACCCTTTTACCCTTGTGAGGGCTATAAATACCACAGGTGAGGAGAAAGGCATACCTTTCCCTCTCTTTCTTCTTGAGTGAAAGTCCTTTGGTGGCGTCGAGGCGATCAGACCTACGGTCATCTGACAAGGCTCCAGTTTCTCCACGAAAGGGGTGTAAACTAACTGGTCGGGCCGGCCAGGGTTGAAAGCGATCAAGACCAGCGTTCATCACAATACGCAGTTTCTCCCGAAAGGGGTGTAAACTAGTCGGACGGCCAGGATTGGAAGCGATCAAGACCGTAGTCTGGCAGCTCAGTTTCTCCCGAAAGGTGTAAACTAACTAGTCGGACCGGGTGGAAGCGATCAAGACGTCATCTGGCAGTTTCTCGAAGTGTAATTCGGACCGGCCAGGGATTGGAAGCGATCAAGACCAGGAAGTCATCTGACAAGCTCGATTTCTCCCGAAAATGTAAATAACCTAGTCGGACGGCCAGAAGCGATCAAGACGTTCATACGCTCGATTTCTCCCAAAGGGGTGTAAACTAACCTAGTCGGACCGGCCAGGGATTGGAAGCGATCAAGACCGTGATGTCTGGCAGGCTCGATTTCTCCCGAGTGTAAACTAACTGGTCGGACCGGGGTTGGAAGCGATCACCGATACGTCGAGTTCTGCGGCCTCGTCCGGTTCTTCTCGGACCGTCGGGTTAGGAAGCGATCAAGGCCCGATGCGTCGTGGTTCCGGTTCCGACCTCGTCCGTTCTTCCGTCGGATCGTCGGGTTAGGCGATCAAAAGGTGCGTCGTGGTTCCGTTTCTGACCTCGTCTTCGCGGGTCGGACCGTCACGGGTTAGGAAGCGTCGGCCACGTGCGTGGTTCCGGTTTCCGACTCCGGTTCTTGGCCGTCGGATCGTCACAGGTTAGGCGATCAAGACCCGATGCGTCGTGGTTCCGGTTTCCCGACCTCGTCGTTCTTCAGCCCGTCGGATCGTCCAGGTTAGAGGCGATCAAGCGTCGTCATTTTCCGGTTCCGACCTCGTCGTTCTTGGCGTCGGACCGTCGGGTTAGAGGCGATCAAGCCCGATGCGTCGTGGTTCCGTTCCGACCTCGTCGGTTCACCCGTCGGATCGTCAGGTTAGAAGCGATCAGGCCGATGCGTCGGTTCCGGTTTCGACCTCGTCCGGTTCGCCGGCGTCGGATCGTCAGGTTAAGCGATCGATTGTGATTCCGGTTGACCGTCAGCGTCCGGCGATCCGGAAGCGGCCAGCGAAGATCCGATGATGGTAGCGGCGAGGAGCAGGCGATGGTAGTGATCGGCGGATTGCGATAGTGGCGATGGCGGCGGCGGCGGAAGCGTGGCCGGCAGTGGCGGTGATAATGGATAGTGGTTGGCGCACGAGGGTGGTAAGGCGGCAGCGATAATGGTCGGCAGCAGCGGGTGCCGATAGTCGGCGGGGTGGCAAACGATTGCCGTGATAGTTCAACTTGATTAGTGATACGTTAACTTGCATGTTAGAGATATAATTGAATCCGGCGAGATTTTTGTATCGAGGTTGTTTGTAGTGTTATCCGATGACATTAACAGTGTAGAGTGGGTACAAAGTTTTGACCTTTCTTATTGGTGAATATTATTATTGGCGCTAACACGTATGGAAGAAGGCATGGGAAGTCCAAGGACTTTTGACCTTTCACAGGTTGTTTGTCGAATTTTGCTCGATGACATTAACGTATGGAAGGCGGAAGTCCACCAGGACCTTTTGACCTTTCACGGGTTGTTAGTCGAGTTTTTACTCGATGGCGTTAAGTATGGAAGAAGGTGGGATCCACCAAGGGCGTTTTGACTATCTGGGTTGTTAGTGAGTTTTTTACCGATGGCGTTAACGTATGGAAAGGTCTGGAGTCCACAGGGCGTTTTGACTATCTGGGTTGTTAGTCGAGTTTTTACCGATGGCGTTAACGTATGGAAGAGTCAATGAAGTTGAGTAGTCGATGGTGGCGGCGTCGATAGTCAGTATGAGATGGCCGGCGACAATGCGTTAGCAAGATTCAGCGATAGTGGCCAGCGGTCGGCAAATGTCAGCCGGATAGCCGGCGACAATAGTGATAACCAGCCGATGCCGGCGATAGTGCAGCGATGTGGCGGCAGTAATGGCAGCGGTAATCGGCGAGTAATAGCGGCCGGCAGTCAGCGGCAAAGTAAGTCGTTGTCAGCGGTCGGCCAGCGAGTCAGTATGGCCTATGGCGGCAACAAAGTGATAACAGCGAAAGATGGCGATGGCAGCAGCGATGGCCGGCGATGATGGCAGCCGGAGTTCAGTATATGAGTTAACAGCGATAATACTGATAAATGGCGGCGATAATGCGGCAAATTAAGCCGGCGAGATTCGGCGATAATGGCGATGCGGCAGCAGTAGTCAGCGGTAACAGCAGCAGTGGGCAGCAGATGCGTGGTAGCGGCAATGATTAGCCGTGGTAGTGATGATACCGGCGATTTGCGGCGATAGTCAGCGGCGGCGAGTAGTCGATGTTAGTGGGCGGCGATGAGATTTTGACCATCCAAGGTTGTTTGTCAGTGTTATCAGATGGCATTGCTTTGAGTGGTTTTGTTTTTGTTTTGTTTTGTTTGTTTTAGCTTTTGCTCGATGACATTAACGTATGGAAGATCGGAGATCCACCGGGGCGTTTGACTATCTGGGTTGTTTTGTCGAGTGTTTACTCGATGGCGTTAATATGGAAGAGGTCGAATATTTACATGAGCTTGTAGCGAGTTGACCATTGATCTTTGCCTTTTAGTTGGTGTTCTTGACTTGCTCATCTTTTGAGATTAAAGTTGCCCCGGTTGGGGGTATGTTTATGAGTCGATTGATTCTTTTCAATTGGCGTGGATATCTTTGTTGAATGGGCCTTTTGATTTCTTCTTTTGATGGGGTAGATTTGTTCCTTGGGGTGCTTTTATGTCTCTCTTATCCAAATTGTTTGCGATGTGCATTAATAGCCTCATCGGTGAAGATTTGTGCTTCCACGATGAACTAAGTTGACATATGGCCGGACGTGTATGAGTGATGAGTAAAAGGCCACGGGCGAGCCCTCAAAAACTCCTCTTAATAGTTGAGTTTACTCGGTATTTGGCGAGCTTCTAAGGAGAACCTGGAAGTATTCTTTAAGTGATTCACCCTGGTTACGAATCACAGGAAAGATGGGAGGAATCTTTAATGATTCTCCGATTTTGCAATGAAGCATTCCCACAAAGAATCGAGTTAGTTAAAGGTATGGATGGATCCCTTGGAAGAGAGTAGAACAAGTGCGAGCTTGCCTTTGAGAAAAGACGACAAAGCGGTGTGTCGGGAGCTTCGTTGGATATGCATGATAGTCTGTAATGGTGATGTGTTGGTGATTGCCCCATCATAGGAATCAATGCTGGAAGCTTGAAACTGCGGGGTGGATGTTGAAGAATTGCTTGAAAAGGTGAGACTCATAACATGCGGTGTGGGTGAAGATGATTTACATCTTGAAGGTGAAATTCATCTTTGCATTAAGCGTCGTACTTACGTGCGAATGTCATGTCGGCGGGATTAACAAGATGAGCATGTGTGAAGCTATCAACGATCTGGATTAATGTAGGTTGTACGCGATGGATGAGTGGAACTAGCGATGTCAGAGATCGGCGTTATGGTTTCCTTGCGGAGGAACTCTAACGTCGGGAAGATTAGCATTTTGACCTCCTCAGACAGCGACCGATCTTGAGGAGGTTCATTTGTCGAGTTCTTGTTGTAGTCCTTGCAAAATTTGGATCATCTTATTTTGGGACTCCTCCATTCGGCGACCACGATCCTCCAAAGAGATTCCGTTCGCCTTGCGGTCATGCTATCGGGGGATTGAGGCAAAAGTTCTTGGTTGAGGCGGGTTTTGAGAGTGAGTTGGAAGCGGGAGGCTCCGTTGTGGCAGTGTTGCGCTATTGGCCATGGCGTGGATATTCGCGGAGTATGATTGAAGGGTTTTAATCCTGACGGCATGGCGTGCGTGCTAATCACGGTAGAGTGAAAGTTTATATAGCCTTGTCGATTAGTCGAGCACACAGTATTTAATGAAGCGGAGGAGCTTGAATTTTTAACGTGGAAAACCTCAAGAGGAAAAACCAGGGGCTTGATAAAATGTTCCATGGATATGTTGCAAAGTACAAATTCTTCCCAATGTGGGATTACAAGATGGTGTATGAGGTAGGAACAATAACTATGTAACAATGATTAGGTTGTAACAGTTGCTGATGATGGAGATGCGGGGTAACTTCTGATGTGGGGTAACTTCTGATGTGGGGTAATTTAAGTGCGGGGTGGTGGTGTTTTCTTCCTTGCGGTTTCTTTTCTTGTTTGTTCCTCTTCACTTTTTCTTCTCCCTTCATGTGAGGATAGAGTTCTATTTATAGATGGGAGGAGGGCGTTTATAATTTATGCAAAGTCGGTACCACTCCTCTTGGTCGGACGGCTTAGAATGGTTCCTTGATCATTTGATGTATTTTGAGCATTTGGATGCCCAAATGAAGTCAATTATGAGATCTTAGGCTCGTTAGATCCATTTCGTCGAGCTTCGATTTGACTATAAACACTCTATATTTAAGAGCTATTTTGGGATGTAATTGATATCCCAAAGATTCGAGGATATTTAGTGCTTAATCTCGATGGTCTTGACTTCGAAATCAGTCGCTTTTGATATTAAGATTCGGACTTTGATTAGCGGTATTTTGAGCACCATATCAATTTTTATTTGATTTTTGTATTCTTTTTTATTATTTCTGTTGGTATCTTCATCAAATTTTGATCTATTCTTAGGTAACATTAAATTTTAATGACACGTGCAAGCTATTTTAGCTTATTGGTTAAAAATTTTGACTTTTATCCAAGAGTTCTTAGATTTAAATCCTTATATATATATTATTTATATAAATTTGTGATTAAATTCTCGCTTAAATGTCCCAAGAAAAACCTTAGTGCACAATTTGCTCAATAACACGAAAAGAAAAGAGAAGAAAAAAAATAGTTGTCATGACTTCGGAGAGTGGAAAGAGAGAATGTATTGGCACTTATAAGGAGAGAAAAAAAAAATACAAAAAGACTAAGGGAGCTCAAACTTAATAAAACATATAGCAATTGCCTAGAAGTATACATCTTGACATATATATATATATATATATATATATATATATTAAAAGCAAAATAAGTTTCTTAATGTGCCTCTCAAAATGATTTAAAATTTTAAATATGAATAATCCTCTTCGATTGATTGAGTCTAGATTAACAAGATATGATGATATTATGATAACTTTCTCAATTTAATAAAATCTTTTAAGAAGTTAATTCTATCATATAACAGTAGGAGACTATCTCCTAATTCTCCAATGATAGTTGGGCCAAGTGCAGCGCAAAAGCTCCATTACCCAGCCGGCCGACCTGTAATCCTCTTGAGCTTGATGATTGCCGCGGCGACTCACTTGGGCCCCCCTCACAATTCACCATTCACATTACCCATCCCAAAGCTTCACCGACCCTCTCCCACCTCCCTTCACACACCACTCTCCTCTCCTCCTCGCCATCAAAGCCCTAGCATCTCCCTCCTCTTCTCACACCTACTCCCACTCCATCTCCCAACCTGATTTGGGTTGAATTTCATGGCAGGCTGAGTAGACCCATGTATACAATAGCTATAAGATCTCATTAGCTATTGAATAATGGAGCAAACTATGAATAAGACATATACTTGAAAGGTCTTTTTGAATAATGGAGCAAACTATACTTGATATGGCTCTCAAAATACTACTAGTCAAAGCACAAATCTTGGTGTCGAAGGCGATATGATTTTGAGTCAAAACCGATCAAGATCAAACACTTAAAATATCATTGGAATCTTTGGGACATCAATTAAATCCCAAAACAGCTCTCAAATGTGGGGTGCTTATAGTCAAATCGAGCGTCTCGACGAGCCGGATCTAATGAGCCTAAGATCTCATAATTCTGACTTCATTTGGGCATCCAAATGCTCAAAATACATCAAATGATCAAAGGAATCATCACGAGCCGTCCGTCGAGGGGTGGTATGGGCCTTACATGAATTTCCAAGAATGCCCTCCTCCCATCTATAAATAGGCCTTCATTCCTCACATGAAGGGGAAAGTGAAGAGGCTGAAACAAGTGAAGAAGGCCAGCTCGACGGTCAACCACCATCCGCGTAGTGGTGATCCTTCATCAATCACGCAAGGAAGAAGAGGAAGAGTCAAGCAAGGAAGAAGAGGAAGAGCAGAGCAAGGAAGAAGAGGAAGAGTCAAGCAAGAAGAAAGGAAAAAGGCGAGGAAGAGGAAAAGCAAGTGAGGAGGAAGAGAGGCTCAAGAAGATCCCCCAAGATGCAAGATTGCACTCAGCTGACCATCAATATACCGACCTTGTAGTCACTAATTGTACCTGCCAGGAGTTTACCATCTCATCGATAACAATTACAACGATCATTGTTACAGTTGTTATTCCTCTCTCATATGCAATTCGTAATCTGTTATCGGAAGATTTTGTACTCTAAAGCAGATACATAGTGGAAGCTTTTCTTGGGCTAGGCCGTGGTTTTCCCCTCTTTTGAGGTTTTCCGCGTTAAAATTGCAGGTGTCTCTTGTTAGCTCTTTAATTACGTGTCTTTGGACTTCACAACAAGGCTAAACTTTCACTCTCTGGTTTTCTAACGCTTAGCGGTTTGGCGCCGTCGTGGGAAGTTGATTCCCATTATTTCATCTTGTATGGCAATCAAGTTTTCCAACAAGATCAAAACCACCATCGAGGTGGAGCATTCAAGCTTTTAAAGAGCATGGCGAAGAATGAAGATTCATCAAACTTTGTTCCTTGATTACGCGGGGGCAACTCTTAATCTCAAAGATAAGCAAGTCACACCAATGAAAGGCAAAGATCAATAGTCAACTCATCTGGCTACCATTTCGACCTCTTCCATGCGGGTTAGCGTCATCGGTAAACACCGACCCGGGATAGGTCAAAGCGTCCTTGGTGGACTTCGCGACCTCTTCCATGCGGGTTAACGTCGTCGGTAAACACTCGACAACAACCGGAAAAGGTCAAAGCGTCCTGGTGGACTTCTGCGATCTCTTCCATGCGGGTTAATGTCATCGAGCAAAGCTCGACAAACAACCGGAAAGGTCAAAGCGTCCTTGGTGGACTTCTGCGATCTCTTCCATGCGGGTTAATGTCATCGAGCAAAAGCTCGACAAACAACCGGAAGGTCCTTTGTACCCACTCTTGCCGTGACAAACAACCTCGGATGGGTCAAAATCCTCATTCGTCACCACGGTCAGCTACCATCATCGGTCGCACCCGCAGCCGTAGGCAATCTTAGCGGTCATCGCCGACAAACGTCGTCATCGGCGGTTAATTCACATCATACGGGTTCGTCATCGGTAAAACTGACTAACAAAGGTCAAAGCGTTCTTGGTGGACTTCTGCGATCTTCCATACGGGTTAATGTCCAGCAAAGCTCGACAAACAACCCGAAAGGTCGCGTCCTTGGTGGACTTCTGCGATCTCTTCTTCCACGGGTTAACGTCATCGTAACACCCGACAAAACACCTCGGTCAAAACTTTGTACTGAGTTAACGTCGTAACACTTCTCGGCAAACAACCCGGATTCAAAGATCTCGTTTCGCCACGGTCGTCGCCCGACGCACCACCCCGTCGACGCCAACCAATGCCGGTCATTCGCACCGTCATCGTCATTTGTCGACCATCCCGGCAATCTCCGCGGTCATACCGTCGCGTCACCCGGCCGGCCGTAACCATGGTCGTCACCGCCTGCCGTCATCGGTCACATGGACCATGGCGAACCTTGCGATCACCACCATCTCGCGGTCATCTGGCAAAACCCGTCGGCCATTCGTCCTTCTTGTGCGACCAACCCGTCGGTAACCATGGCGCCAGGCTATCGTCGCGATCACCGCGTGGTACCGCCGTGACAACCCGTCGAGCCAACCATGGCCGGTCACGCGCCGATTACCGTGGTCCGCGCCGTAGACCGCCGGCCGGCCCGCCGGTCATCACCATTGTCGGTCATTGCCGATTATCGCGTATTACTTACCGTCGTATCGTCGCGCGATTGTCGACCACCCAGGTCGTAACCGGTCGTCGATTATGATACTTCGCCGCCACGCTGATGACAATCGCCGGTCCGCGTCGTCGCGCCGATTAGCCGGTCGCCACCGTCGCGATCGGGTTACCGGCATCGTCGATCCGCTTACTTCGCCGGTGACCTCTTCCCGGGTTAGCGTCATGTAAAACTTCGGACTAACCGGATGGGTCAAGCGTCCTTGGTGGACTTCCGCGACCTCTTCCATAAGTTGTGTCATCGAGCAAAAGCTTCGATAAATAACCCGGGGTCAAAACGTCCTTGGTGGACTTCCGACCTCTTCCATGCAGGTTAGCGTCGCCGAGCAAAAACCGACAACCCGGATAGGTCAAAAGCGTCCTTGGTGGACTTCCCGGCCTCTTCCATCTGGGTTAATGTCATCGAGCAAAAGCTTTGACAAACAACCGGATAGGTCAAAGCGTCCCGGACTTCATCTGAGGTTGCGTCGCGAATAATATTCGACCAATAACCTGGAAGGTCAAAACTTTGTACCCACTCCACAGTTAATATCGGATAACACTCGGCAAACATCGGATGGGTCAAAATCCACCGGCGGTTGATTATATCCCACGGCAAGTTAGACATCGATTTCAAGCCGGAACCATGTGGTCAAATCGCCCTACGAAGGAGGGACTACAGACCATCGTCGACCGGCCGTAACCATCGCTCATCTTGTGGTCCGCACCCGCCGACTACGGTCGCGCCTCACCACAGCGGTCCTTGCCTCGACCATCGGCAATCCCCGCCGGTCACCACCATCGTCTGGTTATCCGCGACCACCATCATCGAGCATCTTATTGACCCGTCTCCGTGATCACGGGGCCGGTGCGATGCGCCGGAACCCGACATACTCTGCGTGGGCGCGATGCCTCCCCAACTGGCGATCAAGCGGACGATGCCGGACGAGGCGGAACCACCTGACGTCGTGGGCCTTGATCGCCTCTAACGACGATCCAGGGACGATGCCGGGCGAGGCACGGAAGCCGGAACCCACGGCGTGCAGGTGGGCCTTGATCGCCCTAACGACGATCCGTGGGACCGTCGCCGGACGGCGGAAGCGGGGCCGTCGTCAGTGGGCTTGATCGCCTCCCAACGAGCGATCCAGGCGGTAAGCGGGCGAGGCCGGAAGCCGATCTGACGTCTGGTGGGCGCGATCGCCCTAGCGACGACGGGCCGATCGACGAGGCGGAAGCCGGAACGACGTCAGTGGGCCTTGATCGCCTCTAACGACGATCCGGCGGGACGATCGCCGGGAGGCGGAAGCCGTCTGACGTGCAGGCGAGCCTTGATGCCAACGGGCATCAGCGGGCCGATAAGCCGGGGCGGTAGGCGAACCCACGGCGTCTGTGGGCCTTGATCGCCTCAACAGGCAATCCGGCGGGACCGTCGCCGGGCAGCGGAAGCGGAACTCCTGACGTCGTGGGCCTTGATCGCCTCAACAGGCGGTCAGGCGGGGCGATCGCCGGGGCGGCGGAAGCTGGAACCACGACGTCGCGTGGGCCGGCCCTAACAGGGCGATCCGGCGGGGCGATGCGACGGGCGGGAAGCGGGCCACGGCGTGGTGCGCCGCCTCCCAACCCAGGGCGATCCAGGCGGGCGGCAGGGAAGCGGGCTCTGACGTCGTGGGCAGCCTCTAACGAGACGATCCGGCGGACGATGCGCCGGTAGGAAGCGGAACCACGGCACTCGTGGGCCTTGAGCTCTCAACCCAACGATCCGGCGGGGCCGATGCGCCGACGAGCGGTTCGCGGAACACGGCGTCAGGTGGGCCTTGATCGCCTCTGACGATCAGACGGGGCGATGCGCCGGACGAGGCCGGTGCAGGAACCGGCGTACCATGGGCCTTGATCGCCTCCGACGCCTCTTGATCACCCTCTTGATCACCTCAAGAACCCTCACTCAAGAAGAAAGGAGAAGGAAAATGTGTGCCTCTCCTACCTAGGGGTATTTATAACCCAGACAACGGTAAAACCCCTCAAAATGGCTCAAAGCTAATTTCTCGGCGAGACCCGTGGAAGCGGCATCGCTGCCGACCGATGAGCAGCATGAGCAGCCTTAGCCGTATGACGCCTCACCGACCCAGCCGATCGGTGGATTCACCAGATGGCCATGACCGACGTCTGTGGAATGGCGACCGTTCTGGCATGGCGAACCGTCAGCGAATGGCATAGCGCGGCTCCATGCGTAAATGCGCGACCGCCAGTATGACGCGTAGTCGGCCTCGACCGACGGGCCGCCATGCCCAGGGCAGCGCCAGCGACCTTGCATTTCCGACGCTTCAGCGCAGCCTCCTACCGCCAGCCGGAGCCGTGAAATGGCGCCCGTAGTTAAGAATTTCCAATTATTTTGAACATTTGACATATATTTTGGATGATTAAGCTAATGTCATCCAAAATAGGGGAACAATGATACTCTCAAAATACCATCAAAGCACAAATCTTGATGTCGGCGATATGATTTTGAGTCAAAAGCCGTCGATCTTAAAATATCATTGGAATCTTTGGGACATCAATTAAATCCCAAAAGCTCTCAAATGTGGGTGTAGTCAAATCGGCGTCTCGATGGCCGGATCTAATGAGCTAAGATCTCATAATTACTTCATTTGGGCATCAAATGCTCAATCAAATGATCGAAGGAATCATCACGAGCCGTCCGTCGAGGGGAGTGATATGGGCTTTACATGAATTTCAAGAATGCCCTCCTCCCATCATAAATAAATACATTCCTCATGAAGGGGAAAAGTGAAGAGGGCTGAAACAAGTGAAGAAGAGGAGCCAGCTCGGCGGTGGATCAACCACCACTTGAGCCAGTCGGTGATCATACACGATCAATCGCAAACAAGGAAGAAGAGGAAGAGTCAAGCAAGGAAGAGGAAGAGCAGAGCAAGGAAGAAGGGAAGAGTCAAGCAAGGAAGAAAGGAAGAGTCAGAAGCGAGGAAGAAAGGAAAAGCCAGTGAGGAGGAAGAGAGAGCTCACGAGCTTGAAGATCCTCAAACAAGATCTGTGCAAGATTACACTCCAGCTCGTGACCATCAACCGTCATACCATTGTTGTCGTCACTAATTGTACCACTTGTATTCCGTAAGGAAGTTACCGCATCTCCACCATCGAATACATTACAACCGATCATTGTTACGCTTGTTATTCCTCTCATATGCAATTCTGTAATCCCGTTATCGAAGATTTTGTACTCAAACGGATACATAGTGGAAGCTTTTCAAGCAGTGATTTTTCCCCTTTGAGGTTTTCCAGTTAAAAATTTGAGCTCTTTGTTTTCTTAATTACTGTCTTTGACTTCACAAAGTAAACTTTCACTCTGACGGTTTTCTAGCAGCAATACTTATGATTTTTATTTTCATACAAAAAATAATGATTTGATGTGAATTTTTATAAATAATATATTTAAACAGAAAATATTGTATCAACTTTCACATATATAGTTAACATTTATTGAATTTAAATATAAAAGTATTTTTTATTTAATAATTAATACGTAAAAAATCTTTCAACTTATCAGTTTCTCCTGTGAGTTTTGGCTCCTAAAAAGATGCCATATGGCTTGCATTTTGATGTTAAATTTATAAAATAAAAAACAAGCAACAGTGTGTCAGATATACCTATTATTAAAGTAGAGCCAAAATTTGAGATAAATTTTAATAACTTTCTAATAATGAATAACAATGAAGTCAGTTATTTTTAATATCAATTGAACATTTAAAAAATAAATAAATAAGCTTCTTCGATGTAGCTGCCAAGCAGAGCTCATGTATCTTAAATAAGGTTGTAGATGCATCAAACCAATTCGGAATATTACACTATTTAATTATTTTTTTTATTATTATTTTATTAAGCTTGAGCTGAATCGGGACAGACATGAACCGAGTTTTAAATCTTCTTAAACTTGTTTATCTATTTTCTTGTCTAGATTGAGCTATAATCGACTCTTGGAACAAGTTTTTTTGGATTGAAAAGTTCTGGTTTAAAGTGCTGAAAAGTCTTTGGCTTTTGAAAAGGACAAAACGGAGAGATGAGCTAAAACCCGCTTCAAAAAAAGCACACTATTCAAACGGGTATCAAAATTAAAAATTCAGGCTCTCAAAAGTAAAACGTACTAAAAAAGCTCTCCCAAACAAAGCCTTAGACTGCGTTTGAGGACCGTGAAAGCGCTTCTATCATTTAAGAGCTATATTTTGACTGTATTTGAGCTTTATTTTGAGAAATTTGCGATGAAAAAGTTATATTTTTCAATCTGATCTTATTACCTGTGGTGGCAGTCAGAAAGCTACAGTTTGAATTTTATAAAAAAAAGAAATTGTATTCCCATTATAATTTTTTCATACAATAAGTAGCTTCTTCTGCAGTAGCTCCACCACTATTTCATCATACAGATATACTGTTATAAACAAACCCTTAATCTCACCTAAATAATTATATATAAGATACTAATAATTAAAAATAAAGTATTATTATTAATAATAAATATATTTATTTATTAAATCAAGTTGAGAACAATTTAGACATGTCTTATTATTCATTTAAAACTTCACGCCTAAAGGCATGTCTGATTATTTATTTAATTTGCTAATGTCAGTTAAAAAATTAAAATAAGATTTTTTTTTTATATATCGATCTAGCATTTTTAAATATTTTTATTTGAAAGCTAGACCAAAAATTAAATTAGATTTTAAATTTATAAATTTAGGTATTTATTTAATACTTTCTACGCACTTAAATTTTTAGTAATATAAATAATTTGTGATTCCATAATTAATTATCTATATCGATTGTTAAAAGTCCAAATTTTTATTAAAAAATGCTTGCTACTTGATCTTCTGCCACAGTATGATATCTTATAATAACTTTTTGTTAGCATGGCTTAAAGAAATTTTAATAGTAATATAAATCAAATTTAATGTCACCAAAATGATGATGGCATGCCATCATTATTTTTAAGGTTAAATGATCATCTTCGCAAGAGCAAGTCAATGCTAAAAAATTTAATTTTAAATCAATCATATGTAAAGGTCAATAGAAGCTCATATAAGTTTTCTTTTAGTTGTTTTGAAAGGTGAAATTTATGATTATTTATTCTGATAAGATGCCATGATTTAAACTTGCGAAGAGAAAAATTGGTGCATTTAAGATAGATATAGTTATATGAAAAAATAGTAGTGGAGAAGAAGAAGTTATTATCTAAAATGGTTAAAACAAACCATGTAGAGTGAAGTCTTTAGCCTGTAAGTCTCCACAGCGTAATTAAAGACTGAGACACCGAGAAAACAGGATGCCAATCTAAATTTCACTTGTACTTATTGATCTAAATCTCCGAATACAATTTCATAATCGGTGGCGAATTGATGGTAGCCAATGAGTGCAATGTTTGCATCTTTTGAGATCTTCATTTCAGAGCTCTTCCTGCCACTGGCTTTTCTTTTGACTTCTTTCCTTGCTCGTCTTCCTCTTCTTCCTTGCTTGACTCTTCCTCTTCTTCCTTTTTTATTGACGGCGGCAGGATCGGATCATGTTGAATGGTTGACGACCGAATGGCTCCTCTTCTTCACTTGTTTATTTCACTTGGCCGCTTGGTCCCCATAGAAGGCTATTTATAGATGGGAGGAAGGACATTCTAAATTCATGTAAAGATACTCCCTGATCGGATCGGATGATTCCTTTGATCATTTGATATATTTGAGCATTTGGATGCCCAAATGAAGTCGTTTATGAGATCTTAGGCTCATAGATGCCGTCGAGACGCCGATTTGACTATACACTCCATATTTGAGAGTTGTTTTGGGATTGATGTCAAAGATAAATGATATTTCAACTGATCTCATCGATTGATCAAAATCATATGCCGGTATCAAGATTTGTCTTTGACTAGTGGTATTTTGAGAGCCATATCAGTGAGTATTACAATTTTTTTTTATTTTAAAAAAATTAGATCGTAATTTTCTGTTAGTCACCACACTCTGTCAAGTTAGACTGAAAGATATATTTTGCCAGCACATCGCACTGCAAAATACACGCATATTATAATTTCTCAAACGTCAGTTACAGAGCGGTACATTTTCATACTATGACGCACCACACTACATCACAATCCAAATGCACCATAAGGGAAGGGAGAAAATGTAATGGGCCCTTGACCATAGATGGGAAATGATGATAGTGATTAGAGGCCATGTCATCAATGTTGCATTATGGTTGATAAAAATAAGAAACAAGTGGTAAACTCCATATGCATTGAATCACTTTGATCAACTCATTTAGAATAATTTAGACTTAAATTCATCCATTTTTTATTATTGCTAGAATCACGCCTTGATGAGAAAATCATTTTGATTATAATCACAAATTAGATGTCAACAAATCCTATATATATATATATATATATATATATATATATATATATATATATATATATATATATATATATATATATATAACAATCTGACATCAAATAGTTTATATTTATCTATATAATAAATAATCTTTAAATGGCATTAAAAATATAATTATTATTAACTTATCAAAAATAAAATACATATTTTCATACATAAATTTTAATGTCATTTAAATATTAAGTTGTTGTATAGATAAATATATAATGTGACTTCAATAATAAATAATTTTCTAATATCTCAAATGCATAAAGCATAGTAATAATTTATTTTTATTAATAGATTTTACTATGAATCATGAATCGGCCTCTTCTTTCAATTTCATGAAAATTTTGTGCCAGATTGGTTTGGACATTCTCCTTTGGCACTATTTGTCTCTAATACATTTTATAAGTAGAATGAAAACAACTAATAAGCTAAGACACAAACATCACCTCTTCCCCGACTTTTATTCTTTACGAGTCTTCATCGCCATCTTCTTATAATAATCTCCACAATTTGGAATCTAAAGCTCAAAAAGTATCCCTTTACTAACAACCAAATGAGCAACCAGGCCGGTCATAAATAAACTCAAAAGCAACAGCAGCTAGCAATCTTATCCAATGGCGCCACAACCTCCATTTCTCCCCTCTGTTCTCCTCCTTCCTGTATTGCTTCTCTTCTCCCAATCCAGAGCAGGAACAGAAGATAAGCAGATTTTGCTTCAAATCAAGAACGAATGGGACAATCCTCCCTCCCTCAGCTCCTGGAACTCCTCCGGAGACCACTGCAAATGGCAGGGAATCCAATGCGCCGGAGACACCGTCACCGGAATCTCCATATCCAACGTCAACCTCACACGACCCATTCCTTCCTCTATCTGCAACCTGCATGGTCTCTCCTACCTCGACCTTTCCTTCAACAACATTCCCGGGCCCTTTCCCACCGTTCTCTACAACTGTTCCTCCCTACAATACCTCGACATCTCGCAGAACCTCTTCGTTGGCGAGCTTCCCGCTGATATCGATAGGATGCCGCGAAATCTCACCGACCTGATTCTCTCCGCCAACAACTATACCGGCGATATCCCTCCCTCCATTTCCCGGCTTCCGGCGATCAAAAAGCTCCACTTTGATTACAATCTCTTCGACGGCATCATTCCACCGGAAATGTCTAATCTTTCGACACTGAGTCACTCTGGCTCGCAGCCAATCCTTTTCCGCCGACGAGCATTCCGACGGAGTTCGGGAACTTGACCAGCCTTACCTTTCTGTGGATGGCGAAGATGAATTTGGCTGGCAAGATTCCTGCAACTCTCGGAAAGATGGCGAATTTAGAGCATCTAGACCTTGCTATGAATTCCCTAACGGAAGAGATTCCAGCGGGGATTTGGATGCTGAAGAAGATGAAAAAATTGTATTTATATGAAAACAATCTCACTGGAGAGATCAGTGAATCCATTGGGGCCAGGATTGGTGGAGATCGACGTTTCCACGAATAAGCTCGCCGGAACGATACCGGAGGTCATTGGCCAGCTCAGGAATCTCTCCATCTTGTTCTTGTACTTCAACCAGTTCTCCGGTGAGATTCCGGCGAGCATTGGCAAGCTACCTAAGCTCATTGATATCCGTCTCTTCAACAATAGCTTTACGGGGATTCTGCCGCCTGAGCTGGGTAGGCATTCGAAGTTGACAAATTTAGAGGTGGACGACAACGTGATTGCCGGTCAACTGCCGGAGCATCTTTGCGATGGCAAGGCGCTGACTTCTCTAATCGTGTCCAACAACAAGCTAACCGGGAAAATACCGGAGTTGTTAGGCACCTGCTACACTTTGCTCAGTCTTCAAATTCAGAACAACGACCTCTCAGGCGAATTCCCGGCCGGAATTTGGTCGGCCCCGAATCTCTCCGTCGTGATCGCGCGACAAAACTCGCTCACCGGCACCCTCCCTGATAAACTGCCGTGGAATCTGACGCTATTGGATATCAGAAACACCCAATTCGAAGGAAAAATCCCGTCTTTGGCTGGCGGCCTAAGAATATTCTACGGCAACGGCAATAATTTCTCCGGAAAACTCCCCGCGAACTTTTCGGAAATTCCTTTCTTACAAGTCCTCTCCCTGAGCAACAATAAGATCACTGGTGATATCCCAGCAACAATCGGATCGTTAAAATTCCTCAACCAGCTTAATCTCAGAGGCAACATCCTTTCCGGCGAAATCCCAGAATCGATAGCCTCCATGCCGGTGCTCAACTCCCTCGACCTCTCTGTTAACCATCTCTCCGGCGAGATTCCTCCCAATCTAGGCGGCCTCAAGCTCAATTTTCTCAACCTCTCTTCCAATTTCCTCACCGGCGAAATCCCAGCCTCATTGCAGAACCCAGCCTACGACCAAAGCTTCCTCTCAAATCCATCCCTTTGTGCCTCTCACTCCCTCGCCGCCCTCCCAACTTGTCGAAACAAATCAATAATTCGTAATAAAATCTCTGCTACTCTTCTCATCCTTTTCCTCGTTCTCGGATCCTTCCTCTTCTTCCTCGTTGCAGCCCTCTCTGCATTCTTATTCAGAGAGCAACGCCGTTCGAAGAGCACAAATTACGACTCATCAGCCTGGAAGCTTACCGCCTTCCAAGCCGTAGACTACAGCGAATCAGCGATCACCCGTGGGCTCACCACAGGAAACCTCATCGGAAGTGGTGGCAGTGGTATGGTATACCGCGTCTCCCTCCGCCGCGAAACAGTGGCGGTCAAGAAAGTATGGAACATCCGAAAGCTCGACGCCAAGCTCGAAAAGGAGTTCGAGGCAGAAGTGAAGATCCTTGGCTCCATTCGGCACGCTAACATCGTGAAGCTCCTCTGCTCTGTTTCCGGCCCGGACTGCAAGCTACTCGTATACGAATACGTGGAGAACGGCAGCCTCGACAGCTGGCTCCACAGCCGGCAACGTGATCACTTCCGGAGACCGTCACTGAGCTGGCCAACGAGGCTGAAAATAGCCGTTGGACTGGCGAGGGGGCTCTGCTACATGCACCATGACTGTTTTCCGGCAGTCATCCACCGCGACGTGAAGTCAAGCAACATATTGCTCGACATGGAATTTCAGGCCAAAATTGCTGATTTTGGACTTGCCCGGATTCTAGTGAGGGGCGGCGAGCCTGAGACTGCGTCGGTGGTGGCGGGGTCGTTTGGGTATATGGCGCCAGAGTACGCAGCGGTGAGAAAGGTGAATGAGAAGGTGGATGTGTACAGCTTCGGTGTGGTGTTGCTCGAGCTGGCGACAGGGAGGGAGGCAGGGGATGGAGGGGAGGAAGAAGAGGGGAACCTTGCGGATTGGGCATGGCGGCGGTATAAGGAGAGAGGAGGGAATCTCGGGGATTCAATTGATAAGCAGGTGGTGGGTGGGTCGCCGGATTTTAGGGAGGAGGCAGAGATGGTGTTTATGTTGGGGGTAATGTGCACGGGCCGAGAGCCAACGTGTAGGCCAACGATGAAAGAGGTGTTGCAGGTGTTGACCAAGTTGGAGCAAGGGGGCGGCGGCGGTAGTGGGGGTGATAAAAAGTGTGGCAGTGGGGAGTTGATAAAGGGGAAGAAGAAGTAGGACAACGGGAAGATGAGGTTCTCCGAGCTTGCGAATGATTTCTAATGGGGAACGATTCCGTGGTGCAGGAATTGGTTCTTCGGTTTGAGCTCAAGCATGATGAAAAATGGCACGAGGGTTTTTCTTGTCGGAAAGAAGACGGTGGAGATTGACAGGAGAGTGGGTCATTTCGCACGATGAATTTTCAATAAAGTATCACAACGGCTATCAGCCGTGCAATGCAGAAAATGACCTAGCGTGGCATCAACTGGCCTGGGTCTTGGAGGCGGATGGTAAAGCAAAATTTTTAAAATAAATATAATTTAAATCTTAATACCTGTTTAAGTATTATTAATAAAATTAAGAAAAAAATATAAGCGTCTATTTAACAGAGGACTGACTCTTCATATCAAGATCTAGCTTACGCAGTCGCCTGTTATACGGGCAGTGGCCTAGGATATCAAGTAGCCCTGCCTGCATACTCTTCTTTCTCTCTTACTGATTTTCAAAAGAATATTATGTGTGATATCCGAATATACTTTTATATCCAGACACCTAATCATATACTGATATGTAATAAAACAGAAATTAAATATTATATTTAATTTCTATTTTATCATGTATTATCACATGATTGATAGCTAAATACATTCAGATATCACACATAATATTTTTCTCTATTTTCCTCCTTCGAGAATCCAATGTCGCTTAGTTATGTTCTTCCCCCTCCTGGCCCATTCTTCCCTCATCAGCGATTCCCACTATGTCCAGCTCCATTCTTCCCTCTTCTATGACTCCACTTGTCCCTTACGTGTGTGCATTTTTTGTTGTTGAAGTTAGTCAAGTGATGTTTATGCAATGGGTGTTAGCTAATTGATGTTAAGATTTCATGTAATAGGGGCTATGGATGTTATGAGGATTTTGGTGTGATAAAAATATGGGATCATAAGAATCAAAGTATTTGTAAAAATTAAAGTGGCGTGCTTAATGTGATTTTGAATTGTTTCACAAATTTTCAAGAGTTTTATAATTTTTTAAAAGTTTCCAGTTGACCAAATAGATGTTAGAATGAGAATAGATCATGTTCAGTATTTCAATGCTTATATTTAAACTGACTCATGCTTATTAGCTAGTATAGTACCCATATTCATAAGAGTTATTAAACTCTTTAGAATCACTAGACTTTAAGGTTATTGCAAGTTTATTATGAGTTTAATATTAGTCTTAAAAAATTTTAAAAGCATTTTAATTTTAAGGAATTTATAAGAAAAGAGAACTCATTTTATCACTGAATAGGGAATTGCAATTAGAGTTTGTGAGTTTAATATTACCCTCTCTCAAATTTCACTTAAATTTTAAATGAATGTTCTATTCTTCCAAAATTTTCTTTAAAGCTCCCACCTTTTTCTTATTGATGCTTTTAGTTTAAAATTAGGTTTCCTTACTTATTCTTTGTCATTTATTTCTCTTTCAGAGATTTGATATTGGCAGCCTCAGGCCATCTAGAGGCTATCAACTCAGATGCCTCTGAGCAGTGGTGTTCATGATACTATCCATTTTTTAGAATATCTATTTAGGTTAATCGTCATGAGATCTAAATAAACATACCGAGATGAAAAGTTGTGTGAAGACATCACTGCACCAAGAGGCATCAGTCAAAAATACCTCATGCACCCACATACCAATGATGTGGGAGGTGATAAAATCGGCCAAATCTTGACTTAAAAAATGAGAGTGAAATAAAATGACTTAAGAACGTTAAGTAAGGAAACTTGTAACTAATTTTAAACTAAAAGCATCAAAAAAAGGGGGGGAGCCTTTAAAGAAAATTTTGGAAGGAATAGAACATTCATTTAAAATCTAAGTGAAATTTAGGGGAGGCTGATATTAAACTCACAAACTCTAATTACAATTCTCTATCGCTTAAATTGAAGCGTAAAGTGAGTTCTCTTTATTGTAAATCTCAAAATTAAGCAAGTTTTAATTGAATTTAATATTAAACTCATAACAAACTTGCAATAAACTTAAAGTCAGTGGATGAATCCAAATTGTTTAATAACTCTAAGAATATGGAGGTGATATGCTAAATAATATGAGTCGCTAAAGCCATAAACACTAAATCTAACTTATCAAAAGTGATGTAGATTGAGTATAATCAAATTGGAGAATTACAAAAACTCAACAAGTAAACTAAGTGCAAATAATATTTTAAACTATAATCTAAATCAAAATTTCTTCTTCATCGACCGCAACAGACAAGACGATATTAAATCAAAATCTATAAATCATAGGCTTCTTTGAAAAAAAATTAAGAATTTCAATCTAATTATGATTTTCAAAATCAATGATTTCATTAATTAGATGAAAAAGCTATAAATTTGATGCTCGGACATAGAGATTTCAAGTGCAATTTTAATGTCTAAAAAAGGTACATGCTAAAGTTGGAATTAAATGAAAATAAATCAATCTCATAATCAAACATAAAATTACATAAATTACTATACACCGATAACCCAACACTATCGAATGCTTAAATTCGTGTATGAGATGCTGGGTTGTTTCCGATTTAGTCTTGGATTGGGTTCGTTAACAAAACCTAAAACCTATAATAAGAGTTTCAAATCAAGAAATATCGAAAAGATTTTGCAATGTGATAGTAGATATAATCCTCTATTAGCAGCTAAACAGAGTTGACATGATCTAAAGCTCTTAAACATATTCAAATTAATCAATTTTTCAAATCAAATTAAGCAATCTCAAATCAATCTCATAACTAAATCAAACTACTAAATTCTTACTATACACAGATGGGCCACACTATGTCAATGCGAAATTCAAGTGTCTAGATGTCGCTGGTTTTCTTACTTAGTCTGACTCAGTTAACAAAACCTAAAACCTATAATAAGAGTTTCAAATCGTGAAATATCTAGAAACTATCATGTAATTAGATATAATCTCTTAGCCTAAACAGTTGATAAGATCTAAAGCTCTTAAACATATTCAAATTAACCAATCTTTCTAATCAAATTAACTCAAATTAAATAATAATCTGAAACTGCTTAAATAAAATTCTATCATTAAAAACTTAAATCAAACTCAATCTATTCACCTTCCACAACCATTTATCAGGGGTGACAAACTAAGAAAACTCTAGCTCATAAAGGAGCCAATGTCAAATCAAGTATTATGCTATGTTCACTCTCAATCAATCTCACCCAAGTGACGCGCGTGTCCTTTAACCACGTTGCTGGCTTGTGATGAAGTAGTTATGACCTCCCTGATCGGTTTGGCCGCCTAGCTCCATTATATTATGATCATGACCGTAGCTCAGATGTTCTAATGGCTTTGAGTTGTGAATCATGGGTATACTTGATAGACAAACAACCCTTCAAGGTGGTAGACTTAAGTCTCCTTAGACAAACACCACCCTAAGTCTACAAGGATTTCTTGGATGATAACCCATGCCCGATGAGGATCCTTCGTCGGGTTACCTCCTCTGACTAAGTAGACTAGGGACCGCGACTGCTCGGGATGAAGGAACCATGGGATCTAGATCGGGCACGTCCATCATTCCCCCAACCATCTAGTTTAAGCTGAAATGATGAATTTCATAAATCTTAAACTCTAAAACTCTACATGCTTCCACTATACGCTGTGCATTAAGCGATATAATGACTAGCCTTAATCGAAAGTTCTCTCTCACTTATTGAGAGGGGTAATTAACTATAGGGGCTTGTGCCTATAGGAAACCTGGAACCGAGAACTAAAGTCCTCACCAAATGAGGATGAAAATCTGTAGTGTCTTATCTACTATTCCATCCTTCAAAATTACACATATTTCAATCACTCTCAATTCAATATCAAATTATCGAGAGGTCGGTGGCGAATTTTCAGAGCCCACAGATTTCTAACGACTCTGTTGGGAATAAGATTCTCTTTTCATCTTTGGCTAGTCATATATGTGCTATAGTAGCAATAAAATCTTTAAAAATTTAAAATAACAATGGTGATTTAAGTGTGTAATAAATTCAATATAAGGCTCTATATAGAATGAATCATTTCGTAGAGTATATCTTTATTACATCATTACTTTGTTCTGTAGCACCTCTGCATTTTGAAAGTATGGGGTGAAATAATAATTGTTAATTAATAATCTCTATCTTTCACTTTAGCATAAATGGATCTACAAAGCACTCCTTTCACAGCTCAGCTAGGTCGTGGTGTGAACATCTGCCAAGCCAACGCTGTCATCAACACAGGTGATGTCGGGGCTACCATTCAATTTGATAGCTTGAATTTCACTATCGTCGCAACTCCTGAAGTACCCATGGTACATTCATCCGAGGCCCGGAAGGCCTCAAGTTACCAAACTCCTACTAATGGCGCCAACCAACCAATGCTATCAGGCGAGTTCTCCGAGAACTTCGCCAAAAGGCTAGGTCAATCAAGCTCTGATGAAAAGAATCATGGGAAAATTGTGTCTTTAATTCCTCGTAGCAAATTGAACCTTTGTACCGAAAGCATGATCATGAAGCTTCCTCATCGAAGCAAATTAAAAGACGTAGAAGAAGGAGAAATGGAACGAGGGCTCAACAGATCCCCTTTGAATGACCTAATAACAAATAATATTGTCACGAAGAGTACCCTACCCACAACAACTTTGACAATCTAAAGTAAAGAGGAATAGCTTCTACTAATAAATAAAGCAAAATTCTTCCACCACCACGAGGAGACATCCGACACTATTTAGGATATATATAAAGTTCTCAAAGTAGCTACAAAGGCTAATGAAAAAAAAAATTTTTAGAGGCACAGTGATGAAAATATCGAAACTCCAAAGAAAGTTGTCATCTCTTCATGGCGGCAGAGCTTCATGCAGCATCGGTGACGCTTGGACGCGTGTCCAGAATCTCGAAAGGTCCGTGAAAGGATAAGCAAATATGAGGAGGCCATGAAACTTTGAGTAATAGAAAATGTGTGACATCGATACATATACTCAAAATCCTCAAAATTAACTCATGTGGATAAAAGATATGATGGTGACACCCGGAGAATCCTCTAGGGATCCCATCGTGATCATTCACCCTGAGAAGGTTGGCGTTGATTGTGGTCCTTTAATAGAAGAAGTGGTTGCTCAACATTGAACCGAGATCCACGAAATGTCGATGAAATTCATGCGAAGAATATAATGAAGAGGATTTAGTAGTCATATATGGTGGAGATATAGATGAACTCCACTTGAAACACCATCGGTCATAAATCCATTTGAACTTGAATTTGGCAAAGAAAAGTCTTCACGTAAGCAAATAGATGATGGATCTTGATCTTTGCTAAAGAAAGAAGAAGAAGACCAAAATGAGAAAGAGATCATGGTGTTGAAGGCTCATATGGTTGAACCGAGAAAATGATCGATACACACTTTTAGAATCGATCATCATACCTCAACAACATTATCTCTACAAATGCATAAGGAGAAGAGGCGGTCAAGTTCTTCTAAAATGAGCAAGGAAGCGAACAATAAGAAATAGAAGAAGAAGAAGAATGCATCTTGATTGACGCTAGTGGCGCAAAGAGAAATCATCAAATGGATGTCAAAGATAAGGAGATTGCAACTTGGTACCAAAATGAATGATATGATGGTACAAATGAACATCATGATGGAGATGTTGCAGAAGAATATCACATCAAGTGCATATTTTGTCTACTAATCAATGTATAATCATACAACTTCTATACCATCAAATTATCAAGCTCATGTATATCGCATGAAGAGAGGAATGAAGTTAACCCACTAACTCTCTAGCCGACAATTCAAAATATGGATAGCACACTAGAAGTAATAAATGCTCGGTATAAATGATAATCAATGAAAAGATAAAGGCAATCATCGCCTGAGAGCAGTCTAAAAAGTTGGTGAGTAAGGGTCGCCCTTTCCAACTTGAATATGATTAAGTGTCATACCCGAAAGGTTACTCAGTGCCAAAATTTAATACTTTCAGTGGGCTTGATAATCCAAAGCAACATATGACCCAATTTAAGGCTACTTGTGGTAGCACAGGAGGGAACGATGCACTTCTTTTAGTCGATTAGCAAACCTCAACGATTTGAATGGTATGGTCAAATGATTGTTAAAATATTTCTTTGAATTAGAGACAATATTTGTGAAGAGGTTCACTAGTACAACCGAGAAAATCATAATCCTTGACCTTGCCATGAAGGAAAAGATGAGTCGGTGACAAAATTCATAAGTCATTGGAAACTAAGTATGAAGTGTGAGCAATAATTAGAAGAAAAATATGCGATCCAATTGCCAATGAAAAATATGGATGATAAAATGACACCATTTTTATGTAAGGCGTCGATTGTAATATTCCAAGACTTGCTCGATGGGGTGGCTAAAATTGAAAAGTGAATTCAAGTGTAAGTCTATGCGAGATAAAGAGAAACAAACCTTTAGACTCAAGAAGAAATGAAACTCATGCTGCTTCCTATAGCTCAAATGATGAAAAGCGGATGATATACAATGTGGATAAAGGAAAGCAGCCAATGCACAATGATGATAAGGGTAAAAAGCTTGTTTATTTTTATCCACAGCCAGAACTGATATTAGGAGGTAATAATAAATCTTGGACTTTTCCAAGTAGTCGGGTGCATCCAAAACAAGCAACGAGAGATGATGAGTGAATGCGGCCATCTCTTAAGAAAAAGATGAATAAAGAATATTCCTTTAGAAGGGACAGTGTGGCTAAATTATTTTGTGGCAGTCAAATTCTGATTACAGAAATTAAAAGGCACGAAAAGTTGATCAAGTCAATAATCACTATCCCTATCATCGGATGATCGGTCACCCATTGAAGAGGTTATGTCTTCAAAGATTGGCTAGAAAGAAAGTATCGAAGAGGTGAATTTACACTATCTGACAGTGTTCTAGTCAACCCAAAAAGAAAATCTACAAGGATGGTTACATCCTCTTCCATATTATCCAGCAAAGACAAATAGAAGGAGAAATCAGTTCAGACTGAAAAATGACAAACAGTAGTCTCAAAAGGCGATCTGAAGCGACTAAAAGGCGTCCAAGTGTTAAGTGAAAATCACCACTTGAACTATATTAGACTTAAGAGATGCCTAAACTAAGTATTTGGGCTTCTCGGTGATTCGATAAATTCATCACATGAAGCAATCTAAATGCAAGCCTCATAAATCAAAGAAGCTGGCCAAGAAAAGGAAGATTAAGAAAAAAACTACAACTCAAAAGATCATTAACAATCTAGAAGGGTATCACCAGCCAGCAAGATAGTTCATTTAGACTTGCAGACTTCATGCTTGAATTTTGCATTGCTGAATCAGATGAAGAAGATAATGATGAATCTTGTCAGTAGAGACATCTTTGAATCATCTCGTAATGTTCGATATTCTTCAACATCATTACTCAGAAATGACAAGGGTCAACACGACCCATCATAATTCTTGTCAGGAAAGTAAGAAGAGCCTGAAGAGTTAATGTATGAATTTTGTTTAATGACTCAATAAGACAATAACAGTTCAGACGAAGATTTGTGTTTTTTCGATGGAGAAGAGTCAAACTTATCCATATCATCATGTATAAAATGTATGACGTAGAAAAATGAGTCTAGCCCTTTTGGCCAATCTTCCAAATTAAGAAAGAAATTTAAAGAAACTACCTCTTCAGAAGAATCTGAGCGAGATAAAGTTATTCAAGTTCAGTTAAGAAGTGGTAAAGTCTTACCACTTTCATCAAAGAAGAAAAATACAAATAAAGACAAAGGCAAGCAAATTGAAGTAAATGAGGATATCATTCCCAAAAATCTTAGAATAAAGCCTAAATCAAGCGAGAAGATAGATTATAATATTTTATCACACACAGAAAGATCCACATAATTAAGTGTATATGAGGCTCTCTTGATGTCAAAAGACCTCAGAAACTTTGATACAAACTCTCAAAGATCCAGGAGGAAAACTTACTTTCTTTGAAAAACATGGCGAAGCATTATCAAGATCTCCCGGTAATCACATTTTTTGAAGAGGATCTTATGTTGGGAACGGATCTGTCGTCCTCTTTATATTCTGCAGTGATAGCATCTCGATCGTAGAATATTGATTGATCTAGGTTCTTATCAACCTTATGAGTCTAAAGGTATTGAGAGGATTATCACTCGATATCCAACATCTTGGAGAGATAAATTGATGGTTCATGGATTCAATGAAAGGTAAAACTGGGTTCTTTTATTCTCTCACTCAAGTTCAAGGATTTATATCTGAGCTAAGTTTCATGTCGATGTTGATGCATCATTTAGAGCTCTCTTGGGCGTTGGTAGTATGGTATGGCATGGTCCCATCAACTATGCATTAATGTGAAGTATCGAAGATGGAGAAGAATTCATAATTCTAACTACAACCATTCTCGATGAAGCAAAGATCTATGAAGATGCAAAATACTTCATTCTCAAAGAGCCTAAGCTAACAGAGCCTCTTGAAGTGGTAGCATCCACTTCAGGAACTAAAAAGCAATTTCACAAGGCGAAAAAGCAGAAGCAAAGTGGAAGAAAGAAGGTAATGCCGACTCTCCTTAAAGCACTCAATTTTGCATCTAAGTCAGGAAAATAAATTCCTCATTTGGGAAGTGACACAGAAGAAGGAGAAGATATTCTGTCCTAAGAACTTATAAGCTTTCAAGAAAGGTAGAGTATGAAATAAGTGATTGATTGGACTATGATTTTGAATCTACTTATGAAATAGAGTTCATGGTGCATCAAGAAGGATAGCTCACTTGGCAGTCGGATGACTCACTCAAAATTATACCCATCCCTCACGGTGCTTCAAAGAAATTAGTCACTTGGAGGTTCATAATATTGAAGAATTGATAACATTCTATGTGTTGAGTGAGAGTGGCGAGCAGAACTCTATTTTATAAATCTAAGAGTCTTGGCCTCAAGATTTTGAGCACTTTCAACATAAAATTACGATGAGATAGTACAACAAGAATACACATATATTATCCACAAAAATTGTGAAAAATGATGCATAAGCTTGGAATTCATATGGGAACTACTAAACATAGGACTCAAGTCTTTAACAAGATGTGGAGCCAAAGAAGTCCTCAAGCATCACGAAGAAGTGATAAGTTTATCACCAAAAGTTTGGGGTTCATCCGCAAATCTCATCAAGATAGAGTCTGTTATAATATAATAGAATCTGAAATCGAGAGTCTTAATGATGAAGAAGATGATTCCCATGAAATTCTTCTTAAAAATGAAAAAGAATTGTAAGTCAATCCCGCACCTGAAGAACTCGAAGATGGTGGACAAATAACTACTATGGATGAACTTAAAGAAGTCAACTAGGGCTGAGGATGATCCCATCCAACTTTCGTTGCCTTCTACGATGAAAGTTGAAGAGCTAAAAATGCTACTTTATGAATCCAGAGATTGCTTTGCTTGGACATATTCTAAAATGCCAGGCTTATCCCCTGATGTAGCAGTTCATAAACTAGCTATTAAACTAGATGCAACGCCCATTAAACAAGCTCCTAGTGAATGAGATTGGAGATTGAAGAATAGGTAATTGCAAAACTAAGCAGTGATCGAAGCGGGCTTCATCGAGAGAGAGAAGATGTATCATTGGATAGCCAACATTATTCAGTTAGGAAGAAGAAACGACCAAATCCATCTGCATTGACTTAGGGACTTAAATAAGGCATGCCCAAAAGATAACTTTTCGCATCCAATATCAGAACTATTATTGGACAACACTTCCAACTATGACATGTTCTCATTCATGGACAGATCGTCGAGATACAACCAAATCAAAATGGCACCTGAAGATGAAAAACATATATCATTTAGAACACCTATTGACATCTATTGCTACGATGCCTTTGGCTTGAAAAATCGGAGTTACATACCAAAGAATGACGCATATTTTTTGATGAGTTGATTCAAAAGTGGAATGTTATGTCGATGATTTGGTAGTGAAGAGCTTAAATGAAAACCACTTGAAGACTTGAGAATTGTATCTAAATAGAGAATCAAAAATATGATCTCAAGATGAATCCTTTAAAATGTGCATTGGGTATCCTCAGAAAATTCTGGGTACATTGTATGCGTCTGAGGTATTGAAATCGATCCTGCTAAAATCAAGGCAATCATGGAGATGCCTCCACCGAAGAGTTTGCATTAGCTCCATTCTTTACAAGGATAGCTCCCATTCATCCATCGATTTATATCAAACTTATCAGAACACTGTCAACCGTTTGCAAGGTTAATGAAGAAGGATGTTCCATTCAAGTGGGACATGGAATGCCAAGAAGCCTTCAATAGCATTAAAAGCTACTTATTAAATCCAATCCTTGCGGCCTACTCGAAGCCCCTCATTCTATACAGTACATTAGAAGAGTCCTTGGAGCATTATTGGCACAACAATGAAGAAAATAAAGAGAATGCTCTTTATTATATCAGTGGAGGTGATTGGCGAGAATGAGATACTCTCGATAGAAGTACTATTTAGCATTGATCTTTGTAGTCAAAAGCTTCATCATTATATGTTATCTCACAAGATTACCCTCATCTCAGGATCGCTATAGTACTTGATGATAGCGTTGTGTCACTTGGCAAGATGGGCGATATTGCTTTTGATTTGATATCACATGTTCCACGTGAAGGGACAAGTCTTAGATTTTTTCTTTGCATCATCCTATCCTGGACTCTTCTCTTAATGATGATTTTAATGAGCAAATTATGCTCATTCATGAAAAGAAAAATCTAAATTTGAAATATACTTTGATGGGGCTTCATCGATCAAACAAGTCCAATATCTAAATTTCCCAAGAGCAAGCGAGAATCGACATCATCTTCATAACACCGAAGGAGGGATAATGAGATGATCATATGGGCCGAGCAAGAACTAATAATGAAGGCGAATATGAAGCATTGGTGGCAGTCGGAAAAGCTATTTTCATAGGCATTCAAAAACTTGCACATTTTTGTGATTCTCGACTTATTATAAATCAAGTACTTGACATCTATAGAATTAACAAGCTTGAGTTAGTTTTCTATCTGGCGATTCTCGAGCTTATGAAGCAGATACCAAATATCACATTAACTCAGTCTCGATCCGAGAATAGTGGCATTGCTTGAAAATTAGCTAAGAAAAAAGTATGAATGGTGATTATGTCATGATCACATATTACTCGATGAGTCTAGAGCTATAAAGTATCAATCCCGTAGGTAGAGGGTTACCAAATTGACCAGGATCGACTCGTTGCTCCATACTCCCCAAAATCAATAAGAAGTTGTATTAAGAAGAGCTAAGAATGACATTGCCTCAAAAAAAGCAGTGTGAAGCCATTGTTGTAGAAGAGTCACGTGATTGGAGGCAAGCCTTCATCGACTACTTTAAAGAGGAAAATTACCAAATAATAAATCTGCGCTCAAATCAAGAGAATAGAATGTTACGTATGCTTTCATCAATAACACTTTATATCGTAGATCCTTTGAACAAATGTTCGATGCTAGATGTAGATGAAGCTAAAGTGATGGTTGAAGTTCATGAAGGACTTTATGGTGCACACATCGTGGGTCCCAGATGGCGATAAGATCAAAAGTAGGTTATTCTATGGTGAGAGGCTGTATTAATCAGCTAAGAAGTGTTATGAGTGTCAAGTACATGAGAATCTCATCCATCAACCTCCAAATCCATTACACCCAACAATAGCATCCCCGGCCATTTGAATGTTGGGGGGTACAAATGTGGATCAATTGATCCACCGTCGTCATTGGACATCGCTTCATCCCAGCGATTGATTATTTCTCTAAGTGGCGACCCCATTTAAAGAAGTTCTTGATCAGTGATTAACTTCTTTACATAATGTAGTCTATAGATTTGGAGTGTCGTGAATAATTTTTTTGATAATGATAACTTTCAAAAGTGCAAAGATTTATAGATTCATTGATCGACACAAAATTGATTAGTGGTACTCTTCAATATATAATCCAAGAGAAAATGGTTTGGTAGAGGCCTTCAACAAGACATTAGTCAAGCTACTCAGGAAAATTCTCACTAAAAATAAAAGAGAATGGCATACCAAGCTAGTAGAGGCTCTATGGGCATATCAACTACTACAAGATGCTAAAACTCCCTATTCATTGGTATTTGGCAAGTAGTTCTTCCACTCGAAGTTGAGTTACATTCACTTGTAGCCATCAATCTAATCTGAAGATCAAAATGTCCATTCGAGAATGGAGGAACTCAACGATGAAGTTAGATTACAAGCTCATCAAAATCAGTCTATCGAGCAAAGATGTCCGAGCTTTTGACCATCAGTGCGACCTCAACATTCCAAGGAAGGGAATCCGTGTGAGAGACCAATTATCCCAATCAAAATTTGGTGGCAAATTTGAGCCTAAGTGGGAAGCTCTTTTGTCATTGAAAAGTATACCAAGGAGGGGCATACCAACTCATCAATTAAAGGGTGAAAGACCAATCGTTAATTAATGATCGATACTCAAAAGAATACTATACTTGACCATTCTCGAGGTACAATAGAAATCCCATGAGAGGGCATTTTTTTAGTATATCTATTTAGGTTGACATTATGCTTCATGCTGAGATCCCTAAATAAACATACTCCTGATGAAAAACTTTTTCGTGAAAATTCCCCTGTTACACCTGGGGCATTTTTAGATTTTTATATACAGATGGAATCAATGTTGTATGTTAAAATCCCTTTAGAATACATCAATTTAAATATGGATGTATTTGTGTATTTTCATCTTGAAAATTCTCCTAAATGTACTTTAGAATTCCCTCTATAAGAGAGGGGGCATTTTTTTAGTTTATATTAAGTTTATTTCAGTTGACATCGTGCCATAAGACGAGATCCTCGAATACATTTTGATTCAGGTTGACATCAAGCGTTACACCGAAATCCCTAAATATATCTATAATTATCATTGTTAAGTTGCATGTTCTTGCAAAAATAAAAAGAATCTATTTCTATGCATGAAAGGACAACCCTAAATGTCAAAAATTTATCTCTCAGTTGCCAAATTGAGATCAAGTCAAAAGAACTCGATTTTGGAAGCTTCAATCAATTAAGTTGGAGAAACATCAACCTACATCCTAAAGTCTGGGACATGAATGGGTTCTAAAGGTCAAACTCAACAAGCCCAAATATGGCCGAGTTGTTGACGCTCTCCTCACTCAACAAGCAAGAAAAGTCTGCGTGAAAGATACGTTATCGGTCGATGATAAAATCACAAACCCACTACAGCTTAAGTTGAAGACTCGAGTAGGTTCTAAAGTTTGAACTCAACAAGCCCAGATATGGTCGAGTTGCTGACGCTCTCCTCACTCAACAAGTCGTAAGAAAAAGGTCGCAGTGAAAGAGCCTTCGTCATTCAATGATGATGCTTGTTCAATCAACTAGATCGACTTAGTAATTACAGGATAAGAGATCTCTACTTGATCGATGGATCAAGGCAAGCTGAGGAAACGCTCAATTCAGGGCTACCTCAAATCAATTTATATATTACCCGCAAAGTGATATCTCAATTTATTCTTAGATGATCTGATCATGCTTTGAACACAGATCAAAGCCAATCTCCTCATCAAGTCCGTCAAAGCAGAAAGCATAGAACCGAGGAAACAATTCCATAGTTCAAACAAAGCCGATGGTTGAACTAAAAGAATTTCATGGTTATTGGTCTAGCACACGTTCTAGACTAATAACTCATTGACCATATATAGGAAGGGTTTGGGTCATATATGTACCCTCCAACGAATCCATCAAAACAACAAGCACAAGGTTCATGGCATACATACACTTCCTGATAAGTCAATACGGACAAATCAGGTCAATCATTCATCAAGTCTGTCAAGCTCAAAGTTAGGATATAAGGAATTTCAAATCTGACCAAGGATGGATAAACCAATTCCCAAGCGAGAATCCTTCATCAAAATAAATAAAATAATTCCTCCATCAAACCCAACCAAGCATGGAGCTAGGGTGAGAGGAAGCTCAAGTCTGTAATGACATAAAAGAAAGAGATCTTCAGCAAAGCCATTGAAGCAGATAGTAAATGGTGTAAGAACTTTTATCTATCCGACAAGTCGATTCTAACAAGTAAGTCAATCCGGTCATTTAGAATGTCCTGAATAAAATACTAATATGACAAATTATCAAAAGCTCAAAATTTATTGCAATCAGCTGAAATGATCCAAGTTATGGCCGGGTCAATCGGTTTTCAACAAATGTGACTGCTCATGAATCATATTTGTCATTGACCTCCACATAGGTCATAAGTAGAGTCCTCAAGTCAAATTCGAACTTTGAGCGGCGGTCGGAGGTCAAAATACTGGCAGATGTCGAAAATGTCGAAAAGACTCGATTAATGAACGGACTTCTCCGTTGCATTCAGAACATCGAAATTGAGCGAAATATAAATATTGCAAAATCTAACGAGCAATCGATTAAGTGCTCGAGCTATCAAAGTGTCGACGCGCATATCGGAGTCGAGAAGTTTCGATAATGATCAACGACCTCCGTTCATGAAATGGATTGTGCCATTAGCTTCAAAACATTAGAAACTATCAAATGAGACTGTTCAAACAATTGACGAGTCATGCGTCGAATAATCGGCGATGACGTAAATCGAGTCAAAATGTCTGAAAATGGTCAAATGACCTCCGATCAATGACGGACTTCACCATCACATTGAAACGTTGAAATCTTAGGATATAAATCTTGCGCGACGATGATCGCCGCCAGTCGTCGACTTTGCACATATCAGGTCAGAGGCATCGACAAGGATCAAACAACCTCCGTTCATAAAATTGATCAAGTTATTGGCTTTAAAACGTTGAAATCTATCAAATGAGAATCGCTCTCAATTGATGCATACAAATGTCGAATGATTTGAAGTAACATAAATTTGAAATCACTGACGTCAAATCAACTCAAATGACTACGATTAATAAGCGACTTTGTCATCGCGTTGAATTCGAAATTGGTCAAATATAAATATTGCATGACGATCATATCTCATCGGCATGCGCTCGAGTCGAGGTATGATGATCAAACACTCGTTCTGATCAGCATTGGCGAAATCGAAATCATCAGTAATCTCGATTACAAGTCTGTGAAAATCGGCGAAGAAAGGTGATTTTGAGAATGAATTTTGGACTCAACCATGGCTTATAACTTTGTTTGTTTATTGAATATAATAATTATCGTAAATTGATATATATATATATATATATATATATATATATATATATATATATATATATATATATATTGATTATGTGTATTTACTCGTGAAATTCATTAAAATTGTTTAATAAATTTAAAATTTATTTAAAATTTCTAAATTATCCCTGCTCAACCGTTCCTCACATTTTATTTTTTCAGTTTTTTCTGATAAACCAAAATGAAGAAAAAAAACTGAAAACTCTCCATTCCTCCATTCTCCCCATTCTTTCTCTCTCACGTTTCTCCTCTCTCCTGCATTCCCTCTTTGGTTGGAAAATTTTCTGCATAGATAATCCTCTCCCCTCTGAATTTTCCACTGTTCCACTGCCCGCACGCAGCCTGTTCCGCCGCCGCAACCACGCAATTCCACATCCGCCGGCCATCTTCCGTGTTCCGCGCGTCCCACGGCCGACTCACCAAAATCGACCAGCCGTTTGCCCGCTGGAACCCCGCCTCGCACGGTCTGTTTCTGCCCAGCTCGCGACCTCTGCGCCTCCCCGTCGTGACCCGGCCCGCTCGCCAGCTAAGCTGCGTCGTTCTCTGTCCCACGGCCGCCGCTCCGCTGCGACCCTGCGCTCCCGACCTGCTCCCTCCGCGCAGCGAGCCACGACTCCGCAGCCTTCCGCGGGCCTTGAAACAGCCCGCCTCCGCCTGCCTTCAAACCATAAACCCATCAAATCGCCCTCTCTCAATCTCTTCATCGAACCGGAAGAAATCATCATGAATTCTTCTTCGGTTCGCATCATTCGCTTTAGCCGCTAATTTCGCATGAAACAGAAGAACATCATCAGAGTCTTCTTTTCGGTTTTTTGACGTCGCTCATAACCCGTCAATTTTCACCTCGCCATCGAGAAGAATATCGTCGATGAATTCTTCCTTCAATTCCGCGTTCGCATTCTGCTTTAGCCCTTCGCAGAATCGGGGAAGAATATCGTCGAGGAGAATTCTTCTTCGGTTTAATTATGTCATTGCACATTCCAATTCATACCCCTTGTTGTTCGAGCATTCTAGAAATGCATCGAACGTGTGATTGTAAATGTGGAAATATATATACATCTTGTGTTCTTTATAGGTTTCATATTGTGCTCAGAGGGCGATGAGATGAAAAATAGGATATGTGTGTAGAGCACATTTCTCACTCGAGAACTGCAAATAACCGTTAAATGTTGCTCCCCAAGATGAAATCTCAAAATTTTGTCTAATTTCTAGACTTAGAAGAAAAAGAGGGGATGAGGGGATGAATATATATTGCATTGTATATCTTCTTTCAGTCAGAATCTCGTGCTCAAGGGGCGTGACGAGATGAAAAAACGATTTGCGTTGTGAAGACACCACTCATTACTCAGAGGCGTAAGGAAATCCAAAATACCCGTCCATGGGGATCTTGAGAAGTGAAATTTAGACTAAAATTTAGGAGTTAAACAAATTCAAATGGGAATTACTTAAATTTAAGTCAAACAAAAGAATACATGATAAATATGAAGATAAATGTTAAATCAAGGAGAAATGGGAGGGAGCCTTTAAAGAAATTTTTTGGAAAGAATAGAACATTCATTTAAAATCTAAGTAAATTTGGGGAGGCTAATATTAAACTCACAAACTTTGGGAGGCTAATATTAAACTCACAAACTTTAATTGTAATTCTCTATGGCTTAAATTAAAGCAATAAAGTGAGTTCTCTTTTCTTGCAAATTTCTCAAAATTAAATAAGCTTTAATTGAAATTTGGGGGGACTAATACTAAACTCATAACAAACTTGTAATAATCTTAAAATCTAAGAATGAATTAACTTATCAAAAGTGATTTAAATTGAACATAAGCAAGTTGGGAGAATTACAAAAAGCTCAACAAATAAACTAAGCAGTGTTACTTAAAATCTAAATCAAATATTTTCTTGCCAATTTATTCTTTGTTCAGACATAGTGATATTAAACCAAAATCTACAAAAATCATGGAGCTTTCCTTCAATAAAAAAATTAAGAAATTTCATTCTAATTCTATTTTTCAAAATCAACGAAATCATTAATTAAGTGAAATTATCTAAGCTATAAACACATGTATGTGCTTTGACATAGATTTCAAGTATAAATTTTAATAATAAACATGCTAAAGTTGGAATTAAATGAAAATACAAAATCAATTTCATAATTCAAACAAAAAATTATCTAAAATTATTATACACCCGCATGGGCCCCGACACTATGCTGAATGCTTAAATTCGAGTATTTGAGGATCTTTGCGTAGTTGCTTAGTTTAGTCTTGGGGCTGGATCAGGTTAACAAAACAAAACCTATAATAAGAGTTTCAAATGTGAAATATAGAAATTGATTATGTCAGGTGATAATAGATCTAATCCTCTGTTAGCAGCTAAACTCTTAAATATATTCCAATTAATCAATTTTTCAAATCAAATTTAGTGTCAATCTAAAAAACTGCTCAATGAAATCTAATCATTAAAAACTTAAATCAAATACAATCTTCACATTCATGTATTTGTGGTGACAAATTAAGAAAACTTTACTTCAAACGATGTCAAATCAAATGTTCTATGTTCACTCTCAATCAATCTCTGCTAGTAAGGATGTGTCCTCATTGCGTGACTGTGGAAGAATAGCAGATTATGACCAGAATCCCATCGAGTGGTTTGGTCATCCATTATATTGTGATCACCGACCATCAGTATACTCCCAAATAGCTCTCTTTGAGTTTTGAATCATAGGGTATACTTGATAGAAAATAACTCTATCATTAGGTACTTAAGTCACTGGACAAAACAAACAGTCTACAAGAATTTCTTGGACGTAAGCATGTTCTTGATGAGGATCATTCATCGAGTTGATCATATCTCCTCGACTAAGTAGGCAGGAGCCTGGGATGACGACCATGGGATCTAGATCGGGCACGCATCATTCCCCAACCATCAGTTTAAGTAAATGATGAATTTCATAATCTTAACTCTAAAACTCTACGTCTCTTATCGCATTAAATCTAATGAAGCTTAATCGAAAGTTCTCTCACTTATTGAGAGTGGTTTAACTATAGCTTGCTAGGAAACACGAACAACTAAAATCTTCACCAAATGAGGCGAAATCTGGTAGTGTCTTTATTTATTATCTCTTCAAAATTATACACACTTCACTCTCTTGATTCAATATCCATAATTGTCGAGAGGTTCTTTCGAACTACATATTATTACAATAAAAATAATCTCTTTCTTAATTTTTTTTGAAGTAAAATTCAACTTTTGAAGCATAAGAAATATGCTATATTTATAAATATCAAACTTTAAGTATTAGATATGTAAATACATAAGATTTATGTGATATATATACATATATATATATATATATATATATATATATATATATATATATATATATATATATATATATATATATATATATATATATATGTAAATTTCCCTTAAAAAATGGCAATCTAAATTTCTTCCAGGTCTCTCTCTCTCTCTCTCTCTCTCTCTCTCTCTCTCTCTCTCTCTCTCTCTCTGTATAAATGTAGAATTTAAATCCATTTGAAAGGATTTGGATTTGGATTTTTAAATCTGGATTTAGTAAATCTATTTTACGTTTGATAGATTTGGATTTATGATGATATTTACTGTAAATCAATTTAATATAAATCCTTCAATAATAAATTTAAATCCTAAATAAATTTGCTATCAAATACCCCCTTAATGCTTCTTATAAGCTGCTCGTTATGTTCAACCTTCTCAAGGCTTTGATGAGATGCCTCACCCTAAGCTCTAATTGATGATGACTTGTGCCTTCTTGAGTAGAGTACAACGGAGACTCCTCTCTCTTGCTGTTTAATAAATCGTTAACAAAATGCATTTTCGGTGCTGATCATGGAGGCTCAGCCATCATCAAAGTTTAGCTGTTCGGTGCCTCTCTTTAGAGCTCATAACTTGGCAATGACTCATAACTGTTTAATGGGCGACTTCATTCTTGTTTAAAGGAAGACAGAAAAAATAATAATAATTGACAATATATTATGTTAACAAAATCTTTTGTAAAGTCAAATTATGAAATTCAATCATGAAGAAATTGAAAAAAAAAAAAAAAGCTTTAGTGCTACTCATCATTGCTAGAGAACTACATTATTTTCAATTGCATGCAATTCAAGTCATTATTAATCACCCTTTGAAAGTTATAGTTGGGCCAACTTCTTAAAAGGTTGGTGGAATTCAATGTTTTCAAATCTCTCGAGTGCCCGAAAAGGGAAGATACTTGCTGACTTTTTGCCATCTTCATGCTCTTGGAAGACTATGAAAAATATTTATGCAAAATTATTTATTTTGGATTATATTTATCTATAGAGTCTCCATATTTAGAACTACAAACAAACCGAGCTGAGAAGAATACGTGCATGGTGCTTTCACAAATTACTGAGATATGCTTTCAAGTCAGAAACAATCAAATCGAATATTAAGCTCTATTTACTGCTTTATAATTTATCACGAGAAATGGCGTCAAGCATCCTGCCATTTTTTGGGGCACGCAGCTTATCATCAACCAAGTGGTGAACATGAAGCTCAAAATTCCATGATATAAACATATATTTGCAAAGTTAAAAAAATGAGATCACTAAATTGGAATTGTTCCACATCAAATAAATCCCATAAGAGCATAATTAATTCATTGACTTGTCTAAATGAAAGCATAATAATAATAATAACAATGCCATTAATTAGGTATCATGTTCATAGACAATAGTTTTTTATGTCAATAAAAAGAAATCAAAAATATTGTATATCAAAACATTCAACATATCAGAAACCATCAAACAAAAGCTTTAATTAATGCGTAAGACATCTTAGTTTAGCGGTTGAAAACTTAAACTTCAATCAAAAGATCTTAGATATATACCTTATATTTGTCTTAAGTTTATGATTACATTCGCACAAATATAAAAAAAAATAGTACCACCTAGTAAACATCAAGCAGTCAATTGCCATAAGGCTGAGACATGAGGGAAGAGCAATAGGTTAAAACGTTGCCATATACCTTTCCAAACATAAACTAAGAAATTTTCTTGTTTAATTTATTAAAGAAACTTCACCATGAAGATAATCAACTACTACAATAAAATGGCAAGTTCCAGATTGTACATTAACAAATAAAAAGGCCTTTCAATGTTGTAAAAAAAAAATTTATTTGATTAAAGGAGTTTATGACAGTGCTATGTGTTATCTTTTACTACAATTCACAAATGATACAAAGTGTTTACTCGTAGCCCACTCTATCTTAGCTAGGGCTAATTAAATTTACAGATGTGTTGACCCTACCCTAAAACAATCAAATTTGCCTCTGCCAACTCCATTGACAAGTGATGACCTGATATATATAGTCATGCAAATTCAGCCCTTAAGCATGTGTAGAGGAATCTAACGATTCAATGGGAGGTTTGGGCATGCTGCCGATTCCATTTAAACGTCGCCATTAAAAAATAATGATGAAAAAGAAAGCGTCACCCTTTTTGCGACAATTTCCATCTATATCTTACCCGGCGAGAGTATACGAGTCGATGTTAAAGGAGTTATCTCGCTTCTGCAACATCAAAAGTCCGAGTCAGAAAATCATCCACTGCAAGATTTGAATCTCCATGTGCAACAGCGTCCTCTGGTTCTGGCATGTAAAGAGTAGATGAGGAAGCCTGCAAAATAAATAGAAACAATAAAAAAAAGGCTAAGATATGAATGCTGGGGAAAAATTAACTCATACCGTATAGTAGACGCATAACTTCATAGAAATTTCACAAGCGAGACAGATCACTGTTAAAATATTAAATTCGCGCACAAGGGAAGCAGTCTTAACACTAAGACTATCAAGACAATTGTTATTGAATGAATGGACTATAACGTAAAATTTCAAAAAATAAAAATAAAAAAAGGTTCTGTTGTTTTTCTTTGCAACATGCTTTTGTCAACTTCCCGTTAAAAAATGGAATAAAATAAAATTTGAAAGTTTCATAGTTTGGTTTAAAAATATAAGATTTCAAAAAGCTTTCTTAACCTGAATATGAATCAGGTAGGGATTTAACTGTCAAAGCCCATCAAAGTTCAGACTCAAAGCAGATGTTTGGAAGGGTTTAGGTCAAAAACGATACAAATTATATTGAAGTGCTCAAACAGTAGCCCCAGTGAACTTTAGGTCATGGCCGCTAAGCTCGTCCTGCTATCTAGACTTGACCGCTTTCGCAAGCATTCTTCCTTGCTGCCAGTTGTCGTGCTCCCCGCTAAATGTCTTCATAGTGTTCGCGCATTTCACTGTAGTCCATGGATCAATAGCCACTCTTGTTCGATTCCAGCAGCTAGTAACGATCAAGTTCAGCCATTCACTCACGTGAACTAAGTCGTTGTCAACTGCGCTAATACCACTCTTGGTATCCCTTGCTGTTCTTTTTTGCACCCATGACATCTGTTTCTGTATACCACTTCTGCAGAATGCAGGCTTCTGCTTTTCTAAGATGTTGCGCCTGTGCCGTCTCCAATCTTGGCATTCAAGGTGGCGGCCTTGATGGCTTGATCTAGCTCATACCCTTCCAATTTTTTGTTCAACAAATTCTGTCAAAGATCGTGCATCATCGATTCCGCGAGATCTGATTCATTCCTCGATATCCATGTCTTCTTCTCTAATGCATGTTCCTCAGTGGCTTCCCTATTCCTTCGCTGCCATTAGCCCCAATACCCACAATTTCCACTATGGAAGCTCTTGGTGTCCGACCATGGCTGCTGCTAATGCCAACAATCCTGCAGTTGTTGGGCGGCTGATCGCTTTGGGATTTCATAACACTTGACAGCCAAATTACCTTTAATTTTTTTCGCTGAAGATTAGGCTCTCATCAACACAAACAATCCACATTTTAGGATAAATTAACTCTCATTTTCACTAAATCTTAAATTACTAAGCTAATTACGTAAATTATGTCAAACTTGCATTTGACTGGAGAATATTTTATTTGACTTCTTAATTCTCAACATATTATTATCAGATAATCAATAAAAATATATTACTCTAGACTCCTTTCAAGATGATCAATCCATGTGATTTTTCAAGTCATCTCCGCACTTTGACTCATCCATGGAACCTCCTATTACTCCAGTTTGAATTTCTTTTCCTGCAAATCCAGCTACACTATCTTAATAAATCTACATAATACTATTTGGTTTCTCCTTGGCAAGCCTTTGCAAGTAAAGGTTGCTACTGCGTCTTTCCAGACAACTTATGGCAAGAGTTCTAGTGAAAATGGATGTTATAATGTCTCTGTATTAGGAGATATGGAATTGCTCCTCTTATAGTTCTTTGCAACAAGTAATATTTGAAGGTATTCTATCATATTGCACCTCTTGCAAAGTATTTGGGCATAATTATTATGATTCCTTCAAAACTCACCCAAAATTCAAAAAAGCATTTGTAATTGATCATAATAGTAAGAAACAAAGAGAGCATACAAAGATCAATATCTATCTGTACTCATAGTAGACGCAATTCTACCTTAGGCAGGCACAAAAAATTTAGAACAAATTCTAGAATCTATTATGGAATCAGAGCTTTCAAAGCATCCCCCACTTCCTGCAGATCTAAAAAAATGGATACAATAATCCCATTTGCATATACGGACATTGGTACAAACCTTCTAGGTAAGTTAACCCCTCATTCTCTTACTATTGTTGAGGACGTCAATACTATATATTTTGAACAACTTTCCAGTTCAAATGGTAGGTTTGCCAAGGAGAATTCATATCCTATTTTCTAAGAAAAGTAGATATAAGAAAAAAATTTATCATTATTCTCCAAAATTAACAATCTACAAGCAAAGGATCATAAATGAGAGCTCTGCATGAATCTCTTCACCTATTTGACAAACAATTTCATACTTGCCATTACATTATCTTAAATTCATTAACTGCCTACAATATTATGCTTTACTAAAAAAAATCTCCAAACAATAAAAAAATGAATGAATTAAAACAAAGATGTGGCATAAACTGAAACTAAATATGAGACATGATCCAATGCAAGATTAATCAATTTACTGGGCATACCTTTGCATCCAGTTGCAGTTCTGCATTATTCTCAACAATAAGAATTGCACCATGAGCCTTCAACCACTCTTCACACTCCTCAAGTCCATTAGCATCATTTTCATCATCAACACCTGTTTGAGTGGAAGTTGAGAAGCCCAACACATGTGCTATATATGCAACAGGAACTGTTGGTCTGTAGGATTTAGAAATGCATTTCATAGCTTCAAACCTCATCTTCTCTACATGGAGATCTACAGTGCAAAGAACTAAAATAAGATCACAACTAATTTAATGATAGATTAAAAGAGCAAGTCTCAAAGTCCATATACCCATAAGGCTGGCAATCAAACTCGAAGCTGCCTTATATAATCTGAAAAACAGTACATAATTCCCAGATGAAACAGCAGAGTGCACAGCAAGAGCATGCTTTACAGCTTCGTCCTGTTTTGCCTCATTTGACAAACTGAGAGCAAACATTCAGAGATCAGATGGATAGTTGCATTACGTAATTAGTATGATGACGGACAAATTCTTATAAAAAGTATAATTTGCAAGTCTAAAAGAGTTGTTTTCAACCGAACAACTTTGGCTTTTATAAAATGGATAGTATGGGCAAGTTCCCAGTGCCACTTGGTGGAAATTTAGTAGGGTAGATGTCGGATTGGGAGTAGGGATTGGTCCTAAGTGTCATCCGGACATGTTCTACAGCCCCACCACCTTCATACAAAAATTGGAGTACCAGAGCCCTAGATCTTAGTGGCACTCATTAAAAGTCTAGCCCAATCAAACCCCTTCCAAAAATTAATTTCTAAAGACCAAATTTTAAGGATAACGTCTACTATAAAATCTTGGACATCATATTTAAGGAATACAATAAGCATACATTGATAGGTAAAACAAAATTGTAGGTAGTTTCCAGTACCTGTTTATTGATGATAAAAGATCTCTTCTATTTTTTGAGTGTATTATAGCACAAAGTAGATTATAAGCTGAAAATTCCATCTGACATCCTTTGATTCCTTCTGCATAAAGCCTTTTCAGCTGAGATTGGCACTGCAAAAGAAATTGATGTAACAAAAATAAGGTAAAATTGAAATCATGAACATCTTCAATTGTATCAGACTAAATGTACCAACTTTATTATCTTCTAAACTAAATGGGATTTCATAAAAATAAAAAAAAAATCATGCTAAGAAAGAAAACAGTGCAGTCAATATCTTTTTCCTATTGAAAGCCTTTCATTACCAACCTTATCTTATACCTTCTGTTGTCATTCTACTATTTAATTTTATAGATCCATTTACTTTTTAAAGCTTTCCTTTCTTTAAGTAGCTTAGTCAATGTCCAATCAAAACTCTTCTTTCATTGCTACATCCCACTTATAAATCTCAACTAATTCATATCACTCAGGTTCACCTGAATTTATAAGTATCAAATAATATGAACAAACATATTGATTAAAAGGCTTTAGAATCCTTAGTGATCTCCAAGCTTCTATCAGAGGAATACTTGTTGAGACTATTTACTATTGTCTCCCATCTTTTATCAAAATTAACTAACTCCTCTAAGTCAACTTGCTCTGCACTAGAGGTTACCTAATTTAGTCTTTCTTTAGTTTTTTTAAAATAATATTCTTACTTAAGATTATTTTTTATTTTAATCATCCTCCATAGTTAAACTTATTAATGTTACAACCAATAAAATAGTATTTCTTTGATTTTGAGCCTAGTTTATCTCTTCCATCATTATCTATACACACGTAGGAAAGGCAACCAAAAACTTACAAATGAAAGAGTACCTTTTTGCTAGTTCAAGCATTTTTAGGAAACCCAAAATCAGAAGCTACAAATAGCACTTGATTGATAAGGCATGATATTGTATTATTGTATCAGCACAAAATATTTTCAACAGTCCTACATTTAGTGTCATGTTCCTATTAAAGTCTTGTTCATTCATTCAGTAACTCAATTCTACTTTAGAGTTTCTGGGATAGTTCTTTCCATACGGATCCTACTATCAACATAGTGATTTCTAAATTGTATGCTATCATACTCTTCACCATTGCCAAACCAAAAGCATTTCATTTTTGCATCATTCTCATTTTCAACTAAGCTTTTTCCATCTTATAAAGTTAGCAAGCACATCAATTTTATTAATAAAATAAATTTATAATTTTGTGCAATCCTCTATAAATGTGGCATAATACATCAAACTGCCAAGAAATGGGATAGGTGATGGCCCCTAGCCATCCTTATGAACAATTCTAACTTCTAGATTTTAAGTTCTCTTGTAATTTTTGAGAAATTAATTCTTCTTTGCTTTCCTAAAACAATCATCATAAAAGTTAAATTCAATGGATTTTGAATCTAAAAATTTATATTAAAAAAGAAGAATTTTTAAGCCCTTCTCACTCACGTATCCTAATCTTTAATATCAAATATTAGTCTATGTGATCAAACATTTTGTAGTTCCCACTATTCCAACATTTATGGTGGTATAGTATACCAATCTTATTTCCTCTAGGAATCATCATGACTCCTTTAGTCACTTTCCAACTGTTTGCATTAAATGTAACATCGCATCCTTTTGTTGCAAGTTATCCTTTTATGGCTTAGAATATCGCATCACCGCTGTCTATAAAATATCTGAGGGCATTCTTTCAACAAGAAATATAGAAAACACTTTGTTATAGTTGCCTATAAAGCAATTTATCATTAATTTTTTATAAGAAGAATGTAAGAATGCACATAAGTTGAATATCTATGATTCCATTGGACTATCAGCACTTGGATCAATGCATATTAAATTTGTTTTGCAACAACATTTAAAGTTTCTTCTTTATGCTTCCGCCCTAGTTATTGCTTTTTTAGTGTCAAACTCATTATATATCATGGCTTTCTATAGTGCCAACATCCAGCCAAATGACCACAAGATTTACTTCTATTATAATATATATGTTACCATTTTTTTAATGATTTAAATTTATCTTTGTCTTGATGATTGCTTTTATTTTGAGACATGCTCTTATTATCAATATTCAAAGCAGAAGAAGAGATTTCACCCACCTCGCATTGTCAAATATCTTCACAATGAATGAGGGGCATTTGACATAATTCAAATTTAATTTATTTGATCCAAAAGGTGATTATAGTAGTTGCTAAACCATTCAAATTTTCAAGAGATGAAAGTAGGCTCAAAACACAAATTTTGTCAAAGTTATAATGTCCATGGAGCTCAATTAACTTGTGTTGAATTGAACTCATTGATATACTCAATAATAGAGAAGAGGATCCTTTAGATATCTTGAGATTAAAAAAACAAGACATAAAATATACCATATTTAAAGCTAAGGTCTTATACATATATAGTTTCTTTTGTTGAGAATGATGAAGGCAATATTCTTGCTCAGGGTAAGCATATAATATCAATGCTTGATGATCCATTAGCTCACGCTTATCTTATTCAATAGCAAAAGACTTTTGATCCCTTTAAAAGTTATGAAACTTTCTTTAACAAAGATAATCTTCTATTTGCATTTATCAATAGCCACAATCCTGCCAAATAAATTTATCAATCATGACCTTTTCATCCTTGCTCGGACCTAAAAGATTTTAGACCAAAACTCTAATACCAGATATCAGGATAATAATAAAATGTCGAGCAAAATAAAATAAAGATGAAGAGTAAACACACAAAAGATCACAATCACAAATTTATGTAGTTCGATATTATTCAATTATGTACACGACCATAGAGAGATCAAATATTTCACTTAAATTTTAAAGCGAAGTATATCAAATATTTCACTTAAAAAAATAAAAATCAAGATACCATTTTTTTTTTTTTGCCAAAAACTAATGAGAAAGGCTGCCACTTGTTGCGAAAAAAGAAAATAAGATGGTGCTACTGCTATTTTTTTGACTATGAGAGCTTCTTCCTATCTTCTCTCCTCTACTGCAAAAGTTTCTCCCTTCTATGGCTAAAATCCTAAACTTATTTTCCCTTCCTCACCCTATTCATCATATTTGCTTTTATTTGTGGAATGCTCCAACATTATGAAACCAACTCCTTATATAGCTTGGAGGTGATAGCTTGTAAACTTGAATTTATTAGACAGATGATGGTAGATATCATAATATAAATTTTAGTATAGAATGATAAGTAATGAATTTATAGGAGTTAGGTAGAGGGTGGTAGATAAAGATTTTATATGAGTCAAATAAAAATAATTTTACCCCACATCTTAACAAGCAAATCAATGGATCCTTCAGAAATCCCCAAAGTAGGAAACGGATGGAGATAGTCAAAGGAGCAAGAAGGTACTAGCATTAGATGCAAACAGGGGCAACGGACATGGGTGAAGAATAGGTGTTGGAAGAGGAAGAGGATAGAGCCATGAAAGCAAAGAAACAGAAGAAAAAGAAAGGTAGATGTGATTGGGAGAAGAGTCGCAGGTAAGAAAATGACATTTGTTGAGAGAAGAGAAAGAAGATAGGAGTCAGGGATAGATTTAACAAATAACAATGACACTTATGGAGAGAGAGAAAGGCCTAAGGTATTTTTCCTGAATTATATCCAACTTCTTTGAAATTATATACACACACATTATATGCTCTCTCATTTCTAAAAATAAAAAAAGACAACCCATGAATCTAACGAGCTAAACCATGCTGAGATCAATCTTTGTTCTCAATAAATAATTAGTTGTTTTACATGTTCAGCTTGAGATAGCTCAGATCCTCACATCTTGAGAAGCTAGTACCAGTGTTTTTGTTCTCTTTTAATGTTAGCCAATACAAATACCATGATGACAGTTGGTATGCTAGAAAATCAGCTATAATAAGATATTTTTTAATAAAACATATTAAATCAAAGAAATGCAGGATTAACAACGACCAGAATAGTGGGTATAATCTGCAAAAATGAAGGGCTGTATTCACAATATAAAGAGTTTTGAGAGCAACAAACCAACTAAAATTGATGTACAAGGCAAGCGAAATCCGATCCACTAAACTCCTAGGGCCCATGCATTTTGTCAATATACCTTACACAATGACTAAGTCTCAATTAAAACTGAAATTACAATAATGGCATACCAAACACTAAATTATATAGCAGACATTAAACTTTAATAGTTGAGATATGAAATTAAGTTAGCAAATTGTTTTATCATAGATGCTGAAAAAAAATTCTAATCAAATTAGTAGAAGACACCAATAAGTAATTAGAAGACATTTAATGGTACTGGAGACTTTGAACAGCTTCTTTAGTTCCAAATTGGTGATAATGGAAGGATAGTTAAATACACTATATTCAAGAGACAAGATAGCATGATATTTGGGCAACTCGTCTTTGTTCAATAGTGAAGTTCCTCGTGAACTCATAGAATGAACAATAACAACAACAATGACAACAAGCCTTTATCCCACTGTGGGATCGGCTACATTAATCCTTCTTCTCCATTGCGTCCTATTATGTGTCAAATTCTCATTTAATTCTAATAAACTAAGATCAATTTTTATACATCTTAACCAAGTCTACCTCTATCTTTCTTAACATAAGATCTACATCTACTCTCTACCGGATCGTGATGACCTATGTGGTCAAACCATCTAAGGACTCTCTCTAATCTTATCGTAATTTCTACTCCAACTTTTACGAACATACTCATTTTATTTTAACTCGAGTAAAGCCACTCATCCACCTAAGCATCCTCATCTCGCGCACTTAACTTAGCCTGCTTCTCCTTTTTATTGGCGCTCCATAAATCATTCTCTTATAAAATTTTTCCTTAAATCTAACACACAATAGACCAAATGCATTCCTCCACTTCAACCATCCAACTTGAATTCTACTAATAACATCTCCATCTATTTCACCATCATTTTGAACAATAGAGCCTAGATATCTGAATCGCTCACCCTTTTTAATGATTTGATCACCCAATGTTACAACACCATCACTAGAACTTCTACAACTAAAATTTCCATATATTTAGTTTTCGATCTACTAAAACGAAAACCTTTAGACTCTAAGGTTGACCTCCATAATTCAAGTTTCCTTGGACTCCCTCTATAGACTTATCAACAAGAAGAATGTCATCATCAAAAAGCATACACCAAGGTACATCTTCCTATAAATGCCTAGTAAGAACATCCATAACTAAAGCAAAAAGATAAGGGCTTAAACCCGATCCTTGATGTAATCCAACTAAAATAGAAAAATATTTTGTTAATCCTCCTTGTGTTTGGACACAAGTAACAACTCTAGTATACATATCCTTAATGATTTTGAAATAACCAATATTAACTCCTTTCTTTTCTAAAACTCTCCAAAGAACATCTCTTGAAACTTTATCATAAGCTTTCTCTAACTCAACAAAAATCATAAGTATATCCTCCTTACTTTCTCTATACTTCTCCATCAAACCTCTCAACAAATGTATAGCATTCATAGTAGATCTATCTGGCATGAAACCGAATTGATTTTGAGAAACTTTTGTATCACATCGTAATCAATGCTTTTGTATCACATCGTAATCAATGCTCAATTACTCGCTCCCATAATTTTAATGTATGATACATTAACTTAATTCCTCTATAATTTGCACACTTTTGTGCATTACATTTATTCTTAAATCTAAGAACCAACAAACTCTTCCTCCACTCATCTGACATCTTTTTAGTCTTTAAAATAATATTAAAAAGATTTGTAAGCAAAAAAATTTCATGATCTCCTAAACATTTCCACACTTCTATTAAAATATATCAAGTTTTACTGTTTTTTCACACTTCATTTCCTTTAAAGCTTCTCCAACTTCAAATTTACTAATACGACAATAAAAATAAAATTTTCTATTTTTATTTAAAATATTAACATTGCTAAAATCAATCGTATTTTTAAATCCTCCATTGAAAAATTTATCAAAATAACTCATCCACCTATTTTCAATATCCTTTTCTAAGAAAAATACTTTATGATTTTTCTTTCTTCTACTAAACTAGATCTTTCTTTCTATCTCTTTCTCTATCTCTTTACTTGGCTAACATACATACATCTTTCATCTTCTTTGGAATCCAATCTATTATATAAATCACTGAAAACTAAATTTTTTGCATCATATATTACTTTCTTAGAATCTCTACGAACAATTTTATATATTTTCCAATTCTCCAAGTTTTTACATTTAAACAAAGTTTTATAACAATGCTTCTTATTTCTTATCTTTTTTTTATACATGTTGGCTCCACCACCAATTACATTAAAAGAAATTTTTCCTTTTGATTCTCCAAGCATATTTTTTTGCAACTTGTTTAAGTTCACTTAGTACTTTTTCCAAAATAGCATTAACTTCCTTATGAACATCCGAAATTCTAAGCTCTTGTAGCTTACTCTAGCCTGCACTGGGATAACTTTTTAAAAGTGATGAGATACTGACTATTCATGAAAGAACCTTTGACACAATTCCAATGTAATATTCAAATTTTTATAAGATATAAATGCAAAATAATTGAAATAAATTATACCTTATTATTTTTCACACACCTTGAAAATGAATACTAGCATTTTTTTTTTATAAAATCCTTTTTTTGTTAGCTTTTTAATTAACTATTGTATTTTAAAGGTTAGACAATTATCAATTCTCAAATGTATATTAATGTATAATGACAATTAACTTTGCATCTAAATGTTAATAATATGTTGGAAATGATCTTTATGATACTTGTACAGGTAAGATAACATAGGTGAACCTATGTGTAAATTTATAATAATTTATAAAAGTAGGCCAACAAAAATGAGCCCATAAATGAATAAGCTAATTGTATAGGTAGGGTGACAAAGATGAGGTCATACAGAGGCCAAAAAGTCCTCAAGCTAATATGTTTAGGATATGTATGTTGACCTCCATGCATGCGTCATAAGTCAAGTCGAGCTCACAAGGTGAATTCGACGAGCTTGTCTAATTGGGAGCTTCGGCGGACATCAAATCTCGAAATGATCTCCGATCGACGAGCTTCGGCCATCACGTTGAGCGTTGAAGTTGATCGAATAGCATCTTCATAATTCGACGGTCGGTGATCGGGAGGTCGCCGATCGCGGCCGAGCATGTCGAGGTCGGAAGCCGCGGCGTTGCCCAAATGACCCCGTTTGTGAAATTGATAACGTTGGCGTTAGCGTCCGAAATGTCAAAACTTTGTAAATGGGGTATTTTGCGGCTGTTTGGTCGGACGAGTATGCATTATCACCAGAACAATCATATCACAACACATAAATCGGTTGAAATACACTCGACGACATCAAAAAACCTCCGATCGACGAGCGAACTTCGATCACGTTGAACATCGGAAATTAGTCGGAATAGACATCTTGCATACCGGCGGTCGATCAGAAGGAGTCGTCGCGTTACATCATATCGAGGTCGGAAGCTGCGGCGATACCAAACGCCACGGCGATTCGGCCGTTAATGCCAAATCTATTAAATAAGGTGTCGCCGGTCAACATATCGAGCGAGCGATAATGCAATTTGAACCGATATTGACGATTTGACCAAAACACCAGCGCCGATCAACGAGCTGCGTCGTTCGTCGAACATCGAGTAACATAAAATCAACATATATATTGTCTATGTGACGATGTCAATGCGAAAATCTAAATTATGGCAAATAAAATAATAAAAAATACAAATACTATAAATACCTCTCCTAAAACCCTAAAACCTAATTTTTCCTATTCCCCTCTTGCGGCCGAAGCCCTCATGTCTCCCGTATGAGCTCCCTCTCACGGTCTCTCCCTCTCTCTCTCTCTCTCTCTCTCTCTCTCTCTCTCTCTCTGCATTCTCTGGGCACGGTGGCACCACATTCACGCTGCCCATCCCACATCTCGCCATACAGGGCAGAGCATGAGCAGCCCTGAGCTTCCGCGCACCCATGGTCCACGCCAGCACAGAGCACTCGCGTGCCCCACCCAGGTGCTCGCCTTTCATAAAGTGCACCCGCACTTCGTGATCTGTTTTGGTGGTAAACTCATAAATATCTTTCTTGGCGTGGCGGGCATCACAGGTGGTTTATCTACGCCCTTTTTTTGGCGTGGTGGTGAGATACTCGAAATATCCCATATCGGAGCGACGGATATTATCGAAATCAAAACTTCAAACCGACAGAGGACATGCATAACGATGATAAGAACTATGCTAATATAAAATTATTTTAATATTCAGTGTATATAAGTAGCTCGCCTTTCTTGGCGTGGAAATCTGTTCGGTATCTTAAAGCTACATGTCTTTCTTGACATGGTGGAAAATTCAGTACGTAATTTATTCCATCTCACTCTTGGCATGTGGCGGCCGATATCACGGGGGACGACGTCGGATCTGTAGAAATCTTCGAATTTTACAGACATAATTAATAAACTATTTAATTAAAATTCAATAATAAATCTAAAATTGATGTGTTAAATTGACATTGCAAACATATAGTACGCATGCACGCATTTCGTGGCGGGGAAATATGCTCTTCTTACTTGAGACACGTGTCTTTTCTTGACATGGGATGTGAAACATCCACCCATACATACCCTTTTTTTGGCATGGTGGAAAGCTCATCATTGTAGCACTTATGTGGGGATGGCTGGAAGCAAAATCTTGTTAAAATTTTATCTAAAAATTTATACTTGTAATAGAATTCAGTCAAAACAAGCAATATTATACAAATTACTTAGATTTAAATTAATGTTGAATCAAATATCTGCGTAGACCGACACTACTGAATGCTTCTTAATGTTTGAGGATGTCATTTAGTTGATTCAATTTAGTCTTGGGGCCAGAGTTAACAAACTTAAAATCTAATAATTATATTATAATATTTTTAATCTAATAAAATCTCTCGAGAGGGTAATTACGTATATGACGTAGATCGATCTATTATTAAATTAATAGAGTGAAATCAAATAATAAACTAAGTGATCAACCCATGATGGTGTGTTGGTAATATTTCAATCAAGGGTCCTCATAATAATAATAATAAATATATTTAAATTCTAATGTTAAATCATTATTAAATGATCAAATATTCAAATAAAGAAATAGATAAATTAAATGAAATTTATTATTTAAATTTAAAGTAAAATTCATCCACCCATCGGCAACCGTTTGTTGAGGGTGACAAATTAAGAAAATATTTGATTATAAAGAATTAATGTCAAATCAAATACATAACTATTTTCACACTCAAATAATCTTAGCTCGTAGGGCGTGTACGTATCCTCTCCATGGTTTTGCATGAAATGACATACATAAATGGTGGTTATGTGAGCTCCCCGGTGGTTCAGCCATGATATGGCCACTAAATTACTACGGCCGCACCATATATGTTCGACTTTCTCTTTGAATTGTGAATTATAGAATGCATTTGGTTGGGCAAAACCCTATCGGGTGGACTTAAGCTCTCCGACAAACTCCACCGTCTATAAGGATTGCTTGGACGGCAACACATGGCTGGCGACAGGATCATTGTCGGGTTGGGTTTACTCCTCCTCCTAAGTAGTAGGACCACACGACAGGATACGAAACCATGGATCTAGGCGTGTCATCGTTCCCCATCCGCTTTTAAACTAAATATAATGAATTTCATAAATCTCAATTCCAAACTCTATTTAATATATCGCGCTGAACGACTAACAATGGCCTTAATTGAAAGTTCTCTCGACGATAGTAATTAACTATTGGTGCATGCCTAAGAAACACGAACAATCGAAAGTTCTCTCTCTTAATTGAAAGTTCTCTTTGAGGTTTATCACCATGAGGAGGTAGAAGCCGTCAAGAGCTTGAGGATGGTAGACAGGCAACTACCATGGATGAGTTGAAGGAAATCAACTTGGGAACAGAGGATGATCCTCGCCCAACTTTCGTCAGTGCCCTTCTGCATGATGAAAAAGTTGAAGAAACAAAAGCTCTGCTATGTGAATTCAGGAACTGCTTTTCTTGGACACTCTGAAATGCCAAACCCCCTTAGGTGGCAATTCATAAACTTGCCATAAAATCAGCGCTAAGCAAGCTCAGATTGGAGATTGAAGAAGAAACGTAATTCGTGAAAACTGATTGCGGCTTTATCCGAGAAGAAAAGTATGATGATTGGATAGCCAACGTTGTTCCAGTGAGAAAGAAGAATGGTCAAATCTGTATCCGCATTGATTTTCGAGATCTAAACAAAGCATGCCCAAAAGATGATTTTTTCTTCAATATCGGAACTACTTGGACAATACTTTACGACATGTTCTCATTTATGGACGGATCGTGAGGATCAATCAAATCAAGATGGCTCCAAGAGGCGAAAAGCGCTCATTAAACGCCATGATTATATCGCTACCGCGTTCCATTTGGATTGAAGAATGCTGGAGCTACATATCAGAGGGCCATGACACGCATCTTCGACGAGTTGATTCATCAAAAAGTAGAATGCTACGTGGATGACCTCGTCGTCAAGAGCATAGATCGAAGAGATCATTTTAGTGACCTGAGGATAGTCTTCGAAAGAATTAGGCAGTACGATCTCAAAATAAACCCTCTCAAATGTGCATTTGGGGTTTCGTCTGGAAAGTTCCTTGCCTATATGATACGACATAGAGGAATTGAGATCGACCCTAATAAAATCGGCGATAGTGAATATACCCGTAGAAGAATCTTTGTCGCCGTTCGTGCGGACATTTGGCATTCATCCGACGCTTCATATCAATATCTCGGGCAGGTGTCAACCATTTGCTAAATTGATAAAGAAGAATGCACCATTTAAGTGGGACGACGAATGTCAAGAAGCATTCGATATTATCAAGAGATACCTATTAAATCTACTAATTCAGCAGCGCCAATACCGGGAAAGCCTCTCATTTTATATACAGTTGCATTAGAAGAATCTCTCGGAGCATTGGTTGCACAACACAATGAAGAAGGCAAGGAAAATGCATTGTACTATATCAATCAAAGATTGATAGGAGCTGCGAAAAAGTACTCTCGATCGAAGCATCTTGCGATCTTCGCCGCCCAGAAGCTTCGACATTACATGTTGTCACATAAGATAGCACTCATCTCAAAAATCGATCTGTTAAAGTTCTTGATAACAAGATCAGCATTGACAGGTCATTTGGCACGATGGACAGAACTCCTATTACAGTTCAATATTACATATGTATCTTAGAAAGCTATTAATGGGCAAATACTAGCATATTTTCTCGTTGTGCATCCTATCCCAGCAGATTCAGCAGTCAATGATGATTTACCTGATGAATAGATTGTGCTTATCTATGAAAAAGAAAAGCTGCAGATCTGAGAAATATATTTCGACGGTGCATCATCTATTAAGTCTGCTCAATCCCCAAATCTACCAAAAGCAAGAGCTGGCGTTGACCTTGTCTTCATAACACCAGAAGGTGGCATAATGAGACGTTCATAGAGGCTGACTGATCCAAGAATCAACAATGAAGTTGAATATGAGGCATTGGTGGCAGATCCCGAAGAAACTGTTGTTATCGACATTCAAAATTTAAGAATCTTTGGAGACTCTCAATTGGTTATTAACCAAGTGTTGGGTCTCTATAAGATTAACAAGCTACAATTAGTGTACTATCATAGGCGAGTGCTTGAGCTCATGAAGCAAATTCTAAACATTAAAATAGCTCGAGTTTCTCGATCAAAGAATGCAGTTACTGTAAGTAGCAAAGAGATAACACGACGACGATGTGTTGATTGAAGTATCCACTCGTCGAGTTCTGCAACCAAGAATCCATATTCCCCACAGGTAGAGGGGACATCAAACTCAAGCCAGCAGGAAGCAATTCAAATTGCTCCTCACTCTCCGAAAGAACGACAGGTACAAGAGACAGAAAAACTCAAAAGTACTGCAAACAAATCATGCAAAGTTTTCATAGTGGAAGAACCAGATGATTGGAGACAACCCTTCATCGATTATTTCAAGGCGCAAATTATCGAGCAATAAATCACTAACCATGCAAATTACAAAAAGAATCATACGATATGTTTATGTCAATGACACATTGTATCGTAGATCCTTGGAGCAAATGTGGCTGCGATGTTTAGGGACGAATGAAGCCAACAAAGTTATGTCCGCAATTCATGAAGGACTTTGCGAGGCGCATCAGTCAGGTCCTAAAATGACAACAAAAATTAAGAGGATGGGATACTATTGGCCTTCAATGGTGAAGAACTGCATAGAGCTTGCCAGGAAATGTCATGAATGTCGAGTCCAAGAGAATTTCATTCATCAACCTCTGAATCCTCTACACCCAATAATAGCATCCTGGCCGTTCGAAAGTTGGGGCACAGATATAATTGGACCGATTGATCCTCCATCATCAACGGGACATCGATTCATTCTAACAGCTACTGACTACTTCTTCAAATGGGCTGAAGCTGCTCCGTTCAAAGAATTCACCGTTGATCGAGTTGTTGATTTCTTCACTAATAATATTGTCTACAGATTCGGGGTGCCACGACAAATTATTTCAGACAACGGTCCAACTTTTAAGAGTGTGAAGATATACAGATTCGCTGATCAGCACAAAATCGATTGACGATACTCATCAATCTACAATCCAAGGGCCAATATTTAGTAGAGGCTTTCAATAAGACACTAGTAAAACTGCTCAAAAAAATTCTGACGAAGAATAAAACAAAATGGTACACTAAAATGATGGAATCACTCTGAACATACAGAACAGCTTATAAAACGTCAACCAAAGCCACTCCTTATGCTCTAACATTTGGAGTTGAAGGCACTCGCTTAAGTTGGTACGCCACGAGTGGTAAAATTCAATCTTACTCAAGATGAGAACGCCACGAATGGAAGAGTTAAATAAACAACGTAGACTCCAAGCTCAACAAAGTTTAGAAATTTACAGAGCGAGGATGTCTAAAGCATTCAATAGTTCAGTACGTCCTCGGACATTCCAGAAAGGTGAATTGGTTTTGGTGCTGAGAAGGTCAATCATCCCTCATCGCAAGATCGGTGGTAAATTTGAAGCTAACTGGGAAGGTCCTTACGTCATGAAGGTATGCGAAGGAGGAGCTTACCACTTATTGACAAGAATGGTCAACCCGTCACCAATCATCGACATCTCAAGAAATATCACAACTGACTATAGATAAGTATATAAATACTTAAATGAATCTTGTACTAGTAAGGCTTTCATATCAAATACTTATGTAATATCACTTGAAGATTCTCTCGTAAAATGAGAACGCATTTTCAAGTTACTGCGAAAGCCTCTCCCTGTTAGACAAGGGATACTTTTATATATTTAGCTAAGTTGACATCATGCTTCAAGCCGAGATCCTTAGATAAATATATATATGATAATCAGAACGAGCTTCATTTATTTATATTAAAGAAGTTCAAACTTTGTAATACATTTCTGAACTAGTTTGCAATCCCCCTATTAGACAGGAAATAATTTTTTTAGTTTTTATAAATCAAAGTTGTCAATCCTTCCTGAAACAGGAGATCTTCTTGTATATGCATTCAGGTTGACACCGAGCTTTATGCTGAGATCCCTTAATATATCTATAACTATTATTGTTAAAGTTGCAGATCTTACAAGAACAAAAAGAATCTGCTTCAATGCACGAAAAGACAATCCTAAATGTCAAAAATTTCCCTCCAAGATTCACCAAATGTAGAAGATCAAGTCAGAAGAACTCATAATTTTGAAAGCTTCAATTAACTAAGTTGAAAAAATATCAATCTCTATATTTTCAAGTCTAGGACACGGATGAGTTCTAAAGGTCGAACTCAGAAGCGGTAGGGTTCGCCTCTCACCAAACAAGCAGCAAAGCGCGATGAAAGAGCTCGTCGTCCTAATGACAAGATCGCCATCAGTTTAACTCAAAACGCGAGTAGTTCTAAAGGTCGGACTCAACAAGCCATAAATGAGTTGATGCTCTCCTCACTCAACAAGAAAAAAAAAGGCAGGAAAAAAGCTCGTCGGTCAATGATGATAGATGTCCAATCTCAAACCAGAACCAACTTAGTGACTACAAACAATCAAAATCGAAGAGATCTTTCCACTTGATCGATGGACCAGGACAACATAAGGAAACTCTCAATTTAGAGTTACTTCAAATCAATCTATATATTGCCTATAAGGTGATATTTCAATCTTTTTTCAAATGATCTGATCAAGCGCAACCGGTCAAAGCCAATTCCTCATCAGTCCGTAGAAAAACGGGGAGAGCGATTCCATAGTTCACACAAAGGCAATGGTCGAACTAAAAGAATTTAATGGTTATTCAATATGTTGAAGCACAGTGCTAGACTGATAACTCAACATTAACCTAATATGAGGAAGGCAGGGTGCACTCAACGAGTCGTCAAAGTAGCAACAAGACTTAAGATATACATATCTCAAATATATAGACAATCAATTCATCCTTCATGTCAAGCTTAAAGCGGGGGAAGGAATTTCGAATCTTAAATCAAACAAACTGATTCCTCCATCTAACCCGATCAAGCATGAAGCTAGGGTCGGAGGAAAGCCAATTTTGTGAAGACACAAAAGAAAGAGACTTTTAGCAAACCTATCGAAGCAGAGAGTAGATGGTAGAAGAAGCTCTTCAGTGAACCCATGGAAGTCGAAAGCATAAGTGATCCAAGGCCTGGTCGCCTTTAAAGGGTCAATAGTTTTTAACAAACATGGCTTCTATCGAATCATATTTGTTGGCATTGTTGACCCATATATGTCATAAGTCAGTTGAGCTCGCGAAGGTGAATTCGAGCATGCAAATCGGGCGACTCGGCAATCAATCGGTCGAAATGATCTCCGATCGATGAACGGACTCCGCCATCACGTTCGGAACGTCGTTATTGATAAGAATAAGCATATTGCATAATTCGACGTCGGCCGTCGAGGTCATGTCGCGACAAGCACTATCGAGCCGTTTGCGGCGACCTCGTTCGCGAAATTGATCGCTATGTTATCGTCGAAACGTCAAAACCTATCAAATGAGATGTTGTGCTCAATTGGACAGTATCGCGAATCACCGAATCGGATATAACAATCGGCGAAATACACTCGACGGAATCGAAAATTAGTCGAAATGACCCTCGACTGACCATCATCGCTCGTTGACATAAATTGGTCGGATAGCCATCTTGCATAATTCGACGGTCGACTGATCAAGAAGGGAGGTCGTCGAAGCACTGACACGCATATCGAGGTTGAGAAGCCACAACAATCACGACGCTCTCGAAATTGATTCTTTCTTTGCCGTGTATTAAATAAGGCAAGCCCGACGGTCGGAAATTCTCGAATATCGGCGGAAAACGCAAATTTGCGAAATTAACCGTTGAGAAACGACGGCTCGCGAAACGGTTGCGTCATTATCAGAACATCGAGTAACATCTGATACATATATGTAATGTGGCGATGTCGTGAAAATTCAAATTAGGCAAATAAAATAATAAAAATACAAATCCTATAAATACCTCTCCTAAAATCCCATTTTTCCTATTCCCTCCTCCCACTAAAGCCCGTGTCTCAGATGAGCTCCCTCTCACGGTCTCTCTCTCTCTCTCTCTCTCTCTCTCCCCATTCCCTCACGATTTTCTTCAGCGAAGCGGTGTGGCCTCAGCATCGTTTTCACCAGCGGTCGCACACGCCATTACTGCGCTGTCTGCGCCCTGCCGCCTAAGCGCATCGCTCGTCTTCGCACGAGCCAGTGTTGATGATTATCGTACCGTCTTTCTTGGCGTCGCGGTATCTTATTTGTTGGTTATAAGCAGTACACGCCTCTTGGCGTCTTGGGAAACTTACTTGTTTGCGTGTGTATAGATCGTCTGCGTCTTTCTTGGCGTCGCGGAGAAATCCGTTCGGTACGAAAGACTCATCATGCCTTTCTTGGCGTGGTGGAAAGCGCGATTCGGTGGTTTATCTACCATCCACTTTCTTGGCGTGATAGGCAGGCCCAACATACCCAAAGTAACCCCTATCTGAGGGACGTTGGGATCTTTGCCGAAATGTTGCCAAACTTCGGGGGCCTGCGTAAACGATAAGTAAACTATCTATGATATAAATTTGTTATTTGAACATTCGGTGTATAAGTATCAGACGCCTTTCTTGGCGTGATGGGAAAATCTGCTTGAACTTTTTAACGCATGCTGCACTAGCTCATTCAGTTGGTTTATATCACATCATCGCCTTTCTTGGCGTGGTGGACAAATATACGGTAGCCCTATATGGGACGACGAGAGATCGCCAAAATTTTACGACATGATTAATAAACTATTTAATGAAAATTCAACAATAAAGTTAAATTGATGTGTCAAATTGACATTGCAAATATATAAAGATCTTGTCGCGTCTTTTCTTGGCGTGGAGAAATATCGCTTCATACTGAGATCTTGAGACTTCGAGATATGCTTTCTTGAGATGGTGGAATGACATTAGGTAGTGTTCTTGCACCACCCAAACATCTTTTTTTGGCATGGTGCCAACACCCGTTATAATATGAGGCGATACCGGAAGCTGAAATCGCAAATAAAATTTTATCTAAAAATTTATATATGCAATAGAATTCAATCAAAATAAGCAATATTATACAAATTTCTTAAATTTAAATTAATGTTGAATAAAATACACCCGCATGGGCCCTGACACTACGTTGAATACTTAAACTTAGTGTTTAAGGATGTCGAGTTGATTCCGGTTTAGTCTTGGGCCGTCAGTTAACAAAACTTAACTAATAATTATATTATAATATTTTTAATCTAATAAAATCTCGAGAGGGTAAATCTTGTATATTATCGATCTATTTATTAAATGATAACGCGATGGTGGCGTGTTGGAATATTTCAATTGAAGGGGTCTTCATAATAATAATAATAATAAATCTATTTAAATTCTAATATTAAATCATTATTAAATGATCAAATATTCAAACAAAGAAAATAGATAAATTAAATGAAATTGATTATTTAAATTTAAAGTAAAATTCATCCACCCATCCACAACCGTTTATCGAGGGTGACAAATTAAGAAAACTTTTGTTCACAAAGAGTAAATGTCAAATCAAAAACATAAATATTTTTACACTCAAATAATCTTAAGCTTGTAAGAAATGGCGTGTCATTTCATGTGATTTTCTTTGAAAATAGTCTCACATAAATGGCGGTTCTGGACTATCTGGGATGGTTCTCGCGATATAACATTAAATTACTGTGACGGCCGTATGTTTCAAACTTTGCTCTTTGTGAATTATAGAATCGTTTGGTTGGGCCTCTGTCATTGGACTTAAGCTCTCCTTAAAAGCTCTGAGGATTGCTACAACACATATATTGACAAAGATCATACATCGAGTCATTCTCCTCCCATTAAGTAACCTGACGTAGAGATAATGAACTATGGGATCTAGATCGGCGTCATTGTTCCCATCAAACTTTAAGCTAAATATAATGAATTTCATAAATCTCATTCCAAAACTCCATATCTTTCTTCTTATACGCACGTTTAGCGACCAAACTAGCCTTAATAATCGAAAGTTCTCTCTTGCTAAGAGGGATAATTAACTATAGGTCTTTGTGAAACAGGAACCGGATCTAAAGTCACTCAAAATGAGGCTAAATCTGGGTAGTGTCTTATCTACTATTCCATCTGTCTTCTAAATATTTCACTGACATCTAATTAACTTTCTTCATCGAGAGGTTGGTGGCGAATTTTCGGAGCCCACAATGTACAAATAAGCGACAAAAGTGAGCCCCTAGAAGGTTGCCAACGAACATAGCACTGCATATATGGTATATTCTAATGCAAAATAAAAACCTTTCCTCCTATGTTTAGTAAAAATTGATAAGATGTAAAAGAATTAAATTAACATGATGTCATTTTGCATGCCGAAATCCCTAACATTTAGTAAAGTTTCATTAAGTTAAATATTTTAGTTTATGTTAGACCAGTTAAATTTTAGAATTTCATTTTGCAATGATCACAAAATATTTGACTAATCAATAATTCTTAAATACATTTTTTCCTTAGATATATTGATTTATGTTTTAGAATTATTTATCTTGTTGAGCTTCTAAACTCACTAGATATTACATTGAATGTTGTTTTAGGTACATGAAAAGACAAGGTAAAGTTTGAGTGAGGTTCAAGTTTTAATTGATGACATTATATTTTGGTGTATAATTTTGATGTAAATAAAAAAAAAATTCAAATATAAATATGATAAATGTTTTGAAGTTGGTAGATGCTTTGTAGTTAAATAAATTAATTTTTTTGGAAATACTGCTTCTTAATTACATGGCAATAATAGTCAAATTCCTTCTAGTTAAGAATAGATAGTTGTGTTGTTTTTTCGCCTTATGATTGACTAATTAAGGTTCTCATGAGGTGTGATAGAAAGTGATATCAGAGCAGCTAGATTCTGCGAATTAAATGTGAAAGCTAAATTAGATATTGTTATTATAGAACAAATCAAATGTGATATGACTGCTCCAGAGCATAAGTGAGGGGTGATCTTTTTAAGATAGTAACTAGACAAACCCTACATTGCATAATTACTAAAGATATTATACATGAATATGAATAAATGCATATGTAGTAAAAAAATAACTTTTATGAGTTATAGTGGTTATGACTAAGAGAATACCAAAATAAATAAATGACCAATCAACTCAACCTAATATATTTGCTGAGGTACCTGAGATAGTTGCACAAGTAGAGGAAAGTATATTCAGCGTAGAAAATATATCAGTTGTAAAAGAATATGATGCAAATACAAATAATGAAAATGATGATGTATATGATAAAAAATATGTAATCTTTAATAGTACCTACAATGTTTGTTATATTATGAACACCACCACCAACATCTATAGTACTATCCACAGATGAAAGTAATAATGTCAGAGAAAAGATTTATCAATACTTAAGAGTTATTTCAAAGCTTGAATCTACCTAAGTTCAAAGAAGGCTTAGATGCTAGAGTTGCAGAAAATTGGATAATCAGAATAGACAAGATTCTGAATGACATAAAATGTCCTACATATAGACGAGTGTCTTTGGTCATCTCTGTGCTGGAAAGAGAAGCATAATGATAGTGGAGGGAACAACAACATGAAAAATTTGAAGAAAAACCTGAACAGATGATTAATTGGGATGAGCTTGAACTAGTATTTACAGATTGATTCGTCCCTTTCTTTGTGAGACAGATAATGCAAGAGAGCTTTGTAAATTTGACACAAGGTTGCAAGTCAGTGATTAGATTAAATTAACATCATTGTCTAGATATGCCCTACAGTTGATTAGTACCACAAGTAAAAAATGTTACAGATTTTTGAGGGGGTGAGGGATCAGTTGTGCCAACCTTTGATTCCTTTATGCATCAAAGATTTTGCTAAGTTAGTGGAGAGTGTCAGATTATTTGAACATCTTTAATATAAAAATCTTTAACATTTAGTGAAATTACTTTCAGTTGAATGTCTCAATTTCTATTAGATAAATTATGATTCAAGCAATTCATCTTACTGAGCTTCTAAGCTCACTATGTATTACATTAAATATTATTTCTAGTACAAAAACAATAAGATATCGCACGACTAAGGTTCAGATTTTACTCAATGTCACTATATTTTGGCCTATATTTTTTATGTAAATAAAAACAAAATTCAGGTATGTATATGATGAATGTTTTGAAGTTGTTAAATGCTCTGTAGTTAAATAAAAGAAAATTTTTGGAAACCTTCCGCTTAATTGATTGGTTTTAATAGTCAATTTTTTTCTAATTAGAAATAGATGATTATGCTGTTGCTACACCTTATGATCAACTGATAAGAGGTTGTCATTGGGGTGTGAAATCCAAAGCCTTACAAGATATCAATAACGTGATAAATTGAATCACATGAGCATATCCATCCAAATGTTGTGAGTCTTTGGTGAGGTTTTAATAAATACAACCTTACCCTAACATAATTAAAAAGCTATTTTCAATTTTCAACTCACAGCATCTATGTCAGATTATGAGCCAACTAATTATTGTCTCAAAGCCCTCTATCTCATGAGCAAGATAAATATTCCTATAGTTCAACAAAGTCATCCAGTCATGATCAGCGGTATAATCTCCATCAACCTTATCTCAAGTATTTAGAGTTGGTTTCATGAATTCTCATTCTCTATTCATTCATATTAGAATTGCATCAGACATTAAACTTATTCTTAAAAAAGTTTTTTTCACAACGTATATATATCCATGTTATTTTTGGTCTACCGATTCTCCGTTATGATCCTTTCTTGAAGTATTTTGTACCCTTTCATGAGCATGTTCAAATATCAAAGCATATTATCTTTAATTAATGCTACTGCCACCACCCAATCTAACAAAATTATTGCTTAATCTATTCTTCTTAGTTTTGACACATTCACACTTAACATTTTCATCCCTAGCATGCTAAATTTGACTATTAAGGACTTCTTACTGCACAACACTCAAATTTATGCATCATATGTGGCCTAATTGTAGAGATAGATCTATGTCATTGTAATATTATATTATCACGTAATACTCTTGAAGCAATTTTTTTTTTTATTTTAATACCCAATATTAGCATTGTCCATATATCAATTTTCTATAATAATAGATTCAGGATATTTAAACTTATCACAATCAGTATTACTTAATCTTGTAATAATATTAACTATTATTATCATCACCAACTAAAATAGCATACCATGTATGCAATCATTGTCTTACTAATCTCAAGTCTTTTATGTTATAAATATTTTTTTTGTTAATACAATTTTACACTTATCTCAACTACTACAACTGTCATATATGATCAAAATACACAAAAGCAGCCAACTTTAATGTGCTAATCATTTTTATTACCAAAGCAAGGCATAGATTTATATTTGATGTAATCCTACTATAATTAGAAACTCTTGATCTTTCCAAAACTACTACTAACATTATTTAATGCTCCATCATATATAGTTATAATATCTTCAAAATGCTTTTGTCGCATATATCTTTATTTGTACTCACAAAATCAATTATCATAAAATTCCTTTATATCATACATAACTAAAAGCTTAAAAGGAATTAGCATTATACTTTATAGACAACTGAAAGGGCTAATCTGAATGGACCTGCATATTGTTTTATCAATGAAATGAAAAACAAGAAGCAATGACGGACCTGGTTAAACTCTGGTAGATCACCAGCTTCTAAAGCCAACCGTCCATGGGTTTCATACACCTAAAGACAAAGAAATACATTTGAACTTTTTGAAGATTCAAAAAGAAGAAAGCTACAGCAGCAGTATCTTCATAAAACTGACAGCAAAAACTTCTACAATATAGATGCAGACATGAAAAAAAATATATCTATGAAAAAAATATAGCTCATTTTGTATCCTTTGGACGTTGATGAGCATTTGTAAAGATAATTCTTCTGAGATGTCTGAACCATATGCAAAGCTTTCCCTAAGACTTCTTCAGGTCTTACCTGCAAGACAGGGATTGTCTCAAACAATTAAATACAAAGTTTAAAGTAGTTTTATGAAAATATAAGAACACTGTGCTTAAAATTCTAAATTGGAACCAAATACTCTGAAAATTATCATTACAAACACTAAATTTTAGGAGTATAAAAAGAATCAATACAGTTGCCGGATCAGGAGCCGAAGTAAGACGGAGATAACGTTTCTCTACATCCTGGCAGGTTCCTTTAACTGTAAGTGCATCCCAATAAATATCTTCAACTGCTCTGCATTGATCATCAGAACTTTTGGCAAGCATCAAAGCACTGGCTCTTCTTAAATACATATTTCCAACTCCAGCACCTTTCGGCTTGAATTGCTTGATATCAGCCTGCCTTTCCTGTGCCTTCTCAAATCGTTTCGATCGATGTTCACGCCGTTTCCTTTCTTCTGGTGAATTTTCCAGTGTGATTGCACTAGAATAATATTTAGTCAACTCCTGTTCCTTATCACTATCACTTGAAGAATTGCCATTCTCAGTTATGATCGATGTATCAAAAACACGTGTCTTCTTCAATGGCCTTGGAGGGGTTTTGCTTAAAAGAGATTGTTGAGGAAACTTCACGCTATTCCGTCCATTATCCATATTATTAAGCATTCGGCTCCCAGCCTAAAAAAAAAAAAAATAGACGAGAACATTCAAGCAAGTGGCCAACATGGATAACTACAAAAGCTAACTCCAATCCTCAAAAGCACGCAAGGTACTTAATAACGGTAAAAGCCTACAAGTGCTATTCAATATATTTGAATGTTAATAAACCACATAACCGATGAAGCTTTGAACAAAAACAATAATATGCAAGAAGTTGCCGTTATAACCATGAAAATAACCATACTGTAGTAAATACCAAATAGAACAAAACGCTAACCATCCTTTCAGTCCAGCCATTTTTTGTAGTCTCATTACTGACGGGTGCAACTTTTTGATCCTGTCTTTCCTCAGCAACAGGCTCCCACCGACTTTTACTGCGTCTACTTGGAAATTTTGGCATAGTTGGGACTGTACTTTGTAAAATGCTGTGATGATATACTTTTTATCAGATATGTCAACTCTTTGACAAGTAAGAAACAGTAAAAGAACTAATGATATTCATGAAATAATAAAAAAATTCAACAAAACAATTATTGTTTCAGTAAGGGGTAAAATATACAACTGATGTATTAGTACCAATTTCAGCCATTGGTATGGATGCCATGCCTATTCCACAAAAGATACGAGCTTTCTTCTTAAAACAAATCACAAACCAAAGTTTTCAGTACAAAAGCTCAGGAACTCTTGTTACGGAAGCCTAAAGAGTGTAACAGATGATTAATGAGATCAATATGGAGGCATTGTTCGATTTACCATTATGGATCTACACGAGACAGAGAATAGGTAGCAACTATTAGATTGGCCTCCTAAAAAGGTGTTCCTTATACATCCATTCTCATCTACGCCTATTAGTAAAGCAATAAAACACACCACCTGTGTTGTTTGAGAAACTGCATTTTGACCGCATTTTAGAAAATCTGTGGTAGGAAAGCTACGCTTTCCAACTTAACCTGATTGAGTGCAGGATTGCTAGGATGCTGCAATTCAACTATTTTTAAAATTTAAAAAAAAATTAAAATACCCACCACAACATTTTAGACGGTGGATTCAACACTATGTTTTCATACCGTAGCAGTTGCTTCAAACAAACCCTTAATTGCAACACCTTTTCTATTCTACATGATGGACAAACACAAGGACCGATTTCCCACTACAACAAAAGACCGATCAGCTCATAATGATTCATTTTGATTCTTGTCAACAATATTAAAAAAAATTTCTCTATGATGTTCAACAATGTTTTAAAGGCAGGGGAGTTGAGCAGAGCGTTTTAGCTACCATTGAGCAAAGCATAAGCCCTAAGGCACGAGGCAAAAGCCGCACAATAAAATTAATAAATGACTTAAAAAATAAATATAAGCATAAAATAAAAAAAACAAAAACTTGTAATCATTTAATTTCAATTTCAAGCTTCCAGGATTAAAATCTTTAACACAAAGCCACTACAAAGTTACAAAAAAATGAAAAATAAGTTGGCAGTTTGAGACTTAAAAAAGAAACTAGTCATGTATTAACAATAATATTTATGATTCGCACTCTAATTTCATTTTAAAATAAATAAAAGGCCAACTAAAAATATATATTAAACTTACTTGATTTTTCGATTAATTTTTTTTATTGAGAATATGTAATAAAAATATGATTTTTGCATGTGTAGGATTTTGTGATTCAACCTCATTTAAATTAGTAATGGGCACACTTCGAATGACAACAATATCAGATAAATTTTCTTCTTCTTCCATCCAAAAAAAAAATATTGTGGAAGCAACAATCCACTCATTATCAGAGTCTGTGTCATTTACTAAAGTTAAATCAATAAGAGTCGATTTATTCTTTAGGGATAAATTTAGTTAATAAATATATAATAATATGAGGAGAACACCTCATGGAAGGATGCAAAAGGCACGCTTCGAGCATGCTTTGAAGAGTTGGAGCGTACGTCTCATGAGAGGATGACCATAAAGTACCAGAGAATATGAATATGACCCAAAAGGATCACAAAGTACCAGAGAGTACCTCAAGGTAAGTGCCAATAGAGGATGACCATATACACGAGAAACCAAATATGATGTCCAAGAAAATTTGATAGCTTTAAAGGAGAATGATTTTTATAAAAATGTCATAAAAAGGAGAATTTTTTACATTAATCTTTTAATGCATGTGAGGCTAGTGCATTAGCTTTAGTTTCATTGAAGGTTGATCAATTCATGATCAATTAAAATATGCTAGCATCATCAAAAGATGGGTTTCATGCTGATAGATTTTGTTAAATATGCAAATGGGTCTTTCAATTGAAAGAATCATCAGATGTGTTGTTCACATGAGATGGATATGTTATTTAGCTTGGATAAAAATAATTTATTTTTTTCTATAATTAAAATCAACATCATTAATCAAGTCAATATGAAACTAATATTGTCTAAGCGGTGGAATTTAGATGGGCATGGCATCAAGCATGGCTTTGAAATCATTCACTTAAAAATAAAAAGATGGTGGCAGGGGAATAACTTGCAGTATTCAGGGAGGTAGTGATACAAGCTTGTGAGATTTATGTTTCCACAAAAGTGTGAGGATATTGCAAACATTTGCTTTCAAAATTTTGAAGATCCAGTAATGTTCAACTATTTTGGAGAATTTAAAAATAAATTGAGATTGTTCTGATCCTATTCACACTACAGATTATAAATAAATATTTCTACCCCCTCCTTGAAGCCACTTGACAAGAGAGAGAGAGAGAGAGAGCAAAGGGAGGGAGGGAGAGAGAGAGAGAGAGAAGTTAGATGTTTGGTGAGTGAAGAAATAAAAAGAAGTTTATACCGCCTTATCCTCTTTTTCTTTCAAGTCATTCTACAATAGTTTTGTTTATCTATCTTTTGGTCAATCCTCTACCCTACATTGTGCACATAAAACTTTTTTTTCTGTTATCTTTAAGAAATGCTACTCACATGGTCTCTCCAATATAATTATTTTTTAATAGGTCCACTTCAATTCACATCCACCCTAGCATTCTCATTGTTTCCTAAGTCAACTTGACCATCAATGACTTCTTTATATCCCAAAAACACAATTCCATATGTAGCTAGGATTACATACAATTTTTCTTCAATTATTGGTGGCATTCTAGTATCACATAGATTCATAAATAAGTTGACCATTAACAATCATCTTTAACTCTAAAAATTATAACTTAGTTTATACCATATTCTTCTTTAAAATTAAAGTTGATAAGAATAATTGCTTGAAAATTGACTCTACGCAATTTTGACTCTACGTAGAACTCTATTGTAGGCTTAAAATTGATTTTCAATCTATTTGTAGTTTTATCTGTCTCACAAAAATATTAGTTTTGAGTCGACTCAAAATGCGTATACATCTATAATATATTAAATTTAATATAATATATATAATCAGAAAAAATATAATGTATAACTACATTAACAATTAAATAAAGTCAACTTTGAGATAACTCAAAATTGATCATGAGTCAACTGTTTAAATCAAATTATTTATTGCAAAATCAAAATTACATATGTCGCATCAAGCCAAACTCTTCTGAACTTAACTCGATATTAACCTTATGTATAATAGATCAAAGACACTTAAATCTCTCACATTTATGTTAACTTGATCTTTCAACATAACAAGTACTCAATAATAGTTTAAAATTTTATATCATAATGGTCCTAATTCCACTATTCCTAAGACCTTTTATCTTCATTGTTCTAGCTTTCAACTATTTTATCAATGGTTTCAATTAATAAAAGTAAATCACAAATAGCATAATTTTAATATCATTTATAAGCATTTTCATAATCAACACAAAATAAACGACTAAAAGTTGATCATTGATATAATCTTATTATGATTGGGAATTGTTTCATATCTATATAATAGTTCTTTATGATAGCCAATGCTTAATATATAAAATAATTTTAGCATTCCTTAACACAACTTAAAACTTTAATACTCACTTACATTACTTGTCATATGCTTTTCAAGATCATCAAAAACCATATAAAGATCATCCTTTGTTATCAATCAACCAATTATTTTCTATTATACCAATGTAATTTTCAAAAGCCTACATTCCATTGCCCTCTCCAATAACTTCATTATATATCTTATAAATTTGATTCATTATAATCATTACATCATGAATATCTCATTTATTTTTAAATAATAGTTCAAAATGGCTCTTCTCAAATCATCTAGCATCCATTTAATATTTAATATTTCATTTGTAAAATACCAATCGTTGAAAATTAAATTATAAAACTAATTTTAAAAATCAAACTTTGATGTCATGAAATCAATTTATAGATAATCATTATATGCATGGATCATGGCGCAAAGGTCACCAACATAAATTACATGAGACATAAAATATGTAAACCTAATTTAAAATTAATAGTAATGAAAATTATAGGGTTGAACATGAATCAAAATCTTAAACCATAAACCCTAAAATTAAAACCTATACTGTGAATGCCAAATTACATTATAAAATTATTTATTATCCAAATGACTCTAATATATACTTTCATAAGCATGCATAAAAATGAGTAGTATTTTTTGACTAACCTTGTGTTATAGTTCAATAAATAAAAATAACATCAATATCACAATTTTTTCAAAACATGAAAATTGCTCCCATAAAAATCCATATTGTAATATAAAAGAGGCAGTCAATGCCCAAGTTTTTTTATTGTTGCCCATCAATTGATGTAAAATAAAATCAAAAAATACATCCGAAAGTTCTTAAAATAGATATAATTTGAATAAAGCAAATGCTAGTGTTAAATCTATCAAAAAAACAATGGTCAACAATCCATAAAGCTAACTGAAAAATAGTTCATGCAAGATATTCAATGATAATGATTATGGTCACTCATGTAGCCTAACATAAGACCTCATTTTCCAATTTGTTTAGATCATAAAGAGAAGTAACATATTAATCTAGTAATTTTCCTTTTTTTAATGCTTGGAAGCAAGTCGATAAAGCGAACCTTGCAATAGGGATGTAACTAAGACGGCTAAACCCCGACTCAATAAATAGCTCATGAGCCGAACCTAAAGAACCAACAACTTGATTCATCAGCCCAATTCGTTTAACAAAATTTTAATATAAATTATATTTTATAAAAATCTAAATTACAAAGTTATAAAAGAAACCTATAAATCCTAGTTTCCCTATTTTTCTCTCTCCAATTGTTTTTGTGATTTTATTGTCACTACTCTTCTAATTAACATTAATCTTCTCTCTTTATGCTCAAGCTAAATGAATCAAGTTCAAACTTGATTAATTAGTCAAGCTCATCCTAGTTGTGGCTGAAACAACTCGAAAAATTTACATCGCTTCTTGCAACCAAGTTCATGAAGGGCGCATAAAAGTAATAATTTGAATCTTTCAGTGCTATCAGCTAGATTATACAAAGAAATCACTTCAATATATGTATTTGAGATCCGTTTGTTTAAGGATGAAAAAACAATGGTGGAATAGAATAATATCAAACAAGATGCAAAAGTGCATGTAAACAAATCAAAATAAGAAGTACTGAAGTGATGGAAGTGATTGCATCCACATATGAAAATAGCAAAACACAATAAAATGAAAAATGTACTTCTGATCAGCTCCATTTGAATTGGAGTTTGATAAGGGAAAAAGGGGCTCCATATCCCAATTCTTTGTCCAAAGTGTGCCATCATCTTTTGCCTTTGCAATGATCTGAATAACAACATCAACATCAGTACAACAAAGAAAGTACCCTCGGCTACTTCGATAACTTAAAATATAAAATTTTAAATGGGATAAATTCAGCATGATCAATTTTTTCTTTGATCTCAAAATGTCTAATTAGATATCAAAATACATAAAAAGAAAAACATATGTAAAACATTTGCATGTGTCTCATTATTAACACATAATAATAGAAACAAAGGGACCAATCAATTAATTAGTACTTAAATGCATCAAATATTAAAGATGAAACTCAACATCTAAGTATAGATTCCATAAATTAATCTCAGAATATTATAGTCATAGAAGAAATTCTTAGCAAAAATATTAACAAAAAGAAGCTCCCAACGTTACAATAAATAAAACGCATGTACATTCTTGAAGATTGTCCTTTGTAACTCCTCTAGATCATGTACAATCCATCAAACAGCCCATTTTAGAATGGCCTTGCAATGATTATACTTAAATAGTACTATGGTTCTTCAGACCAGACTAGAGTATCAAAATCATATAAGTATTTAAGCCTAACCTAGACACATATAAACTTTGACCAAACAAGATATGTGCATCTTTATGTGTGAAACTAAATTTGGCCAAAGCTTCCGCATACTAAACCAAACCTAAACATAGAAAGAAAGGCAGATAGGTAGAAGATAGATATATAGATGAATCGGGTGCGTTTAGATATGTTCCACAGATTGGATTAATAGCCTATTTTCTATGAATTGGCAATAGTTAAAGGAGAACTCTCCCCATTAAAATACTTATTGAACAATTGTCATAGGTAACTATATTTTATTATTGTTTATCATGTGTCAATAACTATATATATATATATATATAAGGCACGCTTTAGTTCACTTGGTCATTGCCCATGTGTGTGTGATGGAATTTTCTCTTTATTGGAGGCAATTCTATGAATTTATAAACTACTTTCTCTTCCAATCATAAAGTATCAACCATTATTTTTCATCTTCTATCTGAAAACTACTAGTCATTGAGTATTATCACTTTATAATAATCTGAACATCCATCATAGAGTATGTATCACAAATGAGGATGATCAAAAGATATGACAAGGCCTATAAGAAATGTTTATTTTCCCTATGAAATTCACAATTCAAAATCACTAAAATTTTCTCTCAATATTATAAACAAGTGGAATACTAAATTCAAATCATTTTAAAGGCTACACTAAAAAAATTATGTGATGATCAAAACAACCAATGATATTGAAAAGGCATGGTGAGCCTGGATGGAGCAACTAAAATCTCAACTATTTCAAGTAAAACAGCGAATAAGGTAATGCATCCAAGATCGCAACCATCCTAGGAGTTGGCATTTAATTTAGAAAAAAAATACTATGAAGCCTATTAGAACAATAAAAACTTGGATATTATGAGTGATAAAGATGGAAATCTAGAAACCTTAAACAAGAACACCTACCCACTCTAATAATACTATCATCAATTACAATCTATTACAAGAAAATGATATGAGAACATCATCATCTAAGAATCACGATTGGCCTTAAACCAACCATTTGTATCAGCTTTATGAGTTTCTCAGAAACCATTCATCCCTGCTTAGTATTATATCAAGTGTTAACACATTTTGAACAATTATTTTACAAATCCTCTATCCAAGATACTTTTGGTCGACCATTTTTCTACTCAATCTTTGATATTATTTTTATCTACTTGTCTTATAGAAGTATCATTCCATATGTTGCAAATGTCTAAACCACCAAAAAATAATTTTGCATTATATTATATTCAATAGATGATAGTCCCAAGTCCCACCTTCTCTCTAATATAATCATTTCTTAATCTATTATTATAGTTTTCTCACACATTCACCAATAATATTCGCATGATGGCTATACTCAATTTGAAAATAAAAGACTTCTAACTAATCCTCAAACTCATACAACATAGCTAACATAAGTATAGCTTTACAAAATTTAATATTAAGTCTCTATGATATTATCCTATCATATGATAGTTTTACAACACTTCTACATTTTAACTGCTCAATCTTCAGTTCAAAATCATATCATCATTGCTATCCCCATCAAGCTTCATAATAAGTTCACGATACTTTAACATATCACATTTATATATCACTATATCTTCTAATAAATATTGGTTAATTAATAGACCACACCCACAAAATTGCATATCTCCTCTTTTTTTTTCAACTATAATCCCATTATAGTTGAGATATCTCCTTAATTATTCTAACTTTTTGCTTAGTTCAAAAAGGTCTCATTGTTGAGAACAATACCATATGAAAAGCATAAGCACGACCAATACAAAAAAGTGGGAACTTAATGTTAATCATGGATATAAATATACAACGATCAAGAACAATATCCTTCCATAACTACCTCTAATGTTAGAAAATATTTCATCATACAAATCTTTAATAACTAGCATACATTTGACACAGCTTTCTCTTTGATTTGAACCAAATTACTTATGATAATACTCAATCATGTGCTTTCTCAAAATCAATAATAATCCTTTCATTATTTTCTAAGTTTTTTTGCATATTGGCATAAAATTAGCATTCATGATAAATCTTCTAAACATAAAATCATATTTATCTTTTGACATCAACATGATTTTATAAGTCTTATGCTCTATTATCCTAACTGATCACAATCCTAAACATCAATTTTTTATTGTCCAATCATTTGTTGCCTTCTTAACCTTAAAATTTTCATTAAAAGCACTTTTTAATCTAACTACTCTAATATCACCTATAACTATAAAGCTCAACAAATATCTCATCTTGGACCATAAAATTATAAAAGAGTGCACAATCATGAAAGAAAGTAATGCCACAAGATCTACAAAGAGAGTCACATATCAACAACAAACTAATGATTTGTTAAGAAAAATCAAAATGATAACATGTAGAAATAAAATCCAAAAATAGAATCTTATAACTCAGAGATCAGATTAATTCAACAATATTATCAACATAATAATCTCAACGTAGAAAAATAGTATCAGGGTCCTTCCATATCAAAAAGTCCATAAAATATGAAAGCATGGCATTTATTGCCTTTATTTAAAACCTTGTTACATCATGTACTCTATAACTTTGTGTGAAATAAATAAAACAATTTGTGCATCTTTTCATCAAAAACTAAATTGAATACTATAAATGCACGTCCATGGTTTCATATGATTAGTTCATGAGTAAATTTTCAAATTAAACTAATTCAAAAATAATCTGAATTCTTCAAATAGTTCTCACCTCTGACAATATAAGTTTATTGGCAGCCCTTTGTGCATCATCCTTGCATCGAGAGAAACACCTCTCCACAAAAGCACGTACAGAGGGGGGGAATGCTCCTTGCTAACGACAATAGATCATAAAAAATAAAACAATTACATTTTAACCAAAAATAAATCAAAATAGTGAAATGAATAATAAAGGAAATGCTCCCAACTGAGAATATTAAGAGCACTTATAGTTGACATCCAAGGTTATAGTTCATGAAGAACAAAACATGACTATTAAAAATATAATTAGCAATTAAAATGCAATCTCAAGAAGTAAGACTCCACCAAACCATTAAAAAGGATATTATCACAATTCTCTAAAAGCACCAATAAAGAAAATACTAGTACTAACATATCAATATCTTGAAACTATATCATTAATCTTCATCAATTTGATCATAGAAGAAAAACAAATAAGAAAATAAGAACCAGTAAAGATGATTTATGTTAGCTATACATCATAAAATCTCTTCACTATTCAAAAAAATAGTTGTGATCTCAAGATATAGAAGTTGAATTACTTCACAATTTCCACACAAAAATATAAGATGAAGTGATCCAAAAGGCTCTCAGTAAAACAAACTTGCATGAAATTAGAGCTATTTGATCACAAGTCTCAGCTTATTATTTTCTTTTTTTTTCATATATCCTACCCCTTCCATTTTTAACACTAAAATAGCATTCAGGAGGCTAAAGGCATGAATGATTATTAAATTAACACTCTTCCACAATTATTTTTAATATTAAAATATCAAAGTTTTTAAAAGGCTAGACAAATGAAAAATAAAATAATAATATTTAAAGGTCCAACACCAAAAGTATTATTTTAATGCCATTTACTTCCTATTTCACAAGGTGATGGCTAAGAAATGATAGTGTAAAATTCTAAATAGATAAAGGATACAATTAGTATTATAATTTCTAGTTTCATGCTTCTTTTAGGAATAGTTTGGATTGTTTGTTTTCTATTAGAATCTCTAATTAATTGCTTTATAATAAATTCCAATTGAATTCACTCTCTCTCAAAGTGGCAGACCAAACACTTAACTAATCCCTCTATTCTTTCTTCTATTTGCTTTCTTATAAGTGTGCTCACTATAATATTTTTTCTTACCTTGCTCTCTTCGCCTGAGAAAAAAAGCATTGGAAGGAATTTTTATGCATCCAAGAGAAGTGATATAAGGTGTTAAATAGTAAAAGAAAAGTTCATGGAGATGAGGTGATTGTAAGAATCCACATGAAGATGAGCGAGAATTCCTCTAAGGACTCAACCATGAAATATATTTTCATTCATTATGGTTGCGAAGCTGAAGTTGTTAACTTTAAATGATTAGTGACTGCAAACAAGATTCACAAATAAACTGAGCACTCAGAGAATTACTTCTCAATTTAAAAAATACAACAATAAATGAAAAATAGCTTTTTCTAGCCTTAAGTTATACTTAGAAGCACGTAAATGGTGAAATGCAAAACCCAAAACCCACGTCATTTTGAAGAAGTATAGATTTTGGTTAACGATCAATTCTAGCCCATGGTACATGATGATTAGAAATGGATCAAACGGAAACAATTAACAAAAAGGTTTGAGTAAAATATGCCGGTACCACAACTTAATTATGTAGAAAGGTAATTGACCAAGAAATCTCACTACAAGAAAAATTTGTCTTCATTAAGTATGTGATAAAATTATATGACGAACTCTGATTGGAAGTGAAGCTCTTCCCAACGAGACTATTGTAGAGGCTAATACCAAAGTGATGGCTTTACAAAAAAAAAAAAACTTTGAATCAAAGTATAAAAAAACAAGACAGAAAAAATGAAGATAGAGAGAAGAAAATCAAATAAGATAAAAGCTTAATCCATGCTTACTACAAAATGAGGAAAGTAATAAAAATTGGTGGAAACTCCATCCAAAATAAAAAATCAAGAATTCAAGTGAAGGAAAGCACTGTCAGGAAAGAGGTGTCCACGCTTGACACATTGAAGGAAGTCAATCCAAAACTCACCTTCATGAGTTGTGACAAGAAAGAATTACTCAAAAAAGAACTATTCCACCTCATTTTCTAAGCAAAGATGTCTATTGTTCTAGTCATCTGGAAGCTGAAAAATTTTAACCACCAAAAAGTTCATAATGGAGTAGTTGGGGATGATTAAAAAGTTGCATCCAAAAATGCACTCCTTAAGTGCGTCTAGAAAAGGGTAAAGCACAAGGTTACAAGCAATGTCCATCAAGTTCATCATCCCAAGAAATTTAGATAGCTTATGAGATAGTGTCCTTAGATGTTTGTCTCATATTACTTAATAGAATTTATTTATGGGAAAGGTATGGTATTTACTATAAAAATTGCAAAAGTAACATCTAATAAAAGATGAAAAAAAAATTCACATTAAGTCAACAGCTACGCCCTTTATGGATTATGTATCTCAAGTTTATGAAAAAAAAATGATAAATTATATTGTCAAAGCTTTATATAGTTTCCTTGCAAGAAAAAAATTAGAAAAAAAACTAGAAAAAAAACATAACCTATCCCTCTCATGTGGTTATTCTTATCAAGAAATAGCTAGTACAACTCTTGCAAAGGTACCTAATAATATTCAAAGAGAGGAAAAGGTTGTCACCCATGAGTGCACTGGAGCATGCATTGCCCTAGGTCTTTTTGTGAGTGCACAAGAGCATCCATCAAAGAATCTCTCTTGTCAAATGATCATGCTTTCTACTTACATAATACCCCAAACCCCTTCATCAGGGTAATGAACAATATTCATGTTTTCTTAAGTCTTTTCCTTATTATAAATTGAAATGATATATGATACGCAATAACTTAAAGGGATTTCATGTATAAGAACAATATCAAATCTAAAATACCTTGGACTAGATTCATATTTAATCATGTCGGTGAGTCCATCCATATTTCATACTAAACAAGGAGAGTTGAAGATTGAACCTAGGATGGTCAGAGCTATCTAGATTAGTTTAAACATAGCATTGTTACTAAAGTGAGAAAGTCATGGGTACATGATAGTATGTTGGAAAGTTTATTCATCATTCTTACAAAATAGCAACCATTGTTTAACCACTGATAAAGATTGATAGAAAATTCTTGGAAGGCGAGCATATGAAACATTCCAATTGTCAAGAAGATAATCACAAAACACTTATTTTAGAACTTCTAACATGCAAAATCCATTTGAGTCGAGACAAATGCATCCAAATAGCTTAGTTTGAGTCGTGTTGATACATGATTAAAAGGCTCTATCATTCTAAGATGTTATAAGTGGCACATTTCATGCCAAATTTACCGCATATATGACAATGAGTTACTCGTTCAAATCAAGTAATATGACATCAAATAAACTAACAAATTAAATAAGACGATCATTATTTACTCAATACAAAACTCCAATAAATGATTTATTTGCAACAATTCAACCTAGTGGCCATATATAAGGGTGCCCACAGTAATTTGTTTGCATGCTCAAGGCCACAGACTTTAGCAACTACACTAACTTTATTTGACTCTACAAATACAACCACTATTACATTAGGAGTAAAATGAATTGTACTCTAATCATATGTTGTGGCCTAATTTTATAGTCTTCTAATTTTTTTGAACAAAATATCCACACAATTACCTCTAATCACATAATTTGCTTTTTTAGTGGATAAGCTCAAAAAATTCTGCTTCCTACCAAACCAAAAAATTTGATGATCTAGAAAAAATAATATTTGCTACTATAAATATTTTTTATTGAACTTGCATCTAATATAGCCATTATCAGCATAAGAAAAACTTACAAAATAATAAAAATTTTAAATACCATAAACCCAATCTAAAAGTTCTAATAAAATAATAAATTATATGATTTATTGTAGTTAAATGAAATTCCTTGATATTGGCCTAAATATAAACACACACACACAAGTAATGGAACAAGCCTTCAACACATAGCATTGAATAGGGGTGTTAAAAAGCTTTATGTTATTTTTGGTTCAATAGTCGATTGTGCTTGAGTAATTTATTATAAAAACAAGACATACTTAAACAAGTTTTTCCATGTCATATACACTACTATGAAAAGCATGCATGTGATTCCACTAATCTATGATCCTAACCTTTCAATTTTAAAAAATAATCTCAACAATTCAAAATTTATTAACTATATGTGGTTCGCCACTTCATTATTATGTTTCCACCAATTCTAAATTCTTATCTTTGATTCAAAATCTTTAAATCACTTCAGTGGCTTTATTCGTTTAGGCATAAAAGATTTCTAAAGATTGCATAGAATATTAAGAATTAGAATTTAAAACATTAAACAGCTTTTATGAATGTATCTGTTGACCTACATATGTGCTCCATTAAAGCACGTCAATCAAAATTAGATGAAATTAACGCGCCATCGCGCAATTAAGAAATCCAAAAACCCTATTATCTGCTGACGAAATCACTTAAAACTACGTCAATTTGTGAAATTGATCACGTCGATATATTAGAAATGCACAAATTAACTAAATGAAGCCTAACGAATCGATTGATAATCGATCAATTAATTAAAATTAATTTTTGTAATATAATTATGCGCATACCGAAGTCGAGAAGCCCCTACGACGCCCGAACAACCTCCGTTCACGAAATCGACTGCGTCATTATCGCCAAAACGTCAAAATCTATCAAACGACACCTTCCGCGATCAATTCAACAAAGTCTACGCGAACGTCGAGCAATTCAAATGCGACATTGTGCAATTTCAACTTAATTTCGCTCCGATTATCACCAGAGTGGCTCGAACGACCTCCGATCGCAAAACGGACATCGTCGTTGCGTCCAGCATAGCAAAATCACCTAAAATTGATAACCGTATTACTAGGGTTCGTGGGGTAATTCGTCAAAAGATTTTGCGCAAAATTATTAATGATAGTAATATTATTATGTCAAATTGCAATTAAAGTGACTAATGGTTACCTAAACTAAACTCCCTTAATATCTACCTAATTAGCCGCCCAAATCAGCCAATCTGGCTTGGCCCCTCGATCTTCCAACCAATTTGGCCTTTCTTCCCTCCAATCAAGCTTGCCGCCTAATAAACCCCATCTGCCGCCACTTAGGCAGCCAATTAGATTACTCGATATGTCCTAATACCCGAGCAAAAGAGGAAAGCCCTCATTCACACGTGACCCTCTCCCGAGCTCTCTCTTATTTCGTTCAACCTCTCCGTCTTGAGCGACCGAGCGCACGGCTCCCTCTCTGTCTCCCTCTCCCGTCCGTCTCGAGCAACCCAGCGCATGAGGCCTTCTTTCCCCCTCTCTCGTTTTGACTGTCCAAGCCGAGCAACCGAGCGAGACCTCCTTCGGTTCATCCGTCCAAGCCAAGCAAACCCTAGCCGAACGACTCAACTCCATCTTCCTTCCTCTCTTGCAACCAGAATCTCCAAGTTGTTTCCTTTCAACCTTTAGTTCCCTATTACCATTTTATTTTCTCTTGGTTGGATGAAATGGGTTCGGCAAGGCTTCCTTTCATGAATATATGTTATGCTTGGGTTGCTTTTTTATGCAAATACAATGAGGAAGGAATGTGGAGTTCCTCAAGTGAATTGGTTTGATGCATTACTTTAATATCAAGTATTCACACATGTTTACTCATTGCATGTGACTATTTCAATTCTTTTTGGATGAAATGATTTTAATAACTCCCTCCTTTACTTGTTTGAAATGAGATTAAAACTTGAGCATGAAGTTTGAGATGATGTATGGCTCAAACTTCAAGTTGCATGCAAGTATTCATCTATTTTTTTTATGCCTTGGGTTTTCCTTCGAATGAGATGGTTTGATGAATTTCCCTCTTATATGCTCGAAATGAGATTAAGGATTTAAATATCAAGTTTGAGATGACGTATGGCTTAAACTTTGAATTGCATGCAAGTATTCATTTATCTTGTGCCTTGGTTTCTCTTGGACGGAATAAATTTGAAGAATATTCTCTTCTACATGACATGTGATGGGGTTATTGTTGAAAATGTAAAAAAAAAGGGGGCGATGAAGTGTTTTGTGGCTTAAAAAATCACTTTGTTCTTAAATATTCATTCTTATGGTGTTATTGTGCTCCTATTTAAGTTGTGAAATAGGATTATGATGAAAATCAATAGGATTGTTGCATTTTTCTACCATTTAACAAGGTTTAGCCTGGTTTTCATTTAGGTCTTGTTGTCATACGAATGGTTAGTTGTTTTTGCTAAATCTGAAATTTCTGATTCAATTTGGTCGCTTGCTTTAAGTGACTTGAGCCCTCTTTAGGTTAGTATATTAAAGAAAAGAAAAAAAATGGGGGGTGGGGGTTGATTTGCTAGCTTACTTTTCTTTTCCTCACTATGGTGGAGGTCAAACCTTGGATTTATTCCTATGTTAACATGAAATTGGAAAGCTAGTTATGGCCTAATGTGATCATCTCAATTGCTTCATTCGTTGAAACTTGAATCCAATGTGTTTCTTTTTTGTTTCTCCTCTTTTATGCATCAAGTTAAATGCCTTTAACAAGGCTTTAATCCTTGAAAAGAATCTATTTTGCTGTCCATAATCTGACTTATGTTGGAAAATCATTGAGGGTTAGATATTTAATGCCCATTCTCATCTTTGAGTAAGCATGAAATAGAATGCAATAAAGTTTTCAGGTTTGAAAGTTTCAATATGTTACTTTCTTAAATTTGTTTTGGTTATTAGTTTATCATATCATCAATTTTGATTTTGAAACAAAAGAAGAGAGCTTGTGCCTCCGTGCTTAATCAATCAAAGTCTTCTTGGGAATCCTTCTTTCATGATCTATGTTTTCCCTTTGGAATCACTAAGAAATGGAGACGCAGTATTTGATATGTGATATGGCCCAAGCTTGTTAGGCTTTGGCTATCAAACCTCCATTTATACTCCACTGTTGTATATCTATTTCAATTGTTGAACGAAGGTGAAGTGAAAGAATTAGTAAAGTTACAATTTACATGGAGTTGCCTTATTTTGTCCTTGCTTCTTTCCACCATTTGATGATTTCTCATCATGCAAAATCTGAAATTTCAACTTTTGTGCATTTGTCAAACCTAATGTGACTGCTTACTCTACATGGCCTTAACCCCCATTTGACTATCATGATTAAAGGGGCAGAAACGGAGGGCATAGATTTGTTTGTTAATCTTGTTCTTATTTGCCTCACTATTGTTACCACTATATCAAAGAAACCTTTTAAAGTAAAATGTGAAAATGATGTCTCATTTACATGTGTTTCTTGGTTGAGCTTTGTTTTCCTTATGAAGTTGCAATAGGAAAAGGAAGTGACATTTGGTTAGCAGCATAATTCAAGTTCTTATTTGTGTTATCAAACATTCAATTGTGCTTTCCCTTGGTGCATCTATTTGAACTAATGAGCAAACAACCAAGTTTCATATTTATGTAGAGTTCTTTTCTTAGTGAAGCATGCTGTTGGGTGTGGTTTAAATAAGGTTCAATTCAAACCCTTTTGCCCAATCAATACCCTTTGAAACAAAATAAAGAAATGGGAATTCATATGCATAGTATCTTACATTACCCCTTGCATGTTACTAAAGGTTAAAATGTGCTCATATTTTGGCCATCAAAGTATCATTTTATTTACCAAATTTTGGGGAAAATAGTAACATCTTAATATAATAATGGGGGAATCATGGACTTCACTATCTTTCTACGTTTAAAGATCCATCCTCTCTAAACTTTGTTGCCACTATAAAATAGAGAGTGCACGAAGCTCAACTTTAAATCAAAGCCTTCATTCTATGATTTGAACCTCTTATTCCTTGTGTGGATGAGTTGGCTAAGTTTCTTTCACCTTTACATAAGGCCACCTCTATTACTTCACATGATATGATTTGAATAAGCTTCGAATTTTTATATATCAAATCAAATGTTCCTTTAAGTAAGTTGATAAGTTCTTAATCTTTGAAGGAAATCTAGCCTTGCATCTTTCCTATGATTGGAAACTGAAATTTAGCTATGTTTGGCCATCAAATCTTCATTTTATTTACTGATTTTTGAAAAAGATGTTGCCATATGCTATATAAAGATGCTATTAGATGCTTCATTCAATCAAATATTGTCTAGATGCAATTACTAATGATAATTAGAGGATAAGCGTAAAGTGCAATGTCCTCTTTATTTATTTCATAACAAATGATGAGATATATGCTTATGTTTTTCTATCTAATTGCTATCTTACTTGATAAATTTAAAAAAGGTATTTCATTTCTCATATTAAAAAAAAGAGAGAAAAAATGATAAAAAAGAGCCTTCTGCATCCACATGTGATTGAAAGCTTATGTAGTAGCTTACTATTTGGGATGTTCCAAAAGTAAAATGTAATTAAGATGATGGACACCATCTGCCATGCACATGCAAATGTAAGTTTGTAAAAATGTGTTGTAATATTAAGTACACATTCACATTGTTCTAATGTAGCAGAAAAATCTATTGTAATATAAGTAATCATTCGTTATTTCGTGTGACGAAAACTTTATTGTGATATAAGTCTTAGCGCTTGCGCGTGTGAAAATATGTCAAATTAAATGATGCGCGTTGTTCGCGACAAGAAAATGTTATCTTGCGATAAAATTTGAAAATCATGCACGTATTTCTTGACGTGGTGGATAAATAACACTTTCGGACACAATGTCTAACAACACCTATCATGCACGCCTTTCTTGGTGTGGTGGGAAAATTTCGATCTCTTGAAGTAGCGCATGTGGGGATGACCAGAGCTAAATTTTATAAATCTAAGCACCTAATTTAACATGACTTGTTTTGAGTATTCAAATTTTTATGGGATGCTCAAATGACATTTCAAGTAACAATTTGATTTTATAACTTAATGATGAACATAGAGGGATGTCTCCTTTCTCTCTTTTATAACCTTTTTGAAATATCATGTGCTTCATTAAAAGAGTAAATAAACAAAGATGGAGAAAGAACGAGAAATTCAAATGAATTCTTCATATAAGAAATACAACCATAAGTTGATAAGTGAAATTAAACTTAAAACATCAAATTAAATATGACTTACGGGTTGATATAATAGAATTTGATTCTAATTGTATACAAAATCCTTTGATACTCTTAAACTCACAAAGTATTTTGTAAAGAGAGATATGGGAGAAAATGAAAAGAGAGAAGGAGAGCAAATCCTCATGAAAGTGAGGTGCTCTCCTACTTATAATGAGTTCTAGTTTAATCATAAGCTTTCTTCCCAAGTAAATGTCATTCATGCTCATTTGATAAAGCCAAAAATGCTTTAAATTGTAAATGACAAAGCCAAGGAAAGAAAATTCAAATCATCCCATTAATGTGCCCATAGATTTTGCATGATATTAAAGAGAAGGAGAATTTTTCCTCCTCCCCTTTCCCATCACGACATCATGCCATGCAAAATGTGAATAAAATAAATATGAATATAAGTGACATAATAAAAAAAATGGGGAAGGAAAGACATCATGCTTTTAATTCTTTTTGCCATACTTTTTTTAATGTACCCATAAAATGGGCATGATTTTAAGTAAAAGAGAAAGAAGAAAAGTTAAAAAAAGAGGGTTCTCCCTTTCTCAACGGGATTATGCCTTGCAAAAGAAAAAAAAGGAGGGAAAAAGGGAAAATAATAAATGAAAAGGAGAAAAACAGGAGGAAGAGAAAAAAGAAGAAAAAGGGGAGTGTAAAAGAAAATTCATCAAACCTTCAATTTTTCTCCCCTTCTTCATAAATTACCCATAAATGGGCATGAAATTAAAAAAAAAAAAAAGAGTGAGGGGAAGCTTCCCCCCTCTCCTTATGGAATCATGTTATGAAAATATATATATATAGAAAATGTATATACATACATATATATATATATAAAATAAAAGATGTCATGACAAAATAAAAGAGGGGTGGTGGTGTCATGAATGCTTGAAATCCTTTCCTTTATTCATGACCCATTTTGATTTTCTTAAGTGAGCTTATAAAATATGACTTATCCCATGAAATTCTTAAGCCTGTGATTTTTTCAATTTAAAAGCCTATTAGGCCCAAGTCTATATGTGGGCTTACAAAAAAATCTAAGATTTGACTAGTTTTAATATGCATACTTTCAAATTCTCTTTTGCTTCTCCATGAGATGCTTAAGACCATAATACTCGATTTTGAAAGAGTAAAATTTCTTATGCTCAAAATATGTATGAAAAAATTTAAACGTGACTAACTTACATATGCACATTATAATGTCTCATTCCTCTCTTGATTTAAATATGCGATGTATGTCCATATATTTGAATGGAAGGATTTTTACTACGTAGTTTCCCGAACTAAAATGTCACTCTTGTTAGCTTGCGATTTATGCAAATTCTCAAATCAGATGATGCTAAATGGGAATGTCAACACGTGTTGTGAAAAGTTGCATGTTGAGTTTCATTATATTAGAGCATATGTGAATGTTTAAATGAAACAAATTTTGCACGTCTCATTTCATAACATTCTAACACGTAGATCTACACTCGCCCTATGGCATGTATTTGAAAGATCATATTTTCATAAGATAATATTACACCTGATTCATGAGAAGTGTTGAAAGAATCAAACTTACATTTCATTCAGAACAGATACACACATGATTTATGACGAGTGTTTGAAAGAACTAAACTTATATCAGTTAGAAAGGATAGTCAATTTATAGCAAGTCTTTGAGAAAACTAAACTCATATTTCATATAACAGATTTTCACTTGACTTATAATAAGTATTTGAATGAGTTGAAATTCTCATACTATACAAAACAAAGCTACACTTGTGTTATAATTTTTTGGTACAAACAAAATCTATGCTTGTGACTTGACATATTTGCTATATCGAACACAACTACTTCAACTCAGACATTTTAACATTCATACATCATTTTAAAAAGAACAGATACTTGTATAAGTGTTGAAGTACTCGCTGGATCAAACACTTAGAAAAATGTGGAAGTTGTATGCAAAATAAATGAATAGATACATACAACAATCCCAAATCAATCAATTACCCGCATGTGCCCCGACATATATATCAGAAATCCAAATTTAGCGTTTGAGGAGGCTGCGTGGGTCAAACCTCAGTTGGGTCTTAAGACCAGGTCCGGGTTAACAAAACCTAAAAATACAATTATGATATGATAAGAATTTCAACCTGATAACCTAATTCTGTCATATAATTGCAAAAAGATAAATACATTGGCATAACTCCTCAAGTTCAAATCGTCAAGATGAAAATTTCAAACTCGATCTTCTATACTCAAGCTAGAGTTTACAAGGTTTGGAGGATAATAGATTTGGAAGCAATGAATCTAGACCCGATCATTTGCAAGAAAAATAACAGAGTTGACAAGATCTATTAGACAACAATAACCATATGATCAAGAAAGGCTATCATTACCAAGGCTTTAATGATTAGCGACTACATGCTCAAATTCAAATCAATTATAAAACAATCATATGTTCAAATTAAAATATATAAATTGAATAAAATTAATTATTTAAATTTAAAGCTAAATCCATCCACTCATCCGCAATTGTTTGTTGGGGGTGACAAGTTAAGAAAATTTCTGCTCACAAAGAGCAAATATCAAATCAAATATATAGTTATTTTCACACTCAAATAATTTTAAGGCGTGGGGCATTATACTCTATCCACGTAGTTTTGCCAAATAAATGTACATAAATGGCTTCTGTAGAGCTCTCACGTAGGGTGGTTTCGCGAAATGACACTACTAAATTACATGCGCGGCCAGTATGTTCCTGCTTACTTTCTTTCTTTGGTGAGCTATAGAATATATTTGATTGGGCAAAAAAATCATCTGTTAGTTAAGGTTGACTTATATTTATCCCCTTAGACAAACTTCACCCCAAGTCTACAAGAACACATTAGACAACGTAAGCCATGATTGCTAACAAAGATCCTTCGATCAAATTTGGTCGACTACCTCATCTAACTAAGTGGATTAGAGACCATGACAGTCTGGGATGACGGAACCATGGAATCTTAATCGAGCGCATCATCATTCCACAAAACATAAGCTTTAAATTGAAATAACAAATTTTTTAAATCTCAAACTCCACTCACTACTACTATACGCTCGCATTTTAGCCTTAATCGAAAGTGCTCTCTCAATATTGGGAGGGGTGATTAACTATAGGTGCTTGGGCCTATAGGAAACTTGAAACTAGATTTAAAGTCCTCACAAAATTAGGAAAAAATCTCTGGATAGTGTCTTATCTACTATTTCATCTGCCTTTTAAAAATTTCCTTACTATAAACACATTTTACCAATATTATTGATATACTTATCAATACAATATATTTGATTATTTTGAAGCTCTAGTGAAGAAAAATTTGCTCTAAGACATGATTCATATAAAGGTTTATACAATTTGTATTTTCTTAAGATAGAGTGTAGTCTATATAAACTAGCTTTTACTTGGAATGCTTGTAAATATTTTTTGCTCTCAATTTCTATTTCTTACTAATAGTTGCTAGAAAAGAATATGAAATCAATATAAAGATTGACTTCACAATATTGTATGCATGTTGAAATATTTATTATGTTTTTAGGACATGACCGTGCATGCATAGATTTCTTGATATCATCTTTCAAGATTTATTCAAATAATTTATGAAGATTTTATCATAGTTTTTATAATATCTACTACCTCCATGATTTTATATATAACTTAATATATTATTAAGTTTGGGTGTTGGGATTGTAAAGGGATAATATTATAAAATTTCGATCAATATGGCCTATCTTAGTTGTATAAATATTTGGTGTCCATATATGTTGACTATTTGATTTTTTTATTTAACTAATTAATATAATAAATATTGGAGAAGGGTAGGTTTAAATGGATCAAAATTGAAGTAAACTTTATTTTCCAATCATGATCTTAATGGAACGTATATTTTTCAAAAAAACTAATAACCATATTTTGCTTACTAAAAATCACTTCACAAATATATTGCACGTTGATATTCCTACATAAACTTTGCCATGCATCTCTTTAACAACCCCCGTGCCCTCCCAAAACAAAACAAAAAAAAAAACCTAGAAAATGTAATATGTGAATCTGATATAATACAATAATCTATTCATAAACTTATAACTTCATTAATAACTTGCCTGAAAAGCCAAAGCCAAAGAATAGATATGATCTCAATGTAGCAACTCTTTTAACTGGGTTTACTCTTGATTTCTCTTGTTCACTTTTTTGTAATTGATTTCCACTACTTTATATGAATTAACAGTAAATAATGGAAAGGATGTAGAATCATATAAAACATACAAAGACTTCTTCTTAAGCCACAAGATATTTATTGAAGATATGTCCTTTTTATTTTCTAAGATGATAATTTAGGTGCCCGTCATTAAAATATTAAGTATTATTAATAAGTTGATAAAATTCTATTCAAAATAACAAAAGCATATATGTCAATTAATTCAAATTCAGCTTTCAGTTTAAAAGTAAAGTAATCAATAAAAAATTTTATTTTGAATTATGCAATGACGATTAATTTTGTAGTTTTTCTTGTTGTTAATTTTTAAAATATTATCAACATTCAATTAGTGCATGTGCAATTAAACTAGTTTAATAAATAAGCCAAGCATAAACAAAAACCAGCTCCAGAAGATCTCAAATATGCACACATATAAATAAAATTCATTTAACACATAATGGCGTACCATTGAAATTATCAAATAAGCCTTAAAATGGTGGGTGTGCATTTTTTAAATCACATAATGCTCAAAAGATATTATAGTATAAAATAACATACTCATTTTTCATGTACTCAAAGCCATCAGTAGATAAATTGTTGTTGCATTTGTTCGTCACTGGCTTAGGCTTGTAGTTGAGTTCAAATTGTGTTCAACTTAAAAAAAAAGGTGAACATGAACAAAAATTTTCAGCACGGTAGTGAACTTGAGCTTGTTCTTGCGGCTCGTTTACATCCTAAGCATAAAAGACACTCCCCCCTACCATGGCCATCAGTTGTGCATTCCAAAAGATGCTAACAGCCTCATATGGCTGAGAGAAGCACACAGCACAAAGGTAACAAATTAAGCAAAGAAGACACTCTTAAATCTCAAGAGACACGTATTGGCCTAAAATGGACTTGGTGATGAAATAATTTATGAAATGATGTCATTTATGCATCACTTCTAACCCATTCACCCAATAAAAAAAGCGGTCCTTCACATGCAGCTTCCTGTAAATGTAATAAGTCAACCATGGGAAAGCATCTCCATCAATTTTCTTGGGGGTTTGCTCAAGACCAAAAAGGATCAGACTAATCAATCTATTCAAAAAGTATAGCACAATGGTGCATATGTTTTGTCCTAAGATATTCATAAGGTCATAAGCAATCAAGTTGTTCTTCCAATAAGTGTGGAAACTGTGGGAGTCAACTAGCGTCATCATTCCCAAACAAAGTCATCCAATTCCTCAATTTGTTTTGAAGAATTTTCTATAAACTTAAAAAAAAGGAGCACCATCATCCAGCCTCAAACTAATAGACAGATAAAAGTAGTCAACTGCACCATGGTGCACATGCTGCTAAGATCCAATGCCAAGCACCCAACAATCTTGGTAAAGAGCATACAATTCATCTAGTTCACAAATTATATAAATCAATTCATAGATTCACCTCTATATTATCACTTAAGATTTGTATCCGTTTCTTGCCTCGAATTCCTTTAGACTAGAATTATCCATCTCAAGTGTTGAAGGGCGTAGTAACCATAAATGACATGGCATAACACATCATGGAAAGCATCACAAAAATCCATCTAAAGGTGAAAGCATCAAAAGGTGAAAGATTTCTTAAGTCCAGAAGAACTACAATAACAAGCATGATCAGCATAGAGTATCTTACACATAATAGAAAGGAGATTTGATTTGGCAACATCAAAGGAAAAAGAGACTATAAAAATAATCAATCACAAAAAATATTCCCCTATGACTGTTCTGACAAAAATTGTCATCAATGTTGAAGTTTGTAAGTTGTCTAAACCTTTTTCTACACAGTGATGTTGAAAAGTAAAGAAAGATAGCTCCTACAAAAGACGACATAAATGTTCAGGAGAGTCCTTTGTAAAAAGATTACATCATGGAGAAAAAACTTCACTACCACAAAAAATAGACTCAAGGACGAGAAGAACAAAAAGAGAAAACAAGTGAAATGGTACTCCAAAATACTAGAAAAAGGTATTTCCATCACCTAAAATTTTGATTTTCTAAAGCAAATAGAAGGAGAACAATGATGCAAGAGACTCTTCAGAATAACAAGCTTGCAATGGATTTGCATTAGAGCATAACAACCACTCAACAAGCCAAGCTTAGCTTTATCACATTTATTTATCTATATATTACCTTGCATAAAACTTCTTCAACGTTTATAATTCCAATTTTTATGCACTTCCTAGAAACAGTGTGAATTTTTTGTTTTCCACAAATAAGGGCCTATTTATAGTTGATCACAACACACACACAAAAAAAGTTGCCCAGTAGAGGACCCCTCTCCTCTCCCCTAAAGTCTCTTTCTTATAAACTCTCTTTAAAAATTTTTCTCTCCACCAAACAGAGACATAAGAGGATTTTCCCTGCATGAATGATTTGAGGTGTAAAAAATCATAAAAGAGGTTTACAACCCATAATAAGATAACCTTATCTTATACTATTGGTTTCTAACTGCTCTTTTCCAAATAATCAAAAGTCACTCTCCCTCAACTAAACTACGATTTTCCTGCTCATCAAAAGTCACTCTCCCTCACCGTACACTACTGTTGGCCAACCACTTTAAAAGAGTAACATAAACCATCCTTGAGGTGTCATCTACTAAGCTGGCCATCCTCATCATTACCTTAAGCTCTAGCACAAACAAACCTGCACCACCACCTTGTTCCTTCACTCAAGTTTAAAACAATAACATACCTAAGTTTTGGATCATAGAAAATGAGGGCATAATTACCTTCATAACAGCATCAGCGTCATCATTGGAGGACAACTGATTGTTAAGCTTTGGTACTTGAACGCTGATATAGGCTGGTTTAGCTGCTGCATTAGCTGTTGAAGTTTCCTTGTCAAGTTTTGGTGTACCCACGGCCAAGCTCGAAGCAATCCTAGGATTGGTTGGAATCTGCATTTTGCTTACCCGACATGCATCCATTGTTGAGGAGATTTGCAAAGGCTGGTGTGGGTTTTGAGAACCTTGACTGGTAGAAAAAACCTGCAAACTAGAATTTGGATCATAAAAGCATGTAATTTTTTCACTTCCATCATTGTTTTCATACAAAGGAAGCTTCAAGTCAGAAGCCTTCTGGAAATCTGGAGGTATCTGATTGAGCTGATAATTTTGCTCTGTGGAAGCCTTCTCTTCCCAACTACCATGGGGTAAACGAGATACAGCATCATTGCGTGCCTGTCAAATAAGCATAATAAGCACAGATGTCAATAGTAGCAAATTCAAGGCATTCAAAGTCCCAACACAGAACTTGTATTGGAAAGAAGACTATTACTGGCCCTTCTTATACACTGTCACATGAAGTTTTGAAATTCAAAATATTTTGGTCTAATTTGCTAATGATCATGATCCACAGTGAATACTTGTATCATATAAAGTAACAGTTAATGGAGAAAATTTGTCATGCATGATACCTATTGCACAAGAGTCCAATATGATTTCTTAAAGTTTCGTAGAAAGAGTGAAACAACAATTGCATATGAACATTAACAACAACAACAACAACAAGCTTTATCCCACTAAGTGGAGTCGGCTACATGAATCCTCTGTCTCCATTGTGTCCTATTATGTGTCAGATTCTCATTTAATTCATATATACTAAGGTCATTTTTTATACATCTTAACCAAGTCTTTTTAGGTAGCTCTTCTTTCTTAACATAAAGAAATCTAATCTACTCTCTAACGGATCATCGGACGGACGCTATGTGGCCAATAAACTCTCTCTAATCTTATCACTACTCAACTTTTTTTCGAACATACTCATTTCGCATTTTATCTTTGAGAGTAAAGTCACTCATCCACCAGAGCATCCTTATCTCTGTAACACTTAACTTAGCATTATGCTTCTCTTTTATTGGCCAACATTCTGCACCATAAGTCATTGCATATGAACATTAATGCAGTATTTTTTGGACAAAAGATACATCTTATTTTTCTTCAAAAAATTTTATCACTAATGGATCTCACAGTAAAATTCAATCTAGATGAAATTATAACCAATTATCAAAGAAAAATAAATGAATCAATCACGTAGGATTCCTAAGAAAGTAGTATTTCTTCCTGGATTTGTTTATTCTTAAAATCATAAAGCAAAAAAGATCACAGCATTGAATTTTTTATAATGCTAAAGTCCGGGTGAGATTGCTGTCAAACGAGTCATTCGAAGTTCCTCCTAGCATAAGAAATAATTCTATGCAAGGAAAGTGGGAGACAAAGTCAATAGCATACACTTGAAAATGAGACATCAAATAACCATATAACATGAACTGCACTATAAACTTACAGAATAGAAGAAGCATGACATTATATAAATTATATAGATCTACAAAGGCGTCCTTGAAATAATGTATCAGCTTATAACAGGTAAATTTTCATGAGCTATGTGGTGTAGATCCATTTAAGCAGTTTGATTTTTTTTTTCTTTTTGTAAAATCTATCATTTAATTTAAAAGTTGTACGAAGAACTTTCTTTTGCAATGTTTTTCAACAAACCGCATATCCAAGTGTCCAATAAAACACAAAAAAAAGAAACAGAAAAGATAAGTAAAATATGTATCACAACCAAGATCATTTTTTAATATTCTCGATGTTTGATGATTTTATCATTCTGAAGGATCTAACAGCTCCCTGGTGCACCAAGCAGGTTTGACATCAATGCATGACAACCAGTGAAACCAAAACTTACCAAATGCAACCATAATATTAAAATGATTGTTGATCAACACATATATTCTTTTTTTCTTTTTTTTTTTTTTTTTTGCAGGAGTAAATCATGGGGAGGAAATCTATAAATTGCATATGAGGTAAAAAGTTAAAGCTTTACTTAACCACTCTAAAATTTGCCCACATAAACAAGTAGAAGCGTCCCAATGTATAATATCCACTTATAGTGTCTTGTTCAACACTGTTTGTCCACACTACGGAAACTAGCCGATACAATATGATGACAAGAAAAACAAGACGGTTATTCCTCATCATAATGAACTTCACCCAAATTATTAAGGGCAAACTTTATGAATACAGATTTTCCATTTGTTCAGGTTGAAAAGGTTATTCAATAGTTGATAATTTTTGAAAAAGAAGGCCAATAATCACGTTCAAAATTCAAAGTTCACCCAATTATAGCTCAAACTTTGATCAACTCATAAAAAAAATTTATGTGTTTTGACTCTAAGATGGAACACTCAAATTTAATTTGATTCAACTCAAAATGAGCTCAATAAAATATCTAAATACTTATATATGTGTGTGTACTTTTTATATAGAAAGTTAGAATTCACACATAATTGGTTCAAATAAATTCAAAATCAATCATTTTTAACTTGACTAAAACCTCAGTTAGCCAAAATCAATTTGTTTACTTTAAGTTGAGGATGACTCGCTCAACTCAAATAGGTACCATCTCTAAAGAAAATGATAATCAATGATTCACAATCAAGCTTTGTGATATTTGAAATTTTGAACAGAGCACAATAAGATTAAAATTACAAAAACTTTAAATTTCAAAAAATCCAACCGAAAGACTAACTCCACATAAAAAAATAAACGAAATCATCGACTAGTCAAAAAGCATTCAATTTCAAAAACACATTAAACAAGAACAAACCTGTGAAGAAGACAAAGTGGAGGAGCCCAAATCTCGTCTCCAAGATGTAGTGCCTGGAGGTGGTGGCTGGCTGCTTGCATACAAGGAACCACCACTTACACTTTGAAAATGGTATGCCGCTGCTGGAACAGTGCTAGCCACCGTGTCTCCAGGTCCAGAAGTGTAATTAACATTTGGTACGGATGCACCATAATTTGCTGACCACTGATTACACTCCTGTTGATAAGTATATGAACTTGTTGCTGCATTGCTAGTCGAAGGGATTGAATTTGTATCTGAGGATGAATAAGTTGCATACTGAAGTGCATAACCACCACCACTTCCATCATTCCAATAGTTGGTCTGGTCAAAATATCCACTGGTTGGGTATCCTGTCGCCGTCTGATGATCACTAGCAAAATAAGGGCTAGAATAACTTGTAGGAGTTGCATAAGAGCCTGTATTCTGAAATGAGCTATGAGGCTGATAAGAAGCACCTGAATTCTGACTTGCACCTGCTTGTTGATAGGAGGTATAGCTTGTCTGATGCGGGTGACCATAATAGTTATTTTGATATTGCATGTTGCCATACCCATAAGCATAGGTAGAACTTGAGTATGGTACATAACCATCATAAGCTTGACTTCCATTTGTTGCAGCCAGATTAGATGAAGCAGATGCCTGGGGAACATAATTCATTGCAACCTGAGCACCTTCGGAAGTAGTTGAATCCCTCAACGGATCATAATTGTGGACTGAACTTGATGTTGTTGTATTTTCAAGAGGACCACTATTTGCCCCATAATTCCATGGAATTGTCACTTGTGCAGCAGATGTCGGCCAAGAGTAATGACCTGCAATTACAGTTGCATGTCCTTGACTTGCTCCATCTCCAGAACGCTTCTAGTAAAAGATGGTGATAAGTGTCAAGATATTAATAGAATACAAGACAAATATTTAAAAGAAAATTATCCTGGAATGGAAGGGCATTGTAATAAAAGCATTTTTAACATCAGAATAAAGTTTATGAACATGTGACCTCGAGTAAGCACACAAGACATTTCAAATCACTGCCAATGATGAAAAGAGAGTAACAATAAAAATTATAAAAAGAACAATGATAAGGCATGAACACAAAAAGATCTCGTAAATGTTGAAGTTAATAATGCACTACTAGTTCAAGTTGCTGCCTTCAAGCCTTCAACAAATCATACATTTTTAAGATATATATATATATATATATAATCTCCATAATGTAAAAATCAAACAATTATGCTGCAAAACCTACACAACCTACCCAATTTTGCACTCTTACCAAAATTTGCTCAATATTCATCTCAAATTGATTCACTTCAAAATTCACCATCAATATTAGCCATATCTTAACTATTTAGAATCAACTTATAACCTTCCGATTCTAAATGTTATTTTGGAGGGCTCCACAAAAGCCCTATTTTCTACTAGTCTTTTATTCCCAACTTCTAGCAATATTACCCTTGATATAGAAACTTCTCCTAATTCTTTCATATCAATCTATTTATCCACCTTATTATGCATCTTCTATCATCCATTGAACATGGACAAACAAGTGGCTGCTCATCTCCACCATCCATCTAATAATTTTTCAGTATATCTTCTCTATTTTTACCACACATTCAATTTAAAATTCTTTCTTCAGGCCTGCTTAACTTCGTTTTAAATATTTTGTATTTCCAATACTCAAATTCATATAAAATAGATAGGCAAATTGCAAATTCATTAAATTTCTGGGACACTAATAGCACTGATCTACTTGCAATTCATTAAACCTCCATGATTATTTTATTATATAGTAATATAACTACAATGTTTAAGTGCTAATTTTCTCAATTGACATTAATTAAAAGGAGTTCACACATCACTCACATTAATGCTTAAGAGTATGATTTACTTAACTAAGGAAATGTTTTAATTTAAATGAAGTCAGAGTACAACCAGGAGAGCATGAAAAAGCAATCTAACAAATGATCTAATAAGCAAAAGTGACACAAGAATAATTCCTAATAGACATTCTTCCTTTAGGATTGCTATCCAACTTTATTTTACTCAAATTTTAGCATAAAACAATGGTTTGAAACTAATTCAAAAAATCAACAACTGCTACAAACCATGAATGCAATTGGCAACTAAACAACAAAAAATAGCTATTTTTCTAGCTCTAAAAGCACTTTATATGCTAAGATGGCAAGGAATAGGGGACTTTGATAGGTGCAGAGTAGAGAGAGAGGTTTAAATGAGTTTGAAAATTTTTAATTCAAAGATTGATGGAAATGATAACTACCACAGCCAAAATTATAAATAAAAAAACTAAAAATATAACACAAGCTATCAAATCAGTAAAGTAACCTATCTAACCATGATGCAAGAAAAGTTATTTAATAAAACAAGTCATTATCAAAATGCTTATCACAATTTATTTAAATGATTAAAAAAATACATGAAAAATATCCCAAAGAATTATCCTCTTTTGATATAAGTGGTTATGTTCACGGAGTAAGTTGTTAAGGTCTAACTTAATTTTCCTTTATCCCCTCCTCCTTTGGTAAACACACTCTCCATTCTAATAGATTTGATTGAATTTTCTTATCCCCTCCTCTTTTTATGTGGAGATTAGAATATTCCCTTAAATTTAACCTTCAATCTTTAAGGCTTGGCCTTCCCCCTTATCCTCAAGTTTGAAATGAAATTTTGTATTTAGGTCCTCCATTTTACTAATTTGCACTCCATGCACTGCCCTAGCCTTTCTCTGCAGAAATTTCAGCATTAGGAATGGAACTTTTTGGAAGCTTCTAGAGAATAATAAAAATTTTGTTTTAATATCTAAATTTATGAGTGCCTCTTACATCAATGAATTTATAGAGTATCCTATCATTAAGATCCTCCTGGATGATAATCTATACTTCTACAAGCACCTTAAGGCTCAGATTAAAAAGAGTGCCCAAACTTCAAAACTCCAGAGATATGAGAAATGTTATCATAGCCACTCATCTTATCCACAATAAAACCTAGTTAAAGTGGTACAAGCATGCCTAGTGTTCTGAACTCCAAAAAATATGAGAAACGTTAAGTTATCATACTCACTCCTCTTATCTACGGTAAAACATAGTTAAAGTGGCATAGGCGTGCTTATATTCAGAACTCCAGAAATATGAGAAATTTTATCATAATCACTCATCTTATCCACGATAAAACCTAGTTAACGTGGTATAGAGAAGCAACCTCCACAAAAACGCAGCATACAGATCACGAGGAGCTAATACGCCCAGGAAATACCAAATACCAAGCTGACAATGCATATGTTAAGCCAGTAACAGTCTCGATATGTTTGCTCAATCTAGAAGGCTCGTGTCTACTAAGAGCTATCACCAGCATCTTTCAGTTAAAGATCTGTTAATTAATCATATTACCAGTCTCATTCAGTTAAAAATATGTTAATTAATCATATCAGTTAATCATATTACTAGCATCATAGATTCATTGGTAACATATAAACCAATACATCGCAGAAACCCAACATCAAACGATTACCGAAGAGAAAATTTAAATTAAGTCGCATCAAAATCGATTGAGTTACCTCCATGGAATTGGGATCCACAGCAGCCATAGGCTGGCTTCCTTGATTCGCCGTAGACAACATCCAAACTCCCGCCAAGACCGAACAAAATTGCAAAAGAATATCTACAGGGATTAAGTGATGAACAGAGCCCTAAGGTTCGCCAACCTTTACCTACAAAAGATCCCTTAGCCTCCGCCTTTCTAATTTTCCGCAGCAGATCAGGAGGACGGAAGATTTAAGGGAAAGACTCGCCAGAAAGAAAATTAAAAAATGAAATGGAACATAATTGAATTAAATGACAAAAGGTTCATAAAATTCTAGAAAACAAAGAAGGGGAAAATTCCGAAATCGTTGTAGAATAGAACAAAACAAAGAGCAAAGAGAGACAATTAAGGTGAGGGATTAACAAAAGAATATAAGCTCTTTTAGTGTATGAGATATTGGTTTCGTAGGGCTGCTCTGGTGTCTGACCCTCGGACGACGGGAGATGTAGACCAGCGAGACAACCGATTGGTCATCGAAGCCATTGACAAATATAAACTCTTCGAAAGTGTGAAATGACTGAATTGTCCTGCAACCGGTTGCTGTGCAACTTGTCATAAATACTGAGGATATTTTGGTAAATTAATAAACTCATATCTATAGTTAATGTTTAAGCTATATGTAAGGGAATTTATGCCATGCCTCGTAAGCCATAATACACATTTTTGATCAAATTTATCTTTTAAGTTAGGCAGTTTAGTTATAATATTCTCTCTTGATATTAAGACAATTTTATTCTCATAAATATTAAGAATGAGAATAAAAGAGAAAATTTATCCTAAATAAATAGAGCTGTATAATGTTTAAATGATATAGAATTTCTAAAATAATTTACAATGAAGTGGTTTCTCTTTTATAGCTCTCTAGGAAAACTCTATAGTACAATATAATATTTATATATGTAGAGAATTCTAGAATAATCTATATTATCCCAGGTATTTATCATACTGTGGGTAATTCTAAAAAATCTTAAATTGTTCTCTATGCATCTAGCTATCTTGGATAAATCCAAAGATAATTTTTTTTATAAAAGTACCTAGAGTCATTTGGGGTCTTTTAAGGTCTTCTTCATGATTTTGATCTTGTATAAGATCTTCTAGAGCCTTTCAAATAAATCTACTCTAAGATCATTTTGGTAGATCTCCTAATCCATGCTTGCCTTAGAACCACCATGAAAGTATGGTTAACCTCATTAATTATTGTTGGGACCTCTCCCCCACATGAGCTCACAACACTCTTATCAAGTCTTCTTTCAATGTAATGTTAGGGTTTGACTTTCAAATTGTTGTAGAACTTCCTTAAACTTTTAGTTTCTTCCTAAGTCAAGTAGTCCCTTCTACTTGATTCCATCCATTTGTGGACTATAAACTCACAAATCCATCTATTGGCTTAGCTTATATGCTATCATTCTTTCCCCTATTGATGGTAGAACATCATGACAGCTCCTTAGGTGAGACATTCTTGAACTCCTTGAAAATTATTAATTTTCCCTTTGGCATGTCATCTTGGGACCTTAGTTTCTTAATCCCACTAAGTGAAACCAAGTGAACATTTATCTTTCAAGATGTATTCTCTAGACTGTGTTGTCCCTTCTCATGTGCTATATCCCCACAACTTATATTGTTAACTATGCCCTATTAGTGTATTATGGTGCACATGTTACTAGCAAACTATATTGAAAATACCTTTGGGTGCAAGAAGCCTATCCTTCAAATAACTTGGTAGTCATCTATTAGAATGATAGAGAAATCCATATGCTCAACAATGCACCCATGCTAGCCTTCACTCCTTAAGTGGTGACTTGGAAGTTTAAGTTCTTGAGTTAATCACCTTAATGGAGCCCTTCCCCATTTAAATTCCAACCTTCATGCTTCTTTGATGGAGAATAAATTGTGAGGCACACTAATGTCAACCATGGCCTTTGTAGTCTCATTCCGCATAATTATTCACTAATTAGCAACCCCTTGGCTCGAATAGATTGTATTAAGTATATGTATCATCTCCAATTGCACAACTACATCGCCATACTCAACTTACATCTTTGTTGATGACTTGCAAGGAATGAGCTCTTAACTTTTTTTATGAGCAATCACTTGCGCAATGAGTACCCACGTACAGGGAGCAATTAGTACAAATGCTTGCCCAGACTTATGTTATCATTCATCTTGTCCTTGAAGTCTTTGTGATGGCTATCATTTTGTTGACCCTTATCTCCTTCACCATTAGTTTGGCCATTCTTATTGGGTTTGTTAATAGACATCTTAGAGCAATCAATCAAGCTTTCAACCATGGCTACAATGATGGCAAGATCTTATACTCCACAATATCTCAACTCTAACTTTTCCTAAACACTAGAGCCTATCCATGAAGTTGAAGAGAATCCTCATCAAAAAAAAAAAAAAAAAACAAGGATCTACAAAACTAAACTTGTGAAATCCTTGATATATTCATTGATTTCCCTTAATTACTTTAGCCTTCACAAGTGAGTTGAGCTTTATACTTGGATTTCTTTATATATAACTATCTTTTAAACTCTCTCTTGAGATCACCAAATGTATACATAGAGTACATACCTTTCTTAACATCTTCATGTGTTATCCTTCACCATAATATGATTATTTCAATGAGACAATGAACCACAAACTAGATCTTTGCCTCTCATCCACATTGCTCATAAGAAGGCTCAGTCAACATAACATTGTACAATCAATGAAAGCTTTTGGACTTTTCGCCTAACCTTATTAGTACCATAAGTGAACGCCATCACTAATGTGTGCTTAAAAAAGGGACACAACCTCCCACGTGTCCTTGATGTGTGTGTGCAATCCACATATATCTAATTTGTGGACCTTATGCATTATGTTAAGTTCTCCTATGATCTATTTATGCATCTTTAACATCTTGTTCATTATGACTCATTCAATTGGAGCACCATTGTCCTCATCATAAAATAGCTTTTCACACTTTAACCTAGATCATCCATATGAACCCCTATAATACCCAAAAGTTTAAGAAATGTGAGATAATAATTTCTCTTAAAACTTATGTCCACTTTTCAAATATTTCAAAAATAATTAAATATATTTTTATAAAATTCTACATTCAAATCAATCATTCTGATATATAGAGGTATATATAAATTTTAAGATAACTATAATTTAAAATTAATTAATTAAAAATTAAGAATATTTCATAATTAAGTTAATCCATAATAATCCTTAACTACTAAATTCTTTCTTTAAAAACTCATGTTTGGTGTGAAAATAGTGAAGAGATCAGAGAAAAAAAAGGAAAAAAGTGGAGTGCATGATAAAGAAAGAGAATTGAAGAAAAAGAAATGAAGGAGAAGAATGAGAAATAAAAAAATAAAAAGAGGAGAAGAGAAAGAGAAATGAAGGAGAAGATGGAAGAAGAACTGAAAAAGAGGTGGAAGAAGAGAGAAGACGAGAAAGAGAGAAGGGTATCGTGAGAAGAGAGAAAGCATCCAAATCTTTCTTTGTAACCATGACCATGAGGGAGAAAGAGAGAGAAAAGGGGAAAAAAAGAGGAAGAGAGAGAATGCTTGGGTTTTGAAGCCTTATAGTCATTTTTGTAGGTTGGACTAGTTGAAAATTTTGATTGACTCAAGGTAGGCTATCCATACTCTACTTCTTTCTTTGGTGATTTTACACTTTTATTTTGTTCCTATTTTTTATTTACTTAAAACTTATAAAAATCTAACAAATTAAATAACTTAGTATTTTGAAAAACTTTCATCAGAAACTTTTAGTGTATTTTTTTATTTTAATTATTCTACATATGTTAATATGATCATATTGAATTTTCACTTGATATCTTTATTTTAGCATATCGATATGGTATGAAAGATATACAAGCTTACTTAGATTTATTTAATATAATTTATATATGAAAATTAAGCATTTTGATTTTGTAAACCATACTATTTATGATTTACATGTAACTTTTATGTTATGAAACTACATGATGAGATGATGTCCATTGCTCACTTCAAATGCATTTATATATATTTTTTGAGGAAAGGATAAGGAACTATTAGAATGAGATAATAATATAAATATATTTTACTATAAATATATAAGGAACTAGATAGCACTTTGATCGATATGCAGATTTAGAACTATTTTTATCACATTATTTTTAAGGAAATTTGATCGAATTGATGCACACACTCAAATGTGCAAGGCCTTAAATCCAAGATCTCATGATGAAAGTCGAAGCTCTCAACCACTAGTATAAAATAAGTTGCACAATAGAATAATAATATATTTAATGCTTTGAAGGATATTATTATTAAAAATAAGTGTCATGAACCCAATTCTCTAGATGTTGAGCTAATTAGAGGAATGAGACACATGTCATGCTTAGATTAAGAAAATGATGTGTGGATATCATAATGAGGAAATTATAAAATTGGCTCCAAGTCACAATTTTGTAATAAGTTGAATATCAAAAACCTTCTCATGCATGAGTTTTTCAACTCCTTGTAGTTCCTTTTCTTGTCATCTAACCATCTTCACTTTCCCTCATTTATAGAGTCTCTGGTGAAATCGAATGTCATTTATCCTGATAATATTCAACAATTTTTTTTTCATTGAGAATTTAACAATTATTTGAAGTAGCAATTTTCTCTTATAGAAAAAAAAATCCTACATGAATATTTAAAGTGTGGACATATAATTTACATAGAGGATTTGTTATTGCTCTATGACACAGATGCGGAAATAATAACACTTCCACTTATATATATATATATATATATATAAAGAGAGAGAGAGAGAGAGAGAGAGAGAGATTTTGTAACCATCCCTATAAATCAAAATGGTTCCTTTTTTTTTCACTCTGTAATGTAGGCGTGCTACGTAATTTTATTATTTTTAATATTAGATTTAGGCTCTGATTTAAGTAATTATTGGGTTTATATTATATGTTTATGTTTAAAAATTTTGATTTAAATTTTATTATGATAGTTGTTGCGTGCTAGAAAACCGGTTGCGGTAGAGTAAAAGTTTTCGCTTACTTGTGAAATCCAAAGCTATGATTTAAAAGTGACAATAAAACTCCGGAGTTTTACGTGGAAAATCTCGAAAGAGGGAAAAAACCTGGCAGAAAAGCTTATACTATGTATTTGTTTAGTACAAGATCTTCCGATCGGATTACATGTATATGAAAAAGGTACAACGATTGCTAATAATACGATGTTGGACGATGTTGACGATGATGGCCGACGATAGTGGTGGTGATGATGGGTGAAATTGACGGCGAGGATCAATGGCGGCGGTGTGGCGGCCGTGGCGATGGTTGTGCCGTCAGTGGCGACGGTGCTTGGAGGATCTTTAGCTCTCCTCTCTCTGAGCTCCTCTATGAAGAATGAGAGGCTATTTATAAATGGAGGAGTGGCGTCTCAGAATACATGCAAAACCCGTACCCACTTCATCGTGACTCACAATGATCCCTTTGATCATTTGATGTATTTAAATATTTGAATGCTCAAATTGAATTGTAAGATCTTTGGCTTGTTGGAACCGCCACGATCAATTTATATAAACACCATATTTGAGAGCTTTTATAAATTTAAATGTCTCAAAGTTTCTAATGATATTTTAAGTACTTGATTTAAGGTTTTGATCACGCGCTTTGGCATCAAGATTCGTGCTTCGATTAGAGGAATTTTCAGGGTCATATCAGTTGCCCCTATTTTTAGATAATATTTTCTCAATCATCAAAAAATATATTTGCCAAGTACTTCAAAATAGCAAATTCTTCAACGAAAGATCTGCAAGTCCATTAACCACATATTTTGAGAGAACAGATCTTCATGTAAGCATTACTACGTAGATGCACAAAAATATGTATAGGTATGTGCGGCGAAGAGTTCTGGACCAATCAATCGAGCACTCCGGCGTAGCGCCCGTGTAGTGGATGGCGGGTTCAGCGCCATGGCGGCGCACGGCGGCGTCATGGTCGGGCGATGTTGATGGGTGGCGCGTGACCATGAATGGCGAGCGCGGCGTATGGGCCGGCTTGGCGTATGCGAACGGCAGTGCCTTCACAACACGGTTTTGACGGTTTTAGGCGGTTTTGATGATTTTACCCTTTGCCTGAAGAGGTCTATAAAACTCCCAGGGCGAGGAGAAGGCACACTTCTTCAATGCTTGCTTCTTCTTCTGAGTGAGGTTCGTTTGAGTCGATCAAGGCGTGGTACTTACGTCGTTGTTCCAGTTTTTCCGAAGAGCCATCAAGCACCTGTCGGACCGTCGGTTTGGAGGCGATCAAGGCATGATTACTTACGTCGTTGTTCGGTTTTCCCTCGAAGAGCCGCCCGACTCGTCCGTCGGGTTTGGAGGCAATCAAGTCCCGCGGTTCCAACTTTTTCTGTTAGGAAATTGGATTTCTCACGACTTTAATGGATGGTTCAATGGCTGATAATTGCCAAGATGGCGGGGTAGCGGTAATTAGAAGCCGTCATTTGAACGACTCAGAAAGTTTGACAGGTAATTTCAGAGCATCATTGGGGAGAAATAGTTTCTCTATCTCTTTCCCCCTTTTCTTTTTGATCTCATATATATGCATGTCCTTTTTTCGGATCGTAAAAATCCTAGCAACGTCCATGAGCTGTGAAAAGGGTATGCCCAAGTATTGGGGTGAGTGAGTAACTTCACAAAATTTTCATATTTTTCATATTTTCATTTCTCCCCCTCTTTACTTATTCATTATGTATTTTCACATGGTGATGGCCGGGGGATAACCCATAGCATGACGGCTACAGAAGATATATCATCCCTTGTCACATCAGATAGTTTAATGGTGTTCCATAAGAAATTTCATTTCCCTAATGAGTTGGTGGCTATTGTTGCCAAGAGGTCTAATCGAGCTTGTTCACCTCCGTCGGGATACTTCACTGTTTCTGAGATAATTCTTCGTGCTGGACTGCGATTCCCTTTAGCACCCGAGTTGATTGAGATCTTCAAAACATGTGGTGTAGCTTTATCATAATTAGGGCTGTCAAAAAAGCTCGTTGTTGCGACGACTCGTGTTATTTCGATATTTAGCTGTGTTGCGTTCGTTAACTAAATGAGTCGAACACGACATATTTATTTCGATTATAAGCAGAACAACAATCCTTTTGATGTCGTGTTCTCGATTTAACTCGAAATAAATAAATAATTTATATTAAATTTTATTTAAAATATAATTTATGTCATTAAATATTTTTAAAAATTATATTTAATTTAATAATTAAATTAGTTAATAAAATTTTAAATCAAATAAGCTAAAATATATTAATAATTATAATTATAAAAAAAATTTTAATTATGTTTAGCGGCAGAACAAAACTCTGTAGCATTAAGCATGTTACCCTCTAGCTGTAGCGGAGCCATACAATTTAATCTCGCATATGAATTTATGTTAACGGTTGGGATTTAAAACAATCGAACGATATACCTATAGCGGAGCCATTCAATTTAATCCCAGCCATATGAATTTATGTTAACGGCTGGGATTTAAAACAATCGAACGATATATGAATAATATCTCTCGACTGTCGCATTTTCGACCTAACGACTCTGCTCACTCTCTCGACTCTCTGCCTCTCGACTTTCTGACCTAATCCTGTAAGTCCCTCGACTCCTCTCTCCTGTTTTGGTGGCCAAATTCTACTCTTCCTAGCAAGAGTCTTGCGAGTTGTGAGTCTTGGGAGTTGCAATAGTAATATCTGTAAGCAATAGCCGAACCTCTGGATGCGATCTATGGTTTTCTAGGGTTTGGTACCGACTATTATTTTCTTATTTTTATCAAGCTTCTACTTGGGACTCGGTCGACTTTGCATGTATGCTATCATTATTTTCTTCTTTTATCAAGCTTCTACTTCGGTTTCATGTTAAAAGGAGAAATGCTCTTAAGCTTTTACAATTTGTGACTCTGATTTTTCATTTGTAGACTTGAGTCACTTGATATCTGTGCTATATGTTGTTGTCTCTGGACCTCTGGTATTGAAATGCTTGAAGTGCTTATTCTTATGTCATGTACGATATTTTACATCTTATGCAGCTATGCTTATTGTGGATGATTCGGTTATTCCTTGTAGGTTATTAAAATACTTGAAGTGCTTACTCGGTTTGTCCTGTCCGGCCATTATTCTGTTGTCTGTGTTATTTGGGAGCTATATATTGTTGTCTCTATTTAATTTCTCATTTTCTTTTACTCTTCTCATTCTAATTTGTCCTGTCCGGCCATTATTCTGCTATCTCTGTTATTTGGGAACTATATATTGCGGCTCATTAGATTTTTTATTTTTTTACTCTTCTCATTCTAATTTGTCTGTTCGCCATTATTCATTGTCTATTATTTTGGAAATATATGTTGCAGGCTCTGTTTGATTTTTCAGTTTCTTTTACTCTTCTCATTCTAATTTGTCTTGTCCGGCCATTATTTTGTTGTCTCTATTGGCATGGATACTATTTATTGAGCTGATTTGGTGCTGATAGTAGATCAGATTAATTATGTATATCTTGGAGTTGCAATTTTTTTGAGCTGATTAAATGAGAAGAGTAAGAATTGAATATGGAGAGTATGGAGATTGGAGAGTGTATGTTTATGTGGTCTTAACTCATATTTTCTTTTTTATTTAGTGTACAATCATGTCTAATGTGGATCATTCTCAGTCTGCATCATGTGGTGATGATTTAGTTGTAGGTAATGATATACCAAGTACTTCACAACAAGTTGAATCAGAGGAGCATACACTTGAAACTACTAATGATGTTAACCCTAAGAGAGGTAGAAGAGAGTATCTTCGGTGTGGGAGTATTTTATAGAAACCTTACGTATTTAAGGGGAGTGTACACCCTCTTTTACATATATTGTCGCAGAAATTTCATAAATCAAAAACTGGCACAACTTCACAACTTTTGAGGCATGTGAAGGAATGTGAAAAAATCAAGGCCAAGAATAAGCAGGTTGTTGAATTGGCAGACAAAAGGCAAAAAAAATTAAATTTTATGCCTTTTGATGTCAATTCTGAAATTGAGATTCCATTATTCCATGACCCCAAAAATTATGATCATCTTAGATTAGGAGATAATTGCAAAGATGATTATTGTACATGAGTATCCATTTAGGATGGTTGAGCATATGTGGTTTAATATTCTTTTGAAGGTATTGAATCCCAATTATGAGAGTATCTAGAAACATAATTAGAAGTGATGATTGCATGAAAGTTTATGAAAAGGAAAAAAAGATTGAAAACTTTTCTTAAGAGCATTCATAGAGTTTCTTTGACTTGATTATTGGACATCAAATCAAATAGGCTACATGTGCTTAACAATTCACTTTATTGATGATTCTTGGCTTGCATAAGAGAATCATCACTTTATTGAGCTTGATCCTCCACACACGTACTTTTATTGTGATGCTATATGTGATTGTTTGCTAGATTGAAATTTGCGGACAATGTATCTACTATCACACCTGGATAATGCTAATAATGATGAAATGCTTTAAAAATTACCAAGAGGGAAGTTATATTTTCAGGGTCATTTCTTTCATGTTAGATGTTATGCTCACATCTTGAATATACTGGTTCAAGATGGTTTGAAAGAGGTACAATAAATAACCGTTAAAATAAGGGAGATAATAAAATACCTCAAAAAGTTCCTTCTCGTTTAGATAAGTTTGTTGAAGTGGCGAAACAGTTAGGGGTCCCTACTTCAAAGGGATTATGTATTGATGTTCCTACAAGGTGGAACTCCACTTACTTAATGCTTGATGCTTTTATTTACCATAATGTGTTCATTCATGATGATCGAGATTCAACTAGTGGTTACCTTCGAGATTGAATGACATACATAGCTATGAGAAAGGTTTCTTGTTTTCCATAATGTGACAAAATGGTTTGTGTTCTTCTTATCCAACTACCAATTTGTTTCTTCCTACCATGCATGTTAAAAATTGCTTAATGAAGAGTGCAATTCCTTGGATCAATTTGTCAAGCAAATGGCCACCGCTATGAAAATTAAATTTGACAAATTAGGAGAATGCAATCTACTCATGTGCTATTTTGATCCACCTCAAAATAAAATTCATTACTTTTACATTTCTAAAATATACTCTAGTTTTGTGGTAGAGTCCAAGATAAAGAGCGTTGAGGATGTTATTTGGGAGATATATAATCAATATTCAGAGAATAGTGCTTCAAGCTCTTGAAGTTAGTGGATCATCACAAGCAATGATGTGCCATTTTCATCAAACTTTGATGTATGTTAAGATTTCGATTTTGTTGTTGCTTTTTATTCACCATCAAAATCGATTTGCAAATATATTTGGAGGAAGGATTATTTTTGAGCAATAATGATTCTTTTGATGTTCTTGAGTGGTGGAAGATGAATACTCAAGTATCTACTTTGTCCAAGATGGGGATGTTTTAACAATTCCCATCACCATGCATCCAATCAGTAAGTCTTTGGTGATAGTTCTTGATGATTATAGAGCTCTTTATCACTAAAAATAGTCAATGCACTTGTATGTACTTAGTTGGATTAGAGGCACTCAACCCAACATTAAAGATCCTTTGGTACTTTTCAACTAAATTTAGTCTATTTAATAAATTTGATAAACTTCATTCTATAATGTCATTATCTACTTTTATTTCAGCAAGAGTTAATGGAGGAGGAGAACCTTTATGTTAAACTAGAAAAATATTTAGCTTTGGAGAAGGATACCATCATACCAGCGCTTTATTAAGAAATTTACGAATGTTCTTTATTAAGGTTTCAATTTTCAATTTTCAATATTTTCAATTTCTACGCTGAAGGGTCATTTACTTGTTGACTAAAAATATTTTTATAAAATGATAAAAGTTGTTAATTTCTATAACGCAATCAGAAATAATCAACATTTAAAAACCCTTATATTTTTATAAGTTAAATTTTTTTGATGATTTTATGGATTCCATTTATTTTATTAGATACATGATTTTTTTTGTTTTTTTTTTTTTTGCAGTGCTTCAATGGACAAGATTGGTGAACTAATTTTTCCTTGTTGTTCATGAAATTTAATATGCAATTCGAAAATTGATTTTTTATTCAATAGCTTTTTTTAGAAGTAATTACAGGAACTCGAAAATTATGCAAGAGAATTTTCCTTAATTGTATGATGTTATTTTGAGTTAAAATGTTACAGAGAGGTCTTGCTAACAAAGATAATGGAGTTAATGCAAGAAGAAACTTTTCTCGCCTAATAGTTTAAATTTATACTCTAATATTTAGAGTTTCAAACAAAAATAGATGGTCGCTATTGCAAGTAACCTATGAAGTCTCTGCCTTGCTTATCGGTTATGGTTTGTCTGTTGTTCTATCTCATGCCAACTGATGTTATTTTAGCCGATTTTGTCAAATTGTCCCCGCTTATGGCTTGTCACGCTTATCTGCTTATGGCATTGATTTTGATGAGGTTTAAATCTTGCAGTATGTTCTACACTTAAATTTGAGTTTTGTTTCAAACATGAATTGAAGTATAGCAATCTATGAAATTGATATAATAATGGGAATTGAAGTACAACAAGCTATGAGTTTTGTTTTATCATCTGAACCTTCTTATTCTTGTTCCTTTAACATGTTATTCTCTTCTTTTGGAACTACCTACTATTTGGTCATGGTTTTGGCTAAAGGAATTAGGTAAAATCTAAATATTACCTAATAATTAGATATTGATCGAGCCTTTTGGATTGTATGTATTTACCATTTATAGCTTGAATGGGTTTGATGGGAGAACCAAGAGCACTTTAAAGGAATGAACTTAAATTGTTAAGATTAAATCCATTCGAGTTGGTTTGGTTCTTTGTCTGAGTCGTCGGTTTTGGCTTGGTTCTTTGTTTCTTTGGTTTGGTTCTTTCTTTGGGTTTTTGGTTGGTTTGGTTCTTTGTTCTTTGACATGAGTCGGTTTGGTTTTGGGCTTTGGTTCTTTGTTCTTGTTTGGTTCTTTGTTTTTGGTTTTGTTCTTTTGTGCATTACATTCTTTTGATTTTGTTCTTTGCATCCTTATTGGGCTATAATAAGATCTTTTGATGTTACATTTAATTTGAACAGATGTTACACTATTAATGGTAAGATCACTTGTGATATTACATATTAATGATGATGAAAAAACTAAATAGATGTATAGATGTAACTTAGCTTGATATTTTGTATGTATTTTCCAAACATTTAATTTAATTTTTTGTGATTTTTGTCAATTTTTTGAATGTCTATCATTTAATCAATGATATTTAGCTTAATAGTTTGTATTCTTCGAACGTGCTTACACTTATTTTATTTTTTTGTGATTTCATTGTCATTTTTTGTGATTTCATTTGTCAATTTGAACAAATGCTACACTTATTTTCATTTTTTTTACAGATCCTAGTTTTATTAATATTAATATTTCATTTTATCATTTTTTTGAATGTTTAATATTCATACATTTATCAATGACATCAATGATTATTTATTTTAGTTTTTGAGCCAACTCATAATATTTATTTTATAATTATTTGATTAGAAATTGATATTTGGAAATTGTATGATTATTTATTTTAGTTTCTGAGCCCACTCATAATATTTATTTTATAATTTTACTAGTTTTGAGAAGTGCATGAAGATTCAAGATTGGTTGACTTTGAGATATGAAAGCAAGACTATAAAGCAACATTAAAGTGAAGAATTGATTTGATTAGAAATTGATATTTGGAAATTATAATTTCATTATTTTCATAGTTTTATTTTTTGAAATTGTAAGTTGTATATGATCATGTTTTTTAGGTTGAATTTATTTTAGAAATATGTAAATCAGAATTTGTAAATTATGTAAGTTGTGAATTTGTAAATTTGTATATATATATGATCTTGTAAATTTTGTTCTATAAATTAAGATTTTGTGTAGTGTGTAAAAAAAATGATTTTGAATCTCTAATTGAAAATCATTTAATTTAATAAAATAAATTTTGATTGTATATAATTTTGATTTTGGATCTCAATGAATTTCTAATTAATTTTTTTTGTGTAACAAAGCTTTTTTAGTGCAAAATAATAATTTTGATTGTATATAATTATTTTGTATAATTGTATATTTTTAGTTTTAATTCTTGTCAATAATATTTCAATTTTTCATCAGATAAGATTTTAATAATTATTTTAAATTAAAATAAAAAATAAAAATTATTAAAATATAAAATCGAGCCAATTTCGAGAACACAGCCTAAAACAATATTTTTTAATGAACACAAACATACTATAAACGATTTCAACACGAGCCAATTTGAACAAAAAATAATAAACGCGAATACAAAAATGCTGGCCGTTCGCTTACACCCCTAATCACAATTTTCATTTCGCTTTAGTGGTCATCGCCGTTTATTGCCTTCTTCTGAGAGCGTGGTGTTACTTTAAACATCGCATACTTGTGCGAATGTGATTCACATGTGATGCTCAAGGACGCGTTTATCTATTATATAAAGAATTGGATATAATTTTAGACGGATTCATCTAAAAATTGGTCTAATAGATTCTTCTTTGTGAAAAAATGAGTGGGGCCTTCCCGAGAGATGGGAAGATTGAATGACCTTCCGCATCCATTGTTGATGTGAGAATGAGATCTGGCAACTCTTAATATCCTGATGTAGGAAGAGCATGAGTTACGTCACACAAATATATAGAAGATAGAATGTTCAAGGTTGGCCTTTCTATCCAGGCAGAGATATCTCATTCTTTTCCACTAAAGAGGTCAAGTAAATGTAATGAAAGGTCTCCTCATATTCATAGGATTCTTTCAAGAAGCCCGTTACGAAATCAGGGTGGTGTCAATGTTTCTTCCCTAAAGAAAAAGAAGACATGCGCTGAAGTGACTACGTCATATATCTGCGAAGAAGATGTTCGCCATTGACCTCGAGAGTTTAGTTCAACTCATGATGGGGAGTTCATTTTTCAAAGCCGCACATTCCCGAAGAGGTGTTAAATCACATATGTCGGGCCAACGGCGATGAATTACACGTTGTCTTCCTTCTTTCTTCTTTTCTTCTTCTTTTCTTTTTTTGTAATATTTGTGATGGTTTTTTTATAGGTAACTCAAACATTAGGATGGCTCATTTGGGTGTCGCTTTAGATGAGTGAATGGAATCTTGAATTTATGAAGATAAAATACCCCAAGGCGAGTATGATGAAAGATGAGTATTAAAACCAAAGAAGTGGTGACTTTGGAGGATCACCGACCGTGAATGAGCAATAACATGTCTTTCTTTCTCTCCGTGTCGAGGTGGAGCGCACTCATGATGGGTTTGAGGTGATAGACTTGTTAGAAAGAGAAAAGACTTAAGGCACTGCGAGAAGAGAGCTCTAACCGGATAAGAAAGTATTACAGGATCGTTTTCGAGAAGGAGCATATAATGTCGAGGAAGTAAATGAAATCTCCTTGAAGGCGGTGGAAGACTTTAAGAACTCCCTAGCTTATCTCGATGCACTAGAAGACCATGTTTAGGAAGCTCGTAATCATATACTTGATGTTGAAGTGAAGGACTTGGAGCACCAATGTTTAGAGGAGGGCTTCATCTGAGGGTTCCTAAGACATCGCAGCATCAAGAAGATTGAGGATCTGTCTCCCGCCCAAGTATCCAAGACTCTTCGCTCAATTCGTGAGATGAAGGAGAGTGAGTCAAAGGGAGTATCTCCTGGTGAGGAGGACATTGATATCACCAACCGATATGATATAAAGACGCTGAGGATGCATTTTTTATGTATTTTAGTGTGTATCAGAATCTTGATTCTTTCTTATATCATCATGTCAATGCTATCAAAAAAAATTTTTTTAGATGATACGCTCTTATTTTATTTTTACCTATCCGGGGTAATTGGTCGAAATATTATTCGATGATGCTAACCTGTACGGATAAGGTTGAATTAAATCGACTCAGGATTTTTGACCTATCCGAGGTTGTTTGTTAGAGTCTCCGCTCAATGACGTTAACCTGTATAGAAGAGGTTGTGAGGAGTCCACCAAGGACCTTTTGACCTATCCTAGGTTATTTTTCAGAGTCTTCGCTCGATGACATTAACCTGTATGGAAGAGGTTGTGAGGAGTCCACCAAGGACCTTTTAACCTATCCTGTTGTTGTATTTTCGCCGATGACATTAACTGTGGAAGAGGTAGAAAGTCCCCTTGAATTGATCATTCATTGAGATATAACGTGAGTTGTATATTTCTCAAGTGGGAGGATTAAATGAAGAAGAAACAAGTTTGTAAGAAGAAAGCTATAAGTTCATTACTCTGATAAGTTTAGTGATATAATCATAAGACGATTTTAACACAGATATGAGTTTTAAGAGAAAATGACAACAACAACAATAACAACAAGTTTTATCCCACTAAGTGGGGTTGGCTACACGAAGAGGAAATGATAAACGAGATAAAATAAAAGCTGTGATAATTATGCAGTAGGAATTACTGATAATATTTTCGAAGATTCTCAGTGTTCCAAGTTTGAGGTAAAGTTTTTCCTCTAAATCCTTGAGCTTGAAAGTTCCTTCACCATAGCTATAACCACATATGGGCCATCCCAAAGAGGTGAGAGTTTATCGTTGAGGGCCTTTGCCTTCGAGACTTCAGAGGACCAAGTCACCAATACGGGACGAGGTTTTACTCTTGTTGAAGTGACTACCGCCTTTGGTGATATGAAGTAACCAAGTGGGCCATGTCACGAAGTTTGGGAGTAGGTCCAGTGATGTCGAGTTTTTCTTCATTATCATCATGATTGAATAATTGAACTCTTGGACTTGGAACTCGATATCTACGGTATATATTCGTGTCAAACACAAGTTATATGTCTCACCCATTGGGGTGCGTGATGTAGTGTGGTAAGCCCAAAGAACATTAGAAAGCTCATCAACCCATTGCCCCCCGGCCTTCTCGAACGTGTTTTTAGTCCTTTGAGTATAGTCTTGGTACCACCGCCTGCTTTTGAGGATGCTACATGCAGAAATTGAATGTGAAGATCTTTGCAAAAGGATGTAAAGACTTTTCCAATGAATTAGGTTCCGTTGTCAGTGATGATCTTTACAGGAAGACCAAATCGACATACTATATTTTTCCAAACAAATTATTTAGCATTTGCCTCCGTAATTTTAGTGAGTGTTTCGGCTTCCACCCATTTAGTGAAGTAGTCGACGGCTAAAATGATGAACTTTCGTTGCCCTGATGCTATCGAAAAAGGTCCCATGATATCAATCCCCCACTGAGCAAAAGACTACGGGCTTTGAATAGATGAGAGCTCTGTATGTGGCATATGAGGAAGGTTAGAGTGCAACTGACAACTTGCACATTTTTTTGTGAACTTCAAGGCATCTTGTTTTATCGTAGGCCAATAGAACCCTTGCCTTATAATTTTAAGGGCTATCGCCCTTCCTCCTAGGTGTTCTCCACATATCCTTAAGTGGACCTCCCTTAATGCGTAATCCTCCAAGGTGAGAGAGACATTTGAGGTATGGTCCGAGAAAGCTCGTTTGTATAGTTCACCTCGATAATAGTAAGTTTGAAGTTTGTCTTCTGAGACAAATCAGTTGGGTCTTCGTGAAGAGTTCCTTCTTGTAGAAAAGACAGATGGGGTCCATCCACAAATGTTCCTTTATCTCATCAATTACTTGAATTACCCATGACCCTTGGATACTAAAAATGTATTTCTTCAACATGCCTTCTCTTAAAGATCCCAAGTAGCTAGATGAAGCAAGTTAGAGAGCCACGTATTATTCTCTCTCAAAGATGTGAATGATTTGATGTGTCTTGAAATCGGCAAGAAGAGACTTCACCAAGTGGAGGTATTATGCCAGCTGAGGATTATGAGTATTAAAGTTTCCTTCACTTGGGAGGCGATAAGTTGAGAGTCAGTGTGTATCACTAAGTCTTGAGCTTCACAGTCAATGGCGAGTCTCAACCCTGCTATGAGAGCCTCATATTCAACCCTATTATCAATTGTGAAATTTTAGCTAAGTCCATACTCTGGGTATTCACGGGAAATAAGTAAGATTCGCACTGACCAAGATTCTCTCAAGCTCCATCAACATGAGGGTCCATTGAGGAGACGAAGACATGTAGCAGATAACTCCTCCTGAGTTGTGCATTCACTATAAAGTCTCAGTACTTGAGACTTTATAGGGCAGGTAGAAAATTTATATCAAACTCTCCCAATTCTACCACAGATCACTTGATTAACCTCCCATGATGCTTCGGGTTTTTGTAGGATGACCCTTAATGGTAAATGAGTGTAAACGCCGATAGTGTGAGCTTGGAAGTATGGACGCAATTTTGAGAAAACTAAAGCCAGAGCCACCTTATCCAAAGTGGATAACGACTTTCTATATCGAGAATTTCGACATAATAAATTGGTCGTTGTATCACTTTCTTCTCAACTAAAACTGCTTATCGGGGAAGAGATCACAGATATAAGTATAACATCTTTCCTTGAATAGGTTTAGATAGTAGGGGTGGAGATGCTAAATACTCCGCTCAAAAGCAGGACATTCATCGATCATTAAAATTATTATTTTTAGCTCCTTTTAATATTTTAAAGAATGATAAGTATCTATCCCCAGAACAGGCTAGGAAGCGGATAACGCAGCAATTCGTCCATTTAAACGTTGAACTTCCTTAATATTCTTCGGAGGAGTCATATTTTTGAGAGCTTCGATTTTCTTGGGGTTGGCCTCTATCCCACGGTGGGTTACCATAAATCCAAGAAATTTTCTCGACGTAACTCCAAAAGCACATTTGGTCAGGTTGAGTCTCATGTTATAACGTCGAAGAAGGTTAAAGCATATTTCTAAGTCAGAAATATGTTGTGATTCTTCCTAGCTTTTCACTAACATGTCATCCACATATACCTCCATTGTGCAGCCTAGTAAGTCTTTAAAGACTTTATTCATAAGACATTGATAGGTAGCACCAACATTTTGTAATCCAAATGGCATAACTTGGTAACAGTATAAACCTTTATATGTTTGAAATGTTGTAGCTTCTTCATCCGTTGGGTTCTTTTTTATTTAGTTGTTACCAGAGTAAGCATCCAAAAAACTGAGCATTTGATGTCCAGACATAGCATCAACCAATTGATCAATTCGAGGAAGAGGAAAACTATCTTTCGAGCAAGCCTTGTTAAGGTCAGTGTAATCAATACACATTCTCCATGTTCCGTTTGTTTTCTTAACCATGACAATATTTGCTAGCCATGTAGGGTAATGTACCTCTCGTATGAATCCTACTTCTATGAGCTTGTTAACTTCTTATTCAATAGCCTGGATCAGGTGCAAAACTCCATTTCTTTTGGATGATTGGTTTGAAGGTTGGATCAATCTTGAGGGAGTGCATGATTACATTAGGTTCGACCCGGCATATCCGTGGACTCCAAGCAAAGATGTCTTGATTTACGTGCGAAATCATGTATTTTCTTTGTTAGATGCGAGCAAAGATCCCACTTACCTTTGTAGTGGTTGGTCATCGATAATGCAACGAGAGCAAGTCTTCTGCGCAAAGCTTTGGGGTACTTCTTCATCTCAAAATTAAAATCTTGATCTTTGAAGGTCACGAAGAAGGGTTGGTTGAAATGCGAGATAACATGATTGCTATCATTTTCACCGGACCACTCCAACTCCAACGGGGTTGAAAATTTCATCTTAAGATGAGATCAAGTGGCGCTAAAATTGATTGGAGGAGCCTTCCAAAGATAGCGTTATATGCTGAATCTGACTTGACCACCATGAATTGGATTAAATGAGCCACTTATCGAAGAAATTCACCAAGGACAACAGGAATGGTGATTGTCCCCTCTACTCGCACAGGGCGATTATCAAACCCGTACAATGGTCCTGTAGCGGGTTGGATCTTTTCCCTAACCAGACCCATGTTAAGAAATGTGGAGTAAAATAAGACATCAACAAAACTCCCATTGTCAAGCAAAATTCTCTTAATATTATAGCATGGGTCGATCCACTGATGACAAGTGGATCTTGATGAGGAACATGTACTCCTTAGTTGAGTCATTAAAAGTGATGGAATGATCAAATGCGAGACTTCTTTAACTGCTCTTGAGATGGTAATGAGAACTTGATTAGATAGTATTGGTCCATTGTTTTAATTTCTCCAAGTTTGATGATTATTTTATTGTTTCTGTGATGATTATTCTAGTTGCCCCCCAGTTGGAGGTATGTTTGTTTGAGTCGATTGATTCTTCATAAATCGACGTAGATATCCTTGCTGAATGAGCCTCTTAATTTCTTCTTTGAGTTGTTTGCATGCCTAGTATGTCTACGACTTCGAAAGTGACAATATTGCTCATTTCATTTGGTTTTGATGGATGCGACCACTTGATATTTTTTTTTCATCTCGAATAGTCATTAGGAGGTTAACACGAGATGTGTTGCGTGTATTCCTTTTTGTGGTTCACGTCGTTGATATGGGGTGGTGGAGATCACGATTGCCTTGCTTCTTTTGATAGGTGTCGCATTCCACAGGGTGCTTTTACGTTTTCTGTAGATTTCTCAAATTATTTGCGATGGCGTAATAGCCTCAGATTTGTGCTTCCACACGATAAACCAAGTCGGCATATGGCGGGGTGTCTATTAGTGATGAGTAAAGGCCACGGGCGGAGTCCTCAAGGAAAACTCCTCTTAATAGTTCGGGGTCTACTCGGTATTTGGCGAGCTTCTAAGGAGAACCTCAGAAGTATTCCCGTGATTCGCCCTCATTTTGTGAATCTGGGAGATGGGAGGAATCTTTAATGATCCTTCGGTTTGCATTGAATTATTCTACAAAAATCTTGGCGAGTTCGTCAAAGGTATGGATGGATTCTCTTGGAAGGGAGTAGAACCAAGTGTGAGCATATCCCTTGAGGGTAACTGGAAAGACCTGATAAAACAGTGTGTCAGGAGCTCGTTGGATATGCATATAGTCCTATAATGGTTGATGTGTTCATGTGGGTCAGTCATCCCATCATAGGAATCAATGTTCGGAAGCTTGAAATCCCGGGAATAGGATGTTGAAGAATAGTTTCAGCCAAAGGTGAGGATTTCTCATAGTAGCGGTGAGGGGGAAGATGATTTCTATCTTGGAGGTGAAATTCATCTTGCATTAAGCATCATAATTTTGCACGTATAACATGATGAGTGGGGTCAATAGGGCGAGAATGTGTCAAGCTACCAGCAATAATTGGTGGATTAGCAGTCGGTTGAGCTGCACGTGATGGATGAGTAAAGGCGGTGAGGAGATCCATCGGTCTCTACGGAGGAACAGTGTCAAGGAAATTAGCATTTTGACCTCCCACGGCTAACGATCGATCTTGGGGGAGATGTGTTTTTCGCGGTAGTGGCTGTTGTGTTTCTCACAAAAGTCGGATCATCTCATTTTGAGACTCTTCCATTCGGCGCACGATCTTCTAAAGAGATTTCGCCTTCACGAGTCACGCTATCATGAAGTGGCGGAAGGTTGGCATCCTTGGTTCAAGATTGGTTTGAGTAGCGGGGAGTTGAGTGGGAGGCTCCGTTGTTACGAGTGTTGCGCCTATTGACCATAACGAGGGTGTTCACAGGAATTGTGATTGAAGGGTTCTCTTCCCACAGACGGTGCCAAACTATTGCGTGCTAGAAAACTGGTTGCGATAGAGTAAAAGTTTTAGCCTTAACTTATTGTGAAATCCACGTGTATTTAAAGTGAACAATAAAATTGAGTTTTACGGAAAACCTCGAAAAGAGGAAAACCACGGGGCCTTAGTAAAAGCTTCCATGTATCCATTTTGAGTACAAGATCTTCCGTCTGGGATTACGAGTGTATATGAAAAAGTGATTCTAATAATAGATGATGTTGGATATTGACGATATGTGGCGATGATGTTCGATGTTGATGATGACGATAGTGGTGGTGATGATATGACAACGATGGTGACGGATCGGGTGTGGCATTGACGGCTGCGGCCGGTGGTTGACAAGCTGTCGGTGGCGGCACAATTGTGCTTGGAGGATCTCAGAGCTCTCTCTCTCTCTTGCTTGGGCTACTCATATGAGGAATGAGGCTATAGATTGGAGGAATGATATGCTCAGTAAATACATGCAAAACCCATACCACTCTTCATCGGACGACTCAATGATCCCTTTGATCATTTGATGTATTTTAAATATTTGAATGCTCAAATGAAGTCGAATTGAAGATCTTTGGCTTATTGGGCAGGCTGTCGATTTGATTATAAACACTCCATATTTTAGAGCTTTTAGGAATTTAACGATGTCTCAAAGTTTAATGATATTTTAAGTGCTTGATTTGATCGGTTTCAATTTTGATCGCACTTTTCGGATTAGATCTTAATTTTCGGGGTCATATCAATAGTAATAAGACTAAATTATTTACTTAAAAATTAAAGATTAAGTTTTAAAGTTAATTTTAAAAAAGTTATTTATGTGTGTGTTTATAACGAGTTTGTATTATTTATGGCTTTGAGTTACTACTTGATTGATGTCATTTACTTGGGGTCATTTGAACAATTTTATTATTATTATTATTTTATTTATATTTTAATATAAAATAAATTATGTTTGATACCGATTTTTATTTTGAAAATACTTAAAATACTAAAATAATTTTTATTTTTTTCTTGTTTGGTAGAATGAATGTAATGTAAATATTTCTTCAGGTGATGAGCAGCGGTGGGGCTTGGCAAGCGGCGATCGGTCGATCGAGGCGGGTTGTCAGCGATGTTGGCGTGGGAGGGCAAGTGTCAATAACGATCCACACTATACATCAATAGGTGTATTTAAATTTCATCCAAATCAAGGGGCCGTTCGGGCGGAGATGGTGCTGCGGTGCGGTGCCACACCCCACCGCAGTGTTGTTCGGGTTGCATTTTGAGAAATCTAAGGTAAGAAATTTGTGTTTTTTAACCTAACCTGACTCTTTACGGTGGCAGCAAGAAAGCTACGATTTGAACTTTTGAAAATAATAAAAAATTGTCTGTCTACTATAGCTTTTTCAAATAATAGCTTTTTCTACAATGTCTTCATCACTACTTTTTCAAACAACTGCACCTGTCCCAAATAAATCCTAAGTGAATTTTAGATACATCACAAATCACCCTTTGAAAACATTTCAATTACACCACTAATACTTTTAAACTTTTACTTTGCATCACATAAAATATCTAAAAAGTTAAAATTTTCACATTTATTTTAAAGTTAAAATTTAGTCAATCAAAGAGCTCCTTAAAAAGTTAAGGCTAGATCCTTCCTCATACCTCGTAGTATTAATGATGTACCTTAGCGTTCAACTGCCTTTGCGGTAAGGACTGTTTGATTGATACCACTTCACAACTAATATTTTCTAACGCCAAAGGCTTTGCTTCTTAGCTCTCGAGAGTAGTCAAATTCCCATGGGAAAAAAGTGGCTTTGTTCATACATATTTTAACTCAAAAGTGTACGTATTTTTTAAAAACATAAAGGAGGATTTACATATATATATATATATATATATACCATATAATTCTTATGTATTTACATATCTAACATCTGAAATTAGATATTTACTTATCTAATACTTTCCTATACTTAAAAATGTATATTTCTCTTTTAAAAAAATGAGTGAAGATATTTTTGATGTGATATTAAAGATTTGGATATTATATGTTGACCTCCATGTATATCACATCAGTTGAGTCAAGTTCACAAGACGAAGTCGATCAATTTCGGATGCAACGATGCACAAATCGAAGTTGAAATACACTCTGCGTCACCGAAATTGGTCGAAACAACTTCCGATCGACGAACGGACTTTGCCGCCACGTTCAGAATTTCAAAATTAGTCAAAATATACATATTGCAATGGTCAATCGACAAGAAGAAGTCGATGCGTTGACATATCATATGGTCGGTTGTCAAACGACATCCGTTTGAAATTGATCTGTTAACATATAAACGCCAAAACCTATCAAATGAGTCACTCAATTCAATGAATCTTGAATGCCGATCTAAATGACAACGCGTAAATTAACCAAATTAACCATTCGATATCGATGAACCAAACCGATATAAACAAACCACACCGCTATGAACACAATAACTTTCATCAATATATATATAATATATCTATATATAATTAATTATATTCATCATATATATATTAATTATATTAATTAAAATTTTAAATTAAGTTAAATGAAAAAAAAAGCCTATAAATACGTATAAAACCTAACCTTAAAGAGAATTCCTATCTTACGGCTTTGACTCCCCTATTCTGCGCGACCCGAGCAGCCGCAACTCTGGACACTCCTTCTCCCTCTCTCTTCCTCTCGGCCGAAGGAGCTCCGTCCGCTCTCGTCCTCCTGCGAGCACAGCACCCGACCAAAGACCCTCCGGTTCGTTCCTACGTGACCCGAGCACCGCGACGACTGACTCGCTAGCCGTAGCTCTCCGGTCGACCGAACCGTAGGTTAGCCGAACTCCCTTCTCTACTCCTCTCGTGTTCACTAGTTCTTAGCAAGTGCAGTACGCCGTCCTCGTCGTATGCAAGATGTGACCTTCACTAGAACTGTGATGAAAAGCCTCGTCTAGCTACATTTGCTTCATCTGCTCTCAGCCTACCTTTGCATGGTTAATCTGATCTGATTTGCACCTCACGCCTCAATTCTTGTACAACTTCAGCACATGATCTCCTCCCTTCCGTTCTCTTGCCGAGGAAGACTGAATACATCCAAGTAAGTCTCTCGTCCGTCCTATCTACACAGCTACATCTACTTGAAACCAATCCAGGATTGCAGAAAATTTTTTTAGCCAAATGAACCAAACCATCGTCATGTTAGGAGTTTAATTTTTGTTTTATTTCATTCAATTTAACTAAAGATATTAAATTATGAATTTGTAAGCTTAAGTTTTAAGTCCATTAATATGAATTAATGTCTTAAGTTTGTTCATAGATTATTTTTAACCTAACGTACTTAGGTTAATTACTTGATCTAATTTGATTAATCAAGGTTTTAAGTTCATTATTTAAATTCATTAAGGATGAATAATTTTGTTAAATTTAACTTGTTGTTTAATTATGTTTGAATTCATTAAGTATTGATTTTCTTACAATTTTGATATTTGATTAAATTCCCTGACTTAGAAAGTTTTAATGAATTACCCTAAGTTTTTCTGATGTTTATTTCAGATTGGTTCAATTTATTTGTTGATTTAATGAATTAATGATTATTCTTAATTATTATTTAGTTCATATTGACCCAGAGACTGTTGTAATTTTAGGAAAGAAATCTATGAACCTAAACTTACTCCCTAATCCCTAAGATCATATAGGGTATGAAGATGCATATAACTAATGCACTTTTTTCAGATTTTAATAATTTTTTACTCATGATTCTTAGGCCATAAGGAATGCAATTTATGCCTAATGCATGTAATTAAAAAAAAGATTATAGGCCAAATCAGAATAGAAGAAGGTGTAGTTCCATCATAAGCTCTCAAAGGTCAAGCCTAGGTAAAGATGAAATTCATTCATTAATCAAGAGTGAAACAATATGATTATGTATGATATCCAGCTAAGAGGTTGCTACATATTTTATCTTGTTTTAATACCTAAGCTTTTATATTAAGATTATGAGTTGTATTTATTTTTATATTTCAGTTGATTTAGTTGGGTAGAAAATTTAGTTTATCTATGAATGTATGCAGACATACATCACGACAAACATAGCAGAAAGAAACTAAGAAAAAACTGTTTATTGCACAAAAATAAATCAAGCCAAATTAAATTATATAAGAAAAGGCCAATGCTGCTAGCACCCTAAGAAAGAAAAGAAATTGAAGTTTTGCTTATACAACCCGACCTAGAACTATAAGTTTAGATCTATGGGTCCTCTTTCCAGGAAAGTCTCTTCTTCAGGGACATCTATCGGGCTTACTCCCTAATCCTTAAGATCATGTAGGGTATGCCTCTTTCCTGTATGCCATCTTTTCCTCCAACTTTCTACCTTCATTTTCCTTCAAAAGCCCACAACAACAACATCTATAATTTTTTTAGCCCACCTCCCGTTGTTATCTTATTCTGGTTTAAAAAGATGTAGTGGGCCTTAGGAATCCAGGCTAATTTAAGCCCATTGCCTGAATACATCTAATCCAAGATTTTGGTTAAGGCTTGAAAGATATAAAGCAAAATCCCATAGAAATTAAGGTTATAATTCTTGCTGTTTGATAGTGTAAGTCAAATCTTATTAGAGCCTTTCTACCAACCCAATTAATATTTGGAAGTAAATGGAGTATTGGAGACTACATCTTATAGGATTGAAAATTATGTTGTGCTAACTTTTATTTATATGGCCTAAAATTTCTTAGACACTACTATCAAGGTGTCTTATTGAAATGCCCAACCAAAAAAAGGATGAAGGAGAGCTGAATCTTAAGCTTAGCAAAAGAATAAAATGCTCAATCTTAAATATACTTAAAATCCTATATGTGACGCATTTGATGCGACGAGCAAAACCCGTACGCACTCTTTGTAGCACGGCGGAGAAAACTCGTAGCCTCGTAGGCGACACTCGCGACGCGACAGGGAAATTTACATGATTTCTTTTGTGCGGGTAACATATACACGCTCTTTATAGTGTGGTAGAGGAAAATGAAGACTTAAGTCGCTATCATCAACTCTTACTCAAAAGTATAAAATGCTCAATCTTAAATGCACCTAAATTCTTATATGCGACGCATTTGACACAACTGGCAAAACTCATACGCGCTCTTTATAGCAAGGTGGGGAAAACTCGTAGGCGACATTTGCGACGTGACGGAGAAATTTACATGATTTCTTTTTTACAGGTAACATATACACATTTTTTGTAGTGTGGTAGAGAAAATGAAGACTTAGGTTGTGGTTTATACCACTCATACACGCTTCAGAAGTGACCAGACTCGACGACTTATCGCGAAGGATCGGCCACCACTTGGAGCTTGGAATATCAAGGCAGAAACTGACGGTCGGACGGATAAAAGAAAACATTACCTAATATTTCAATCTTAAACAAACCCTCCAATTATATAAGAGCCATTATAATTCACCAATTAGTTAACAATTTGTCTATATATATATATACTACCAAAATTCATATGAAATATAATTTAAACATAAATCAATATAACTGAGATAATTACCTATCTCGTTTCTAATGACGATAAATATAACCTCTTCTATCGACCATCTGTAGGATTGTTAAAAAATAAATAACTAACAATTGAATAAAATTCAAATTTTATTATCGATAGTAAGAAAGAAGGTAAACTGTATGCATTAATTTTTTACAACATATACATAAAAAAATTGCTCAAACAATCAAATATAAGGTATGATAGATGAATATTCGTGTAACTTTTACTTTACATTTATCATCTATTTTGAGTCACCTTCTAAACCTTTAAATACTCATCCAAAAGGACAAATACTAATTGAATTTCATCGTTTTTTTTAGATCTGTACATTGTGTCCGATTATGGTGAACTCCACTTTCAACATATACATTCATAAGATATAATTATACAGTATGATATTAATTCATAACTAACATTAAATCGGTTAACTTTATAAACGATGTAATATAATCTAGTATTTAGGTTATTATCCAAATATGAAGATACATTTAAAACTACATCACAAATTTATAAACGAAAAATAAATCACAACTCATGCATCAGAAAAATAATAATCGTATAAACACGATTTCATCACAAGAAAATTAAAGACATTTTTATCATAAATGTAGCAATATAAAATTTTAATTTACGCTTTCCTCAATCTCCTTCCCTTTAATGTTTCATTCCTTAATTAAAATTCCTATAGAATAAAATATTAATTGGATCAATATTAGAAAATAATTTATTTTATTCATTTCTCATCTATGATACTTACATATAACTTTTATTATTTGACGCTCACATTAATCAATATTCATTGTTTATTTTCTAAATCAAGTTAAATTAACTTTTAATTTATTTAATATAATGATATTTATACATGTCTAATTTGTCATATATTACTTCTAAATCCTATTATTTTTTCTTAATATAAATATGTCTAATTTGCCGTATAATAGTTCTAAATCCTATTATTTTTTAATATAAAATATTAAGTATTAAAGTGACTTAATATAGATAAATTTTTATTTTTATTTTGTGTTTATCATTTTCCTTAAAATGATTCTTGTTGTGTACTAGAAAACCAGTTGCGGTAGAGTAAAAGTTTTCGCCTTTAGCTTGTAAATCCAAAGACACACAATATAAAAAAAGAATAATAAAAGCAATTTTGGAAAACCTCGAAAGAGGGAAAACCACAGCGCTAAAAAAGCTTCCACTATGTATGTTTCAGTACAAGATCTTCCATCTGAGATTACATAATCAGAAAGGAGGGAGTAATAATGACGATATTGATGATGATTGGATGATGCAGCGATGATATATGACGATGATGTTGATGATGACCGACGATGATACGATGAATTACGGCACGGCGGCGGGCGGCGCGCGGCGGCGCGCCGTGGCGATGACGAAACCGAGTGGTGGACGATTGCTTGGAGAATCTTTAGAGCTCTCTCTCTCTTGGCTCATATATAATGAGAGGTTATGGGAGATTATCTCAGAATACATGCAAAATCCAAACCACTCTCTCCATCTGACCTCTCATGATGATTCCCTTGATCATATGATATATTTTGTGTATTTGAATGCTTAAATGAAGTTTTGTAAGATATTTGGCTTGGAGCCGTCGAGATGCTCGATTTGACTATAAACACTATATTTGAGAGCTTTTAGGAATTTAGCGATGTCTCAAAGTTCCATGATATTTTAAGTCTTGATTTAGATTTGATTGCTTTTTCAGATCAAGATTCGTCTAGAGGAATTTTCGATATTAATTCTTAATTAATTAATGATAATATAACTTAGCAAATGTTTAAGGTTTCATTTATTTTACAATTATAATTATAAGATGACTAAACTAAAAATATAATTAGCATGATGTATAAATCAACTATTTGTTGTTATACATACTCAGTATTTTTTTTTATAATATTTAATATGAGTAAATATCATCATATAAAATTTAAAATCATAGAATCATATCTATAAATTTGCAAAGTTTGTTTATCACCTTTGAATCTCTCGTCTTCGCATCAATTTTTAATAATTTTAATAATCATTATTGAGGATTGAAATAGAAATTCCTGAATTTACAATGCATTTATAATTTTAAAATAAAAACTTTAAATTTAGAAATTCCTAAACTCTTACATTATTTATTTCTCTCGATTTTGCCCTAAATATACCCCTTCGGCTTTCTACTGTCATGCATGCACGCACGGCTTCTCGGTCGTTCCCTCCTTCTCTCTTCTTATGACGAAAGCCTCATTCAATGTCGACGGCAAGCCTCACTCGTTTAGTGATCGACTCCCTTCCTCCGTCAGGGTTTCCTCCTCCCTCTTCTTCCTCGGTCGTCAGCACACGGGTGCTCGGTTAAGGCACACACGCACACAAGGAAGTTGTCTTTCCCTTTTTCTCCCTCTCTCGTTTCCTCTTTCGCTGTTTTGGGGGTTCGATTTCGGCCAAGCGTCCCCTTCACTTCTTCTATTTGCGACTAATCGTCACGGCGTTTGGATTTCATTTGATTTTTTTTCCCATTTTTTCCGATTTCCGGTCATTGGCTGCCGAAATTTGAACTGATAAAGTGTTCCAACATGATCAAATAAAATCATCATTAAACCTAAAATTGAAGGTTCAAATGAAGTTGCATTGAGCTTATGTTAAATATTAAACCAAATATTAATCTTAAGCATGAAAATTCTAAAATCTCAAATGAAGGTTAACTTGTAAGATTTGATCTCAAAGGAGCATTCATAGGTGGCCCAATAGTTCGTTAGTAAGCACGAACAAATCTTAGTATAGTTGAAAGTTCATTCTCATATGAAGACAAATTGAAATAATATTTAATGCTAAGCATTTCAATGAGATTTGCAAGTGCTTGAAAGTCTACTTGAAAATGAGAATACTTGAAATGAACCATCACAAAGGGAATTCCATGAGATTGAAGATTAAGTTCAACAAAGAGAAGACACCTACATTCAAGATATAAGTTTGCTTGTATGTGAGTTTTGAATATCCTACGATATTTCATAAGATGTTAAAACCTCTTAATGACATGTTACAAAGTGATAAAACTCGTTAAGGAAGTCATGACTATGAGAGGTTTTGAATAAGCTTCATGTGCATATCATAACATAACATCCAACTCCAATTCAAACACTTCATTAATTCATGCGAAGGTTTTAAAGGATTGAGCTCCCTTTATAAATACTATAAATTCATCTTATACTCGAGTCTATTGCTCTAAGATACATGCGAACACTCTCAATGCATATGTCTTGAAATTCACATAGTGTATCAAAGAGGCAAATCTTTGTATATGCGATAAGTCAACCATTAATTCAACTCAAATGTTTATTAGTACATGCAAATATTTTAATAAAGTGAATTGAACATAGACATACACTAAGAGGTGACATTTTATCCAATTCAAGTATTTCATTGATATGTGCAAATAATTAGATGGAAAATAAATTCATATAAACTTGTATTTGGTTCAAATACTCCAATGCTTGCATACATTTTCAAATAAATGAATGAGATGCTTACATGCATTATGAAGTGATCATATGCTCAATCCTGTTGCATCAAGATGCATATCAATCACCTGAATGATGAAATACTACATTCATTACAAAGCAACATCACATCTAAATTTGATGTTTTGGAATAACTTAAGGTGAGATGATCATATATATTCTGAGAGTATTCCTAACCTCAGTTTCAAACACCTCGAAGTATGTATGAGTATTTTATGAAATGAATAAGCGATTATATATGCAATTGGAATACTAACGACACTACGAATGCTTAAATTAAGTGTCGAGGATGTCGCTGAGTTGTTTTTGTCGGTTGGTCTTAGGCCGGTTAACAAAACCTAAAAAAATATAACGATATTATTATATCTTCTACCTAATAAAACATATGAAGCTAATTACGTCAGATATAAGAGATCCGATCCTTGATTAAAATTAATGACATGATCCGAAATAGCGAAACAACAAACCATCCAGATGACGTAAATAAAAAATTTTAGCAGGGATGTTTCAATCAAAATATGATTATAATTTCAAAGCAAATTAACTTAGATTGAATTTTAATCTAAATGCAAATTTTAAAATATCATTGAGATATAAATGTCTAAGTGAAATTTAATATTAAAAATTGAAAGCTAAAAATCTAATTCACCTTTCGCAACTATTTGTGAGAGGTGACAAATTAAGAAAATTTTAGCTCACAAAGGAGCCAAAGTCAAATCAAGTACACAACTATGTGTACTCTCAAATAATCTCGTCGTGAGGGATGTCCCTGTCGCCATTGCAAGTAGGTTTCATGACGGAGAGTCCTCCGATGGGTTGTCGCAAATGACTCACACGATCAAATATGCTCTCCAATGGCTCTGCCCTTTGAGTTGTGAACCATATGGTATACTTGGTTGAGCAAAAAGCCTTCTGTTAACTAAGGTAGACTTAAGCTTGTCTCCTTAGACAAACACTACTCCAGGTCTACAAGGATTTCTTGGATGACATAACCCATGTGTTGCTGATAAGGATCCTTCGGTGGGACTACCTCCGACTAAGTAGACATGGATCGCGACGGGATAATGAATCATGGGATCTAGATCGGGTGTGTCATCGTTCCCCTAACCATTCACTTTAAGTTAAAATAATGAATTTCATAAATCCAATTCCAAAACTCCACATGTTGCTACTTTACGCTACGCACTAAGCGACATAACGACTAGCCTTAATCGAAAGTTCTCTCTGAGCATTGAGAGGGGTAATTAATTATAGGTGTTTGCGCCTATAGGAAACCTCGAACCAGATCTAAAGTCCTCACAAAATGAGGGTGACATCTCTGGGTAGTGTCTTATCTACTATTCCATCTGCCTTCTAAAATTACACTGACACTTAATCACTCTCTTCATCGAGAGGTCGGTGGTGAATTTTTGGAGCCCACAGATTTCTGGCAACTCCGTTGGGGATAAGTTTTTTTTTTCATCTTTGGCTAGTTGAATCAAAGCTATAATAGTAGCATAGTTAAATGAAAACTTAAAGTTATTTATAAAGTTAAATTGATTGAAACTCAGAATTATTTTTATAATGAACAAAATTCTGAAATTTTGAAAATCTTTTCTTATTCATAACTTGTTTTCATATTTTATCATGTTTGTTCTATTATATCTCTGCATCATGAAAGTGTGGGATGATATATCAACTACTGATTGCTAATTCCCATCTTTTATTTCGCAAATGGATCTTCAGAACACACCCTTCACTGTGCAGCTAGGCCGTGGAGCCAACATCCGTCTGGCTAATGCTGACATTAACACCGGGGACGTTGGAGCTACTATACAATTTGGTAGCATAGATTTCTCAATGATCGCTGCTCAAACTACTGCTAGGCCAGCACGAGACAATCATGCACAACTTGCATATCGGCCCATGCAACATGCCAAATCCACTAAAACTCTTATTGCTACTGCTATTGAGGTCCCTCGAAAGAGAGCTTTTGTATTTGAAAGGTTGGGACACACTGAAGCTCCAACCATGAAGAGAATGATGACTGACAAACAATTTCAATAGTGCATCCGAACGCTACTTCCCTGTCGACCTTGCCCTTTGTACAAGGCCAACATGACGCTGAAGCTTCCTCATCAGGAGGAAAGCTGACTAGAAGGCAAAGGAGAAGAAGGAATGCCAAGTTGTGAGCCCAACAACTCTCACCGCCCCTTTGTTACACGACTAGCTGTGAAACCAGAAGCGAGCATTCCCACCCACAATAAATTTGAAAATCTCAAGTGGGTGAAAAGGAATAGCTCTACTAGTGATATTAAGCAATCATTTTGGGAGCAATGATACCAAGCTCCAACCCTATAAAGGAGGCATCCTGAGACTCTATTCTCTAGAGTGCACAAGGTGCTCAAAGTTGTAAAAGAACAAAGCCTTACAAAAAAAAGATATCAAAGATCAATTATCAGAGAAGCCAATAATGCTCCACTGTAAAAGCTACATCAAAGGTAGTAAGAACTCATGAGCGTTACAAACAAGTTATGCGATGAACATGAGGCGTGATACGAACCATGCGGAATCACTAAAGGTCTGAGAAAAAAAATAAGTCGGAGGTGAAGCCTCGGGAAGAAGTCTCGAAAGGCAAAAGGCATGACATCCAGTTTGCATATCCGAAGATTCTCTTATGACAGGGCCCAACATGAATGGGTTCCTAAAAAGAATGTTATAATTAATGAGGCTCGTGGTGGTCGACGCCCTGGAGAATCCTCTAGGGAATCCCATCACCAACCTAAACGATCTTCCCTTGATTTTGATCGTAGCCCTTCGATTGAGGAGACGTTCGTCCCATACTCTAAGGCTGAAATCAGATGGAGACGTCGATCAGAGATAAGGCTACAAGAAGAAGAAGAGGAAGAAGAAGAAGAAGACACCATGGGGAGGTGTGGTACCGCGACGGCCCGTGCATCATGGAGCTGCACCTCCTATCCACATCGAAGAACTGACACCAAGTCAAATGAAAGCAGAACCTTTTAGTTCCTCCTCAAGTGATGAGCAAGAAGAGGAATTAGAAGAAGAAGATAACACGCTATTCGCCGACACTGCTACACTTGCTCAGGTGCAAAGGCAAATACGACGACAGATAAAAGTGAAAGATAAAGAGATCTATCAGTGAATTCAAAGATGAATCAGATGATGATGCATATGAATCTCATGATGTAAATGATACAGAGGAACACTGCTGTAGTGCTGACACCAGTTCCTCCTGTCAATCATCAAACAACTAACATTGTGTCCATCAATCCATCAGTTGAGCAAGCGCCACAAATCTCTGGAGTATAAAGTGCTCATAATGATAGAAACGAAGTCAATCAATTGACTGCTCCACCCATTCTCCAGCAAATACTGAGCACATCCGAGCAAGTTACAGTTGCACAACTTGAAACTATTATAAGTGAAAAGATTAAAACTGTCATAGCTGCAGAATAAGTGGAGAAACTGGTGAACATAGATCACCCATATCCTGCAGAATATGACCAAGTGACATATCCTAAAGGTTACTCGTGAAATTCCACTCATTGGATGACAACGAAATTTAAAGCAACTTGTGGTAATACTGGGGGTAATGACGCACTGTTGTTCCACCAATTCGTTAGTAGCTTAACTTTAACTACTTTTGAGTGGTATGCAGAGTTATCAAATGACTCAGTTAAGACATTCGCCGAGCTGGAGGCAATGTTTATCAAAATATTTGCTAGTGTAGTTAGAAAGACTATAATAGTTGACCTCGCCTTAGAGAAGAGAAAGAAGAACAAGTCAGTTACAAAATACATAACTCGCTGGTGAAACATTAGTATGAAGTGCGAGCAACAGTTGGAAGAAGAACATGCAATTCAGCTGCTAATGAGCAACATTGATGATAAAATGACACCCTATTTATGCACGACTTTCATCACCACCTTCCAAGAACTACTGAATCGGGTGACAAAATTTGAAAAGTTGAATCTTTCTAAAATTGAAAGTCATTCAGACAGAATAAAGAAATGGAAGCTCTCATAATCAAGGGGGACTAAATCTCACATTGCTTCATATGATTCAAATAGAGGAAGGAGGGCAACTTACAATGTAGATAAGGGGAAACATCTTATCTATTTTGAAGAGAAAGTTAAACAACCCTTTAATTCTCAAATGAGGTTAGTTTTGGAGGCAATGTCAAACTCAGAACTTTTTTGGATAGTGGTGACCGCCCAAGGCAATCATTAGGAGATGATGATCGAATGCGTCCATCTCTTAAGGAGAAGATGAACGAGGAATACTCATTCAAAAGGGAAAGTGTGGTCAAACTATTCGACAAGCACTCAAGGCAGGGTTGAAATTGCTAGAATGTAAAAGACCTGAAGAGTCAGGATGAACTGACAATCCAAATTACTTTCCATATCATCGGGTAGTTAGCCACCTTATAGAAGATTGATATGTATTCAAGGACTGACCAGAAAGAAAATACAAGAGAGGTAAATTCACGCTATCCAATAGTGTTCTTATTCACCCAAAGAAAGAATCTACAAGAGTGGTTACATCCTCTTCCGTGCTCCCGCAGAAAGATAAAGCAAAATAAAAGACAGTTGAGGATGACAAATGGGAGACTGCTGTCTCAATGAAAACTATGAAGATGGTGAAACAATCAGAAGACATTCCGGGTGTCAAATGAAAATCTCCACTTGAACTGGTGTTGGAACCGAAGGTAGAATCTACATTAAAAGGTTTTGCTCTTTAGAAGCAGTCCAGGGTGTTTGATGTTCCTCTCCGAGAACTAGCCTATCCAGAACCTGCCAAAAACTCCTAAAAGATCAGCCAAACAAAAGAAGACGAAGAAGAAATCTACTACTCGAGAAATTATTAATAATCTTGAAGAATATCAACAACTAGCAAGACAACCAATTAAGCTTGGTGATTTCATGTTAGGACTCTAAATCATTGAAACAAATGATGAAGGAGATGCTGACGAAGAATCTCTTTCTGGAGAAGTCTGTTCGGTTATCTCAGTGTCCTTGGATACTCCTCGATGGAGTTCATTTCTTCAAGATAATCTAAGAAGGAGAACCAGTAATGATGTGACATTCAAGCATTGTCTGATGGTGAAGCAAACAGAAGATAGGCTGGGAAGAAGACTTGTGCTTTCCGGAGGAAGATGAGTCAACATCTTCAATATCACCATTGATAAAGGGCATAAAACTGGGAAGTGATTTTGAAGGCTACATCCGATCTTCGGGCATAAATAGTGGTTCTGAAGAGGAGACTTCTTTAGAAGAAGATAAAAGCGATGCCTAAGAAGTGGCAATGTGCCGCCATCATTAAGAAAAGAACGTCAAATAAAGGCAATGATAAGAACATACAAGTTAATGAAAATATCATTCCCAAAGATCCAAAGAAGAAGTCTAACATGGATAAAGGAATCGATTACAACATCCTGTCATACTTGAGGAAGATCCCAACACAAATGAGTGTGTATGAGGCCCTTTTGATGTTACATGATCTCTATGAAACCTTAATTCAGACTCTTAAGAATCCGGAGAAATATGAAGCATACTTCATCGAGCGATGTATGACTGAAGTATTACAATCTCAAGACATTCTGACGATCACCTTCTTTAAGGAAGATCTTATGCTCGGACATCGTAACATAATTGCCCGCTATATGTCTCTATGGAGAGCGATTGTGTGTCATAATCAATCGAATTCTAATTGATCCAGGTTCATCCGTTCATCTCATGAGTCTGAAAACATTGAGAGGATTGTCCCTTGATGTTCAGCATCCAGGACGAGACAAATTGATGATCCACGGCTTCAATGAAAAAAGATAAAAGACTCTCAGATCTTTTACCTTGCCACTAAGATTTGAAGAACTTCACAGAAGCCAAATTTCATATCATTGATGATGATACCTCGTTCAGCGCCTTGTTGGGGTGCCCTTGGATACATGAGTATGGAATAGTCCCATCTACTTTGCATCAATGCATGAAATACATAAAAGACGAGTAAGAACATAGAATTTCTAGCGACCTTCAGCCATTTGCAGTCCATGAAGTTAAAATCTACGAAGATGCAAAATACTATTTGTTGAAGGAGCCCAAGCCTTAACAATCCAAAGCTTCTACCTCAAAGGCTGCAAAATAATAAAAAGAAGTGAAGAGGGAAAAAGGAAGAAAGAAGGCGATGTCGACTCTTCCTAAAGTAACTAGTACATCACATAAGTTGAAAAGACTAGTCCCTCATCTGGGCAATGGCATAGAGGAAGAAGATGATGATCCTTCTGTCGGACCCAAGGGAGTAAACAAGTCTCTCGTGAAAGGAAAAAAAAGAAAGAAAATTATGAAATATCAGATCTTGAGTATGATTCTGAACCTACCTATGAAAGTGAAGTTTGGTGTATCTCTTCAAGAAGGACGGTAGACCTATTGATATCAAAATAATCATTAGTGATTGTTCCATTTTCAACACTTCAAAAAAATCACTCAACGTGAAGTCCACATTATTGAAGAGCTAAAGACTTTTTATGTGCCTCCTTTGCCTGGAAGTGATGAACATGGAATTTCATTTTACAAGTCTGAGGAGTGCTATCACTAGGATTTTGATTGGTTTATGCAATTTGATGATTCTAATGATATGGTTCTCACAAGAATGCCAAAATATTATCCTCCAAGGATTCACAAGATGATGCACAAATTGGGAGGTGATATTGGAACAAACAAATGCCAAGCCCACTTCTTTGATACCCTATAAGGTCTAAAAAGTCCATAGACCTCGAAAGTGTGATAATCATACATCTAAAGATCTTGGATACATCCGACGTAAATACCGTCAAAGAAAAACCTATTATGCGATAACAGAAGAAGAGATTGACATTGAAATTGAAAATGAAGATAATCTTTATGAGGTTTATCTGACCAACAATGAGGAGGTAGAAGCCAAGCCAGTGCCTAAAGAGCTTGAAGATAGTGGACAATCAACAACCATGGATGAGTTGAAGGAAATCAACTTGAGAACAGAGGATGATCGCCAACTTTCATGCCTTCTCGCTGAAAAGGTTGAAGAAATGAAAGCTCTATTATGTGAATTTAGGACCGCTTGGACATAATACTCAAATGTCGCTTATCTCGATGTGATAGTTCACAAACTAGTTAACATGCAACACATTAAGCAAGCTCGAATGAGATTGAAGAACGTAATTGCGTAAATTAAGAAGCGATCAAGCTTTTATCAGAAGAAAAGTATGCATTGAATAGCCAACGTTATTCGAGAAAGAAGAATGGTCAAAATGCATTGATTTTGAGATCCGAATAAGCATGCCTAAAAGATGATTTTCTCGCAATATCAACTACTAGTTGATAATACTTTCAACTACGACATATTCTCATTTATGGATGGATCATCGAGATACAATCAAATCAAGATGGCTCCTAAATACGAGAAGCACACATCATTCAGGATGTCAATTGGTATATACTGCTACATAGTCATACCCTTTGGATTGAAGAATGTTGGGGCTACATATCAGATGGTCATGATATGCATCTTTAATAAGTTGATTCATCATAAAGTAGAATGCTATGTGGATGACCTCGTCGTTAAGAGCATAGATCGAAAAGATCATTTAGGTGACCTAAGGATGGTCTTTGAAAGAATTAGGCAATACAATCTCAAGATGAACCCTCTCAAATGTGCATTCGTGGTTTCATCTGGAAAGTTCCATGGCTACGTGGTACGACATAGAGGAATTGAGATCGACCTTAATAAAATTGAAGTGATAGTGAATATGTCATCGTCGCCGAAGAATCTTCGCCAGCTTCATTCCATGCAGGGACATTTGGCATTCATCCGATGCTTCACATCAAATATGTCAGGAAGGTGTCAACCATTGCTAAATTGATGAAGAAGAATGCACCATTTAAGTGGGATGATAAGTGTCAAGAAGCTTTCGATAGCATCAAAAGATATCTATTGAATCCACCAATCCTGACGATGTCAATCTTATGAAAGTCTCTCATTTTATATACAATTGCATTAAAAGAATCCCTCAGAGCATTGCTTGCATAACACAATGAAGAAGGCAAGGAAAATGTACTTATATCAAATTAAGATTGGAGCGAGGAAAAATACTCTTCGATTGAGAAGCACTGTCTTGCATTGATCTTCGCTGCCCAGAAGCTTCGACATTACATGTTATCACATAAGATAACACTCATATCAAAGATCGATCCGTTAAAGTTCTTAATGATAAGACCTACATTGACAGGTCGTTTGGCACGATGGGAAGTACTCCTGTTACAGTTTGATATTACATATGTATCTTAAAGATGTTAAGGGCAAATACTAGTAGATTTTCTCGTTGTGCATCCTATTCCAGCAGAGTCAGCAGTCACCGATGATTTACTCGATGAATAGATCCTGTTAATTTGCGAAAGGGAGGAGTTGTAGATCTGGGAAATGTATATCAACGGTGCATCATCTATTAAGTCTGCTCAGCCCCCAAATCTACCAAAAGCAAGAGCTGGCATTGGCCTCATCTTCATAATACCGGAAGGTGGCATAATGAGACTTTCATATAGGCTGACTGAGCCAAGAACCAACAATGAAGCTGAATACGAGGCATTGGTGGCAAGCCTCGAAGAAGCTGTTATTATCGACATTCAAAATTTAAGAATCTTTGGAGACTCTCAATTGGTAATTAACCAAGTGTTGGGTCTCTATAAGATTAACAAGCTTGAATTGACGTACTATCATAAGCGAGTGCTTGAGCTCATGAAGCAAATTTCAAACATTAAACTAGCTCGAGTTTCTCGATCGAAGAATAGTAAAATAGATTGCCTGGCCAAGCTGGCAAAAGAGATGGCGAACAAGGATGACGATGATGTGTTGATTGAAGTGTCCACTCATCAAGTTTTGCAACTAGTAAATCCATATTCTCACAAGTAGAGGGACATCAAACCGCCAGGAAGCAATTCAAATTGCTCACTCTCCTAAAGAATGATAAGTACAAGAGATAGAAAAACTTAAAAGTACTGCAAACAAATCATGTGAAGCTTTCATAGTAGAAGAACCAGATGATTGGAGACAACCTTTCATCGATTATTTCAAGGAAAGTAAATTGCCGAGCAATAAATCACTAGCCATGCAAATTACAAAAAGAATCCTACAATATGCTTATGTCAATGACACATTGTACCGTAGATCCTTTGAGCAAATGTGGCTACGATGTTTAGGGACAGATGAAGCCAACAAAGTTATGTCCAAAATTCATGAAGGACTTTGCACATCAGTTAGGTCCTAAAATGGCAACAAAAATTAAGAGGATGAGATACTATTGGCCTTCAATGATGAAAGATTGCATATATCTTGTCAGAAAATATCATGAATGTCAAGTCCACAGGAATCTTATTCATCAACCCCCGAATCCTTTACACCCAACAATAACATCCTAGCCGTTCGAAAGTTAGGGCACGAATATAATTGGACCGATTGATCCTCCATCATCAGCAGGAACATCGATTCATTCTAGCATCTACCGACTATTTCTCCAAGTGGGATGAGGCCGCTTCGTTTAAGGAAGTCACAACTGATCGAGTTGTTGACTTCTTCACTAATAATGTTGTCTATAGATTCGGGGGTGCCACGACGAATCATTTCAGACAATGGTCCAGCTTTCAAGAGTGCAAAAATATATATATTCACTGATCAGCACAAAATCGATTGATGGTATTCATCAATCTACAATCCAAGGGCCAGTGGTTTAGTAGAGTCTTTCAATAAGATATTGGTAAAGCTGCTCAAAAAGATTCTCACCTAGAATAAAAGAGAGTGACACACTAAAATGATGGAAGCACTCTGGGCATACAAAACAACTTATAAAATGCCAACCAAAGCCACTCCTAATGCTCTAATATTTGGAGTTGAAGCTGTTCTGCAACTAGAAGTTGAGCTGTCATCACTTCGAGTAGCTGTCTAATTCAATTTTACTCAAGATGAGAACACTCATCTGCGAATGGAAGAGTTGGATGCGTTTGATGGAGTTAGACTCCAAGCTCAACAAAGTTTAGAGATTTACCGAACGAGGATGTCCAAAGCATTCAATAGTTGGTATGTCCTGGACATTAGGAAGGTGAATTAATTGGTGAAGGTCAATCATCCTTAGATCGATGGTAAATTTGAAGCTAGCGGGAAGGTCTTACATCACAGAGTGTATGAAGGAGGAGCTTACCGACATTGATAATAATGGTCGATGCCACCAATCAATGGTCGATATTTCAAGAAATATCACAACTGACTATGGATAAGTATATAAATACTTAAATGAATCTTGCACTAATAAGACTTTCATATCAAATACATAGGTAATATAACTTGAAGATTTTCTCATAAAATAAGAACGCATTTTCAAGTTACTGTGAAAGCCTCCACCGTTAGACATGGGGTATTTTTATATGTTTAGCTAAGTTTGACGTCGTGCTTCAAGTCGAGATCCTTAAATAAATATATATAATAATCAGAATGAGCTCTATTTATTTATATTAAAGAAGTTCAAACTCTGCAATACATTTTGAACTAATCTAAAATCCCACTGTTAAATAGGGAGCATTTTTTTAGTTTTTATAAATCAAAGTTGTTCAATCCTTCTCTGTGAAATAGGAGATTATCTTGTATATGCATTCAAGTTGACATCGAGCTTTATGCCGAGATCCCTGAATATATCTATAATTGTTATTGTTAAGGTTACAGGTCTTACAAGAATAAAAAGAATCAACTTCAATGCATGAAAAAACAATCCTAAATGTCAAAAGTTTCCCTCCAAGATTCATCAAATATCGAAGATAAAGTCAAAAGAACTCATACTTTTGGAAGCTTCAATCAACTAAGTTGGAAAAATATCAACCTCTACATTTTCAAGTCTAGGACACATATGAGTTCTAAAGGTCGAACTCAAGCCACAGTGGCCAGTTGTTGACACTCTCTCACTCATAAGCCAAAAGGCGCGTGAAAGAGCTCTTGTTCATTAGTTTAATGACAAGACCTCCAAGCCATCACAACTTGAGTCAAAGACTCGAGTGGGTTCTAAAGGTCAAACTCAACAAGCCAAATGGGCCGTTCTATTCTCTCAAACAAAGAAAATCAGTAGTGAAAGAGCCCTTTCGTCGATGATGATAGGCTTAATATCAAAGAGATCAACTTATTTACAAGCGACAAAATCTAAGAAATCTTTTCACTCAATTGATGAACCAAGACAACGAAACTCTCAATTACGTCAATCATATATTGTCTGTAAGGTGATATTTAGATATCTTTTCAAATGATCGATCAAGCAAGCCGATCAAAGCTAATTCAAATCCAAGCGCAGCGGCAGGAGAGCAATTCCATAGTTCACACAAAGGCAATGACCAAATTAAAGAATTTCATAGTTGTTGATTATAAAACACAGTCTTTGAGATAACTCAACATTGACCTAATATGAGCGGAAGGTATTGTGTATGCACCCTTCAACGAGTCAGTCAAAGTAGCATAAGATTGGGCATACATACACTTTCCCAGCTAATTCTACCTTCGGCATTAAGCATGACTTGATGAAGGATTGACCTGATTTATCTATATTGACCGGCAAACAAACCAATTTCCATCAAACTTGATCAAACATGAAGCTAGGGCCGGAGGAAATCCAAATCTACAAAGATACAAAAGCAAAAGATTTTTAACAAACCCATCAAAGCAGGAAGCAAATGGTGGAAGCGTCTTCAACTTTGATTACAATTAGTATTGAAATATCATCATCAAATGAGGCATTGCGTTGATTCATGCGAAATGTCGGCGATAGCGGCGATGGATAAATTTGAATTGAAATTGATCCCGATTCGACGCTAATGTGAATCAAATGGCGCCGATGGTAAATAAGATTACGTTGAAACGTGAATAACTTTAAATCAACATATAGATTGATTATATAATAACATCGTCATAAAATTTCAAATTAGAGTTAATTAATTAATTAAATGAAATAAAAAAAAGCCTATAAATAGACCTAACCCTAAGGAGAATTACTATCTTACGCCTCGACTCCCCTATTCCGCACGACCCAGCAGCCGCAACTCTCGACACCTCCTTCTCCCTCTCTCTTCCTCTCAGCCGAAGGAGCTCCGTCCGCTCTCGTCCTCCCGCGAGCACTGCACCCGACCGAAGACCCTCCCGTCCATTCCTACGTGACCAGAGCACCGCGAGCGACTAACCCGCGAGGCGTAGCTTAGCTGAACTCCCTTCTCCACTCCTCTCGTGTTCACTATTTCTTTGCGAGTGCAGTAGGCCGTCCTCATTGTATGCAAGATGTGACCTTCACTAGAACTGTGATGAAAAGCCTTGCCTGGCTTCATTTGCTTCATCTGCTCTCAACCTACCTTTGCATGCTTAATCTGATCTGATTTGCACCTGACACCTCAGTTCTTGTACAACTTCAGCACATGATCTCCTTCCCTTCCGATCTCTTGCCGAGGAAGACTGAATACATCCAAGTAAGTCTCCCATCCATCCTATCTACAACAGCTACATCTACCTGAAACCAATCCAGGATTGCAGAAAATTTTTGGCCAAACGAACCAAACCATCGTCATGTCACTCCGACTGCTGCTCTTTCTTGTATGCCATCTTTTCCTCCAACTTTCTACCTTCATTTTCCTTCAAAAGTTCACAACAACTACATATATACACAATTTTTTGAGCCCACCTCCCGTTGTTATCATATATTCACCTTGGCTTATGGTTTAAAAAGATGTAGTGGGCCTTAGAAATCCAGGCTAATTTAAGCCCATTGCCTGAATCCATCTAATCCAGGATTTTGGTTAAGGCTTGAAAGATATAAAGCAAAATTCCATAGAAATTAAGGTTAAAATTCTTGTTGTTTGACAGTGTAAGTCAAATCTTATTAATGCCTTTCTACAAAACCAATTAATATTTGGAAGTAAATGGAGTATTGGAGACTAAATCTTATAGGATTGAAAATTATGTTGTGCTAACTTTTATTTATATGGCCTAAATCTTGCGTATACTTTATTATCAAGGTGTCTTATTGAAATGTCCAACCAAAAAACGGATGAAGGAGAGCTGAATCTTAAGCTTAGCAAAAGAATAAAATGCTCAATCTTAAATGCACCTAAAATCCTATATCGACATTTGGCCTGGTACATGCTCTTTATAGCCTTGGGAAAACTTCGTGGCGACACTCATCGATAGAAAAATTTACATGATTTCTTTTATGTAGGTAACCTATACACGCTCTTTATAGTGTGGTAGGAAAAAATGAAGACTTAAGCCACTATCATCAACTCTTACGTAAAAGTATAAAATACTCAATCTTAAATGCACCTAAATTCTGTCTGACGCATTGCGGACATATCTCTTTGTAGCGGCGAAAATTTGTACGTGATGAAAATTCTTTTTTATGAGTAACTTTATCTGCTCTTTGTAGCAGGAAAATGAAGACTTAGGTGATTTATCTCATTTATTTTAGCGGCGGCAAGCTCGGACTGATTCGACATCACGGGGGCGATCTTGGGAAACTAAAATTGAGCGATAAAGTGTTCAAACGTGATCAAATAAAAGCATCATTAAACCTAAAATTGAAGGTTCAAATGAAGTTGCATTTGACTTAAGTTAAATATTAAACCAAATATTAATCTTAAGCATGGAAATTCTAAAATCTCAAATGAAGGTTAACTTGTAAGATTTGAACTCAAAGGGGCATTCATAGGTGACCCAATAGTTCGTTAGTGTGCACGAACAAATCTTAATATAGTTGAAAGTTCATTCTCATATGAAGACAAATTGAAATAATATTTAATGTTAAGCATTTCAATAAGATTTGCAATGGCTTGAAAGTCTACCTGGAAATGAGAATACTTGAAATGCATCATCACAAAGGGAATTCTTTGAGATTGAAGATTAAGTTCAACAAAAAGGCACCTACAATCATGATATAAGTTTGCTTGTATGTAAGTTTCGAATATCTAACGATATTTCATAAGATGTTAAAACCTCTTAATGACATGTTACAAAGCGATAAAACTCGTTAAGGAAGTCATGAATATGAGAGGTTTTGAATAAGCTTCATGTGCATATCATAACATAACATCCAATTAATTCATGCAAAGGTTCTAAAGGATTGAGGTCCCTTTGTAAATATTATAAATTCATCTTATACTCGAGTCTATTGCTCTAAGATACATGCAAACACTCTCGATGCATATGTGTTGAAATTGACATAGTGTATCAAAGAGGCAGATCTTTGTATATGCGATGTGGCGAGCATTAATTCAACTCAAATGTTTATTAGTACATGCAAATATTTTAATGAAGTAAATTGAACATAGACATACACTAAGAGGTGACATTTTATCCAATTCAAGTATTTCACTGATATGTGCAAATACTCAGATGAAAAATAAATTCATATAAACTTGTATCTGGTTCAAATACTCCAATGCTTGCATACATTTTCAAATAAATGTGTGAGATGCTTACATGCATTATGAAGTGATCATATGCTCAATCCTGTTGCATTAAGATGCATATCAATCACGAATGATGAAATCTATTCACAACATCACATCTAAATTTGATGTTTTAAAATAACTTAAGGTGAGATGATCATATATATTCTGAGAGTATTCCTAACCTCAGTTACAAACACCTCGAAGTATATATGAGTATTTTATGAAATGAATAAGTGATTATATATGCAAGCAATTGGAATACCCGCATGGAACTACGCTTAATGCTTAAATTTAAGTGTTTGAGGATGTTGTCTTGAGTTCTTCGGTTGGAGCTTAGGGCAGTTAGGGTTAACAAAAAAAAAATCTAATGATGTTATTATGATATCTTATTTTGTAAAATATTTGAAACTAATTATCATATAACCAGATATGATCTCTTATTAAATTAGTAGAAATTAGAAGATGCGAAATAGCAAAATAATAAACCACCCCGATGATGGTTGTGTTAAATGAAAATTTTAACAGGAGGATACTTGATCAAAATATGATTATAATTTCAAATTAACTTAGATTGAATCTTAATCTAAATCATTTGAAATATCGTTGGTATAAATGTCATGAAATTCAATATTAAAAACTTAAAATTAAAATCAATTCACCTTACATTTTGTTGAATGTGATAAATTAAAAAACTTTAGAGAATCAAAATCAAATCAAATGCAGTATGTTCTCTCAAACAATCTCGTAGCGACAGGGCGTGACATGTCCTTTGGTAGCGTGGCTGGCGATGCAGCGTGATCGATTCTGAGTTCTCGGTAGTGGTTGTCAAAATGACATCATCTATATCTCGCGGCCAGCTCGTATATCTCACTGTATCTTTCTTTGAGTTTTGAACCATAGGTATCTTGATTGGGCAAAATTCTCTGTTAGTGGTAGACTTACTCTCTTGACAAATATCACAAGTCTACAAGGATTTTTTGGATAACTTAACGTGTGTTGTTGATAAGGATCCTTGATCAAGTTGCGATTATCTCCATGTTAAGTAGATTAAAGATCACGGCATTTCGGGATGGCAATGAGATCTAGATCGGCGTCGTCGTTCCAACCATCTTTAAGTTAAAATGATGAATTTCATAAATCCAAATTCAAAACTCACCTTTTTACTAGCGACCTCTTGATTAGCGAATTGAAATTTCTCTAGCGAGAGGGGTAATTATATTATGCTTTTATAAACTTAGACAGATTTAAAGTCCCACAAAATAAGGGTGAAATCTCTGGGTAGTGTTTATCTACTATTATTTGTATTCGAAAATTACACTTGTCACTCTCTTTATAGAGATTGGTGAAGTTGAATTTCGCATTATATATGTAAAAATTGAAGTTTGAGTATTAGATATATAAATCCTATTGTGAAGGATTTACATACATACCACACAATTTTTATGTATTTATAAATCTAATACTTAAATTTCAATTTTTACATATATATAGCATCCCAATTTTCAATATCACATCAAAAATATATTATTTTAAAATTGCAGTATACTTTTTTAAACATAGGAAAGTGTTAAATAAGTAAATTTTTAAATTTAAGCATTATATATATAAATGCATAAAAAAATGTGTGGTATGTGTATAAATCTTCAAAAAAAAAAAAATATTAATCTGGGTATAAGCACCACCAAATCACCACATACCTTCAAATCTTTTTTTATAGGAATTTTAAGTCTTAATGACAACTAAAATTAGAAGGTTAATATTAGATTTGATTCGAACTCAATTCAAATTAGAGAAAGATAAATCCTTCACCAAGGAAAGTGGCATACTAGCCGTTCCCCTCAAACCAACAAGATAAAATAAAATTTTAATTTTTAAAATTACAAAAACCAATTAGGTCATATTGATTTAGATTTAACATTTTCATAAATCAAAAATAAAAAAATAAAAAAAATCAAATATGCTATACAAAATGCATCACGAGTAATCCACCATTGGGGTTTTGTTTTTTTGTTGTTTTACATTCTAATATAAAAAAATTTGTTTGGTATTTTTATGTATTTAGTATTTTAAAACCAAAAAGCATATTGGACTTCTCTTTGTTTGGAAAACAAAATATGAGAAAAACATAATACAAAAAACTCTATTTTAAATGAGTTTATATGTAGATTAATGGCAACATAGATAAACTGAAGAGCATTTTGCTAATGTTCATTAACAAATACAAAAGGTACAAACATAATTCTAAAATTGTTTTTGTTTTTAAGGTTAAATGACCTCATGAGTCATGATAATTATTCGGATGATATAACAATTATATATATAATATTAAAAAATCTAGACATGTTGGCATATCTTGAATTATTTCTTGTTTTAAAAAGATTAATTACTAAAAACAAAAATTATTATTCTACAATTACAAAATTACTTACTAAAAAATCTCAAATGATGGAGGAACGATTCCTAAATGACAAATTATCTTCAATTTTTTTAAAGATTTTCTCTAATGAATGCTGAAAATTGTTAAGATGCTAGTCTTCAATGATAATTTTGTGATAAAATGAACATAAATATTGTAAAAAAAAAAAAATCTCAAATTTTAAATTTGATTAGTCTTTCTTGGTGGGCAGAAATCATGATTATTTGTTTTCATATAGGTGATAACCTTATACACGTCTTTTTGGCGTGATGGTGAAGAAGATTCGTCAAAATAAATACTAGTACACGTCTTTTTTAACATGACAAAAAAACTTATGTTTTCTCGCATGTATATAAGCACCGACACAAGCCTTCCTTGAGTTTTCATTAAAATGTTATTATTTATCATAGTATATAAGGTCCAAAAAAAATAGAAGATTCAATCCTATAATTTTCATAACACAGAGTCGAATGATATTTGTGACTTTCAAGACTTGAAGTTCTATATAATTTTTGGACGAAATAATACTAATTAGAATTATCAACATAAATAACAGTAATTATTAACTGAAAATTTTTATAATAATCAATTTTGATGGTTGAATTGAACTCATTTCTTCCACCTATATAAGCTCAAAAGTGAATAGAAAAAAACATCAATCTCAACACTATAAAAGATTTATAAATATACTAATAGACCCCACCTGACACATTGGATTTGGCCTCAAAAGCAATCACACTTCTCATAACATCCTCAATTTGATTTTCTAAACCAGACAATGCAATTCTCTTTAATATTTTATCAGCAGGAAAAAAAAAACAAGTTTTCAATTAAAGTGATGAAACATTTAGAAGCAAACAGATAACATACCACTTTGATATAACAGAATATCTTCTGAAACTATAACATTATAATAGAAACCAATATCAGCTGCAGAAGAGATAATACGTATGACTCCAGTTCTATTTCCCTGAAGAAAACTCTTATGTACTAAAGCTCAAAAATCCCTTGCCTTCCAGCATTTGAAGATGCATTTTTAGACGTCCAAATTCCAAACTGAGAAGGATTTAAGAAGTTAAATTCTGCTGTTTTTGCACTTTTATGCAAGAATAATAAAAACAAACACATTTTTTTATAATAAAATTATAAAAAATGATTTCAAAACAACCCCAGAGGCTGAACACAAACCTCAGTAACTTAAGCAAAGAAGAATAGTGTAATATATCAGTTTACAAGGTCAGCTAGATATCATCACGAGATCCTCATCTGTAAGAACAGAGGGGACAACTAAAATGGGCTCCAGAAGAAAACCAGCCTTCAGGCAAGCATCCTCAAGAAGCTTGACTTGTTCTGGCCCTTTAGGACAGAATGCCACCACAGCTCCTCCGCTTCCTGTGAACTTAGCAGCAGCACTTCTAGCTGTCTCAATCATCTTTATATTTAGAGCACCAAGCACATCATCTCCAAACATTTTCCTGACAAGAATGGAAAAAGAAATGAATGAAATAAAATTCAAATCATGTCGATTTAAAGAAACTGTACCAGATAACAAAGTGTCGGGGCCCATGCGGGTTATTCAATTTAAAATTGATTTAACATTAGGAGATTTGAATAATATTGTTTATTTTGATTGAGTTTCATTGCATATTTATAAGATTTATTATGATCTCACGTTTATTACATCTCATATATAATGGGGCCTGTCATCTTAGAAAAGATATGTATGGGTGGTGTAACAGCGGCCGAATCGTCATTCGACAAGAAAGGCATTTATGAGTCTCGACTACATGCTGATTTACAAAAAGACGTATGCAGTGCTTATATCTTTACGATGTCAATGATTGCATTTATATTAAGTTGTTTATCTGTTGATGTAAAGTTTTGTAGATTTGATAGCATCCCTCCCATGTAGGAGGTGCGGGTATCTTGGTCTGCGCATGTAAGAAAGTCGTGTATAGGTGGTATAAGCGTGAATCGTATCCCATCCGAGAAAGGCATGTATGGGGATCAGTACTTTGCGTGAAGCAGTTCCCCAGCCAAGAAAGTGTAATACGGACTTATACACCGATGTTAGTTTAAACAATAATTTTATATTATGACATGGCTTTATGTCAAGCTGTTTAGACCTCTCTGTTGGTGTGAAGTTTGATAGCGTTTAGCGACATCGCGTCGTTCCGTGTAAGGCTTTCGCCGGGTATCTTTGGCAGCAAGAAAGGCGTGTATGGGTGGTATAATACGACTTATGCACCTTCATCAAAAAAATGAGATCCCTTTCAACGTATTTAAAGAAAGGCGTGTCTGGATATCTACCGCAAGGCTTTCTGCCGCATCAAGAAAACGTCTGACTTATATTTCAACCAGACTTTAGGCGACGCAGTGTGCATCATGGCTGCGCGTCGGGTGGCCGCAGTTGGAGGAAGAACGTTACCTTGGCGGCTTCCCTTCTCTTCTTCTTTTACATGACGGATGGGAAGGAAGGCTCGTGGCTCGTTCGATCGAGAGGGAGTATCGGGAGGAGGGAAAGTTGCGGCTGGGGTTTTGGGGAGTTGGGGAGAATAGAAATTAGCGTTAGGGTGAAAAGAGGGGTATTTATAAGATTTTTTTTTATAGACATAATTTGGGTTTTTGCGCTGACATTATCATATAGGCAATATATATGTCGATCCTAAGTTATTATGATGTTTCGGATGCAACGTCACAGTCCGTTTCGCGATCAGAGGTCATTTGATTCAAATCGGCATCGAATCGGGGTTAATTTCAGTTCAAAATTGCGCGTTGCGCAGTTACTCGATATTCGCGACTCGTCCGTGAGTGCGAATATCTCATTGATAGATTTGACGTTTAGCCGCGCGATCAATTTCGTGAATGAAAGTCATTTGGGCGTTGTCGCGGCTTCCCGATCTCGATATGCGTGTCGGCGGCCCTTCGATCGATCAAGATTAAGCGAATGTATATTGATCCAATTTCTAACGCGATGGCGAAGTCGTTCGTCGAGATCATTTCAACTAATTTTTGGCCGTCAGTGTATTTCAGCTCCGTTATGCATTTTATGCAAATCATCTCTTGTGAGCTCTACTCAACTGATGCAGCATGCATGGAGGTCAATAATATCAACTTTAATATTATCATTTCTAACATGCTTAACTTAGATGTTAATAACTTTTCTACTACTAATCCTTTGAATACATAAACATCATTGGCCTAATTGAAATCTACTATAATTTATCTGCCTAATAACAAATAATGAACGCGATCATGAGGCTCAAGAATATGCTAGTAAGTTATAATAAACATTGTGAAGGTGGATGCTTAAACAAACAAGAAAGACGGATAATCACTGATCTGATTTTAAACTGATGAACCAAATTCTGAGTTGATAATGGAAATATTGAGATCTTTTTGCGAACCAAAAATATCTTAAATATTAGCTGCAAGGATGAACCTTAAAAATGTAGCGAAGGCCCCAATGTGAAGAACTACGAGAATGTTATGGTGCTAGAGATGAACTTAAAGAGCTAATGAGTAACAATAAAAATGTTCAAAAACACTATGCTTCTATGAAATGTTGCAAAGAAAAAACAAAATTCATGACAGAACAATGTTAGCAAACAAAGAGCTGTTCCAAAAAATCAGATCAGATTATCAAAAAAACTATGAGCCTGATCAAAACAAGATCCTTGAGCAAAGAATGGATAGATAGATTAGTCCTTTCAGTTTCATATTTGTTCATAAATGGGAAAACAAATCAACTAGTTTTCAATTTGAGACGACTATGGACATTCCCTTGATAGGTTATATAATTAGTTCATTTTCCATTATTTAGATATAAAAACAAGCTATTTACATAATATAGAGATATACTTCATGTAACTAAAAATTTGTAATTCTACAAAATCCAATTTAACAAAACCTTTCATTTGCAAATATAGTACAATTTTGGTGACAAAATTTAACACTATCGACTATGCCTTCCTATAACATGTATGTATCATGAATTCCTTCTAAAAGGATTCTCCTTCTAAAAAGAAATTAACTTATAGGCCTTCAAATTCCAAAACTTGATACATCATTGTTCTTCACACAAAAGTAACATCTAAATCTTCCAATATCACATGTTCTGGCAGAACTTTCAACTTTCCACATCCAAATGAATCTTGAAACAAAAGAAAAATGTCTCCAAAAAGTAGAATATCCAAAGCTAATAGTATGCATTTTACCTTCGAAGATCAAAATTACTATCCATTAGTCGTGCGAGTTCAAAATGGTTCCTTTGTGTCAAAGCTTTATGGCCATCTAGAGCTATTTTTGCAACTTCTTCCATCGATGATATTATAAATTCATCACCGTCTAGCCACCTCTTACGGACTGTGCTATGCACCTATAGGAAGCAGCACAAGAATAATGTCAAAATTTCCAAGCAGTTTTCATCTAGGCAAGTTTTCAACAAAAAACAGAACCCAAGGAACTAATGCCCACTAAAATTACCCAATGATCATACTTTTAAATGCACGAGATTAATCCTGTATGAACAGCTTTGTACACGGAATCAATCAGATTTATGCATAGCTACCAAATTTTAATGAATCCTTACAGCATTTTAGTAATGATTGCTGCATTTTCAAGTGAAAGTCATATAAGATATAACATCCTTCATTATATATATATATATATATATATATATATGATTCAAATTTTAATGATATAGGAGTTTTTTGTTTTGTTATCAGTGACTGCTGATAACAGTTATTGGAAACTGTTTTCTGTTATTAGACATCCTTCACTTTTTTTTTTGGTGTATATGTGCTCTATCCTAGTATTATAAATAGAGGAGAATGTTATATTCCTCCTGATCAATGCTACAACTGCTCTAGAAAATTGAGATAATATCTGGCTTTTTTTAGATGAAAAAAAAGAAATGTTCATAAGAATTAACATGCAGCATATATGAACATCAAACGCATCAAGAGTATGTAGCTTTTATAACAAAAGAAATATGAAAAAAAATCAACAGAAAAATAACCTTCCCAGAATCACTTGGATTTTCAGCATAAATTAGGTGGAGAGAGGGAAGAAGGTTGATGTCCATGGGAGTATAGACGCCATGCCCCAATTTATCCATATTTTCCTTGCTAAAATCCTGCAGTAAAACTGTATAATTTTACTGCCCAGATTAATACAATAGGCTGACTAGAAGTTAATCTCAAATATGCATCTCCATGTGATAAAAGAAAGAAAATGTTGGTGATTATGCTTAATCAAGAAGCTGAAATAACATACCATGTAAACAAGACCTCCATAAACCTGTGCTACTCTATCCTGGAGACCAGCAACTATTCCGAGTTCCCTCTCTGCACTAAGAATGAGATCAGGCCGAATTTGGACTCTTACAAGATGTCTGACTTTATAAAAGTCAAGAAGGCAGTTTAGAGCAGCACACACAATGGCGCTTGAACCTGATAGCCCTGCCTAAGAAGTCAAAATAGTGAGTGGTTCAGTCCCTATATCATCAAAAATTGCTGACTAGGACAAATAAATTCAGGGTATTAATAACTCAAATATTGTAGATCCAAATTTTAGCTTGTCATACCTAAAGTAAAAGGGGTTCTCTTTCTCAAATATTCAACTTGAGTAGATGATGCGTTAATATGTTCATCCTTCGAAACTTACAGAGGATGGATGTTTGCTACTATCTAGTCTCTTTTTGACAGATTAGATGCTCATGGCTATTACACTTGATAAAAAACAAAAATTACACAAATAAAGAAGGATGTCTAAGTTTTCTTTGATAGTATGAAAAGGAACATGGGCATATATAGGTTCTTGAGTTAGCAATTATTTGTATGCTTTTTTTACTCTCACAAGAAGAAATGCTAGGCACATTAACTATGATATGTGTCAAATTCAAGATTTGCAAAAAAAATAAAGTTATTTTTGTGGGGATAATTCTAAATCAACAATAGCATGTCACTAGGTTATGAATGCATTTGCCTCTATTACATGTGACAGGACCAATAACAACAAATTTATTTATAAATATCACATTATAACATATAATCTGACTATAGAATTTTGGAAGATGATGCTTTAAGAGACCAGTTACTGCATATATAACATGTCAGATCCGTATGTAAGCAAACAATTTATGAAAAATTGACTTCATTTCTTTGACTTAAGTAAGACGCCATAGATAATAAAAGGTCTGATTTCCTTGATAAAATTAGTGTACGATTCATCAGAAAGAAAAATACTCAAGATTTGAGCTGGTTACTACTGGGTAAGAAAACATCTATCTGTGCTGTTACATTGTTGAACTTTGATAAAACAAGAAAGTCATCATCAACATAAGGCTCATCATCCGTTTTTTGGGGTTAAACACTGGGGTTAAACACATAGCCCTTTTAACATTTCATTTCTGCCACAGTAACTAAGCTATGAAGAAGGGCAAGACCAAAAAATATTTTTTTTTCTCATAATTCCTTTCTTTGAGCATTCTACATTAAGTTTCCATTAGCATTGGCAAAAGAGAAAACTCATAATAGGTTTGATATTTCTTATAGAAAAAAGAATTAGTTAAGTCAAAATAAACAGTTTATTTTTATTTTTTAGCAAGGTACCTCTAAATTAACTTTCTGATCATATTAATAAATATATGAGCGTTTTTACAAGCACTAACGCATAAATGATGCAAGCATAAAGAGTTTTAATCATTTCTCTGACATAATTAATAGTTCATGAATGAAAGATCAAGACTAGGGAAATCATAAGTATAAAAGTTAATATAAAGTCACCAGTAAAAGCATAACAGAAATACAAAATAAGCCTAACATAAGAAAAATATGCATTCTAATTTTGCCTATTATTTAAGATAGGCTCAAATGTGATTTCAGTTCATTATGAATGGAAATTGGTGTTAGCACAAAACCACCTGGCGAGGAATATTTGTATCATAGGACAAGGTAAAATTTCCCTCCTTTAATTCAATATTTTTCTCAGAGCAGTATTTATAGAAAACATTGCAGATTCCCATCAGTAAGCGCACCCCTCCATAATATCCTTCATTTTGCAACCGCATTGCCTGCAAAGAAAACATAGCACATAAATTATTAATTAACATTACAAATAAAATAAAAATTAAAAATGTAATCACCGCAGTACCTAACAAGAACAGAATGGAGAAAACGAATTCATATAGCCAAACCACAATAGGTTGCTTCCAAAAATCATCAGGAAATTCATATATGAAATCACTTACTAGTGATGAATGTTGCAAAACAATTGAACTGAATCATGCATTTTCCAAATCATTATCTGTCTGATTGCATAATATTTTGCAAGAACGCAATCCACATAAGTCAACACATTTAATTACCTCACTTGAGTGAAGTTCAAAAAGCAATGTTATTTGTTATCCCTCAAAAGCTCAAGATATTATAAATGGAATTTATACATGAAACAAGAATTGCTCACCTTCTCAATGTAACACCTGCTTATTGAGCAATTTCTTTTGCTAAGAATAAAAAAGGCATGCATTCCTCACTTCCACCAGCACATCAAATGTTGTACTACTCATAACATATCTTGATATTATAAAAACATGTATAAAAGTCCTCATAATGAGTAAAATATATTAAAAAAATCACCAATCCTTGACTCTCATGGAAGTCTAGCTGAAAAACAAACAGAAAACCAAACCTTCTGAGAAACTGTGTAGTTATTTGCAATCATCCAAACCTTTACAACTAAACACTTAAATTTTATTAAAACCCTTTAAGGGCTCATTTGGTTTTATGTAAATATAGAACATGTTTTACAAGACACTGATGCTAGTTTCCATCATTTGATTACACAACAACAACAAGCCTTAATCCCACTAGGTGGGGTCGGCTACATGAATCATTCGTCTCCATTGTGTTATATTATGTGTCAAATTTCAAAGTATACTAAGATCATTTTTTATACATCTTAACCAAGTCTTTTAGGTCTACCTACCTTTCTTAACATAAAAGAATCTGCATCTACTCTCTGTCATATTGGACGGTAGTTTATGTGGCCCCCAAAGCGACTCTCCTAATCTTATCTATTTGAGCTACTCCTTTTCCCGAACATACTCATTTTGCATTCTATCTCTAAGGGTAAAGCCACTCATCCACCAGCATCCTCATCCTCATAACTTAACTTAGTCTTGTATTTCTCTTTTATTGGCCAACATTCTACATATAAGTCATTCGTCTTACCACCATCTTATAAAATTTTCCATTAAGTTTAAGTGGAACTTTTCTATCACATAATGCGGATGCATTCCTCCACTTCAACCATCCAACTTGAATTCTACTAATAATATCTCCATCTATCATTTTGAACAATAGAACCTAAATATCACAATTGCTCACTCTTATTAATGACTTGATCACCTAAAGTCACACAACTACCACTAAAACTTCTACAACTAAAATTACACTCCAGATTGCTTAAACGAAAACCTTTAGACTCTAAAGTTGACCTCCATAATTCAAGTTTCGTTGGACTCCTCTCTAGTCTTATCAACAAGAAGAATGTCAAAAAACAGCATACAAGGTACATCTTCTTGTAAATGCCTCGTAAGAACATCCATAACTAAAGTAAAAGATAAGGACTTAATGTTGATCCTTGATGTAATCCAAAATAGGAAAATATTTTGTCAATCCTCCTTGTGTTTGGACACAAGTGACAACTCTAGTATACATATCCCTTGACTTGAATATAACCAATATTAACTTCTTTCGTTCTAAAACTCTCCAAAGAACATCTCTTGAGACTTTATCATAAGCTTTCTCTAAATCAATAAATATCATATGTAGATCCTTCTTATGTTCTCTATGCTTCTCCAACCTCTTAACAAATGTATAGCATCCATAGTAGATCTACACATGAAACGCGATTGTGAAACTTCGTATCACATCGTAACTATGCTCAATTACTCTCTCCCATAATTTTAATGTATGACACATTAACTTAATTCCTCTATAATTTGCACACTCTTGTGCATCACCTTTTATTCTTAAATATAGGAACCAACAAACTCTTTCTCCACTCATCGACATCTTTTAGTCTTTAAAATAACATTAAAAGATTTGTAAGCCAAGAAATTTGATCTTCCATTCATTGGAATATTATCCGGTCTCGCTTTTCCACATTTCATTTTTTCTTTAAAGCTTAACTTTGGTTATTAATCTGACGATAAAATAAAATTCTATTTTTTGTTTAGGGTATTAAGGTTCTAAAATCAATCGTCGTCATCTTTTGAAAAGTTTATTAAAATACCTCCACCTATTTTCAATATCTTTTCTAAGAAAAGCACTTTATTATTTTTCATCTCATATACTTTATTTCTCCTATCTCTTTGGTTGTTATACATCTTTCACCTTCTTATCTAATCTCAGTATAAATCATAAATAAATTTTTGCGTCATATATTCTTTCTTAGAATCTCTGGTATTTTATATTTTTCAATTCTCCAGAGTTTTACATCCCAAGTTTTATAACAATCTTTATTTCTTTATCTTCTTGCACTCATTCCATTATTATTAAAGAAGCTTTTCCTTTTGATTCGCGCATCTTTAGACTTGTTTAATGCACGATATTTTTTTCCCATAACTAGCTTTATTTCCCTTTAATTCTTGTAAACTTTAAAAATATTTTTATTTGTGTTCTTTAAGATTCATTTTCTAATTACGTCCAATCAATCAAATGATGAGTTTCCATCATTTGATTGATTGGACGTAATTAGAAAATGAACCTTAAACACCTAAAACCCCTTTATATGTAATGAGTTTATTTCACATACAAAATGAAGATAATGAAATCACCTAGGTTGGCTTAATTTTAGTATGAAACTATTTCAAACCAAATTATGGATTGAACCAACAACAATTCTTTATCCCACTATGTGAGGTCAGCTACATGAATCCTTCTTCTCCATCGTGTCCTATTAAGTGTCAAATTCTCATTTAATTATGATTAACTATGATCATTTTTTATATATCCTAATCAAGTCACTTTCGGTCTACCTATATTTTTCTTAATATAAGGTGAATCTAATACATCTCTCCTAACTAGTCATCAGATGGCCGACGCTTCATGTGACAAAACCATCTAAGGTGATACTCTCTAATCTTATCTGTTACTAGAGCTACTCCAACATTTTCACGAATAAATACATTTCGCATTTTATCTCTAAGAGTAAAGCCACTCATCCACCTAAACATCCTCATTTTTAACACACTTAATTTTATGCTTCTCTTTTACTAGCCAACATTCTATGTCATAAATCATTGCAGGTCTTACCATCATCTTAAAAAATTTTCTCTTAAATCTAAGTGAGACTTTTCTATCGCACAATAGGCCAGGTGTATTCCTCCACTTCAACCATCTAGCTTGAATTCTACTAATAACATCTCCATCTATTTCACCATCATTTTGAACAATAGACTCAAGATACATGAAACGTTCACTCTTTTTAATGACTTGATCACCCAATGTCACAACCCATCACTAGAACTTCTACAACTAAAATTGCACTATATATTCAGTTTTAGATCTACTTAAATGAAAATCTTTAGACTTTAAGGTTGACCTCCATAATTCTAGTTTATCTTGGATTCTCTCTCTAGTCTTATCAATAAGAGGAATGTAATCAGCAAAAAGCATACACCAAGGTACATCCTCCTGCAAATGCCTAGTAAGAACATTCATAACTAAAGCAAAAATAAATGAGCTTAAAGCCGATCCTTGATGTAATCCAGCTAGAATAGAAAACTATTTTGTCAATTCTCCTTGTGTTTGGACACAAGTAACAACTCTAGTATACATATCCTTAATGACTTGAATATAACTCATATTAACTCCTTTCTTTTTCAAACCTCTCCAAAGCAATTCTCTTGAAACTTTATCATATGCTTTCTCTAAATCAACAAATATCATATGTAGATCCTCCTTACTTTCTCTAGGCTTCTCCATCAAATCCTTCATCTGTATGACATCTATAGTAGATCTACCCAAACTATAATCGAACTAATTTTGAGAAACTTTTGTCTCACATCGTAACATATGCTGAATTACTTTCTCCTATAATTTTAATGTATGACACATTAACTTAATTCCTCTATAAGTTGCACTCTTTTGCATCACTTTCATTTTTAAAAATAGGAACCAACAAATTCTTTCTCCTCTCATCTGCCATCTTTTAGTCTTTAAAATAATATTTAAAAGATTAGTAACTCAAGAAATTCCTTGATCTCCTAAGTATTTTCACACTTCTATTGAAATATCATCAAATCAAATTATATTTTCACACTTCATTTTTTTTAAAGCTTCTCCAGCTTCAATTTTACTAATACGATAATAAAAATAAAATTAATATTTTTGTTTAAAGTACTATAGTTGCTAAAATCAATTGTATTCGCACATCCTTCATTGAAAAGTTTATCAAAATTTGTCATCCACCTATGTTCACTATTCTCTTTTTAGAAAAACACTTTATGATCTTCAATCTTAATACTTCTCACTTGAACAGAATATTTACTTCTCATCTCTTTGCTTGACTAACTTATACATATATATCTTTCATCTTTTTTGATATCCAATCAATTATATAAATCACTGAAAGTTAATTTTTTTTCATCACATATTATTTTTTTTAGAATCTCTATAGGTCACTTTATATATTTCTCAGTTCTCTGAATTTTTATATTTAAATAAAATTTTATAACAAACCTTCTTATTTCTTATCTTTTATTACACATTTTGACTCCACCGCAAACTATTTTTATTAAAAAAAAATTTTTCTTTTGATTCTACAAACACACTTTTTACAACTTACTTAATTTCACTTGTTATTTTTTTCCTGACATAACATTAGCTTTCTCACGAACATCCAAAATTCTAATATCTTGTAGCTTACTTTTAAAGTATTTTTATTAGTGTTCTTTAACTGTCCCGTCTAATTCTAAAACAATAATTTGATTTATTTTTCATCTTACAATCCTTCAACTTAAAATTTGAAACTAATGATGGGTACTTAAACTTTTACTTGGAACGACCTTATAATATTTACAATTTAAACGATCAATTTTTCATATCAGAAAATAATCTTCCTGTGTTTTACTAAATCTATTCTTATAAGTAAAAATATGCTCATCTCTTTTCTTAAATAAAGTACTAACAACTACAAAATCATAAGTCAAAGCAAAATCTAATATAGTCCAACCTTCTATGGATTGAATCAAAAAAAAATTTCAGAGAGCGATATTTGTTTCACTATTTTTGTGTGCAATCGAAATTATCACATTTGATGGATATGAAGGCATTTGCAGAGTTTATAACAATATTGATTTCTAATTGTCTCAAAACATTCGATGGAATCTAGTAAACTTATCGTTTTTCAAAACATGATTTCCAATACAACATTTCAAATACATAACTTATACTTTCATGAGAAATTTAATTTGCATCAAACCAAACATGCCTTAAAAGAGTATCATTTGATTGCTAGTAAATAAAAAATACGTTTCAAAAATGTTTTCTCCTTTTCTAGGTCATTTTATGTATGAACATGAAATCAATTGTGAAGCATAAAACCAATATAAAATAAATGTCAATTTCCAACAACATCAAAACAGGTGAAAATGCCAATTTCCAACAACATCAAAACAGGTGATAAATCTAACAGATATCAACAGTTTTCAAAACATGTTTTTTGAACCTCAAGCAATCAAATACACCTAAAAACATAAAAACTAGTAAACATGTCGGACAGATACCCCATTTTCCGATCGGCAATCAACATCTACATAGCCAGCAAGCTCCAATCACAATAAGATCAAAGAGATCGAATCCTGTGAGTAATAGGAGAAATACCAGATGGCGCAGCGAATCAAAGGATACGAGATCATGTTTAGGGTGTGGGCGGATAACGAGATTCTCGGATGGCTCAAGCCGAACGGAAGCCCAGAAGTTGCCGATCGTGAACGAGATGGTGCGACCAAAGTAGACGTCGCTAGGATTACCGAGAAGCCCCGCACGAGCATACGCCCTGTGCTCGATGCAAACGGGAGTGGCATTGCCCTCCACAGCCATTGTGTCCGCCGCCGACGGCGCTATTTAGACCTGAAGACAGCAGAAGGACCCACGCTTCGACTGAATCGACTGGAAGGCAATGACAGAGATCTGGCAGGTCGAATTAAAGATACCCCTTCTTAAATCCTGATTGTTTTTATTCATTTTAATCATATTCATATTATATTATCAAATATATATATATATATATATATATATATATATATATATATATATATATATATATATATATATATATATATATATATATATATATATATATATATATATATATATATATATATATAATTGAATATAATTATTAAATTGAAAATAGATATTATCAATGATGCAAAGAATTAGTTTTGATTTATAATTTGAGTACATAAAAAAAAAGTATGACCTCATATCAAATTATCAAAATAATAATAATAATATGATGCCTATTTGAATTTATTGAATCACAAGATTCGATATTTTTTTAGTATTATAGGTTTGAATTAGTGTTCTATAGAGTGAGCCAAATAAGATTCGATTAAATTATAGAATCAATCAACATCATGAAGAAAATTAAATTAAAGATCCAATTACAAGAACTAGGATAAAAGTCCAAGAAAGAGAACAAAAAATCGTTCAAACTATAAGAGATTAAGCTAAAGCACAATAAAGGGGTTGTATTCTTAGAACATGTTAAATATATATTTTTTTATTTTGATATTTTATATTTTAAATTTTCATCTCGAAGCTTATATGGCTTGTAATGATATGAAAGAGATATTAAAGATGAGTATTTGAAAATTTTCCTTCATAAATGACAACCAATTTCTCATTTTCCTCCATTTTATTCTCAACTTTTTTCTCTCTAGAAGTGTTTGGCCTAAAGTCTTGTAATATATTGGGCTGAAATACTTTGTAATTATAGTTGTTAATGAATTATTTTGAGTGAAGTAATGTTCTTTAATCTAGCTTAATTTTTGGCAGCTCAAGTTTACCTTTTTTTGGTAAAATTAAGTAATTACCTTTTGTTTTAATTTATAATTACTTTTACTATCAATTTACTCAACTATTTTCCCACATCTCCATATTCTTCCAAGACCAGTTATCATACATCCCAAACCTCACATCTACATCAAACCCGCCGTCTAGAGCACTCAACCAAATTAAGCAAGATTATAGTCAAGTCTCCATCCCTACCTATTGAGGCCCTTATAAACTCCACCAAATATAATCATCTACTTCATATCATTAGTTCATACCTTAAGCTAATAATTTATCATTATTTGTAACCATTTGACTCATTTAAAACCCATTTTTCAAAGAGATCTTTTCTAATCAACCTAAATTAGCTCAATTTGAACTAATCTTGAAGTTATCTCAGAAGAACATACTAAACTCATCAAAATTTTATCAAAAACTCTATATCTTATCTTTATACATTAACCGAAAGATATTTAACATTTTCTACCTCTTAAGCTCACCAAAAGGCCACACTAACATTACTTTAGATTAGGATCAATCATTTTATTTATGTTAGAGTCCATTTGCTTTTAGTTTTGTCCACCATTAAAATTAAAAAATGCTTGATTTCTACAAATTATAAAATCTATACCAATTAATGAAATATAAAAAAATCAATAAAATTAATTCTTGATCTAATCATGTTTTAATAAGCACATAATTTATATTTAATATTAATATGTGAGCCCAAAAAAAAAATTTAAAAAAATATTCAACTTAAGACATTAATTGACAATTATACATTATCAAATAACTTCATAAGCATAACATTCATTATCTCAATGAAATAATCTCTCTAAAAAATCAAAATCACTAATAATATTGATATAGAATTAAAATAATTTCATCATAACTATTCAAAACAAAACCAACCAAGGGCCACCTTTTATTAGATCTTATAAGTGTAAAGTAATCATAGATTAATATTTAGGTTAAGCGTAACTTACCAAATATTTGAAATTTGCATATGTTAATGGATGGCGTGCATATATATATATAATCACTTCGTGCCGTGTTTCTAGAAATGCAAATTTGTGCTACCTTGTATTTTATGTATAAAGCCAAACAAGGCCAATATATTATTTCTAATACCCAAAATAGCAATTGATGCGAGTCTTGATAACCAAATACTATTTAGATGAATCTTCTCAAGCATTATCAATGCTTGCTTTGATGTAACATATCCTAATATTAAATTTTGCTTCTCCACATCTCACAATTTTTTAGGCTTTTATTTATTGGTTGGAAAATCATTAATGCACAAATATAAATGTGCAAATTTTTTTTTAAAAAAAAGTATCCATCACCCCCCACCTATCTTATGAGTGAAAATATCGTTATGACTAATCCCACAAAAATCTAACATCACATTTATCACCCAGGCATATCGAGTCCCCACTTTCCATGCGCCTGAAAAGGAATCAAACACGAGCTGGGAGATTCTAAGCCGTGCTCGTCCACCAACCGAGCTAAGAGATGGTGGATCATATGTGCAATTTAGATAGTAGACAGTATTGAAGGTTAGAAATCAAGAAAATTAAACTGCAGACTTAACAGCTGGCAAACCTGTTGAATCAGCAATTAGGTCATCACATTCCAGCATGCCGGGTTGGTTCTCTTTCCTACTAGAAGAAGATCAAAGATGCACAAAACCAGTAGCAGTTACAATATTTTAACCACAATTACCAACACAACTCAAAATCATCAAACCCTAAGCAAATAAAGTGCCAATGCGATTTAGGGAAAACTAAAAACTTGAAAGAAAGAAAAAAACAGATAACAAAATAACAAAGAAAGCAGCGCATAAGCTTGCATAGACAACAACAGTACACAGGTTCATGGAGCAAAGTTCATATAGTTTTCTCAGTAAGTTTAGGCAGCAAGGCTACCGAGTTTTTTTTTTTCTTTCTAATCCCGCGGAGATTCACTACCTCTGAGAGAGACATCGTCAGCGCCATCACCATCACCATCATCTCTAGGGCTGGGGCTGCGCCCATTAGCCTCTGGGCTTCGATTCCTCTCACCAGCTGGGGATCTCTCCCGCTCCGAACTCGCAGGGCTCCTGCTATTCTCTCTCCTAGGGCTCTGGCTGTAATCGGATCCTTCTCGCTCGGCTTCCCTGCGTTCCCTGCGCTCCTCCTTAGGTCGAGGGCTAGGGCTTCGGCTGCCATAAGGAGAGGGGCTGCGCTTCCTTCCCTTTGATGGCGGAGGGCTCCGACTCGGGCTCCTGCTGTCGCGGGGACTCTTTGAACGGCTGTCCCTCCTGGGTGCAGGAGACCGAGAACGGCTGCAATTTTAGAAAGAACAATAAAAAATGTTGAGATTATAATTCATCTACAAAATGAATTACCAAATACAACGACTAATAATTTACCTCTAAATTTTGTAAAGTAAAATATATATTTTTAGAGATTAGATATATAAATATATAAAAATTGTGTAGTATGCCTTCTAAAAAGTCAGTCCTAATAAACCCTTTATAAAATCATTAAGAAAAATAAGAATTAGTAATTGCATCAATTACAAGATAGTAAATGTTTCATAAATAAAGTTCTTCAAACCTATAAAGTAGGAGAATTATAATTACACTTGATGCCACAACACATTATTAAATCATACCTATAGCTACGGCTTCGACTATAGCTTCGACTGCGGCTCCTGCCACGACGAGCAGACGGCGAACGAGAATAACTCTTTCCACGCCTGCAACACAGAAAACAATTCGCATGGTTATACCAACGAATATGTTATCAAGTATAAAGGAGAACGGCCATCAAGAAAGCATCACACTTCAGATCCTTGGGACTATTCTGGCAGTTCCTCTCAATATGACCTCTTTCACCACAGCGATAGCACTTATTTTTCCAGTCCCCTGCTTTGCAATCCCTAGCCCAGTGTCCATCGAGCCCGCAATTGAAGCAGCGACCGGAACCAGGCGGCGCACCCCTGCCGAGATATTCGCGAGAGCCTCCAGGACCCCGCGGACCCTACATAAGGGGTCAACCACATGAATTTCAAAGTTGAGAGCAAATGCCACAAAGAAAGGGATTAAACCAACTAACCTCCATAGATGTTACATGAAATGCTACAAAACAAAGGATTAACACGAGAGAATATTACGTGCGGTGTCCAAATATAATTTTAAATCCGGACATCTAATCACGTGTAAACACATGACAAACAGAAATTAGATTGGTATTAGGATGCATCAGAACACTGCACGTAATATTTTTTTCGATTAACAGACAACAAATCGACAGGATCTCACTTGTTAAATGCATATGGTTCTATGCTTACCCCTCGGGCGAATTCAACAATAATGCGACCTCCATAAAATTCTCGTCCATCCAGATTATACCTTGCATCATCTGCGTCTCTAGGATCACTAAATTCCTGATGTTATTGCATGATTAAAAAACAAGCAGGGTGAAATTACAACTTATATAGACAGGCAACTTGGGAAAAACCAAAAAACCTTGATTTTGCAAATAAAGAAGTCAGCACAGGGTCGTTTGGGATCACTTTGATTTTTGTTTTCTATTTTTTAATTTAATTTTATGTAGTTTATATTTTGATTTGGAAAAATTATATGTTTAAAATAATAGTTGTTATTAGAAACACTGAAATATTCAATAATCATTTTGATTGTTTTTAAAAAAAAAAAACTTTAAAATATATCAAACAAATATGTTTTTAAAAATGATATGAAAATAAAAATAAAAAACGAAAAAACAAAATTGATCCCAAACAGGCCCTAGATGCAATGAAACGAGAAGAGAACATAAAGGAGTTGAGATTAAACATACAACGAAGGCGTAGTCGTACTTCAGGTCCACATCCCGTACTCTGCGCAAACGGTTGCCACAAAGAGATAAGGCCATCATCACTTAAGGGTATGATACTCGTTCCTCAGAAGATCAACTAAACACCACTTTGTGGTTGTTGCCATTTTCCATAAAAACATAATATTACAGAAAGAATCGCCCAAAGTCTCCTACAATAGCCACCAATTCCACCAAAGGGCACCCTCCCACCGGGGGACCTCCAGGTTGGGAAGAAGCCCAACAACCTTCAACAAGATTATGAATGTTAAGATACAAGACGCCTAGGGCTAAACCTTCTCACGAGATAAATAAAGAAAAACACACAGACCTGAGAGTAGGTTACTGGCTTGTCAAAGGAATCTGACCCCAAATAAGATTTTTTTGTTTCATCCCATAACCCATTTTACAAATATGTGATTTTAAGCGTTGATATAGTAGTGAGCAACAATGAGAAGTGCCCAAAATCACTAGAAAGGCTACTGCATAACCACGCAAATACAAATAAACAAGTCTGTAAACACTCGTTCATTTTTTTTTCCTTTTTAAGGCGGTGAGGAAGACGAGGCAATTTATATGTGCAAATAAGTCAAAACTGATTTAGTATTTGGTTGCTGCATTTGAAATGTAGATAAAAAAAAGAACGAAAAAAGAATTTTATAGTTGTTTGGTTGAGCTTTACAAATTCTGACTGGCTTTTTTTTGTTTGAATAAAATGTAATAAAAGAAGCGAAGGTTTAAATGGCGGCGGGCGATCGGCGACGGGGCGGCGGCGATGTAGCGGCGGCAATCAGCAGCGGCGGTGCCACGGCAGGTACGGCGACGGGCGGCCGCATCACTTTATATCCGTGATTTAATTCACCCAAATTGACGAATTCCAAATACACGAAACTAACCTTTCTACAGTATTTAAAATCTGAAATTTTACTTTATTTCAACCAAACGCGAAATATTCAAATGTGTATTTGGAATAGATTCCAAATCGCAGAACCGACACCCCTTAAAACACAAAGGACAAACTAAATACAAAAAGGGAATCAGAATGGTAGAAGCCACCTCTAGAGATTAGACTATATTGACAGAAGAGAATGCTTAGCTTCTAGACTTGGATTAAATACTGATCTATAGGAAGAATACCTATAATTGGCTGAACTAAACCAGTCTCTATTAAACGTTAATCTGGGAGAATTACTAAAAACACTTGCTTAAACAATAATCATAGCGCTAACCATATAGACAAAGCTAACAAATCCTTGGGAAGAGTAATGTAGCAATAATATGCAGGTAAAACTACAACGCTGAAGATAATACCTTCCATATCTGCTGAAGAGGTCCTCAAGATCACGTGAACGAACTCTTGAAGAAAGGCGTCCAACGTATAGTCTAGTGTTCCCATGGCGGTCACTGTACCGAGGCATCTTCCACTGCAACAATGTAGAAAATGCTGAAGCAAAATACTCAAAATTCAATACACAGATATGACGCTTGAAGTTGAACCAAAAATAGATTCACAATAAAAGGGACACAGCTCTAGTACTTGCGTGAAGTAGCATAAGAAATTATCCAAGGGATTGCCCGCTGAACCCTCCAACTAAGGCATCATTATCCATTCTATTTCATATCAATTAACTACGGGCTAATTTGAGATCGTTTTTATTCTTTTTTGTTTCTAAAAAACAAATTTCTTAAATGTGTTTGGTTGCCATTGGTAGCAGTGACCACCACCGGTCATTGCCACCACTGTTGCCGGAAACTGCTATCGCCATCATCACCATGATAGTCATTACCATTTTCTCCATAGGCGAGTATCATCGCCATCAAACAAATAAACAAAATGTTTTAATATACCAAAAATTTTATTTCATCAAAACATAACCAAAATAAAATAAAAGAAGACTTTCAGACATACCACAAAATTCTTATACATTTACATATCTAACTTTAGGTGTTAGATATCTACTTATCTAACACTTTCCTATGCTTAAAAAGGTTCATTTCACTTTAAAAAAATGAGCGATGATGATATTTTTGATGTTATATTGAAAATTTGGGTGTTATATATGTAAAAATTAAAGTTTAGGTGTTAGATATGCAAATACATAAGAATTGTGTGGTTTGTATGAAAATCTCCCTAAAATAAAATATGAATTGATCCCAAATGGCACTTAATATTAGAATTTATAATAAAAACAAGTGAACTCAAAAAGGTTATGAGATTGAGTTCAACAAATGATAAAAGTTCTTACTTCCATAAATTTTAAATTATGCTCTAGCTACATTTTTGGCCTTAGTGAGTTCAAGAAAAATGAGAAATAGAATTTTAGATCACTATCGTGCCATCCTCTGCCTCTAGAAAAAAAAAACATTCTTTTAAAAAGTCCATGCTTATAAAACTGCATGACACTAAGCTACAAACCTTTCATTTTATGTCCAAATAAAAAACTATATAGTATAAAAAAATGGAAAAGAACAACATAAGATAACCCGGTAAAAAAGACAAGTTCAAACAAAATCTAGAAGTCGAAGAAGCTCCAATTACAAAGCACATTTTTTAAGCAAAAAAAAAAAAAGTTTCCATCGCAATGCACAATCCTAAAGCCTCAAGAGCAATTGTACAAAAGATAATCAAACTAACGGGCAATAAAAAACAATAAACAATTTTTAAAAAAATGAAAGGTAACATAAAGTATAGTATAAAACAACTCAACCAGCTCCGATGATTGATGATGGATCTTTGGAATGTTAACTTCCCATCAAGGAGCACCAAAAAAAGGGAGAGGAAGACAGAGGGAAGAACAAAAATGAACATGAGTCTTGAACAGGAAGAGCTCAAAAAGGTTAACCAACATGAAAAATGAATCCGATTTACCTGAAAGAATTTCTTCAACTCATTTCCACACGCACAAACACCTTCCAAACACAAAAAAATAAAAAAAATAAAAATTTGCACTATTTAACTATTGGATCAAATACTACAACTAGCTGGACACGCACTATACTAGTTGTACCAGTGATCCAATCAAGATAGAAGTAACTGTCTGCTCCATGTTGTACAATCTAAGGATCGTAAGTATGTTCCATACAAGAAATCGTTATATCTGCCCACTAATTCAATAATTTTGGTAAATGGTGTAGCAATAGAAGGCCGTGAAGAAAGAGAAAAGAACAAGTTGAAAATTTAGAACATTATAGCATTAATTTCCATAGATGGTTTAGTTTTCACAAATTTTTTACAAAAAAAAATGACAAATCTTAAAATGAAACACCGAGTTAAAAAGATCAAGCGAAACTATTTTGTTTCATCATATGAGGGGTATTTTTACACAACAAATGAAGCTGTCTGATTGAATCGCGTAGTGGAATCAAAAAGGATTACTTTATAGTTGTTTTGAAACTTTACAAATTCACGACTTTCTTTTTTTGTTTGGTTGACAAAATGTAATGTAAAGAATCAAGTGGACATCGACGGCAATGAGCCGACGGTGGACGGCCAGGGCGGCGGCGGCACGGGCGGTGGAAATGACCGTCGGAGGTGGTCTCGGAACCGATGGCGCAATGGCTGAATGGTGGCGGCAATGGGCGGGGCTACGGGCGATGACCGGCGATAGCCGAGGTGGCGTAATGGCGCTGGAAGCGGCGGCCACCGCATCACTTTTATCACGGTGTATTTGAATTCACCCAATCGAATTCAAATACATCAAACTAGCCTTTCTGTATTTGAAATGACCAAATTTTACTTTACTTATAACCAAACGCTGAATGTTAAATGATTTAAAATGCATCATTCCAAATCAAACCAAACTAAATAGATTATTCTCAGGAGAGTTGAAGCTTCATAGTTTTACTGAGTCCATGAAAGGGTGCTAGTCAGGTTCTTGAAGAGAATTATTTTAGTGAGATCAATTCATGTAGAGAAGATTTGGCTGACAAGAGATAGGCAGCCTTTTACTTAAGGTTCTTTGTTCTACATTGTCGACAAGAAAGATAGAACTAGAACTCTTGCCCAATTAGGGACAAATTTAGTTTCCTTCCCTTCAGACCATTTAATTCACCTAGATATAAAGAGAAAATGAATAAATGACAAGATGTTTTTAGAAACATTAGGACTATTCATCCCATCTCATACATAATGCAAATAATAGTAAATGTTCCCCACCCCTCCTATGATAGCATAACAGAACTTTCGTGTATCTATCAGTAGAATAATTTGACGACTTAAAAAGCTTTTCTATTTGCTTCACTGATCCCTCCTCCACGAATAAAATCTCACAGAATCATAGAGGAGAATATATTGAAACTGAAAGTGTGCTTATACAATGCGAGAGTGATAGATAAAGATTAAGATCCAATTATCTATGACCCTTTGCAAATGATTTGAACCTAACAGCCTTGTTTAAATGAGAATAATTGGAACAGAAAGTGTGCTTAGACTGCCAATAACATAAATAATGGTCAAGATCCAATCATCTACACCTAACAAAAAAACTGAGTCCTTTTGCATGTGATTTGAGAGCCTAACAGCCACCTTAGATTTCAAAATTGAAGACAAGCTAAAATAGCCTACTCTGCTACTATTAATAAAGGTCACTCTGTAAGAAAAAGTCATCACAATCATACATGTTGACATGTAGCACATAATCCTCGAAATTAAGCTCTAAAACAATAGGAAATATCAACATCAAAGAAAAAGAGGATAAAACAAATAAAAACGTAAAAGGACCGCATAGATAACATGGAGAAGTTGTGAGAGAGAGTTAAAACACAAACTTCCAATGCCAAAAAAGAAAAGGGGAAAAAGGAGGCTAAAAGGGGGAGGGGAAAAGAATGATAGATGCTTTGGTATGTAGAATTTGTGAAATAGTTCAGCTATTGGGCAAACCCCAAAGCAAAGAATTAGAAAGCTCAGATTTTAGAATCTTAAAAACAATCAAACTTGAAGCTTCAAGAGCAAGTTACACATCGCCTACTCAGCAAATTACTTGATTCAATTAAAATCCATGTGTCTAGAATTAGTTGACAAGTAATGAATAACAACTCTCTACCAATTGGTCCATGACACTTAGAAAGCTTTGTTCATCCAATCATCTGACAACAGAAGGGTGGACTGTTACCCTTTCCTCCACATATTTAAGAAATTTTATGCCCAACCCAATAACACAACATTAATCTAACACCCAACAACTTCATCATTGGTAGAGAAAGCAGTAAATGGACAAACTAACACATTGGAAAAAAAAAAAATAAATAAATAAAAATGAGACTTTCATGGAGGATCAGCATCCCATTCACTATCATGGTGCACAAACTTTCAAATATATATATATATATATATAAATAAGTAAATTATATAAAAAACAACACAAAGTTTCAAAAGACAATTTCAAATTCACAAAAAATGCATTATTATTAACTTACCAACCAATAATGTAAGTCAACAATAAAGAAAGCCAATGATACATATAGGTAAAATTACACAAATCATTCTCGCGATCGCACTTCAATTCAATGAGACATGGTACTTTGTAAGTATGTCTTTGAGAACTCTTATGTTTACAAACATAAATAGTGAAGATAATTTCAGAACTTTTATATGAAAATTTGAACCACCCATGCTAATCACTATGCATCAATAACTAACTGTCAATATTTCAAATATTTTGTCATCAGCTGTTGTGAAGATAATGATTTTACCAATAATCATGTCACAATTCTTAGATACAATAAACTTCTCAAAATATATATTATATCACATTTGGGATGCTATCTGTGTGGAGCAACGAACATAAAGAGTGAAGAGACTTTTACAGCTTTTATTAGAAAATTTAAACCATCCAAGCTAATCACTAATGCATTAATAACTCGAAATCAATATTTTCACAATATTTTGCAATCCAGTGTTGCGAAAACATGAACTTTTAACACAAATCGGTTCCAAATTTTGAGATGCGAGCAACTTATCAAAATGAGTACTATATGACTTTGGGAGATGTGTGTGAGAAGGTAGAATTACCAGAAAGTTCGATATAGTAAAAATGGTATTTGATACTACAAATTACCATTTCGAGCTGTTGTTAACGAAAGTATGGAATTAAAAAAAAAAAAAAACTTTACAAATCGAAGAGATGATTCTCAGGATACTAGATGTCCTAAAACATCGAGTTGGGAAAAACAAAAAATCACCTCAATAAGCAACCTAACAAACGTTAAATAAAACACAATCTGGAACACAGTCCAAGCTATACAAAGATAGATCAACAACAAAAACAGGCTTAATCACGTCAGGTTGGCGAGAGACAAAAGACCGAGAAGCAAAAAACGCGGACAAAATTCTCTTATTACATTTCCAGGAAAACGATAAAAATGTATCGGAGTTTTCAATTTTGCAAACCAGATCCTCAAGAACAGAAAAACAGAGCGGAGAGAAATATAAACAGCGATCAACTCTCGTAAAAAAATTCCCACAGATTGAAGGGAGAAAGCACCTGCGAATTTCTAAGCAGGAACCCTAGACCTTTTTCCGCCTGGAGACTGCACCGAGTTCCACGGTCGGGGGATCATGAGGCCTATATAGTCTCTCTCGAGCTTGGACGGCTAGGATTCGACTTGGTTAGATCGACGACTACACGATGTGCCCCTGGAAACTCCCAAAAATGCTAACTAATTAATCCTTTCAATCTCCGACAAACCCCACGGAAATTCGCAAAATACAACATTGCCCTCGTCGCAAAAACAAAAAAGAAGAAGGAACATTTATCTTTTTCAACAAAAGTTTTAGGGGTATCTGATAAAATTGTCATGTTTTAAATAAGCAAAATTTTCAAACTTGTGCAATGCATCTAAAATTTTTTAAAAATCTTGATGCCAAACATACATAATAAATAAATATTAATTTAATATCATAAATAAATTTATATTTTTCTTGTTTTTAATATAGTCATTAAAATTGAATACTTCAAAATTAGTTTAATGTTAACTAAATGATATTGTTCTTTTGAATTCTTCTTGTTTGCTCAGGAGATTTGTTTTTGCATGAAATTTATTGCTCATTTTTGTTTATTTTTATTGTGATTATTCTATATATACATAGGAAGGAAATATTTTAAAGGGGCATTTACATACATAGCACACAATTATTATATATTTACATATTTAACACTCAAATATAAATATTTACATATATAACATCTAAATCTTTATTATTACAATAAACATAACACTTTTTTTTTTTTAAAGTTAAATTCATCTTTCGAAACATAGGAAATATGTTATGATTGTAAATATCAAATTTTAAGTATCAGATATGTAAATGCGTACGTAAATTTTCCTATTTTAAATTATCAACTAGTAATGTGTATATGTGATTATGTCTTATTCATTGACATCATTAAGCTTTTAGAAGGAGGAATATAGACTTAGCAGTAAATATTACTATTCTCTTCAAAGGCGCTTAAGAATCATATCGAGGACGTGTAGAAGTGTATTTGAATAATAGAAATATGTATATGTATAGATTTTACCCTAGTTTGTTTGATCTTTAGCTTAAAATAGTTCGTATTCATCAAAATTTCATGATTATAATCACAATGCAATAATAAGATACACATATTTTAATATATGCAATTTGAAATTGTAGTTTGCAATAGTGCATTCATAAGGAAGATTTCACCATGAAAAATAAAATGTACATAATGCATGGCCATCTCACCTTGGCTTGTTGGTCAATATCAATAGTGAAAGGATAAGAGAAAAGAAAAGTGAGAGAGATAAACTTATGCCTTGTCAGATTTGTAAGTGACTTCATTTCTTAGCCAGCCAAATATCTTCATTTAAAGGTGAAGAAATAGTATTCGTATAAAACCTCAAGACTAAATGTGACATTAAGAATGGTTAGATTAAATGGCATGGTGTTAGAAGCTTCTTGAGACAATTTGGTCTAACTAAATCATTATGGTAAAACTATTGAGAAGGAAGCCAAATATTTAGGAAATGCGGTTGAATTGATAAGGAGGTCAATGAGAATAAGGTAATAAGTTAGCTTTGTAATTTGGGAAGTATCGACGTTTTAAAAACTGGACCGGACAGGCCGGCCATATGGTCGGTTCGGATTTTCCAAAAATAGGTCTTCGCATTAAACCGGCCAGAATCGATACGAACTGTCGGTTCAACTGGTGAATCGGCGGTTCCGATTCGAAAAATTGTCCGGTTTAATTAAATTATATAAATATTATATTTAAATTTTAAACTTAATGAAATATGTTTTTAATATATATTTAGATGAAATTATATAATTTTAAAACTAATTTTATAATTATAAATGAGCTTGAATTAAATAAATAATATATTCATAAAATTTTTTTAAATATATTACAAGCTTATTCTTAAGAGTTCTATTTTTCAATATAAATAGTACAACAACATCTTCTCTTTATCATGTGGGACTAAAATAGTTGAATATGGAGAAACATTTGGGCTTTATGATTGAAATTTTTGAATTATATGATGCGAGCTTTAGTAATATCAAATGAGTTTTAAAATATAAGAATTGATATGACCCTGAAAACTCTACTAGTCGATGCATGAATCTTGATAAAATAAAAGTAAAAAGTTGGCGAGATCAAGACTTAAAATATTCTTGGAAACTTTGGGATATCTTAAATCAAAATTTTCAAACATGGAGTGTTTATAAATCGAAGCGTCTTGACGAGCGAATCAAACAAGCCCAAGATCTCATAATCGACATCATTTGACATTCAAATACACAAAATACCTATATGAGGGAATCATGAGCCCAGATGGAGAGAGTGGATTGATGATTTTGGAGACGCCACTCCTCCATATAAATAGTCCTCATTCCTCATATGAGGGGGACCAAGTGAAGGAGGGGGAGGCGCAAGAGAAAGGAAAGAGCTCTAAAATCTTCCAAGCAAATCGCGGCACCACTGACGGTTGTAACCACCGTCGCCGGCCGCATCACGCCACGCCGTGATCCATCGTCGACCATTACGGCCATCATCATCACCACTATTGCCATCATCATCACCACTATCGTTCATCATCGCCAACATCGTCAACACATTGTCGCCAACATCATCGCAACATTTGCTCATTTAAGAATCGTGTCCCTTTCTCATACATGTAATCCCGTATCGGAAGATCTTGTACTCAAGACATAGTGGAATCTTTTTATTGCCAGTGATTTTCCCTTTATAGGTTTTCCACGTAAAATTCGAGTTTTTGACTCTTTAAATTCATGTGTGTCTTTGGACTCAAAAGAAGTTTAAAAGCGAACTTTTTTCTACCTCGGTTTTCTAGCACGCAACAAGAATAAAAAGGTAATATTTTAATTATTAACTTTCTATTTTCATTATAAATTATAAATTATAATATATATTTTCTAAGAATATAAATTCATAATATCATTTTATAAATATTTTATAAATTTTTAATATACTTTTTTTTTATATTGTAATCTTATATTTCTATATTATAAATTATGTTTATATTCATAAACTTACGTTATCAAATTTTTTAAATTTTAAATCTTTTTCATATACATATGTCATGATTTATAATAATATGCTTAAATATTTTATATATTATATTTTTATATTATTTATATTTAACAAGGCTTTTAAAATAATCTTGTATTCTAAATTATATATTTTCATTATTAACTATAATTTTAATAAATTATATTCTTATGATAAATTATATTTGTATTTATAAATTCATATTATCATTTTTAAGATTTTAAATATATTTAATATATACATAATTAGATTTATAATACATATATAATTATATCTTATTAAACTTTATATTAATCTTAAAATTAATAATTATTAGAAATATTATTTTATATGTTTATTTTATTTATTCTTTCTTATATTTTAATATAAATTTATAAATTAATTAAGTTAATATTTAATAAATTTAATATTAAATAAATAATCTAGTTTAATCTTGGATAAACCCCGGTCAAACCTTTGATCCTTGAACTTTTCTCACTTCTGGTTCTATGTTCAGTCTCATTTTCACAACCTTGGGAAGTACTTTAAAAAGAAAAAAAATATTTTGAGGATGCTCGGAGTGCCAACTTTGAGAAATTATTGATGGGCTGAATTGCCAAGATAGTTGTTGACCTACGCATGTTTCATAATTCAAATTAAGCATATATAACAAAATCTATGAAATCGATAGCGATGTCGTATGATCGGAAGTTAAAATCTCCTAATCGCAACTAAAATTAATTAAAATTATTACAATTTGAAAATTCGGCTTCATAAATGCGTTTAAAATATCAAATTAATTAAAAGAAAAATATCAGATCAATTAATAACGGATTAATTAATTAAAATCAATTTTTAATAAAATTACACGATATCGTAGGTTCAGACGTCCGAAGAATTCTATTCAAATGACGCCAATATCATAAACGCTAAAATCTATCAAATGACACTTTCTACAACCAATTCAAATAAGTTTCCAAGTAACGCCGAAATTCTAACGCGACGCCGCATAATTTAAGCATTCATTTGATTATCGCCGACATGATCCAAATGACCTTCGATCTCGAAACATACCTCACCGTTGAGACCGACATAGCGGAAATATCTAAGATTGATGCCCATATTATTAGGGTTCATCGGACGAGAGAATTTTATAAAATGTTCACACGAAATTGTTAATAATAATATTATTATTATGTTAATTTACAATTGAAATGACTAATGACTGCTTAAATCTTTTAATACCCTCCTAATTAGCCAATTGGGCTCAGCCGTCCAATTACCCAATCATAATTAGCCAATTAGTCCTCCAATTGAATTTGTCGCCCAATAAATCCTATTGGGCGCCCAATGATCAGCCAATCGGATCGTTCGGTTGCCCTAATGCTCGAATTGAGTCCGATCAAACCTTATTCACGCGTCTTTCCCTTCCTTTGGCCTCTCTCTCTCTCTCTCTCGTTCCATCTGGAGCATTCGCATGTCTCAGCCGAACGAGACTCCCCCCACCCCCCCTCCGAGCACCTCTCTCTCGCACGAGACTCTCCCGTCCGTGGGTCCTTCCTTTCTAGCCGAGTGGTACACACGAGACTCTCTCATCCGTCCGTCCCTTTTCTATAGCAACAGAGCAGCCTAAATCGAGAATCCCTCTCTTCTTCTTTCGATTTGTCCGAGTCAAGCAACCTAACTGAGCTCCTCTTTTCTTCAACTTAAGCTTCCAAGTTGTCTATATCCAATCCTAAGCGTATTTTTTGTGCTTTTGGTTTCCTCTAGATGGTATGGCTTGGTGCATTTCTCTTTCAGATGCTTAAATGGTGTTGAGATGTTGATTGGAAGCTTGAGATGATGTATGGCTCATTGCTTCATGTTGTTTGCAAGTATTTGCCTATTTTCATGCGTATATGCTTCTCTTTAAGTGATATGGCTTGATAGATCTCTTTCTACATGCTTAAGATAAGGTTAAAGGTTTAAATTGAAAGCTTGAGATAATATATGGCTCAATGCTTTATGTTGTTTATAGTTATTTATGTGCTTTTTCTCTCTTTTTGAATAAGATGGATTTGGTGGAAATTCCCTTTATTTATGTGCTATGTTTTGGTTGTTCCCTCATACACCTGTAATAAGAAATAGGGATGCGATGTTCAATATGGCATGGCTTAAGTGGTTTAGCTTTTTGACCTTCAAGTACTCACTTGTGTTTTTCTATAATACATTTACTTAAGCTGTTGAATGCATGCAAAGAAAAAAGGAGAAATCTGTAGGTTGGCGAGTTCCTCATAAGGTCTATCCTATTTTGCTTCCATTGCTTGATTGGTTGTTATCATGAAGATGATGATTTAGGCAAAATTCAGTTTTAGATTTTTTGGATTTGTCAAATCTAAATGCAAATGTTTACTGCATGATTTTCTAGATTTGTCAAATCTATGTGCAAATGTTTACTTCATCTCATGAGGTCTATCTTACTTTGCTTCCATTGCTTATTTCATTAAGTATCTAGGAAAGAAGGTTGAAAGCATAGTATTGATTTACTAACATTGTGCTTATTCTTCCTCATCATTGTTATCATCAAATTGGTGAGTTTTTGAAGTGCAATGTGAAGTGAGGTTTCATGTGCATAGAATTTAAAGTTGCCATCCTTTGTTGCTTAAATAAATGACTTGGAAAAAATCTAGAAAGGCTATTTGTTGTCTTGTTTGATTAAATCTTACTTGGACTTTTCTACTATTTTGAAATCAAAGAAAATGAGTGCATGTGGCTTACCATCAACTTAAAATCCTTTTTTTTACTGATTGGAATCTATTTTGTTCCATTTTGTGATTTGGTTGAGTAGAATCTTCTTATATCTCTCTATCAAATTGCTATATGACTATCCACAATATAATGCATGCCTAAGGTCATTTAAAATCATATGTTCATTACCTTTTCTTACCTTCAAGTAAATGTGAAGTGAGATTAGTTGAAATTTCCAGATTTTTGAAGACCTTCATATGATCATTTTCAGAAATTTGAATTGGTTATTAATTTATTATCCCAATTGCTTGGATTTGGAGGGGACAAGTTAGGATTTTTGACCTCATGCATATTCTCTTTACTATCTTTATTACTAAATCAATAAACTTTTAAAATGAGATGTGAAATGAAATCTCATTTGCATGCAACTTAAGGTTGTCATTCTTTGACTTACTAAATGAGTAATATGATAACATTTTCAATTGTCACTTGTTATTTTACTAGAGTATCTTGCTGAAGTTTGACTACCATTGCCCTATCTCTTATCTTTTCTTACTATTTAGCAAGATTCAATTTAATCTTCATTCAAATCTTGTGATTTTGAACATGCTTTACTATATCTCAAATTCTCTTTTGAGTTTATGTAATATCAAGCCTAATATGACTATTCATTTTAAGTGGCTTAAACTTCTTTGGCTATCATATTGAAGATGGTGAGATGAGAGGGGGTGAATGGATTCTATAACCTCATTCTCTATTTCTCTCCACTATGGCCACCACCAAATCAATAAAATTCTGAAGTATTAGATGAAATCTCATTTACATGTAATATGCATGCCTTAATTATTTCACATGTCCTGAGTCGAACTTCATTGTTGACCTCACTTTTGGAGTGAGCTCTCAATTCGCCATCTTAGACATATGACTCCTCCTTTCGAAGGTGTGAGATCATTTCGATCCCAATCCGAGCTCGGTGAGCTTAAATTGAACGAAGAGAGATGAATGTGCCTCGTCGTCGCAGGAGAAAGGATCACATTCGCGACCATTGTAATGCACGACGTGATCAAATCACACTAGATCCCCTTTGATTTAAGCCTAAACCACAAGAATAATCCTTGTCCGATCTTAGATCGGACAGCTAGTAGAGAAAGCGTGTCCACCGCCGGCTGACTCAGTCGACAGATGTGACAACTTACGTAACCTATCCCATCGCGCCACGTGGCCCGACAGGATTAGGGGTTTAATTAGCTTTAATTAATTCAATTTTAATAGTGAAACTTCCTAAAATCATAACTAATTGTAGAAAAATTAAAAAAAATATAAACTTAGGCTCATTTTAAAGATAATGCAGAGGAGAATAATATAAAATTAAAATTAATTGATTTTGAATAGCAATTTTCACTCAATTTGGGTTTTATAAAAATATAATTAAGCTAATTACTCCTTAATTACTTTAGCAATTAATTTCAAATTTCTTGAGGATGATTAGTGGGATGACCTTTGCCTCCCATGATTTTCTTGGAATTTATTGATGGGTTAATTAGGGGAATTGTTTGTTTCATCTTTAATTCCTCTCTTAATTAATTGAATGATTAATTAACATGTTAAATAATGATAAATTCATTAATTAAACTTGTTAATCATCATGAAATAATGAATAGACATAGGGAATGAGATGAGGATCTCTTTTCCAATGTTTTCCCTAAGTTTATTCCATTTTAATCAATTTGCAATTAATTAATGGCTTAATTACCTCATTAAATAACATTAATCAAACTCAAAGCTAAATCACTCCAGAACTTAATCATTCAACTCTTGGGTAGATTCTTAGGTGTTCAATAACCTAAGAGAACTTCAAAAGAAATTATAATCAAACTACATATGTGGGATGATTATGAAAGTACATTTATTAATCCCTTTAGCTTAATTAATCAATAATTACGAGCCAATTGCATTAGGTCCTTTCATTTCTTAGATGCATTGCTGATTTAAATTCCATGTGGTTGCATATCATACGCTGGCTCACAATTACTTGAATAATTATATTAAAGTGGTATAGATAAGGGGTAATTAATGAATTTAATTCATACATTAACTTAAATAAAATATAAAATTAACCTAATTATTTTAAAGTTAAACTAAACCAATCCACATATGAGGGAAATAGGTTAGGACCAACAAACCCTTTTCATATGTCCTAAATCAAATAAAATTCAAAAATAAAAATCTCCTTAAAGAATTTTGATTCATTTTAAATAATCTTAATTTATATGATTGTCCTGTGAATTAAAAAAATATCATGTCAGTTTACATCCTTTTTCCTTTTATTTCTTTCCAAGCATGCTAAATATTATTTTTCATATGAAATCATGCATTCATTTCTTTTGAAAAATCAATTAAATAAAATATTTCCTTTTATGCCAAATTATATGTGTTGGCTAAAATTAAGAATATGAGTGACTATTATCACTATTAAACAAACAATTATTTTCAAAATCTATAAATCAAAGATTATGAATGAAGTGATGCTACTTATTAATATTTATAAACTTGTATGTGATTATAGCATAAGATGTGTATTATGGAGTTCTCTTTTCTTCTCTTAATATGGATTTACATAGGATTTGCAACTGTATCATTAATTTGAAAAGAATACAACACTTGTTTAAATCTATTCTTATGCATTTCTATGCTATAACTTAAGAAGGATCTTCATATAAATTATACAACTAAGTTAAACATAATCATTTGCATGATTCTTTATCCAGTTGGTTCTTTTTGTACATATATATGTATTTAAGAAAAGTGATATATCTGACATCCAGGCTTTAAGTATATAAGTAGTAGTCTTGTACCTTCTAGTGTAGAAAATAATACGCTACTTATAACTTTTATACATGTGAATGTGTATTTTATTAATGGATGAAAAATTTATCTTTTCTACATAACGAAAACATGCATCAATGGAATATCCAAAATTTCAAATCATATCTCTTAGCATTCATCATCAAAGTGTACTAAAAATTTGCATTGCATGTATATGTATGCTTAGGAGTATTAATATGCTTGGTAGTAATCCACCTTAACTAGTTCTAAGATGCATTTCTTGTTAAATAAGGTTATTTAGAGCAAGTCTAAATTTAGGATCAATTAAAATACATAACAAAACATTCAATAAAGAAAAATCATTAATGAATCTACCTTAAAAGGCTTTAAGGTAGGGATAAAAGAAAAGTTCTCTTCTCTTCACGATATTTAGTAATTAAGTGTAGGTTCATTCAAATTAAATGAAATCACCAACTAAAATTGACAAATCAAATAAATCACTTGAAATGAAATCACAATCTAAATTGAATCATTCACACTTAGAAAATTTCAACTTTAAAAGCTTAGATAAAATATGCCACACAATCCTTAAATGGCACACACATTTGACTAAATCATCATTTCTAATTTTAGGTTAAGGCGGTGCATGGTTTCATGAATGTTTATTTTATATGTATTATTTTAGAAATTAGGTTTAGTGCATCGTGCAGTCGGATGTTAGGCCGATATTAGCTGTCATCATACAGAGAGTTGTCTTATATAATAAAAATATAAATGCTTTTTTTATTTGTTCTTTATCAAGCATAATCCAATTAGACAGGGACTTGTTACCCATGTGTGGGTCTTATTCATACTTCTTGGGTTGTGTGGTATGTTTAACTAATCTTTATTTTATAAATTTATCTTTTATTTTGATGTAAGTTTGTAGTTAAGATTTGATGAATGTTATGATTATGATGACATTGGTCGAGATCTCTTAACGATGTGGCTTTGGAGCAAACTATCAATAAAAAAGAAAAGAAAGAAATGGAGCAAAATCAAAATGAAGAAATAAAAGAAATGAAGAATGAAGACTCTTTTTTTTTGTAATTATTCATTTATAATTGGTTATATAAGGGTAGAGCTTATCTTTTCGTTTATGCGGTTTAATAACCGCTTTATTTTTCCTTTAAGCTAAATTTATAAATTGATTAATGTTATATATATGATTGCGCAATTATGATGACATAATTTTCCTAATTTTTTAATTATTTGATGGTTGTTGAATGACCTCGATGCGATTAGGCTCTTAGAAAAAAATAAATTTTATCAATTAATCAATCAAAAAATTAAATTAATTCATAACCTCACCAAAGTCATGACATAAATCAAGATAATAAAAGATTTTGCAACCCGTTGTATGTCTATGTATAAATCATCTCTTTTTAATGGAGGCTTCCACCTTTTCTTGAGAAAATAAACGATCTTTGAGCCATGATAGAAACACCATCATTCTTTCGATTTTGGCCCCTAATTTCATGCATTAGGCATATGAAATCCATAGCCTGTGTTAAATAAAAATGTCCAAAAATTAAAATAAAATTTAACAAAATTTGTATTAAATTTAAGTCATTATTCATGCCCTTCATGATCTAGTTTCCTAGAGAGTGTGTTTAAGGATTTAGTCTCCTTTTTAAATAAACAACTTAGTCATTTTGGGTGGATTATCTCTCTTGGAGAAGTATATATATCCTTTTAGATTTAAATTCATGGCCCAAATCCCTAGAGGATATTAGGTTGATGTTTTCCTTTCTGGCGTAATCATCGCCCTTAGATATTTTACAATCTTGTGTTGTAAATATTTCTAATAAAAATTTAACTCAAATATATTCTCCTCAATTTAAAAAATATAAAGCTCATTTTAAAATAGTTTAGGATGCTTTCAGTTTTCATTCATGATCCCTACTCATCTCCTTTGATTTCAATAATAACTTTCTCATTTTGATCAAACTTGATTTTCTAAAATAACCAATTTGTTGATAAATATCTTTGAAATCGATCATTTCGGAGTTTTTTCTTAATCTCATTCTTTAGGATGTAATTCTATGGCTTGCCTCCATAAAACTTTAACCGGTTTAAATAAACCTTGCTTTACTTTTGAAAGTAGGGAAAGATCTACGTTGAAAATCATTGAATTCCTCATTAGTGATTAGGTCATTATATGATAGTGAATCTCAGATAATACACTATTCTTTAATATTGTACTCGATCTAATGTACATCAGGATCTGGTGTCTAACACTTAATAATAATCTCAACACACAATAAATACTAAAAAATAAACATCATATATTTTTACGATTAGTGGAGAAGGTTTCTCTCCATCTTTGGTAAATGATCATTCTTTACAAGATCGATGGTGGTTGTATTTCATATGAATTGAGACTATCCTTCTTTTTTAGTTAGTAGCTCCTTTCTTAAGTTAAGCCAATATTTTTTGGTTTTAGGACCTCACTCTATGTATGTCTTAAAACTCCTGTTGGGTCCCCCAATAGGTGAAAATAAAATTTAACTAAAAAGATATGACTAAAAATCTTGTTGAAAAGATGGTAAGGAAATGATCATTCTACAAATAATAAAAATAAATCCTTTCTAGAAATGTCACTTTTCAAAAACACTTTTTCGAAGTTCACATAATAAAATACTTGCACAAATTTTTTTTTACAAAATATATATAATTCAACCTCATCTAACAATCCTTAGGATTATTACATGTGGGTTCTTTTCAAAAACCAAAATTAGAATCATCTTTCAAAAAGCGTATATTTGAAAATTAATATCTTCGTTCAACATACCTAAATTTATTGAGTGAATGTTTCATTTTCAAATAAAATAATGCCATAAAAATTGAAACTCCATTCAATATATCTCACATATGTTGAATTTCAAAATCACTTTGAAAATAGGCATCTTCATTCAATATATCCAAATTTGTTGAATAGATGTTTCATTTTCAAACAAAATCATATCATTTGAAACTCCACTCAACACATCTCACATGTGTTAAGTTAGAATTCCCTTCTTTTCAAAGAGCAATAATCACACACGCAAAAATTCATTTTTAAAAAATAAAACATGATTGACTTCCATTTTTACATACACAAATTTGTTAAATGAAAATCTTCTTTGCAAAAATCATAAAATATCAAAATGCAGTGGAATTTCATTTGACATACCCAAATTTGTTAAACGAGAGTTTCATTTTTCCAAAAGAAAATTGAAAATAAATTGGATTCTATTTAACACACCAATTTTGTTAAATAGAAACTCCCCTTTTTTCAAAATAAATTTGGATTTTATTTAGCATACACAAATTTTTAAAGTAAAGTTCCCATTTTCAAAATCAAAATTCAAACAAATTTGGATTTTTATTTAGCATACATAAATTTGCTAAGTAAATATCCCATTTTCAAAATCAAAATAAAAAGCAAACACGTTTGAATTTTTATTTAGCATACACAAATTTTTTAAGTAAAGACCCTATTTTCAAAAATCAAAATCAAAATCAAAACACATTTGGGCTTTATTTAGCATACACAAATTTGCTAAATAAAGATCCTAATTTCAAAATTAAAATAAAAGCACATTTAGGCTTTATTTAATATACACAAATTTGCTAAATAAAGATCTCATTTTCAAAATCAAAATCAAAACACATTTGGATTTTATTTAACATACACAAATTTGCTAAGTAAAGAACACATTTTCAAAATCAAAACACAAAAATCAAACACATTTGGATTTTTATTTAACATACACAAATTTGCTAAGTAAAAAACCCATTTTCAAAAAAAAAAAAAAATCAAACATATTTGGACTTTATTTAGCATAGACAAATTTGCTAAGTAAAGATTTCATTTCTAAATTCACACATGATACATATCAAGGGCAAACAAAAAAAAAAATATTTTCAAACAACTCATTTATCATACCCAAATTTGTTAAATGAGTAATCTCAAATAAAATCAATTGATCATCTATTTAACTTACTCAAATTTGGTAAATAAAATGTCTCTAAACATAAAAATCAAATTCAAATATGAACCAATGGAAGCATCAAAAATCTCTTCAAAATATTTGAACTCATTTTCAACATACACAAATTTATTGAAAGTGGATTCTAAACTAAAAATCACTTTTCCAATTCATTCAAATTCTCTCTCCTGAATTCAATGAGCTGCACTTAACATATTTAAATTATTGAGTGTGGATTCAAACTCTAAATCAAATTTTAATAGTCATCAGAATATCAAGACAAAAAATTTGATTTAAGTTTATTTCCAACAATTGCAGTTCTAGTTGGTCTGTTTTTTTCTGATTGCAATGCAAATGGATTCTCAAAAGTATGTGTTCACTTTCCCCTTTGGGATGGATTTGGCCTTGGATCGGGCCAGCCTCGCCCAAACTGATAGTTCTCATTTGATACATTTTGACCGATGATTTGAGGGGGCTAGGATTACTTGTGAGGGGGTAACACTCATCAATGTCAGTAAGAATGTGGTGACTGGGAAGAAGCCAATCATCCATATTGAGATGCCTTTAGATTCCAAGTTTTCCTCACTGAAGAGGAAGGTGATCGAGGTTCCCACAATAGCCATAGCTCTAGTGCCCATGCGGTCATTTGTCCCCATCACTATCCGGGATAGTATCCACTCACTAGCTTCCTCTAAGGGGAAGGCTACCCTGGCTTCAGTGATAGTGTCCCCTTCCTTTTAGGTAGGGTCTAGCTCCCGTACTGCTCCACTTAGCAGAACCTAGCACCGTAATAGGAGCCGTAAGATCAAGTGGCACCATGTGCACATTCACCGAGGAGATGGAAGTAGTCTCTCACATTGCAGACGATGGGTCACCCAGGGTAGTTTCTCCTTTGCTCACTCAGAACAAGTTCCATCCCTTTCCGGTTCTGAAGGAGAGGAAGATGTCAGGAGGATTACAGTATCACCCTCACCTCTAGTTCATTATGAGACACCTATCAGAGATAGGATGAGGTCATATGCTGGCCTCAGGATAATTCTACGTTAAGTTGGCATGGCTTATGGATGATCAGAGTATGGTGCCCAATTTGATTTATGATCGATTATTCCTCATAGTGTGAAATTTGTGAGGGAGAGGCCCATGCATGCAGTTCATATACTACTTGAGAGAGGCGAATATATGTCGTGGTCGACCTCCACCCTTGGATTTCCACGATGGCACGCTGCGTGGTCGATAGTATTCTATTGATTGATACCACCCATCATGGGAGGAGAGCTCCTGTACAGAGGCAGTCAGTGTTGTCTCCATCATACCACTCCACTCAACGTCTGCTATCACCAGTTCAGGTTCCATGTTCCACAATTCCATTTAAAGCCATGAGAGCGGCATCAGGGGAGAAGAAAGCCCCACTGGTGATCCGGCTACGGCCAAGGGATCCCACTCCATCTATGCCACTGACTAAGGTGAGGGCGAGTTCTCCTGCTCGACCTCCTATACGGTGAAGAGGGAGTGGCGACCTTGTAGCATCATAGTTGTACCCACCAGCACCTCAACCGATCATGGACATAGCAGTGGCAAAAGGGGAAGGGGACAGTTATGTTATCCCCATGGCGATAGAAGCACTCCACCCAAAGTTGATAGTCATGAGCATGTGTCTTAGTGGCGTAGCCCTCACGAGTTAGCTCTCCGGTAGTAGGGAGGTCGATCTCGTTCATGAGCATGATCCCACCATCTATGCGAGCATTTGTGTACGTATATGCTTAGATGATATCTTAGCATATATTCTTGAAAGGAAAGAAATCTAGGGTATGGTGTCGACCTCGAGGAGAGGTTAGCTTTGATCCCAACGAAGATGATTTGTTGGAAGACTCAGCAGAGGTGCATATGGTTGATACTAGAGGTTCTTTCCTTTGGGATCACTAGAGTTGAGGTGTTCCCATAAACAAGCGCAAACACCTCCTTCAACCTCCTTCAAACTCGAAGGATGAGTAGATTGATAAGATAAGAAACTTGAAGATTTGTTAGTGGTAGTTCTAGCACTTGATTAAGCTCCAGGACATCCTACTATAATGGAGTTTTGATTACATGTCTTGGATCAACCCAAGAGTTCACCTCCAATAGAGCAGGGCAATACTAGCTTGTATAAAATGGTTGTAGACAGTACCTCCATATAAGAAAAATATATCAAACTCTTGGTTGAACAACAAGTCAAGGAAGCATTGGCGCAAGCCCGAGGTGGTTCATTAGTTCCAAAGGGTAGACCCTACCTAGAGGAATTTGATGCTATCCATTATCCTAAGGGTTTTGTGCCTCCTTCTCTCAAAAGTTTTGATGGTAGCGGGATCCCTCGCTAATATATATCACACTTCAGGGATATCTATTGCAATGATGGTGGCAGCGATGCATTATTGTTCCGTGTCTTTGTCAGCAGTCTAGCAAGCATAGCTTTTGATTGGTACGGTAAACTCCCCATGATTCAGTGAAGACTTTTGCTGAGTTGGAGCAACTCTTTGATAAGAGATTTGTTGGAGCTCAGCAAAAGGATAATTGTGGGCGATCATGTTATGGTTCAATAACATCCCGGTGAGTCCATCATTGATTATATTCTTAGATGACACAATTTAAGCATGAAATGTGAACCACAGCTGTCTGAACAACATGCTATTGAAATTCTATTAAAGAATATTCATGGCCCAATCGCCTTTATGCTTAAATGTTTCACCATTAAGATATTTGAGAAGCTAATCAATAAGGAAATTATTTAGCCCCTCCTTTTAGGCTAGCTGCCTTGTTGATTAGCCTTTTCAAGATCAGTCATTAAAGCCAAAGTCGCAAAAAGCCTATGAAAAGAAGTCAGGGTCAATAACAGCATTGGACAAGGGGAAGCAACTGGTGGGGGATCGGCCTTGAGCTCCGCGGTGCCTCCTTTACCACCATTATCCCATTGTTTTGCCATAGCGACTACGACCTTCCTCCTCCTGACCATACTCTCAGGTGGTACACATACTCTTCCTCGGGGTAGCATCATCACCTACTCTTTTGGATAAATTAAATAAAACTTATTCATTTAAGAGGAATTAGGAAAATCTTTAAAATCTCTTAAGAAACTTGATTTTCACTACTCTAGGAAGGAGGAAGTGGGTAGAATGATCCAACTTTTGCCCCTCTTATCATGCCATATTTTGGAGGATTATTTTACATTTAAGGGGCGCATAGGCAAGTCAGTGCTATAATTATCCTAAGGAATATATAGTAGAACAACCATCAGTTATTAGGGTAATTCTTGGGGATACATGTGATCTCTCAAAATAAAGAAGGTTGAGATATCTCTTTATCCTCTAAAAGATTATTTCTAAAATCAAGAAACTTTCCGTGGGGTGTCTCAGGAAGCTCGAACCTCCAAAATCAAGGAAGGTTCATGGGTTGCCAAGATAACCTTGGGAAAGTGAGCTTCGATAACCCATACTTGCGGGATAGCCAAGTAGCCTGACCACCACGTGAGTCGACCTCCATTCCACCATTACACTACTGCCTTAGGTGCTTGACTAGTTCTTCTTTTAGTAGACATATTGTATTGGCGGATGAGGCATCAAATCTCTCAGCCCACTTACTTTACTAGATTTTTACTATGTACCTTCTTTTTAATCTAAGAAATTGAGAAATAAAGCTAGTGTGAATTACATCTGTGCCACTTCTGATGGGTTATCTGATTCCACTCCTTTAGAAAACTCTTTAAGTCTTAATAATTATAATAATTCTGATCATCATCTTTCTGATTCAGAGATAGACTTTTCTTCTTTGAATAATATAGGTTCACCTCTTGAGATAGACTTGAAATCATCTCAAAGGTCTTACAGGAGAAGTTGTAGGTATACCCGATGAGCAGGTAGAACTTTCCATTAAACCATCTCACAAAGTCATCGAAGTCAACCTTCATAGTGACAAAGTTCTAGCTTCTAGGGTAGCACCTCAAGATAAGAGAAAGAAAGTCATTGGTGCTAATGATCAAGAAGCCCCTTTACATGATGCTCCACCCATGGATATGCTTGAGGATCAGCCCAGAGTTGACTACAATATCCTCGCTCACCTAAAAAAATTGTTAGCTTAACTAAGCATATATGATTCCCTTATTTTATCCAAAGAGATGAGTGAATCATTAATTAAGGCCCTTCTTGATCCAGAAATATGTTTAGCTTAGCTGATTGCTATTGGAGAGGAGTTACATTATTTGAGAGAAGCCCAAAGAGTCACATTCACCGACGAAGACCTTCTTTTGGGGGACATGGAGCACATTCGTCCCCTCTACTTTCCAGTGGATATGGGCAGATTCAGACTTTCTAGGCTGTTCGTTGATATAGGTGCATCAGTGAACATTATGTTGCTGAAAACCCTTGCCTACTTGAAGATCGACATCTTTGAACTCGAGGAGATCAGATGATGTTGAGAGGATTCAATGAACAAGACGAGAGGGCTTTAGACTCCATAGTGTTACTTTTAAATAGAACTGAAGACTCAAGCCAAGTTCTATATAATTGATTCAATACATCGTTTCATTGTTTTGCTTTGGATACACCAGAACAAGATGGTTCCATCTTTGCTTCATCAGTGCATCAAGTTTCGAAGAGATGGAATCAAATACTATGTCAAATGAGATGAAAAGCCATTCTCAATTAGAGAGGTTTAGATATATGAAAATGTGACCTACTATCTTCCTCAAAAGCAAAACGTCTATTCTCGTGAATTTGGCCAAAATTCAAATACAAAAGAAAAAGAAAAAGAAGAAAAAGAAAAAGAAAAAGAAAAAGAAGAAGAAAGAAAGTACAAATGAGCGAGAAAGGGACACCGAGGAGAGGTAGAGCCGCATATTACATTCCACCCATAGTTCGTTCAACCATACTGAGATATAAGTAGAATGACTTGACCTTCAGGGTAGACAGAGAGGTACAAGGCAGTTAGAGGTGGAAGACGTTGTGGCACCAAGGACCATGTTCTTAACAAGAGTACTCGCTTTTACATAAACTTAGAATCCAGAGGATGAGTCTCATGTGATTAGCATACCAATTTCTTCATTGGAGGTGATGCTCGAGCTAGATAGGAACAAAGACCAAGCCTCCAAGAAAAGCATAAATGTATTCGAATCAGGATTATGTAAAACCATTGGGCAGTAGTTGGGAACTTTAGTTCTAACCCCACTTTCTTCTCAAAAAGTTAAGGGTTTGGTAGTTAAGGAAGCCCCTAGATCTTCCATGAGTATCAAGCTAAAGAGATTCTTATTGGGATCATCATCCTCAAGCCCAGAAGCAGATGTAGAACTTGAGGATAATTCATATAAAGATTTAATGAAATTACCTTTTGATTGATACTCGCATTGTGTTCATAATCTTGTAAAGAAAGGTTTAATTTCTTACACATGGTCCAAGCATAGGTTGGAGTATTTCGAGAAGTTGTGGGAGAACAAAGGTGGCATGCACAATCAAGACTAAGATTAGGATTCAGTACAGTGGATCCAGTCGACGACGATGATTACTGTTTAGTTGTCACCAATCATCCGGAGTCTGATAGGTTCTTCTCAAATCACACTAACTCTTATGAGGAAGTGTGTTTAGAAACTTTAGATGATCTTCAAATCAAAAATGCACCTCCAAATTTGAAGAGGAGATCCATTCAACTATCGACAAGCTTAAAAAAATCAACCTCGGGATAGAAGAAGATCCACGCCTCACATACATTATTCTCTGCTGAAGGAAGAAGAAACCAATGACTTAGGTTATTGATTGAGTTTAAGGACTGCTTTGCATGGAGCTATGAAGAAATGCTCAGATTATCTCATGTCCCACAAACTAATAGAATAGCAATGCTAACCCTACCAAGCAAGCTCTAGCATGATTAGAAATCGAACAATGGTCATTTTCAAGTCAAGAAATTGATCAATGCCGGCTTTATCGTAGCCCTACTTACCGTCATCCCGCTTAAGAAGAAGAATGTCCAAATTTGCATATGCTTTGATTTAATGGACTTAGATAAGGCATGCCCTAAGGATGAATTTTCACTTCCTATACCAAAGTTAATGGTGGACATTACCTCATCTCATGCAATATTCTCTTTCATGGATGGGTCATCTGGCTACAACTAAATTAAGATGACCCCCGAGGATGAAACAAACACTGCTTTTCTAACCCTGATCGAATCTATTATTATAAGGTCATGCCTTTTGACCTTAAAATGCTCTATATAGGGACCGATCTTCAACGAACTCATTCATCATCAAGTTGAATGTTATGTTGATGATCTAGTAGTCAAAAGAAAAGAAAAAGAAGACCATCTCTTTGAATTGAGAATAGTTTTTGAACGGTTAAGACAATACAACCTCAAAATGAATCCCCTGAAGTGTGCATTTGGAGTAGCTTCAGGGAAGTTTTTTGCTTTTGTTGTCTGGCACCAGAAAAGATCAAAGCCATCTTAGAAATGCCACCCCTAAAAGTCTAACTCAACTCAGATCATTCCAAGGGTGGTTGGCATATCTAAGATGCTTTATCTCCAATCTATCTGGGAGATGCAAGCCATTTTAGCACTTGTCAAAAAGAACGCTAAGTTTAAGTGGGATGACAAGTGCCAGCATGCTTTTAAAGACATCAACTAATATTTGGTGAAGTTACCAGTTCTAGTAGACCCTATCCCGGGCAAGCCACTTACCTTTACATTGCTGCATTGGATGACTCCATTGACGCTTTGTTAGCCTAAACTAATAATTAAGGGAAGGAGAATGCTCTCTACTACCTCAACCATCGCCTGATCCCCATTGAACCAAACTACCCACCTACTGAGAAATGTTGCCTAGCTCTCATCTTCGCATCCCAAAAGCTACAACACTATATGCTTTCTCATAAGGTGAACTTGATTTCAAGAATCAATCCACTACAATATCTTATAACACGATCGACACTATCTGGACGGTTGGCGCATTGGTCCATGATTTTGTCGTAGTTTGACATCACATTCATACCCCTCTATGCTGTGAAAGGGCATGCACTAGCATTTCTTAAAAGACACTCACTTCCTCCTGATTTTGCTGCTTAGTGATGACCCCCCCAAGGAACAAATCATGAACTTAGGGGACACTAGCATCCACCATTGGGAGATATTTTGATAGTGTAACTTCCTTTCAAAAAGGAGAAGAACCACAATCTACTCTTCAAGGAAAGACAGGTGTAAGAATCATCCTTTTAACTCTAGACTCTGATGTGATGAGATTCTCATATTATCTCTCCAATCCATGCACCAACAATGAAGTTGAATATTAGGCTCTGATTGCCGGTCTATAGTTAGCAATTATAGTGTGTCAAAAATATCAATATCTACAGGGATTCTCAGCTGGTCATCAACCAGATTGTTGGGTCCTATAAAGTTATAAATCCTAAGCTTCGTCACTACCATGAGTACACCATGAAGCTGTTGTTGGCCCAAATCCCTTTGGTCACCATTTACAAGGTTTCTCGAGGAGAGAACGCAGTAGCAGATGCTTTGGCAAAGCTCACCAAGGAGTTGGCATGCCCGGAAGATGAGTCCATTCTAATAAGGGTCTAAAATAGACAAGTTTTATGTCTTATTGATGCTGAACTCATCGAGATTCTCTTTAAGGGGAGGTTACCAGTGCCAATAAAGACGAGGAGCTGGATTGGAGGCAGCCATTCATAGATTACTTGAACACAGACAAACTACTTTAAGAGAAATCACAAGCCCATTAGATGAAGCATAACACTCTCTCATATGATCTCGTGGATGGCACCTTATGTCGACGGTCTTTTGATCAAATGTGGTTATGATATTTAGACAAACACAAAGCCTGTAAGATCATGACTGAGGTACATTCGTCTAGGCATCAATCCGGCCCAAGATGAAAAATAAAGATCAGACTAGATACTACTGACCTTCGATGATTATAGACTACATAGATGTAGTTAGGATATGCCACCAATGTTAAGTACAAAGTGTGATCTTGCACCAACCACCTAACATTCTACACCCTACATTGGCCTCATGGCCATTCGAGTGTTGGGGTACTGACATAGTGAGTCTGATTGGTCCTCCTTCTAAGGGGTTCATCTTCTAGTTACTCTAAAGTGGGTAAGGAGGCAATCCCACTAGAGAGGTCACAACTTAGCATGTGTCAGAAGTTTTAAGAACCATATCGTATATAAGTTCCACCTCAATGAATTATATCGATAATGAAATAATCAAGATCAGATCAATAGCCAGAGATACAATATATTAGAGATACTCTACTATCTACTATCCTAGGGGAATGACTTAATAGAAGCAGTTAACAAAAAACTCTCATCCAAATACTAAGGAAGACACTCGATGATAATAAGCGATAGTGGCATGAGCGGCTAGTTGAAGCTTTGGGCATACCACACCACATACAGAGAAGAATGCCAAGTTGCAGTTAGAAGAGCTCGAAGGATTGGAGGAGAGATGCCTACAGGCATGCTAGGACCTCAAGTTGTACAAAGCTAAGATGATTCAAGCTCACAACAAGTTGGTCCGCCCTAGAGCTTTTCAAGTAGGAGAACTTGTTTTAGTTTTAAGGAGACCGATTGTTGCCCGTTTAAAGATGGGAGCAAGTTTGAACCCACTTAGAAAGGCCCTTTTATCATAGAGAGGGCCTACCATGGAGGATCTTACTAACTTATTGATTGTAAAGGGAACACGATGCTTCCAATTAATGTGCTCTATTTGAAGAAATACTACTCATAAAATCATGTTTGAAAATAATTATCTTCAAAAATTTTATTCCAATTCATCAAAATATTCTCTTTAATCGAAGCGTTGTTTGCTTATTTGCAAATCTGTCACGACGTGTTTAGGGTAGGTGTGAGAGAACCTAAGCAACATCTATCTTTCTTTCACAACACAAACACAAATTAAACATGATTCTCCAGTGCTACTAGAGTAGGTGTAAGAGAACCCAAGAGGCATTCTATTTCAACTAGCATGACTAAGTTAGGTGTAAGAGATCCCAAGAGGCATCCTTTCTTGGTGGGATCACAACTGCCATTTGTAGCACCATTTCATCAAATTTTAAGCGTGTTTTAGGATAGGTGTAAGAAAACCCAAGCGACATCCTATCCTCCTTTAACACAAACACAAACACAAACACAAACACTATCTTTTGTCTCTATTTTGATGTGGGAGCAAGCCCTGTGGCACTCACTCATTAGCTAGGTCGGTGACATACTACCTGTATGTCACCCCAAGTGGTCATTTGTATGGATGTGAGCTTTCTTTCTAACTTGACCATTGCAAACTGACGAGTGCCTTGTTAGTTTGACAAGCCTCATTGCACAACTAGTAAGCTACCTTATGTTGACTTTATTTAAGAGGATGTATGACTACACGATTTCTTCTTGAACTAGCCATCATGCACTGACTAGGTCGAGTAGATTTGAGGTTTAGGATAAGTCCCCGGGCTCTTTCTTGACTACTTTTGAGTTGATATAAGTCCCCGTGGCATTCACTCACACCCCTAGGTCGGATACACTGTCGAAAGATAGACTATCCCAATTAGTTCCATAGGAGAGGAGTCCCCAATGCTTTCTTCTTGGCTGATTGTCACAAACCACACCTTAGTTGGTTGATGTTCACTATGTCGATAAATACTCACCGTGGATACACCACTCTTGATAGAGTCCCCGCTTTCTCCTTGAGTTGGCCACCTAATACCTATGTACATTATCTTCTTTAGGTTTTGGATAAAGCCCTCAAGGGCCCTCTCGGGCACTCGCTTGGATCACATCCTTAATGACCACATTTAAACACTATCTGGGCTACCCTTGGATTGGACAGTCCCCCTTTCCTAGTAGCCACCCCCGTGGTTGGAGAATTTGTTCAACGGATGCACATATTCTCCCTTGGACTAGTAAATCTAAGATAGTCTAGATATATTCTTCAAGTGATCCCTCAAAAACATGGTCACGAAACCAATGAATAAATAAACAAAATAAATAAATTTATTCACTTTTTGATTAGGAATTCAAGCCCCAGGGCCTCTCCCAAGCATCCTATCTTTAGACAATGTCAGAAAACTCCTATAGGAATTGCCTGACACACTTGAGTTGAGATAAGTCCTGGTCAGACTCTCAAGTTACCCTTAGGTCGGGTTCAATCTTTCCCAAACAAGCCCCATCATTTCATTCTAAGATGTAAGTCTACTACACATTCTTTCTAGCATGACTATCATAAACCGACGGACAACCCTAGGTCAGGTTGACCTATTACCTTGCTAATACATCTCCCCAGTGGTCTTTTATAGCAGAATATGTGAGTCCCCGTGCTTTCCTCCCTAAATTGGCCACTGTAAACCGAAAGACACCCCTTTGGTTGGATAGTTCCTTGGAAACTATTGGATTGGTAAATCGAGGTAGGTCAAGACATGGCCCCTACTGCAGTCCATTATAAAACCAACGGATCCATCAAATATAATTAAAATAAAATTAATTTTGACTATCTTTGAGCGATTTAAGTCCCCTGCATTCACTCAAGTCGCCAAGTTGGGTTGATTCATTTCACCAACGGATCACCCCGATGATCTTTAAGGATATAAGTCTACTATGCTTTCTTCCTAATATAGCCACACCGAAAGGCACCCTTTGGTTGGATAGTCCTATGTGGTTGACTACCCTTTGGATTGGTAAATCTAAGCAAGTAACATGCCCCTACTCAAGGTCCATCAAATTGATAGGTCCATCTTAAAAATTCAAAATTTAAAATATGAAACAAAAACCAACCTCCTCCAGTGGAGCTAAATTAAACAATCAAATCAATCGCCTGAGATGCAAATCTTTCCAATCCCCTGGAGTCAATTCATCCAACTGCTCCCTAGTGGAAGGTTCACATTTTTTATCCCTAGTGGATTCCAAATTCTAATCCCTAGTGAATATCACAACATCTATCCCCAGCGGATTCCAAATTCTAATCCCCTAGGGGATTTCACAACATATTGTCCTTATGAATAACTTGAGCCTTTTTCCCCTAGTGGAAGGCTCTCATACTCAATCCCTAGTGGATTCCTCCTTCGCTTTCTTATATTTTTGACATAAGTAGAGTTGAATTGCACTAAGATCTTGATTCCTTCTGCACCTCAAGTTTAGGAGTAGATCTCGCTTGTGATCGCTCAACTTGTTGATCATCGGTCAACACCAATATGCACATGTCTTCCACACCACACCTATTGACCCTTTTCTTGACCTTTTGGAGTGAGCTCTCAACTTCTCCTTCTTAGACATAGACTCCTCTATACACTAAGAGTTTCTTAGTCTTAAGATACTTCTAGTGATTAGGTGAACACTTAACCTAACCTTAGAGTCTTATAGGAGTTAGCCATAGGAATAGGTTATGCCTTAGGGGTATTAGGAGGACTTGCCTACCCTATAGCTTGAGCTCAATCCTTGCTTCCCTTCTTCAAACCAATCCAAATCAAATCTTAAATCAATTTCAACTCAATTGATTTTCTCAAATCATAAATAATTTTCAAAACCCAAATCTTAAATCAATTCTAACTCTATTGATTTTCTCAAACCATAAATCAATTCCAACTCAATTGATTTTCTCAAATCATAAATCAATTCCAAAAATTCAAGTCATAAATCAATTCCAAATCAAATGATTAAAACCCATGATTGAAGTCAAATCCTAGAAGCCCTTTGATTCCATCTTATGGACTTAGCTCAAACCAAATCCAAATCACTACAAACTCAAAAGATTTTTCTCATAACTCATTTATATTCTCATTTATATTCACAAATATTAATGAAACATAAATTCAAAATTCAAAACTAAAAAATCAAATCAAACTTATATCCTTTAAGCCTTCTTGATTTATAAAATCATTCTCAAATCAATCCAAACCCTTGATTTTCTCTTCAAACAATCACTTCTTCAATCACATGCCCAAATATAAACATAAACTACAATCATCAAACCAAAATCAAACTAACCCAAATCAAACCCATGTTCATCCTTTTGACTTGAAATTGTCAAATGAACCAAAACCCATTTGACTCCAAATCACTTGTAATTGGATTTATATTTCAATCATAAGTCCATATGTGAGTTCAACCAAACTTGAATCAAGCCTTGATCAAGTCAATTGACCCATTTAGGCTCACTTGACCCAAAGTGACCTAAAGGACCTTTTGAGCTAAGTTTCTAATCCAACCCAAATTGGATTGAACTAAGCCATCCAAGCCTCACATTGTGATCAACAATCATCCTTGAATGATCAATCACTCAAAATCAAACCAAGTCAAACCTAGCCTTTGACCAAGTCAACATTTAACCCAAACTAAACCAAAATCTAATATAGCCAAATTGATTAAAACCATTGATCTAAATTAATTCATATTCAATGAATGAACATAACCAAGTGAGCCAAACCAAGCCTAATTGGCCACTTGACCTAAGTTGACCCAAATTGACCCAAAAAGTCAAAATGGGTCAAATCTTGATCTAAGCCAAATTGATTGCAACCAATAAATCAATTCTAAATTGATTGTTGAACTTGACCAAAGCTTCAATTGACCAACTAGACCCAACCTAGCCCAATTGACCATGAACCCAACTTGACCTAAAAGGTCAAATCAACTTGAAATCAAACCAAACTAAAATTGATTGAAACCAAAGCTTACAAAATATTTCAAATGATCAACCAAGCCTAAACCAACCTATGACTTAACCAATTGGGTCAAATTGGTCAACTTGACCCATTTGACCTAAATGAACCTAAATGAACCAAAACCAAATTAAACCAAACCAATGATACCCATAGGCTCCAAATGATCATTTGAACTTGACCTAACCCATGACCCAATTTAATCAATTGGTCAACCTAACCCAATTTAACCCAACTTGACCTAAATGGGTCAAATTGAACCAATTCAAACCAAATGAACTCCAAATCACTTGAAAATTGGCCCAACCCATTTTTGAATCATTTCAAATTTGTCGAAATAAAAATCATGGCCAAATGACCACTTTGCCCTTATGTCAAAGGGTATCATATGACCAAATTCATTTAAAATTTTGGTCATTTCTTTCTCAAGGCCACTTGGCATCCTTCTAGTGGTCCACAAGGACACCAAGGAGGGTGGTGAACATGACCCATGATTTTGGGTTGCCATGACCCCAAGGCCAAATCACCTCTCCAAATAATTTGAACACTTGGATCACCAAATGCACTCACCTAGCACATGGGCATCCACTCTCCTTCACTCCACTACCCAAAATGACTCACATGGGGTGTTTGGCAGCTGAAACCATGCCTCCAATCCATGCCATTGATAAAAAATGATAATTTAGTTCATCACTGTTCAAACCAAGGAGGGGGAGATATACTCTCCCTCATTCCCACCCAAACCACAAGCATTCATTTCAATAGAGCTAAGGAGATTGAATCAAAGCCTCCCCAAGCTTTTCCAAGCCATTCAAGCTCCCCATTTCCTTCTCATTACTCACCAAATGGGGAGGTGAATTGAAAAATCCAACTCACTCAATTCTCCATCAAAATTAACCACACACACCATCTGGACTTCATCGAGCTCAACCAAGTCATTTCCCAAGTCTCCAAGCCACGGGAAGCTTCACTTCGATCAAAGCCAATCATCATTGAAGGGGAGCTTGGTCAACCGAGCAATATACTTCAAGCCAAGACCTAATTCCTTCAACATGGCTTCGTTTCTACTAGACGAAGCTATCTACTCTGTTGGAAGCACCGATGATAGCCTCCGGCGAGGTAATTGCTCAAAACCATAGCCATAGAAAAATTTGGTTGGTCCTTTTTGAAGGAAATTGTCACCCCTTGAAATCTTGACCGTTGGATGTGCATCCCCTCCTTCTCAAGGGTGGGATCATTTGATCCCCCAAGCTCGGTGAGCTCAATTGAACGAAGAGAGAGATGAATGGAGAAGGATCACACATCGTATCCATGCGGATCGGACGGGCGGTGATTAGATCACACTAGATCCCCTTGATTTAAGCCTATCGCGGATTAATCTCACCTCGATCTTAGATCGACGATGCGTCCGCCGTCGTGACTACCTGGATGTGACAACTTAAATAATATATCCCATCGCATGTGGAAAGCGCACGCCACGCCCGGCAGATTGTGGGGTTTAATTAGCTTTAATTAATCATTTTAATGAAACTTCAAAATTCATAACTAATTGTAAAAAATCCAAAAAAAAAAATGCAAACTACTCATTTTAAAGATAATTCAGGAGAATAATATAAAATTAAAATTAATTAATTTTGAATAAATTTTAACTCAATTTAGTTTTATTGAAATATAATTGCTAATTACTCCTTAATTACTCAATTAATTCTAAACTTCTGGTTGATTAGTGGGATGACCTCGCCTCCCATGATTTTCTTGAATTTATTTTAATTAGGGAAATTTTTTTTCATCCTTAATCACTCTTAATTAATTAAATGATTAATTAACATGTTAAATAGTGATAAATTCATTAATTAAACTTGCTAATCATCATGAAATAATGAATAAATGGAGAATGAGATTAGATTTTCCAATCTTTTCCCTAAGTTTATTTCATTTTTCAATTAATTAATTAATGGCTTAATCACTTCATTAAATAATAATTAATCAAACTCAAAACCAAATCATTCAGAAACTTAATCATTTAACTTGGGTAGATTCTTAGGTGTTCAATAACCTAAGAGAACTTTAAAGGAAATTATAATCAAACTACATGTGTAGGATGGTTATGAAAGTACTTAATTAAACCCTTTAGCTTAATTAATCAATAATTGTGAGCCAATTGCATTAGGCCCCTTCATTTCTTAGGTGCATTGTTGATTTAATTTCATGTGGTTGCATATCATATGTTGGCTCTCAATTATTTGTAATTATGTTAAAGTGGTATAGGGGTAATTAATGGATTTAATTCATACCTTAACCTAAATATAAAATCAACCTAATTGTTCTAAATTAAACTAAACCAATTCACACATGGGGAAATGGTTAGACCAGCAAACTCATATTTCCTAAGTCAAATCAAATTCAAAAATAAAAATCTCCTTAAAGAATTTTGATTCATTTTAAATAATTTTATTTTATATGATTATCCTTAGGAATTAATTAGGGTGAATGAATTCATGTGCTTATATCTCTTTATTTTATTCTAAGCATGCTAAATATTATTTGTCATATGAAATCATGCATTCATTTCTTTTGAAAAATCAATTAAATAAAATATTTTCTTTTATGTCAAATTGTATGTGTTGGCTAAAATTAAGAATATGAGTGGTTATTATCACTATTAAACCAAAAATTATTTTCAAAACCTATAAATCAAAGATTATGAATGAAGTGATGCTACTTATGAATATTTATAAGCTTGCATATGATTATAGCATAAGATGTGTATTATGAAGTTCTCTTTTTCTTCTCTTAACATGGATTTACATAGGATTTGCAAGTATATAGTTCATTTGAAAAGAACATAATACTTGCTTAAATCTATTCCTATGCATTTCTATGTTGTGACTTAAGAAGGATCTTCACGTTACACATGTAAATTATATAACCAAATCAAATATAATCTTTTGCATGATTCTTTATCCATTTGGTTCTTTTTGTACATCTACATGTATTTAAGAAAAGTGGTATATTAGGACATCCCGGTTATGAGCTTTAAGTTTAGTAGTCTTGTATCTTACCAGGTGTAGAAAATAATGGCGTTGTACTCACTTATAACTTTTATACATGTGAATGTGCATTTTATTAATGGATGAAAAATCTCTTTTCTACATAACAAAAATATGCATTAATGGAATATCCAAAATTTCAAATCATATCTCTTAGCAATCATCATCAAAGTGTGCTAAAAATTTGCATTGCATATATAGGTATGCTTAGGAGTATTCATATGCATGGTATACATGGTAGAAAGAAATAAATGGGTGTGTGTTATGTGATAGTAATCCACCTTAATTAATCTTAAGATGCCTTTCTTATTAAATATGACTATTTAGAGTAAGTCTAAACTTAGGATCAACTAAAATACATAATAAAACATTCACTGAAGGAAAAATTATTAATGAATCTACCTTAGAAATGCTTTATGATATGGATGAAAGAGAAGTTCTCTTCTCTTTTCTTCTTTCACAATATTTAGTAATTAAGTGTATGTTCATTCAAACCAAATCAATTCACCAACTAAAATTGACAAATCAACTAAATCACTTGAAATAAAACCACCATCTAAATTGAATCATTCACACTTAGAAAATTCCAATCTTAAAAGCCTAGCTAAGACATGCCACACAAGCCTTAAATGACACACACATTAGATTAAGTCACCATTTTAGCTTATGTTAGGGTTGATGAATGTTTATTTTGTGATGTATTTTTTTTATGGATGTTAGGGTCCATGCATAGATGATGTGGATATTAACCAATATGCTTTCTATGGGGTTGTTTAAGGGTGCAATAAAAAATATAAATACTTTTGTGTGCAGGTTGCTTATACCCTAAGCATAACCCAAATTTGGAAAGTGGACTTGGTTACCCATGTGTGTTAAGTCCAACTTATCATATAACTGGTGTGTGATATGTTTAACTAACATTTATTTTGTAGGTGTAGTTAGATTTATCTTTCCCATTTTGATATAAATTTTGTAATTAAGATTTGGAATGAATGTTATGGGGGATTAGGATGAACATTGGTCATGATATCAAGTCTTATGTACCATGTGAAGCCTTGGAGCAAACTACATCCCAAGTCAAATCAAAAGAAAGAAATGGAGCAAATCAAAATGAAGAAATGAAGAAATGAAGAAATGAAGAATGAAGACCCCCATAACATGAATTCCTTTTAATTATAATTATTCATTTATAATTCAGGTTGTATAAGGGTAGAGTTCGGGTACCCATATTTCTTTTCGGGTTGTACGTCGGTGCTCGAATGCACCGACCTTTTATCCTTTTATGCTAATTTTATAAATTGATTGATGTTATGTTTATGATTTCACAATTAGGATACATGATTTTTCTAGTTTCTTAATTATTTGATGGTTATTGAATGATATGGATGCGATTAAGCTCTTAGGAAAAATTAAAATTTCTATCCAATTAATTAACTCAAAATTAAATTAAACAATTCATAACCTCACCTAAAGCCTAGGACATAAATCAAGATAATAAAAAATTTAATAACCCCTTAGCTAGATGTTGTATATCTCACATCATGCATAAATCATATTATCTCACTCTTGTTAATGGAGGGCTTCCACCTTTGTTAGAGAAAATAGCTTGACCTTTGAGAGTCATGGTGGAAACACACCTCATTCTTTCTGATTTTGGCCCATAATTAATTTCTCATGCATTAGGAATATGAAATCCCATAGCCCGTGTTAAATAAAAATGTTCAAAAATTAAAATAAAATTTAAGAAAATTTGCATTAGATTTAAGTCATTATTCATGCCCTTCATGATCTAGTCCTATTTAAGGACTTAGTCTTATTTCTAAACAAATATTAGCTCATCTTGCAAAAGCATAAGACTTGCTACATGTATTTAAAATCATAAGAGGAGTTAGGCCACCCGTTATAAGTCCAATTGGTGGATTATCTTTTGTGAAATAATTTACCCATTTTTTGCCTTAGATTTAGATCATGCTTTGGCCCTCGCTAAAGCACCTTGGATTTAGGATTCGAGATTATTGTTTCCCTTTATGGGCTACAAGCATAAAATCGCCTTCATAATCTTGTTTTATGGAATAAGCAAATTTTAATAAAAATTCAACTCAAGCATATAATTCTCCTCAATTTCAAAAGTATAAATCCCAACCATAGGATAGTTTGGGATGCTCGCTTGGTTTTAATAATAACTCTCTCCTTTTGATCAATCATATTTGATTTTTTAAAAATAACCAATTTATTGTAGTCTTATCTTTGAAATCCTTAGAGATAAGGATCAGTTATCTTAATCGAGAGTATTCTTAAGGAATCTCATTCTTAGGATGTAATTAACTATGGAGGCTTTCCTCCATAGGGAACTTAACGAACCTGATTAAGTAAACCCTGGTTTACTTTTTCATATAAAGTAGGGGAAAGATCTCTGATACCTTCGAAGACCCATCATGCCTTAAGAGTCCTCATTAGGTGATTAGGTCCATTATAGGATAGTGACTTATATCTCTCGAGATAGTATACTATTCCTTATTATCGTACGTGATCACTCTAATGAGTACATCTGCGGATCTGCGTGGGGTCCCCTAACACACTTAATAATAACCTCAACACACAGTAAACAATAAAAAAGAAACACCACATTCATTCAAATTTTTTTGTGTTAAAGTGAATCTTCTTTTTCATGATGAATAAAATAATAAGGCTTCAATATTTAAGGAATCAAGTATTGCATTCTTTCATTGATTGGAAATCAAATTTACCTATTTTGGCTTACTTTTATTATTGTTTGATATTTAAAATTACCACTTAGTGTCTTGATTGGTTAAGCCTTACCTACATCATTTTGTTATTATGGTTTTAAGGTGAAACAATTTATCATGGGCATTGATTTGTAGTCCCATACTATATTGCTTGATCTATTACATTATATTAGGTGATTTGATTAAATAAACCATCTTGGGGAGCATCTCTTTAATTTGTGGCATTAAAGCATCAAATTAAGGTTTTAAGTTTAAAGTTGATAAGGGAAATGAGATCTTAATGTGGGACAAGTATTTGAATATAGTTTCAGATTTCCTTACCCTTTTGTACTTATTTGGTTCATTTGAATTGGACTTTACTCTTAAAGTAGCTATCATGTTGAAATTAAATGGATTCATGCTTTTCCTTTCTTTTCTTCATTTTGGTCATTACCAAACATTCAATTCATTATTATTCTAATTTTAAGTTGATAAAGATTAGAATCATGAAGCATGCAATTCTTAAATATTTCCTTAAGTGAACAAGTTAATATGTTCTTAACCTTTGAAGAAGGTTTAGCTTTACATCTTCCTTATTGTTGGAGATTGAAATTTAGCTATGTTTGGCCATTAACTCTCATTTCATTTGTTGATTTTTGAGAAGATGTTAATATGCGCTATACAAAATTGCTATTAGATGCTTTATTCAATCAAATATTATCTAAATGTAATTGTTAATGATAAATAGAAGATAAATGTAAAGTGCAATATTCTCTTTATTTATTTGATAGCAAAGAATGAAGCACATTTTTATGTTTTGACATATAATTGCTACCTTACTTGCCAAATTTGAGAGGGGTGTTTCATTTCTTCTGTTCAAAATAAAGAGAGAAAGAATAAAAAAAAGGGAGTCTTTTACATCAACATGTGATTAAAAGCTTATGTAGTGGCTTATTATTTGTGATGTTTCAAAAGCCAATGTTTAATTGAAGTGATGAATGTTATATGTTATGCACATGTACATGCACATGTAAATGCAAATTTGTAAAAGTATTATAATATAAGTACATGTTCATATTGCTCCAATGTGGATGAGAAATCTTATAATAAGTACTCATTCACGTTGTTCCAAGGTGTGGTGTTTTATTTTCAGTTTGAATGAAAATGTAGTTGGGACACCAATAGATCCCAAGATATGTACTCAAGTGACGGGTGCAACATTGAGGAATGATGTACTATCTCGAGAGATAGAAGTCACCATCCTACAATGGACCTAATCACCTAATAAAGACTCCTAAGGACAATGGGTCTTCAAATGTACCATAGATCTTTCCCCTACATTACATAGAAAAGTAAAGCATGTTTTATTTAAATTGGGTTCGTTAAGTTCCCTATGGAGGCAAGCCCCCATAGTTAATTACATCCTAAGGAATGAGATTCCTCAAGAATACTGATTAAGGTAAATGATCGTTATCTCTAAAGATTTCAAAGATAGGACTATAAACAAATTAGTTATTTTTGAAAAATCAAGTGGAATTGATCAAGAGAAGGGAGTTATTATCGAAACCAATGGGAGATGAGTAGGGGATGCTCATGATACTAGGAAATATATTGAGTACATGATACTAGAAATTTAGTGAGCATCCCAAACTATCCTATGATTGGGCTTTATATTTTTGAAATTGAGGAGAATTATATGTTTGAGTTGAATTTTATTAAATATATATTACAATTCTACAATACAAGATAGCAATACGTAAACTGAACGAAGTACAAAATGATCTAAATCTAAGGCAAAATGTATATGGTTATAAGAGGATAAAGCGCTGGGAAAACACAGGATGGTGGCCAACTAACTCCTCCTTCAAAATACATGTAGCAAGTCTGCTTTTAAGATGGCTAAGCTATTATTTATTTAGAAAGGAGACTAAGTCCTTAAACACTATCAGAGACTAGATCATGAGCATGAATTATAACTTAAAAATGCAAATTTTGTTAAGTTTTAATTTAATTTTCATTTTATTTGACATGAGATTTTATACTAATGCACAAAAAAAATGGTTAAAACCAAAAGAAAGAAAAGAATAAGGTTTTTCTCGGCAAGAAGCCTCTAGTGAGAGATAATATAATTTATGCATGATGTAGACATAATCCACAGGGGTTACTAAATCTTTTATCTTGATTTATATCCTAGGCTTTAGGTTATCATTTTTAATTTAATTTTGAGTTGATTAATTGGATAGATAATTTATTTTTTCTAAGAGTCTAATCGCATCAACATTCAACCATCAAGTAATTAAACAAAGAAAATCATGCCATCTAATTACAATCATAAACATAACATCAATTAATTTATAAAAATTATAAAAGGAATAAGAGGTCGATGCGGTGAGTACTACCAAAAAAAAATGTGGGTAGCTACCTTATACAACCCGAATTACAAATGAATAATTGAAATTAGAAGGAATTCATGTTATTGGGGTCTTCATTCTTCATTTCTTTCTTTTTTTTAGTTTGACTTGGGATGTAGTTTGCTCTAAGGCTTCACTTGGTATATGAGATATGGTCTTATAACCAATATTCATCCTAATCTCCCATAACATTCATTCCAAATCTTAATTACAAATTTACATCAAAATGGGAAAGATAAATCTAACTAAACTTGTAAAATATAGATTAGCTAAACATATCACACAACCTAAGAAGTTATATGAATAAGTTGGACTTAGCACCCCACACATGGGTAACAAAGTCCACCTGTCCTAATTTAGGTTATGCTTAGGGGTATAAGCAACCTGCACAACAAAAGCATTTATTTTTTATTACAACGTCCCTTAAGAACAACCCCCTGTAGAAACATGATTAGGTTAAGATCACCCTATCATCCAGTTTATGTACATAAACTCTAACATCCAGTCTAAAATAATTATATCATAAATAAAATCAGGCATCATATGCACCTATAGAGCTAAATGGTGACTTAACTAATGTGTATGCCATTTAAAAAGGTATGACATCTTCTAGGATTTAAGGTTGAAATTTTTTAAGTGTGATAGATTCAATTTAGAGTGTGGTTTTCAATTTTAGTTGATGATTTGATTTGATTTGAATGAACCTACACTTAGTTACTAAATATTGTGAAGAGAAGAAAAGAGAAGAGAACTTCTTTTTCATCCCTTTCTTAAAGCATTTCTAAGATAAATTCATTAATGATTTTTCTTTAGTGAATATTTTATTATGTATTTTAATTAACCCTAAATTTAGATTTGTTCTAAATAGCCCTATTCAATAAGAAAGAAGGCAAGATTAATTAGGTGGATTACTATCAAAACACACCCATTTATTTCTTTCCACATTGTTTATCATGCATATGAATAATCTAAGCATACACATATGAATGTAAATTTTAGATGATGATAAAGATATAATTTGAAAATTTGGATATTCCATGAATGCATGTCTTTATTATGTAGAAAAGAGGGTTTCATCCATTAACAAAATGCACATTCACATGTATAAAAAAGTGATAATGAAAATTATTTTTTTTTACCAAGGAATAAGATCTACAAGAACTGCTACTTAAACGAAATTTTCGGTAATATACCACTTTTTTAAATACATATGATGTACAAAAAAAACCCAAATGGATAAAGAATCATGCAAAAAATTTTATTTGGTTGTATAATTTACATGTAAATGAAGATCCTTCTTAAGTTAATAACATATAGGAATAGATTTAAGCAAGTGTTGTGTTCTTTTCAAATGAACTATACACAAATCTATTCAAATCATGTTAAGAGAAAGAAAAATAATAAAAAAATAATTCTTATGCTATAATCATGCAAGCTTATATACTTATAAGTAGCATCACTTCATTCATAATCTTTGATTTATAAGTTTTGAAAATAATTTTTGTTTAATAGTGATAATAGCCACTCATATTCTTAACTTTTAAAAAACAATTTGACATGAAAGGAAATATTTTATTTAATTGATTTTTCAAAAGAAATAAATGTATGATTTCATATGACAAATAATATTTAGCATGCTTGGAAATAAAGGGATGTAAGCACATGACTTCATTCACCCTAATTAATTCTAAGAATAATCATATGAAATAAGATTATTTAAAATGAATCAAAATTCTTTAAGGAGATTTTTATTTTTTGAATTGATTTGACTTAGATATGAAAAGTTTGCTAGTCCTAACCCATTTCCTCCATGTGTGAATTGGTTTAGTTTAATTTTAAAATAATTAGGCTGATTTTATATTTTATTTAGGTTAAGGTATGAATTAAATCCATTAATTACCCCTTACCTATACTACTTTAACATAATTATTCAAGTAATTATGAGCCAACATATGATATACAATCACATGAAAATTAAATCAGAAATGCACCTAAAAATGAAGGGGCCTAATACAATTGGCTCACAATTATTGATTAAGTAAGCTAAATGGTTTAATTAAGTACTTTTATAACCCTCCTACACATATAGTTTGATTTTAATTTCCTTTGGAATTCTCTTAGGTTATTGAACACCTAAGAATCTACCCAAGAATTAAATGATTAAGCTCTGGAGTAATTTAGTTTTAAGTTTGATTAATATTATTTAATAAAGTATTTTAAGTCTCCAAATGAAATAAACTTAGGGAAAAAGATTGGAAAAAGAAGTTCTAATCCCATTCCCTAAGTCCATTCACTGTTTCATGATGATTAGCAGGCTTAATTAATGAATTTATCACTGTTTAATAGGTTAATTAATCATTTAATTAATTAAGAAAGTGATTAGGGATGAAATAAGGAATTTTTCTGATTAATCAAGCTAAATTCCAAAAAAATCATGGGAGATAGAGGTCATCCCACTAATTAGTCCTAAAAGTTTGAGGTTAATTTCTAAATTAATTAGAGAGTAATCAACTTAATTACATTTCTAATAAAACTTAAATTGAGTTAAATTACTATTCAAAATTAATTAATTTGAATTTTTTATTATTCTTCTCTGGATTATCTTTAAAATGAGTGTTTATTTGTATTACTTGGATTTTTCTATGATTAGTTATGAATTTTGGAAGTTTCAGCATTAAAATCAGATTAATTAAGCCTAATTAACCTCCTAATCCCGTTGAGCCACATGGTAGTTGACGGGGCGCACTAATGCGACACACTTTTCACATGACGCGAGAGGATATGTTATTTAAGTTGTCACATCGTCATGGCGGACGATAAACACTTTCTCTGGTGTCGTCCGATCGATGAGATCATGTGGATAATCAAAAGGGTGATATTCCATAATTCGCATGTGGAACGGATCGTGATCCTTCTCCTTCATGTATGAGAACAGATGTCTCTTTCTTCATTCGAGCTCACCCGAGCTTGGATTGGGATCAAAATGATCCCACACGTTTGGAAGGAGGGAGGATGCACATCCAATGATCAAGATCTCAAGGGATGACACTTTCCTTCAAAACGGACCAAGCAATTTTTTCTATGACTACGATTTTGTGTAATTACCTCATCGGAGGCTATCATCGATGCTTCTATCGGAGGAGGTAGCTTCGTTTAGTAGAGGCAAAGCCCCGTTGAAGGTATTATGTCTTGATTTGGAGTGGATGGTTTGGTTGACCAAGCTCCCCTTCAATGGCGATCGAGCTTGATCGAAGTAGTGCTTCCCATGGCTTGGAGACTTGAGAAATGACTTGGTTGAGCTTGATGAAGTCCACTGATGGTGCTTGCAAGGTTAATTTAGTTTTGATGGAGAATTAGATGAGTTTAGCTCGGGATTGATCTCCTATGTTTTGTCTTTGAGTGAAACCGAGAATGGGAAATCAATGGAGCTTGGGAATGGCTTGGAAAAGCTCGGGGAGGCTTCGATTTAATCTCCTTAGCTCTGTGGAAATGAGTGCTTGTGGTTTTTGTGAGAATGAGGGGGAGTATATCTCCCCCTCATTAGATCGGATGGTGATGAGTAGTTTTGCCATTTTTGATTAATGGCAAGGATTGTTCACAATTTGGGCTGCTGGCCATCCCATTTTAGTCATTTAAGGTAATAGAGGGAAGGAGAGTGGATGTCCATGTGCTAGGTGATTGCATTTGGTGATCCAAGTGTTCAATTTCTATTGGAGGGATCAGTTTATCCTTGGCTTGGGTCATAACCGACCCAAGCTCATTGGGTGATGTTCACCACTTTCCTTGGTGCCCATGTGGACCACAAGGAGGATGTCAAGTGGCATTGAAAAAGAAATGACCAAATTCCAAGTGAATTTGGTCATAGGATACCCTTTGACCTAAGGGTAAAATGGTCATTTGGCCATGATTTTGATTTGTGCAGATTTGAAATGATTCAAAAATGGGTTGGCCCAAATTTTAAGTGATTTGGAGTTCATTTGGTTTGAATTGGTTCAATTTGACCCATTTAAGTCAAGTTGGGTCAAATTGTGTTAGGTTGAACAATTGATCAGATTGGGTCAAAGCATGGGTTAGGTCAAGTTCAAATGATCATTTGGAGCCTATTAGTGTCATTAGTTTGCTTCAAATTGTTTTGAATTTGGTTTTGGTTCATTTAGGTTCATATGATCAAATGGGTCAAGTTGACCAATTTGACCCAATTGGGTTAGGTCATGAGTTGGTTTAGGTTTGGTTGATTATTTGAAATGTATTGCAAGCTTTGGTTTCAATCAATTTTAGTTTGGTTTGATTTCAAGTTGATTTGACCTTTTAGGTCAAGTTAGTTTCATGGTCAATTGGGTTAGGTTAGGTCTAATTAGTCAATTGAAGCTTTAGTCAAGTTCAACAATCAATTTAGAATGAATTTGACTCATTGGTTGCAATCAATTTGGCTTAGATCAAGATTTGACCCATTTTGGCTTTTTAGGTCAGATTAGGTCAACTTAGGTCAAGTGGCCAATTAGGTTTGGTTTGGCTCAATTGATGTTTGGTCAAGTTCAATCATTGATTATGGATTAGTTTAGATCAATTGTTTCAATCAATTTGGCCTATAGTGAAATTTGGCTTGTTTAGGTTTCATTTTGGTTAAATATTGACTTGGTTAAAGGCTATGTTTGATTTGGTTTGATCTAATTTGAGTGATTGATCATGCTAGGATGATTGTTGCTCATAATGTGAGGCTTAGATGAGCTTAGTTCAATCTAATTTGGGTTGATTAGAATTTGGCTCAAAAAGGTCCTTTAGGTCACTTTGGGTCAAGTGAACCTAAGTGGGTCAATTGACTAGATCAAGGCTTGATTCAAGTTTGGTTGACCTCACATATGGACTTATGATTAAAATATAAATCCAATTACAAGTGGTTTGGAGTCAAATGGGTTTTAGTTCATTTGTCAATTTCAAGTCAAAAGGGTGAACATGGGTTTGGCTTGGGTTAGTTTGATTTTTGTTTGATGATTGAAATTTATGTTTATATTTTGGAATGTGATTGAAGAAGTGATTGTTTGAAGAGAAAATCCAAGGGTTTGGATTGATTTGAGAATGATTTGGCTAAATTTAATGATTTGACTTGAAATAATATATGTTGGATTTTGATTTGAGTTTTGAATTAGTTTTAGTTATTTGAATTTATATTTCATTTATATTTATAAATAAATGAGAATATAAATGTTATGAAAATCTTTTGAGTTTGGGGTGATTTGGATTTGATTTGAGCTAAGTCCATAAGATGAAATCAAAGGGCTTAGGAAAGATTTTGGAATTTTGAATTCAATCATGAGTTTCAATCATTTGATTTGGAATTGATTTATGATTTCAATTTTGGAATTAATTTATGATTTAGAAAAATCAATTGAGTTGGAGTTGATTTAATATTTGATTTGGATTTGTTTGAAGGAGGGAAGCAAGGTTTGGGTTTAAGCTATAAGGTAAGCAAGTCCTCGTAATATCCCTAAAGCATAACCTATTCCTATGGCTAACTCTTCTAAGTCTCAAGGGTTAGGTTATTTGTTCACCTAATTACTAGAAGTGTCTTAAGACTAAGGAACTCTTATTGTTTAGAGGAGTCCTATGTCTAAGATGGAGAATTTGAAATCTCACTCCAAAAGTGAGGTTAATAAAGGGTGCCCAATAGGTGTAGCGTGACTGACAAAGCACACCACACATATTAGTGTTGACCAAGTCGATCAACAACATTCAAACGATCACAAGCACTAACAGAAATGATCTACTCCTAAACCTGAGGTGTAGAAGGAATCAAAATCTCAATGTGACTCTGCTTATGTCAAAGACGCAAGAGAGTTAAGGGGGAATCCATTAGGGATTGAGTATGTGAGCCTTCCACTAGGGGAAAAGACTCAAGTCATCCACTGGGGGATGAGAGGTTGTGAAATCCATTGGGGGATTAGAATTTGGGATAAAAGATGTGAACCTTCTACTAGGGGAATAAGTTCGAGTTGGATTGAATTGACTCCACTAGGGTGATTGGAAATGTTTGCATCTCACCGAGGAGAAGCTGATTGATTTAATTATTTAGTTTGGTTCCACTGGGTAGGAGGGTTGATTTTATTTTAGATTTTAAAATTTGAATTTTGAGATGGACCTTGTCGGTTTGTGATGAACCACATTAAGAAGAGCCATGTTAGCCTTAGCCTACTTCAGATTTACCAATCCAAAGGGGTAGTCTACCAACCACATGGTAGACTATCCAACTGTTTCTTTTGGTGTCGTGCATTTAGGAAGAAAATATAGTAGACTTACATCCTATAAAGTAGGATGATCACTGGTGATCGTTTATGAGGCAATGATTGAACCAACCTTAGACATTCTTGAGTGAATGCCATCGTGGGATTTAAATCAGCTCAAAGATAGTCAAAATTAATTTCATTTTAATTATGTTTGATGGATCCCGTTAGTTTGTGATGGATTGCATTAAGTAAGGGCCATGTCAGCCTTGACCTACTTCAGATTTACTAATCCAAATGGAGTAGTTTCCTGGTCGAGGGGAGAACTATCCAATCAAAGGGTCGCCTTTCGATTTATAGTGGCCAGTTTAGGGAAGAAAGCATGGGGACTCACATCTTTCCTGAATAAAATGACTACTACGGTGACACATTAGTGATATAACATGTCAACTCGACTTAGGGCTGCTCGTCGATTTATGACAGTCATGCTAGAAATAATACATAGTAAACTTACATCTACCAAAGAAAAATGACTGCCGGGGCAACCTATTCGTGGCAAAATAGGTTGAACCCGACCTAAGGGTGACTACCGAGAGAGTGTCAACTCGGACTTATCTCAACTCAAGTGTAGTCAGTCAATTCCTATAGGGAGTTTTGCTGACACTGCCCTGAAGATAGGATGCCTGCTGGGGGCTTGAATTCCTAATCCATAAGTGAATAAATTTATTTATTTTGATTGTTTGTTTATCATGGACCATGTTGGTTTGTGAGGATCATCGAGAAGCTTATATCGGCTAGACCTATCTCGATTTCTTGGTCCAAGGAGAATTTGTACATCTGTGAATAAATTTTCCAACCACGGGGTGGCTATTAAGAAAGGGGACTGTCCAATCCAAGAAAGCAGGTAGTGTCTAAAATGGGGTCACTTAGGTGATCCAAATGAGTCTTGGAGAGGGCCACAGGGCTTTATCCAAAACCACGAAGAAGATAAGCTTAGGTATTGGTGGCCAACTCTGGAGAAAGCACGAGGACTCACATCTTCCGGGTGGTGTATCCACAGGTGAGTCTCTCGGCATAGCGAACCAAAACTAAGGTGCCTTATTTGCAATAATGTGAAGAAAGCATTGGGACTCACATCCTCGACGGTTGTGGTTAGTCGTCTTCTCAACAAGTGCTAGGCGACTACTAAGTGAATGCCACTAGGGGACTTATATCAACTAAAGGATCCACTAGGGGACTTATCCTAAACCTCAAATATACTCGACCTAGTTAGTGCATGATGGCTAGTTCAAGAAGAATATGTGTAGACTTACATCCTCTTAAACAAAGTCAATATGAGGTAGCTTATTGGTTGCACAGTGAGACCTACCAAATTAATAAGGCACTCATCGGTTTGTAATGGTCAAATTAGGAAGAAAGTGCGGGGACTCACATCCACCAGACAAATGATAACTGGGGTGACACACTAGCGAGGTAGCGTCAGTTCGACCTAGAGCAACTAATAAGTGAGTGCCATAGGGAGCTTGCTCCCACATCAAAATAGCTTGAGAAAAAAATATATGTGTTTGTGTTTTTGTTAGAGGGATAGGATGCCTCTTGGGTTCTCATACACCTATTTTAAACACTCTTAAAAGTTGATGCAATGGTGCCACGAATGGCAGTTATGATCTTACCAAGGAAGGATGCTGCTTGGGTTCTCTTACACCTAACTTAGCCATGCTAGTCAAAATAGGATGCCTCTTGTGTTCTCTTACACCTACTCTAGTAACGCAGGGGAATCATTTTTTAATTTATGTTCATGTTGTGAAAGAAGGATAGGAAGCCTCTTGGGTTCTCTTACACCTACCCTAAACACGTCATTGTGGATTCACAAACAAGCAAACAACGTTTCGAATGAAGAGAATATTTTGATGAATTAGAATAGACTTTTGAAGATAATTATTTTCAAATATGATTTTATGGGTAGTATTTCTTCAAATAGAGTCCATTGATTGAAAGCATCAGGTGTTCTCTTTTACAATCAATCAGTTGATAAGATCCTCCTTGGTAGGCCTTCTCTATGATAAAAGGGCCTTTCCAAGTGGGTTCAAACTTGCCTCCCATCTTTCGATGAGCAACAATTGGTCTCCTTAGAACTAAAACAAGCTCTCTTACTTGAAAAGCTCTAAGGCGGGCCAACTTATTGTGAGCTTGAATCATCTTATCTTTGTATAACTCGAGGTTCTAGCATGCCCATAGGCATCTCTCCTCCAAACCTTCGAGCTCTTCTAACCGTAACTTGACATTCTACTATGTAGTGATTTTACTGCGCATTGCAATCCTTAGTGATGTGAGTTGAAATTCTAAGGGTAGAACGACTTCGGACCCATACACTAAGGAGAACGAGATAGATTGGGTTGGAGTTCTGTATATGGTACAGTATGCCCACAAGGCTTCAACTTTGCCACTATGCTTGTCATTAGTGTCTTCTTTAGTATCGAGATGAGAGTTTTTTTGAATGCTTCTGCTAGGCCATTTTCCCTGGGATTGTAGATGGTGGAGTATCTCTAATCTATACTATGTCTCATAGCGAAGGTGTTGATCTTGGTGCTTTTGAATGTAGTACCATTATCAGATATAATTCATCAAGGCACCCCAAACCTATATATGATTTGGTTCCTAAAAAATTGGAGCACATGCTAAGCTGTGACCTCTTTAAGTGGGATTGCCTCTGGCCACTTAGAAAAGTAGTCGGTGACAGCTAGAATGGATCGATGACTCATGGAAGAAGGAGGATCAATCGGACCCACTATGTTAATACCCCAACACTTGAATGGCCATGAGGGCAATGTAGGGTGTAGAATGTTGGGTGTTTGATGTAAGACCACACTATGTACTTGACATTGATAGCATCTCCTAGCTACATATTTGCAGTCTGTAATCATCGAAGGACAATAGTATCCTAGTCTCTTGATCTTGGCTTTCATCTTCAGACCGGATTGATGCGCTCCGTATGGACTGAATGTACCTCTATCACAATCTTATGGGCTTCGTGTTTGTTTAAATAGCGTAACCATATTTGATCAAAAGATCATCGATACAAGGTGCCATCCACAAGAGCATAGGAGAGAACTCTCTACTTCATCTGATGGGCTTACGATTTATTTTGTGGTAGTTTGCCTGTGTTTAAGTAATTTATGAATGGTTGCCTCCAATCCAGCTCATCGTCCTTATTAGCAACAACAACCTCCCCTTCAAGAGAGAATCTCTCATGAGTTCAAGATCAATAAGGGATAAGACTTGTCTATTTTGGACCCTTATTGGAATGAACTCATCTTCCAGACATGCCAATTCCTTGGTGAGTTTTTTCAAAGCATTTTCCACTGCATTCTCTCCTCGAGGAACCTTGTAAATGGTGATATTAGGATTTGGGCCAACACCTTCATGGTGTACTCATGGTAGTGAAGAAGCTTAGGTTTTAGAACCTTATAGGACCCAACAATCTGGTTGATGACCAGCTGAGAATCCCTGTAGATGTTATTGCTTTTGACACATAGTGTAATAACTAACTCTAGATCAGCAATCAAAGCCTCATACTCGACTTCATTATTGGTGCATGGATTGGAGAGATAGTATGAAAATCTCATCACATCATGATGCAGAGTTAAAAGGATGATTCCTACCTTTCTTGGAAGAGTAGATCATGGTTCTTCTCCTTTTTGAAAATTTCTCCCAAGGTGAATGCTAATGTCCCCTAAGTTCATGATTTGTTCATCGGGGAGGTCATCACTAAGCGGAGAGGCAGCAGGAAGTGTGTGATGCTAAGAAATTCGCTAGTGCCTGTCCTTTCACAGCACAGAGAGGTATGCATGTGATATCAAACTGTGATAAAATCATGGACTAATGTGCCAACCATAGGATAAGTGGTCATGTCATGAGATATTATAGTGGATTGATTCTTGAAATCAAGTTCACCTTATGAGAAAGCATATATGCGTAGCTTTTGGGATGCAAAGATAAAGCTGCAATGTTTCTCAATAGGTGGGTAGTTTGCTTTGCGAGGGATCGAGATGATGGTAGGTAGTAGTAGAGCATTCTCCTTTCCTTCATCATTGGTTTGGGCCAACAAAGTGCTAAGGGAGTCGCCCAATGCAGCAGTGTAGACGATAAGTGGCTTGCCCAGGATAGGTGATACTAGAACTGGCGGCTTCACCAAATACTATTTGATGCCGTCAAAATCACGTTGGCACTTATCATCTCACTTGAACTTAGCATTCTTTTTGACAAGTGCTGAAAATGGCTTGCATCTCCCTAATAAATTGGAGATAAAGAGACTTAGATACGCCAATCGCCCTTGGAATGATCTGAGTTAGGTTAAAATTTTAGGAGGTGGTATTTCTAAGTTAGCTTTGATATTTTCTGGGTCTATCTCTATTCCCTAGTGACGGACAACAAACCCACGAAACTTCTCTAAAGCTACTCTAAATGCACACTTCAGGGGGTTCATTTTGAGATTAAATTGTCTTAACTGTTAAAAAATTACTCTCAAGTCGAAGAGATGGTCTTCCTTTTCTTGCCTTTGATTACTATATTATCAACATAGCATTCAACTTGATGATGAATGAGTTTATTGAAGATTTGAGTCATGGCCCTCTGGTATGTAGCACCATTTTGAGAAGAGCATGACTTATAATAATAGATTCGAGGTTCAAAAGTAGTGTTTCTTTCATCCTTGGGGGCCATCTTGATTTAGTTGTATCCAGATGACCCATCCATAAAGGAGAAAACTACATGAGACGAGGCAATGTCCACCATTAACTCTGGTGTAAGAAGTGGAAATTCATCCTTAGGACATGCCTTATTTAAGTCCCTGAAATCGATGCATATGCAAATTTGGCCATTCTTTTTTCTTAAAGCGGCATGCCAGCTAACGGGTAGGGTATTTTCTTCCTTGATGAAACCAACATCATTTCTTGACTTGAAATGACTGTTGTTTGATTTCTGTCGCATCGTCTAGGGTTAGTTAGGTCTATTGGTTTGTGAACTATTATGTTAGGAGATAATCCGGGCATCTCTTCATAGCATCATGCAAAGCAGTCTTTAAACTCTGTCAATAGCCTAACTAAGTCATTGGTTTTTTCTTCATTCAATAGAGAACTGATGTATGTGGGGCGTGGATATTCTTCTGTCCCGAGATTGATTTTCTTGAGCTTGTCGATAGTTGAATGAATTTCCTCTTCAAATTCTGGAGGTACATCTTTGATTTGAAGATAATCTGGATCATTTGAAGTTTCTAAACACACTTCTCATAACAATTAGTGTGGTTTGAGAAGAACCTATCAAACTCTAGATGATTGGTGACAACTAAGTAGTAATCATCATCGTCATTTGAACCACTGAATCTAGTCAGTCTTGAGTGTGCATCTTTGCCTTTATTGTCCCACAGCTTCTTGGAATACTCTGACCTATGCCTGGACCATGTGTAAGGAATCAAACCTTTCTTTATAATATTATGAACACAAGGCGAGTACCAATCAAAAGGTAATTCCATTAAATCTTTATATGAATTATCCTCAAGTTCTATATCTGCTTCTGGACTTAAGGATGATGATCCCAATAGGAATCTCTTTAGCTTAACGTCCATGGAAGATCTAGGGGCTTCTTAACTACTAAACCCTCAACTTTTTGAGAAGAAAGTGAGGTTAGAGGTAAAGTTTCCAATTACTGCCTATTGGTTTTACATAATTTTGATTCAATACATTCATGCTTTGCTTGGAGGCTTGATCTTTGCCACTGTTTGGCTCAAGTGTCACCTACAATGAAACTCATTGAGAGGAGTTGGCTGGTATGTTAATCACATAAGACTCATCCTCTGAGCTGGATTCTAAGTCTATGTGAATAGCATGGGTACTCATGTGAACTAGAATGTAGCCCTATGGCACAGGGGTCTTCCACCTCAGCCTCTATCAGCCTGCCTCTTTTGGAGGTCGAGTCATCCTACCCATATGTCTGTATGGTGGAACAAACTATGGGTGGAATGTAACATGCGGCTTTACCTCTTCCTCAGTATCCCTTCTCACTCCCTTATACTTTATTTTTTCTTTTCTTTTTTTTTTCTTTTATATTTGAACTTTGGCCATGTTCATGAGAAAATGTGTTTTGATTTTGAGAAAGATAGTAGGTGCATCCTCATATATCTAGACCTCTCTGAGAATGACTTTTCATCTCCTTTGACACAATATTTGATCCCATCTCTTTGAAACTTGATGCACTGATGAAGGGAGGATGAAACCATCTTGTTCTAGTGTATCCAAGGCCTACTGAGCAAAGCAATGAATGATGTATTCGAATCAATTATATAGAACTTGGGTTTTGTCTTCTAGTCGCCTATTTCCAAAGATAACACTATGGAACCTAAAGCCCTCTCACTCTGTTCATTGAATCCTCTCAACATCATCCAATCTCCTCAAAGCTTAGAGATGTCAATCCTCAAATAAGCAAAGGTTTTCATAATGTTCATAATGCACCGGATCAACCTAGAAAGTGCAATCTTCCCATATCCACTTTGTAATGTAGAGGGCGGTTGTGCTCCATATCCCTAGAAGAGGGTCTTCATCGATGAATGTGACTCCACGCTTCTCTTGAATAATGTGCACCTCCTCCAATGAGCTAAGCATATTTTTGGATCTAAAGAGCCTTGATTAATGATTTCCTGATATCTTTAGATAAGACAAGGGAATCATATATGTTTAGTTTAGCTGACAACTTTCTTAGGTGAGTGAGGACTTTGTAATCAACTCTGGGCTGGTCCTCTACAAGTATATCCATGGGTGGAGCATCCTGTGGAGGGGATTCTTGATCGCTGGAACCAATGACTTATTTTACCTTATCTTGAGGTGCTACCTTTGGAGGTAGAACCTTGCCACTACGGAGGTTAACTTCGGTGACCTCTTGTGGTGGTTTAGTGGAAGATTCTACGCTCATCGTTCATACTCTTCTCTATAGGACCCACATCGATGATTTGAAGTCTCTCAAGAGGTGAATCCATATTATTGAGAAGGAAAGTCCATCTCTAAATCAGAAGAGGATGATCGAGTTGTTATAATTATTAAGACTTGAGTTTTCTAAAGGAGTGAATCTAACCCATTGAGATGTAATTCAAAATTAGGTTTATTCTTTGATTTCTTAGATTTAAAGGACATAGTAGAAATCTAGTAAAGTAAGTGGGTGAGGATTTGATGCTCTCATCGATCGATAAAGATGTATCTAGAAGAAGAACTGAAGTAGAATCTGGTAAGTAGTAGTATGGTGGAATGGAGGTGCTGGGTCGATGGTTGCACTACTTGGCTATCCGACAAGTATGGATGTTCCTTCTGTTGAGCTCCCACTTTCTAAGTTGTCTTTGGCAACTTGACCTTCCTTGATGTTGGAGGTTTTGAGCGCCTCACACAGAAAGTTTATTTATTTATTTTAGAAATAATCTTTTTAGAGGTTCGGGATAAAGAGATATCCCAACCTTATTTTTTTGAGAGGATCACATGTATCCCTTAAGGATTATCTAATAGGCGGATGGTTGTTACTAGATATTCCTTAGGGATAACACTCACTAGCTATAGTCCTTAAATGTAATGCAATCCTCCAAAACATGGCTTAACATGCGGTGGTATGGGCAAAAGTTAGGATCATTACTCCTTCCAACTTCCTCTGACTTTCTAGGCTCGAGTAGCTAAAAATCATGTTTCTTTAAAAGGTTCTTACAGATTTTCTTGAATACCTCCCTTTTAAATGAATAAGGTTTTTTTAATTTATCCAAAAGAGTGGATGATATTTACACGGTGGGTATGTATACCTGTGAGTATGTATGGTGAAAAGGGCGAAGGCTATGGAGCTGTTGTGGTGGCGATAAGATATGGTGGTGTGGTGGTAAAGGAGGTGGAAGCGAAGGCGTGGAGCTCGAGGTCTCATCTTGATCGGCGGTTGCTTTTTATGTTCAATCATTCGCCTTGACTTCTTTTCATAGGATTTCTACGACTTTGGCTTTAATGGCTGATCTTGGAAAGACAACTATTTGGCCTCTCTTTGTAGGCTAGCCGTCTTATTGATTAGTTTCTCAAATGTCTTAATGGTGAAACCTTTAAGCATGAAGGCGATCAGGCCATGAATATTCTTTAATAGAATTTAAATAACATGCTGTTCAAACAACTGTGGTCCACATTTCATGCTTAAATTATGCCATCTAAAAATATAATCAACGAGGGACTCACCAGGGTGTTGTTGAGCCACAATGAGATCACCCACAGTTATCCTTTATTGAGCTTCAACAAACCTCTTAACAAAGAGTTACTCCAACTCAACAAAAGTCTTCACCTAACTGTTGGAGTTCAGCATACCAATGAAAAGCTATGCCTACTAAACTGCTGACAAAGAGACGGAACAATAGTGCATTGCTGCCACCAGTGTTGCAATAGTTGACACTGAAGTGTGCTATATACTTGCATGGGTTCCCACTGCCATCAAAACTTTTGATAGGAGGAGGCACAAAACCCTTAGGATATTGGATATCTTCAAATTCCTCTAGGTAAGGTCTACCCTTCGAAACTGATGAGCCACCTTGGGCTTGCGCCAGTGCCTCTTTCACTTATTGTTCAAACATGAGTTTGATATCTTTTTCTTGTATGGAGGTACTGTTCACTACCTTCCTGTACAAGCTAGTACTGCCCTGCTCCATCGGAGGTGAACTCTTGGGTTGAGCCAAGACATGCAATAACTCGGGCTGACCAGTCTCCATAATAGTAGGATGTGTTACTGGAGCTTAATTTTAAAGTGCTAGAATTACTGCTAACAAATTCTCAAGTCTCTTTCCCATCCTATCAATCTGCTCATCCTTTTATTTGAGTTGTTGAAGGAGGTTTTGGGTTGAATGGGCTGTATTGTCCTGTTCGGCCGCAACACCTTCCAAACTATGCTGATCCAGTAGGAGGGAACCTCTAGTATCAACCATATGCACCTCCGTTGAGCCTTTCAATAAATAATCTTCATTGGGATCAAAGGTAACCTTCTCCCCTTCAAGGTCAGAATAATCATACCCTAGGATTTCTCTCTTCTTAGTGAGATACTGTGCTATGATATCATCCAAGGAGCGGTCCAATTATGCAGGCATAAAAACTCTCTACTAACTAGTGGTGGGATCATGCTCATGAATGGAGATACATTTGACCTCCCCTGCTATTAGAGAGCTAACCCTGTGAGGCTATCAAGAAAATGCTCTCATGGTGTCCTATAGATGGAGTATTTCCAGGGATCACATGTGGGATAACATAAGCTCTTCTTTCTCTATGGCTACTATATCCATGATCTGCTTAGGTGGTGGTGGTGATGATATGACTACGATGCTATGAGGTTGCCACTTCTTCTTCACCACAACTGAAGTAGGAGGTTGAGCAGGAGAGCTCGACCTCACCTCAGGCGACGACGTAGATGGAGCAGGATTCCTTGGCCGTAGCGGATCACCAGTGGAGCTTTCTTTTCCCCTGATGCTACTTTCATGGCTTTAGATGGAACTATAGAAGATAAACCTTCATTGGTGATGGTGGACGTGGAGTAGAGCGGTGTGATGGAGACAACACCAACTCCATCTATATGGGAGCTCTCCTCCTATGATGGGTAGTACCAGTCAATAGAATACTATCAGTATGATCGACGTGGGCATCGGAAATATATGAGGCTACTAGCCGGCATTCTCTCTCTGTAAGATGAATGATACATATCGGGCTCTCACCTCTCTGCTTGCTTTTGCTGATGATAATGATCATAAATCAAATAGGGCATAATCGACCATTCTATAAGGCCGCCAACTTGGCAGAATCAGGCCATGACCTCCTCCTATCTTTGGTAGGTGCCTTATAATGAATGGGAGGTGGGGGTGATAGTGTAATCCTTCTGACATCTTCCTCCCCTTCAAAATTGGAAAGAGGATGTAACTTGTTATGGGTGAGCAAAGGAGAAACTACCCTGGGTGACTCCTCTACTACAATGTGAGAGACTGCTTCCATCTCCTTGGCAATGCACACATGAGGCCACTTGATCTTGCGGTTATCTTGTGTGGTCTATTAGGTGGGCGGTATGGGAACTAGATCTCAGGTGGGGAGACTATCCCTGAAGCGGGGTAGCCTTCCCACCCAGAGGAAGTGAGTAGTGAGCTCTAGGGCAATGATGGGAACAATTATGCATTATAGCTGTGGCTACTGCGGGAACCTCCACCGATTTCCTCTTCAATGAGAGAAATTCAGAATCTGAAGGCATTTCAATATGGATGGTGACCTTGATCACCACATTCCACATTTGAGGGTTGCCCCCTCACAAGTGATCTTGGCCCCCTCGAATCCTCTACTAAAGTGCATCAGATGAGCGAAATCAGTTTGGGGGAGGCTGACCCGATCCAAGGCCAAATCCATCCCAAAGGGGAAAGTGAACACATACTTTTAAGAATCCATTTGCACTGTATTGAACTTGAGAAAAAGCTGATTGAGTCTGAACTAGAACTCTGCAATTGTTGGAAATAAACTCAAATTAGATTTTTTGTCTTGATATTCTGCTAACTTTTTAAATTTGATTTAGAATTTGAACCCACACTCAACAATTTGATTATGTTAAGTGGGGCTCATTGAATTTAGGAGAGAGATTTTGAATGAATTAGAGAAGAGATTTTGAGGTTAGAATCCACTTTCAACAAATTTGTGTATGTTGAAAATGGGTTCAAATATTTTGAAGAGATTTTTGATGCTCCAATTGGTTCATATTTGAATCTGATTTTTTTTTATGTTTGGGGACCCTTTATTTAACAAATTTGAGTATGCTAAATAGAGGGTCAATTGATTTTGTTTGGGATTACTCATTTAGCAAATTTGGCTATGCTAGATGAGATGTTTGAAAATAATTATCTTCTTTTGCTTGTTTGCCCATGATGTGAATCATGTGTGAATTTAGAAATGGAATTTTTACCTAGCAAATTTGTGTATGCTAAATAAAGCCCATATGAATTTGATTTTTGTGTTTTGATTATGTGAAAATGAGATTTTTACTTATCAAATTTGGGTATGCTAAATAAAGCCAAATGTGTTTGATTTTTTATTTTTATTTTAAAAATATAATATTTACTTAGCGAATTTGGGTATGCTAAATAAAGTCCAAAGGTGTTTAATTTTTGTGTTTTGATTTTTGAAAGAGGGATCTTTACTTAGAAAAATTGTATATGCTAAATAAAAATCTAAATGTGTTTGCTTTTTGATTTTAAAAATGGGATATTTACTTAAAATTTGGGTATGCTAAATAAAGTCCAAATGTGTTTGATTTTTGAAAGAGGGGTCTTTACTTAGCAAATTTGTGTATGCTAAATAAACATCCAAATGTGTTTGATTTTTGATTTTGAAAATGGGATATTTACTTAGCAAATTTGTGTATGCTAAATAAAGTCCAAATGTGTTTGATTTTTTTATTTATTTCTGAAAATGAGGTCTTTACTTAGCAAATTTGGGTATGATAAATAAAGTCCAAATGTGATTTGGTTTTTGTGTTTTTATTTTTGAAACTGAGGTCTTTACTTAGCAAATTTGGGTATGCTAAATAAAGTCCAAATGTGTTTTGATTTTGATTTTTTTTTGAAAATGAAGTCTTTACTTAGCAAATTTAGGTATGCTAAATAAAGTTCAAATTTGTTTAATTTTTATTTTAATTTTTGAAAATTGGGGTTTCGATATAACAAATGTGGTATGTTAAATAGAATCCAATTTATTTTCAATTTTCTTTTTGAAAAATGAAACTCTCATTTGACAAATTTGGATATGTCAAATGGAATTCCAATGTGTTTTGATTTTCATAATTTTTTTGTAAAGGAGATTTCCATTTAACAAAATTGTAAAATGAAAGTCAATCATGTTTTACTTTTCAAAGATGAAATTTTTGTGTGTGATTATTGCTTTTTGAAAAGAAGGAAATTCCAACTTAACACATTTGGAATGTGTTAAGTCGAGTTTCAAATGATTTTTTTTTTGAAAATGAAACCTCCATTCAACAAATCTGGATATATTAAATGAAGAGGCTTACCATCAAATTTGTACTTTTTGAAGAAGAAGAAACTCCAACTTCAACATATGTGAGATATATTGAAATAAAGTTTTAATTTTATGACATGATTTTATTTGAAAATGAAATCTTCATTTAATAAATTTGGGTATATTGAATGAGGATGTTCATTTTTTAGATTTATGCTTTTTTTGAAAGATGATTTTGATTTTATTTAGAAATAAAATCATCATTCAATAAGTTTGGGCATATTGAATGGGGATGTTCATTTTTCAGATTTGTGTTTTTTTGAAAGATGATTTTGATTTTACTTGGAAATGAAATCTTCATTCAAAAAATTTAGGTATATTGAATGGGGATGTTCATTTTGAAACATGTGCTTTTTGAAAAATGATTTTAATTTTATTTGGAAATGAAATCTTCATTTAATAAATATAGGTCTATTAAATAAGGATGTTCATATATGCTTTTTGAAAGATTATTTTGATTTTATTTTGAAATGAAATCTTCATTCAATAAATTTGGGTATATTGAATGAGGATGTTCATTTTTTTAGATTTGTGCTTTTTTGAAAGATGATTTTAATTTTATTTGGAAGTAAAATCTTCATTTAATAAATTTGGGTATATTGATTGGGGATGTTCATTTTCAAACATGTGATTTTTGAAAAATGATTTTTTATTTTATTTGAAAATGAAATATTCATTCAATAAATTTAGGTTCATTGAATGAGGATGTTTATATATGATTTTTGAAAGATGATTTTGATTTTATTTGGAAATGAAATCTTCATTCTATAAATTTGGGTATATTGAATGAAGATGTTCATTTTTTAGATTTGTGCTTTTTTGTTGAAAGATGATTTTGATTTTATTTGGAAATAAAATCTTCATTCAATAAATTTGTGTATATTGAATGGGGATGTTCATTTTCAAACATGTGCTTTTCAAAAAAAAAAATGATTTAATTTTATTTGGAATTGAAATCATCATTAAATAAATTTAGGTATACTGAATGAGGATGTTCATATATTCTTTTTAAAAGATGATTTTTTTTTGAAAAGAACCTACATATAACAATCATGAGGATTGTTAGATGGGGTTGAGTTATATATATTTTGTGAAATTTTTGTGCAAATTTTTTATTATGTGAATTTTGGAAAAGTGCTATTGAAAAGTGATATTTTTATGAGAGATTTATTTTTCTTATGTGTAGAATGAACCTTACTTTAGCATAGAAATGGTAAGGAGGTTCAACAAGGTTTTTAGTAATTTCTTTTGGTTAAATTTTTATTTTCACCTATTGGGGGACATAATAGGGGTTTTAAGACCTACATGGAGTGATGTCTTAAAACCTAATAGATGTTGGCTAGCTTAACTTTAAAATGAAATGAGCTAAGTGCCAACGAAAAATAAAGATAGTCTCAGACTTATATGAGATACAAATCCACTATCGATACTTGGAGACAATGATCATTTACCAAAGATGGAGAGAGGAACTATCCCCAGCGGAGTCACCAGAAAAATTCATGGTATTTTATTTTAGTTTGAATGAAAATGTGGGACACCAGATCCAGATGTACTCATTGATCGTGTGACATTGAGGAATGTACTATCGAGAGAAGTCACCATTAATGGACCTAATCACCTAATAAGGACTCCTAAGGATGGGTCTTCAATGTACCAGAGATCTTTCCCTACTTTACATGGAAAAGTAAAGTAGGTTTATTTAAACGTTTAAGTTCCCTATGGAGGCAAGCCCCATAGTTAATTACATCTAAGGAATGAGATTTCTTAAGAATACTCGATTAAGGTAAATGATCATTGTCTCCAAAGATTTCAAAGATAGACTATCAACAAATTGTTATTTTAAAAATCAAGTGATTGATCAAAAGGAGGGAGTTATTATCAAAACCAAAGGGAGATGAGGGATGCTCATACTAGAAACCTAGTGAGCATCCCAAACTATCTATGGTTGGGCTTTATATTTTGAAATTGAGGAGAATTATATGTTGAGTTGAATTTTATTAGAAATCTAGATTTACAACATAAGATTAGAAATGCCTAAGAGGTGAGGATTTATGCTTGCAACCCAAAGGGAAACATCAACCTAATCCTAAATCTAGAGAGCTTTGAGGCCAAAGCATGACCTAAATCTAAGGCAAAATGGGTATATGATTTACTCCACAAGAGAGATAAACCGATTGTTGGAGTTACAATTGCCTGAGGGTGGCCTCCAACTAACTCCTCCTACGATTTTAAATACATGTAGGAAAGTCTTATGCTTTGTAAGATGGATAAGCTGTTGTAAACACACTCCCTAAGAGACTAGATCATGAAGGGCATGAATAATGACTTAAATCTAATGCAAATTTTGTTAAGTTTTATTTTAATTTTTGGACATTTTTATTTGACACAAGCTATGATATTTCATATGCCTAATGAAATTGGTTATGGACCAAAATCAGAAAAAAAGAAGGTGTGTTTCCACCATGGCTCTCAAAGGTCAAGCCATTTTCTCTGGCAAAGGTGGAAGCCCTCCATTAGCAAGAGTGAGACAATATGATTTATGCATGATGTGAGACATACAACATCCAAATAAAGTTAAATCTTTTATTATCTTGATTTATGTCCGAAGTGAGGTTATGAGTTATTTAATTTAATTTTGAGTTGATTAATTGGATAGAGAATTTATTTTTTTCTAAGAGTCTAATCACATAAAGGCCATTCAACAACCATCAAGTAATTAAGAAACTAGGAAAATCATGCCATCCTAATTGCATAATCATAAACTTAACATCAATCAATTTATAAAATTAGCACAAAGGAATAAGAGGCTCTTTACCGCATACAACCTAAAGAAATGTGGGTAGCTGAGCTCTACCCTTATACAACCTTGATTGCAAATGAATAATTACAATTAGAAGGAATTCATATTATGGGGTCTTCATTCTTCATTCTTCATTTCTTCCTTTCTTCATTTATTTCTTTCTTCATTTCTTTCTTTCTTTTAGTTGGACTTGAGAAGTAGTTTGCTCCAAGGCTTCACATAATATATAAGATATGGTCTTATAACCAATGTTCATCTTAATCCCCCATAACATTCATTCCCAATCTTAATTGAAAAATTTACATCAAAATGGGAAAGATAAATCTAACTAAATATGCAAATAGATATCTCACAACCCAAACAGTTATATGAATAAGTTGGACTTAGCACCCCACACATGGGTAAACAAGTACACATGTCCTAATTTGGGTTATGTTTAGGGGTATAAGCAACCTGCACAACAAAAGTATTTATATTTTTATTACAACACCCCATAAGCATAACTCCCTAAAATATGATTAAGCTAATATCACCCTATCATCCAGTCTACACACATAAACCATAACATCTAGTCTAAAATAATTACATCATAAAATAAAATCAGGCATCAAACCATGCACCACCCTAACATAGAGCTAAAAATGGTGACTTAACCTAATGTGTATGCCATTTAAGGCTTGTGTGGCATGTCTTAGCTAGGCTTTAAAGTTGGAATTTTTTAAGTATGAGAGATTCAATTTAGAGGGTGGTTTCATTTCAAATGATATAATTGATTTGTCAATTATAGTTGGTGGTTTTGATTTGATTTGAATGAACCTATACTTAGTTACTAAATATTATGAAGAGAAGAAAAGAGAAGAGAACTTCTCTTTCATCCCTACCTTAAAGCATTTATAAGATAGATTCATTAATGATTTTTTTTAGTGAATGCTTTATTATGTATTTTAATTAACTTTAAATTTAGATTTGCTTTAAATAGCCCTATTCAATAAGAAAGACATCTTAGGATTAGTTAAGGTGGATTACTACCACATAACATACACCCATTTATTTCTTTCCACCATGTATATCATGCATATGAATAATCCTAAGCATTCCTATACATGCAATGCAAATTTTTAGCACACTTTGATGATGAATGCTAAGAGATATGATTTAAAAATTTGGATATTCCATGAATGCATGTCTTTATTATGTAGAAAAGAGGTATTTTTATCCATTAATAAAATGCACATTCACATTTATAAAAGTTATAAGTGAGTTCGGCGCCATTATTTTTTACATTAGGGGCATAAGGTACAAGACCTACTTATGGCTACTTAAAGCCTTGCAGCTTCGGGATGTCTAGACTAATATACCACTTTTCTTAAGTACATGTAGATGTACAAAAAGAACCAAATGGATAAAAAATAATGCGAAAGATTATGTTTGATTTTGTTGTATAGTTTACATGTGTAAATGTGAAGATCCTTCTTAAGTCATAACATAGAAATGCATTGGAATATATTTAAGCAAGTGTTGTGTTCTTTTCAAATGAACTATGCACTTTGAAAATCCTATTCAAATACATGTTAAGAGAAGAGAAAAATAACATAAAATACATCTTATGCTATAATCACATGCAAGCTTATAAGTACTTATAAGTAACATCACTTCATTTATGATTTTTAATTTATAAGTTTTGAAAATAATTTTTGGTTTAATAGTGATAATAGCCACTCATATTCTTAACTTCAGCCAAAACATGCAATTTTACATGAAAAGAAATATTTTATTTAATTGATTTTTTAAAAAAAATAAATGTATGATTTCATATGGCAAACAATATTTAGCATACTTGGAAAGAAATAAAGGGATGTTAGCACATGACTTCATTCACCCTAATTACTTCCTAAGAATAATCATATGACATATGATTATTTAAAATGAATCAAAATTCTTTAAGGAGATTTTTATTTTTGAATTTGATTTGACTTAGGAAATGTGAAAAGAGTTTGCTGGTCCTAATCATTTCCCCCATGCATAAATTGGTTTAGTTTAATTTTAAAATAATTAGGTTGATTTTATGTTTTATTTAGGTTAAGGTATGAATTAAATCCAATAATTACCCCTTACTTATACCACTTTAACATAATTATTCATGTAATTGTGAGCCAACATATGATATGCAACCAAATGAAAATTAAATCAGCAATGCATCTAAGAAATGAAGGGGCTTAATGCAATTGTCTCACAATTATAGATTAATTAAGCTAAATGGTTTAATTAAGTACTTTTATAACCCTCCTATACATGTAGTTTGATTATAATTTTCTTTGGAATTCTCTTATGTTATTGAACACCTAAGAATCCACCCAAGAATTAAATGATTAAGTTCTGGAGTGATTTGATTTTAAGTTTGATTAATATTATTTAATGAAGTGTTTAAGTAATTAATTAATTTCTAAACTAATTAAGTGTTTATCCAAATGAAATAAAATTAGGAGAAAAGGTATGGAAAAAGAAGTCATAATCTCATTCCCTAGTCCATTAAGAAAGTAATTAGGGATGAAACAAGTAATTCCCTTAATTAATCAAACACTAAATTCCAAGAAAATCATAGGAGGCAGAGGTCATCCTGCTAATTAATCCCAAAAAGTTTGAGGTTAATTGCTAGATTAATTAGAGAGTAATTAACTTAATTATATTTCTAATAAAACCTAAATTTAGTTAAAATCACTATTTAAAATTAATTAATTTTATTTTTTTATTATTCTTCTTTGAATTATCTTTAAAATGAGTGTTTATTTGTATTTTTAGATTTTTCTACAATTAGTTATGAATTTTGAAAGTTTCAACATTAAAATTAGATTAATTAAGACTAATTAACTCTAATCTTGTTGGGCCACATGGCAGCTAACGCGGTGCATTGATGCGATGCACTTTCCATGTGGCACAACGGGATAAGTTATTTAAGTTGTCACATCTTTTGATGACGTGCTTTCTACGTCGATCTAAAATCGGATGATCGGGATTAATCCTGTAGTTTAGGTTTAAATTAAAGGGGATCTAGATTGATCTAATCACGGCCGTCCATTTCAATCACATGGAATGGACATGTGATCCTTCTCCTTCGCGAGCGATGAGAGATGAACACCGTCCATCTCTCTTCGTTCAATTTTAGCTCATTTGAGCTTAGATTGGGATCAAAATGATCCCACTCCTTTGAAAGGAGGGGAGATGCACATCCAACGGTCAAGATCTCAAGGGATGACACTTTCCTTCAAAAAGGACCAAGTGATTTTTCTTATGGCTACGGTTTTGAGTAATTACCTCACCGGAGGCTATCACTGGCGCTTCCAACAGAGGAAATAACTTCATCTAGTAGAGATGAAGCCCTGTTGAAGGTATCATGTCTTGATTTGAAGTGGATGGTTCGGTTGACCAAGCTCTCCTTCAATGATAATCGTGCTTGATCGAAGTAGTGCTTCTTGTGGCTTGGAGACTTGGGAAATGAATTGGTTATTAAAGTGAGATGCTCTTCTATTTAAAAAAATCTACCTTAATCCTAAGCTTTTTTTCTAAGCCAAATGTCATCCAAGCCCTTTGTATGAAGCCAAAAATATTTTAAATCATGGATGACAAAATGAATAAAAGGGATTTATGTCATCCCATTAATGAGGATAGTTTTGCATGATATTAAGGAGGAGGAAATTTGTTTCTTCCACCCATTTCTCTTCAAGGCATCATGGCATGCAAATAAACAAAAAAAAAGAATAGAAAATGCATATATAAATGACAAAAAAAATGGTGCGGGGGGGGTTCATTTTTTTTCATAAATACATCCATGAAATGGTCTTAAATTTAAGAGAAAGAAAGAAAGGTAAAAAAGAGAGAGAGAGGGGGATTTCTCTCTTTCTGAGTTGGATTTTATCATGCAAATAAAAGGAGAGAAAAAAATGAGAGGTGTGTGAGAGAAAATTACTTAAAATTTTGGATTATTTCTATTTTCCATAAATTACTCATAAATGGGTATTATTAAAAAGAAAAAAAAAAAGACAAGAGAAGATTCTTGCCCCCACATGAATTTAAGGAGAAAGAAAGAAAGGTAAAAAGAGAGGGGGATTTCTCTCTTTCTCAGTTGGATTTTGTCATGCAAATAAAAAGAGAGAAAAAAAATGAGAGGTGTGTGAGAGAAAATTACTTAAAATTTTGGATTATTTCCATTTTCCATAAATTACTCATAAATGGGCTTTATTAAAAAGAAAAAAAAGGGAGGGGGATTTCTCTCTTTCTTAGTTGGATTTTTTCATGCAAATAAAAGGAGAGAAAAAATGAGAGGTGTGAGAGAAAATTACTTGAAATTTTGGATTATTTCCATTTTCCAAAAATTACTCATAAATGGGTATTATTAAAAAAGAAAAAAAGAGAAGGAGAAGATTCTTGCCCCCCACATGAATTTAAGGAGAAAGAAAGAAAGGTAAAAAAAGAGATGGGGATTTCTCTCTTTCTCAGTTGGATTTTGTCATTCAAATAAAAAGAGTGAAAAAAAATTAAAGGTGTGTGAGAGAAAATTACTTAAAATTTTGGATTATTTCCATTTTCCATAAATTACTCATAAATGGGTATTATTAAAAAGAAAAAAGAGAGAAGGCAAAGATTCTCCCCCCACCAACTTTATATAATGAGGATAAAGAGAGAAAAAAAGAAATATTATTATAAAAGGGAAGAAGTGTTATGAAACTTTAGACCCTCATTCATTGCCCATTTAAAATTGATGTATAAAATGATTTAGCCCATTTGAAATTATTAAGCCAACATAATCTTTATTTCATGAGGCCCATGGGGCCAAGCCTATAAATGAGCTTATACAAAAGAGAAAGAGAGGCCCATCTCATTAAATCTTTAAGCTCATAATTTTCTTTTAAATTTAAGAGGCTCATTGGGTCCAAGTCTATATGTGGGCTTACAAAAAAGCTAGAATTGTGCTAATCTTCATATGCATACTTTCAAATCCTAACACGTAGGAAGGGATTTAAATGTGGCTAGCTCCCATTTGTATATTATAATGTTCCCTTTCTCTCTTGATTTTGATATGTGATATATGTTATGGGAATATTATGTACTTGATTTCATATGTGAGTATTTGAATAAAGTAAATTTACATATGTCTTATGATATAGTATCCTTTCATTTGGATCTATACTTGATCCATGACATGCCTTTAAATATTTATTGGAATTTTAATAAGGTAGATGCTACACTTGATATTTAGCAAATGGCTAAAGGAATTGAATATACATATTCCAAAGACAGATACACTTGATTTATGACAAGTTTAGAAAGGGTTAAACCTTCATCATTTAGAACAGATCTAAACATGATTTGCAAACAAATATTTTGTATCTTCTAGTGTAGACAAATATTTTGTATCTTTTAGTGCAGATACATACTCGATCTATGCTGGGTGTTTTAAAGAACTAAGCCTATATCATTAAGAACAGATACTCACTTGGTTTGCAATAAGTATTTAAGAAAATCAAACTCACATTTTTATAGAATAGATCTTCACTTGATTTATAACAAGTGTTTGAATGAGTCAAAAATCATATTTTATAAGATAGAAGAACTACACTTGATTTATGATTTTTAGGTATTAAAACCTACTCTTGCAATTTGACACATATGTCATGCTAAATATAACTACTTCAACTTTGACTTTTGAATGTCCATACAGCACTTTAAAGAACATATACTTGTATGTGTGTTGAAGCATTCACTAGATCAAATACTTAGAAAAATATGCAAGTTATGTGGGAAATGAATGAACAAATACCTACAGTAATTTAAAACCAATCAAACAAGATGTGCCCCAGTGCATTACACAATCTAAACTTATTGTCGAGGATGTTGCGGTGAACGGTCATAGGACAGATTTTGGGTTAATAAAACTAAAAATCCAATGATGATATTATAAAAATTTCAACTTAATAAAATTTGAGAAGCCAATTCTATCATATAATTACAAAAGATAAATCCATTGACACTTTTTAAGTTCAAGCTCTCAAGAGGAAAGTCCCAAACATGATCCTCTATGCTCAGGCTACTGTTGACATGGTTTGGAGGACTATAAATGTGGAAGCAATGAATTTAGACTCGATCCTCAATAAGAAAACATACAAAGTTGACAAGGTCTACTAGCCAACAATAACTATATGATCAAAATGCTATCATTATTAAGGTTTAAATGATTAATGATTATATGTATTCAAATTCAAGTCAATTACAAAATAATCATATGTTCAAATAAAAAAAGAAAATAAATGTAAATTAAATGAAATTAATTATATAAATTTAAAGTAAAATCTATCCACCCATCTGCAACTGTTTACCAGGGTTGACAAATTGAGAAAACTTTTGCTCATAAAGAGCAAATGTTAAATCAAATACATAGCAATTTTCACACTCAAATAATCTTAAGTAGGTAAAGACATGGCCCGTATCCTCTGTTCGCATGGTTTCACCATAAAATGGCACCACATAAATGGCGATTACGACCAGATCCCTCTGTTGACCTTACTTTTGGAGGGAGGATTGACTAATCCTATCTTAGACTTAGGTGTCTTCTAGACACTAGAACTTTCATAGTCATAGGACACTTCTAGTAGTTAGGTGAACACTAAATTAAGCCTTGAGACTTAAGACGGTATACCATGGGATGCTTTAGGATTAAGGAGACCCACCTACCCTATGGCCTAAACCAAACTTATGCCTATCCTCTTTAATCAAACCAAACCTCAAATTAATTCAATCAAACTTAATTGAATCACATTTAATATCCAAGATCCAAGCCAAAATGATTTGAACTCAAACCCATCTTAATCCTATGATCCAATTCTATAGACTCAACCTAAAGCTCCTTCAATCAAACTAAAGCCAATTGATTCTTACAAAAGCACTCAAACTCTTCAAATCATCATTCCAAACCTTTCAAACCTTCAATCAACCCAAGTTAGCCCATTTGAACCCAAAATATCCAAATGATCCAAAAACCAATTAAACCCAAATCAATTGCAATCAAACCCATCAATCAATCCTAAATCAATCATTAAACTCAACTAAACCTAATTCAACCCAATTCAACTCAATTGACCCATTAGGTTCACTTGACCCAAAATGACCTAAAGGACCCATTTGAACCAAACTCCAATCCAACCCAAATTGGATTGAACCAACCCATTCAAAACCTCCTACAATGATTGTTGATAATCCTTGACTGATTAATTTCAATCAATTGGACCAAACCAAGCTAATTTGGGCACTTAACCCAAGTTGAGCTAATTAGATTATATGAACTAAAATGAACCAAATCTCATTCCAAGCTTAATTAGTCAAAATCGATGACTCTTGCCAACTCTAAATTAATCATTGAACATGACTTGACCATCAATTGAGTCAAACCAAGTTCAATTGATCTCTTGACCCAAGTTGACCCAATTTGACATAAAAGGCCAAATTGAGCCAAATCACAATCCAATCCAAATTGATTGAAATCAATGGCTCAAATCCATCACTAGTTGATTATTGAATATGATCAAACCCTTGGTTGAACCCAATTTAACCAACTCAACCCAATTGACCCATTTAGCCCAAATTGATATAAAATGGTCAAATTGGACTAAATCACTCTTAATTCTAAATTGATTGAAATCAATACCTACAATCAACTTCAAATAATTAATTAAATCTAAATAAACACCTAAACCTAAGCCAACTTGGCCAATTTGATCAAATTGGTCAACTTAGCCCATTTGACCCATATGAACTCATATGAGTCAAATTCCAAACCAATTGAACCAAAATGTCTCAAATCATCATTTGAACTTGTCACAACTCATGGTTTGACCAAATTTGACAAATTGGTCAACTTAACCCAACTTAGTCCAATTTGACCTACATGGGTCAAATTGAGCCAAACCCACTCAAACTAAGTCCAAACCCATTCAAACTTAGCATGAACCATCCTTGGGTCACCATGGTCCAACACAAACAAACCTAAATTGACCCATTACCCATTTGGTAAAGTACTCCATTTGAGACAAAACCCACTTTTAGGTGGTCAAACCCCCTCTTTTGCATTTGACAACCACCCTTTGCTTAGTTTGTACCCTTGACCCTATGACTAACCTGATCCAAAGCTGGATGGGTCAGCCATAAGTTAAGGGAGGTGAGCTAACCAACCTCCTTTCATTGGCTCACCATCAGAAGCAAGCAAGCCATGGCAGCCGACATTAGACCCTCAACAACTCAAACTGAGCCACCTCGACCCCTCTCTGATGTCCTCAATCGCTTCACGTGAGTCTACCCATGCCGAGCTAATCGAGCTATCATTTGAGGGGAGGAGAGTATACTCTTACCCATTCCATTCTCACATAAAAGAACCAAGCATTCTTAGATCAAGAGTGAGTCAAAGATAATTCAGGAGGCTATGTTAATCGCTATCATTTACCCTTTTTTTCATTGTGCTTTTGTAACTTTCATTCGAGTATCTATATTGTAGTTTTAATTTGAGTGTAATTTGAATAGTATCATCTACATTGATTTTGTATTTTTTTAATTATTTAGCTTGCAACCTTACGTCTTATTGACTTATTTTGTTTAATTAATCTTTTTTAATTTTATTATGTGATAAAAAATACAGCAAAAAATAACCTCAAAATATTCATTATTTAAATATAAATAAAATAAAATAACTAACTTAAATTTTGATATATGTAACAAAATAGTAGCACATTATTTAATTGGATTTAACCATTAGCATACCAAATAGTTTTCTAGATTTAACTTTCACAGGATTTGCTAAATTCATGTTTACTAGATTTATTAAATGATACTTGAGTTAAATCCTTTGTGCAATAGCCAAACAACCCTTAAAAGTCTATCTTATAGGTAGCTTGGATACATCCATTAGAATTTATCTTTATATACTACTTGGTGTTTTATGTGTTCAGGTAGTTTTTTTGTTAACAGAATTATTACGTGGAAGTGCTAGTGTGGGCCAGTCCACTTTGACTCTATTTTATAGTTTACATACTTTTGTATTGCCTCTTCTTATTGCCATATTTATGTTAATGCACTTTCCAATGATACGTAAGCAAGGTATTTTGGGTGCTCAATACTTCTGTCGCTCCATCCCTGCAGCAGCAGAGAACCCACCGCTGTCTTGATTGTGCTACCAGAGGCTCTGGGGAAGTCAGAATAGGAGAGCACTCATCTTGGAGTGGGCCTCTACTTAGATGCTTTCAGGAGTTATCTGCTATGCACTTGGCTACCTAGCATTTACGGTAGGCACGATAACTGGTATGACTTTACTTAGGATGAGAATGGATCAATTATTAAATCTTGGGTGGAAATTTCTTTTACCTATTTCTCTAGGTAATCTATTATTGACAACTTCTTTTCAACTTATTTCACTATACCTATCTAAATAAAGTATATGATTGGTTTGAGGAACGAATCAAGCTCTTCCTTGAGTTCCCTTGGCCTCTCCATCGAAAACACTAAACCTGAAATAGGACAGAGCCTCCACTCCATCCAACCCCACCTAAACTCCACCAAACTCAAATTAACTTTACACACATACTAAGCTCCAGCGATCAAGAATGAATCGATTCCTGATCAATTTGAGTACCAGAGACCCTTCCAAGACCAACTTTGACAAAGATTTCAACAAAGCCACTGGCTAGGGGGCAAGGTGTGAGCTTCTCAGCAGGGCTTCATCTTTTTAAGACAAAGCTACCTCGGTCGATAGACCGTCGGTCCTCAGCTTTGGTGAGGTAATTTCTGGCAAACCATAAAAAATCCATTTATTAGGCCTTTGTAAAGGAAATCTTGATTTTATGCAATTCTAACCATATGATCCCTCAAGTTCTTCTCCCTAAAGCTTTTGGAGTTGATCTCAATGCCTTGAGCTCTGGTGAGCTCAGATCTAGCAGAGGAGGGAGGAGGGTGTCCATTTTCTATTGCTTGGAGGATGAAGGATCATCCGCCATCCGTTTCGCGTGATTGGAATAGATGACTGTGATTAATCCGATTAGATTTATTTGATTTCATCCTGTAGGAATCGTGAGATTAATCTCCATAGTCTGATTCATGATCAGACGGCGGGGATGAAAGCACATTCACCACCGCTGACTCAGCACACTGTGTCTGATCATTTAAGTGGATAATCCCATGACACCACGTGAAAAATGCTGCCACATCAGCTCCTGTGTGGTGCTGACTAGGAGTGTGCATTTTTGGTTTAAACCAAATATCTAAATCAAATCGAACCAAATTTTTTAATTTGGATCGATTTTATATTTTTTACTATTTTGATTTTTGGATTGTGGATCGATTCATAAATTTTCAAATCCAAAATGCCAATTAAACCAAACTTTAAATCGTTGATTAGTCCGTTGCCCTTGCGTGGCCTATGGTTCGATCTCAACGGGTCGAGGTTGAGTGCCGCACTATCATGACTTGCAAGTCGTTAGTCTGTGACTCACGTAAGAATAAAAATGAAAAAAAATTCTTAATTTCTATTCCTAGCATGCTCATAGCTCAGCACTAGCCCTATTCTCTTCTCTTCATTTTTGTTTTGTTCTCGTGAATCTCCTTGACCCCGACGCCCTCGACCGCCACTCGGTAGGCCCACTATAATCCGATAATCCCTATTTTGAGTATTCTATTCTTTCTCTTCCCTTCTCTCCTATCATCTTTTGATTTCTTGACTCCTCAGCTTCTCCAAAGTGAATTTGCATCCGGCCCTAAGGGCTAAGGCCCTTTTCTCTTCTTGAGAAGCAAATTGCCCACGGCTATTAAGTACATCTCTTATATTTTTATCTATTAATGGTTCTTTGACTATATTTAGTGATAGAGATGAATGATTTAATAATTGATGATTTGATATGGTTCAATGGACTTATGTTACGTGCAGAATGAGATGTCTTTTGGCTATTAGTTACATCTCTTGGCTGAGAGTGATTTATATCATGCAGTACTTGTCTATGTAGAATAGGAGTCTCAAATTTGAATCACGAAGAAAGTGAAATTATAAATCGAAAATAGAAGGAAAATAGATCCTTTAAGAGGTTTTGATTGTAAGGAGAAGATTAATAATGGTGAAAATCTAAATCTATGGAATTATAGATTTGCACACATGCCATTTTCTATTTGCTGCAGCTGATGTTGCGACAAATTATTGGATTCTACTGCAGTAATTATTTTCTTGGATTGTAACACATAATTGGCCCTGATTTCCAACAAATGTAGGGTGCCTAGCTACTATTATTATTGTTCTAAATTGTTTCCCTTTACCTTATTTACATTAAAGTTTAGTCCATAAATTGCCTCATGTTTTACAAAAAAAAAAAAATAAAAAACAATCACACTTATTTTACAATTTGTATTAGTAAATTTTTTGTTTAGGAGTAATTAAGGTTTTTGGTTTCTTGTTGTGTTTCTTCGACACTATATGTATGTCTGTATTGAATTCGATAAACAAAAGAAATGAATAATTGTTCTCTTCCCTCTCTCTATCTTGGATTCTCTTAATGGACAAATGTCCAACTCTTTTTACCATGGGTCAAAGCAATATTGCCCGTGCCTATATTTTTAGCCATTTCTATTATGGTATGATCACATATGGAATGAAATCTGAAAGGAAATCATCAATATCAAAAGTCAACTCTAATCTAGGCACTCTCATTCCTCAGCCAACCGAAGAGCTAAAAATAACTTAATCCCAATAACATGTCACAAGTTGAATGACCATAACTATCTAGTATTCATTAAAAATGATATTAACAAATCATATTCTTTTTTTTTTGTGCGAGGATTATTTCATCTTTACTTTTTAGTGTGGGATAATAGTCAATAAGATTTAATTACTTGTGGATTATACACTCTTATATTTGAGGACATGTATGAACAAATCTATCGATTTTAAATATTTTGAAAAGAAAGTTTTTTGAGGTATTGAGATGGAGGAATGTTCTGAGGTTTTCATTGAACTAAATTCATGCAAGGAGTTGGTTATATGATATGTAATATCAAAATTAGTAATCTGAAAGTTAGAATTTGGTATCTTTGAAACTTTAAAAGCATTCAAAGAGATAATATTTGAGCTTATTATAGAATAAATGCTTGATGCAGAGCCTTTACTAGTGATACAAGCATGTTTTTTTTCATTTATGTATATGATTTACTAAAGCTAAATAGACTATATTTATGTTATCAATAATTTTCATTGAATTAAAAGAATTCAATATTATTTTTTTAGTCTCATATAACTTATTCTTTTTTTATCTCATCATAGTTTGATTAGATGTCTCATTGTGGAGAGAGTTCAAACATGATTGGTTCTTCCCAAAATCAAATATCTTTCAACCAAGATAATGCCCATTGTGTTGCAAGAGCTTCAAGTAGCAAGTCATCAATTGAAAAGAAAACATGAAAGATAGTCTGACCAAGATCTAATATTTGAGATCATTTTACTAAATTTAATAGTTCTGATGGAGAAAATATGAGTAAATATAACTACTGTGGGAAGACTTACCATAGTTATACAAAGCTTAATGGTCAGACGAATCATCATAGCATGGAAAAAAGTCAAACCCTACTAGTATTGCATCCTAGTGTTAAAGGTGAATAAAATACTAGAGGTCTCAAAGCTTGGTGGTTTGATCAAGAAGCTGTTAGAAAAGCTTTAGCAACCATGGTAATTGTGGTTGAATTACCATTTAAACAAGTTGAAGGATATGGGTTCAAATATTTTATGTCGGTGTTGCCCTAATGTTTCAAATAACTTCTTGATGGACACTCACTCGTGAATGCTTTTAATTTTACTTAGATGAGAAGATTGCTTTGAAAAAAAATATTATGAGATTCAACTAGAAGGGTTTGCTTGATAACTAACACATAGACATCAATTTAGAGAATTAATTATCTGTGTCTTACTGTGCACTATATTGATGAAGACTGGAAGTTGAATAAGAGAGTCATTAATTTTGTCCCATATATAGTCATAGAGGTGAGATTGTTGGACAAGAGGTAGAAAAATGTTTGATTGATTGGGGTATTAATACAGTATTTATAGTCACAATTGATAATTCTAGCTCTAATAATGGTATTATCAATCATTTGTGGAAGAAATTTTCTAAACTAGAGGGAAGCATTCTTGACTGTAAGTTCTTACGTATGAGATGTTATGCACATATTATAAATCTTATTATTCAAGATGGAATTAAGGATGTTGGTAAATCTATACAAGGTGTTAAAAGATCAGTGAGGTACATTAGACAATCACCATTAAGATTTAAAAAGTTCAAAGAATGCATTGAAATTAAAAAATCATAAAGCAAAGCTTGTTGTGTTTGGATGTACCGATAAGGTGGAATTCTACCTATTTGATGTTGAACTTAGCACTTTAGTTTCAAAAAGCTTTTGAGAGGTATGAAGAGGTTGATCCTCAATTTAGGGTAGAGTTGGAGAAGGAAGATGCAAGTAAGGTTGAGTTCCATGTGGTAGTGATTGGGAGAATGTGAGAAGACTTATTTCTTTCTTAGAAAGATTTTATGAGCTGAGTCTATGCATTTCAAGTTCTTTATATGTCACGTCAAATACAATTTTTTCATGAGATTGCAGAGGTCCAATGTGTGCTTCAAAGTTGAGAATCTCATAATGAACCTGAAGTTAGCACCATGGCTAGAAAAATGAAATTAAAGTTTGATAAGTATTGGGGATGTGTTGATAAAATGAATATGAATATTTATCTTGTAGTTGTACTTGATCCATAATTTAAACTAAAATATATTGAATTTTCTATAATGGATATGTATCCTAGCTTAGAGGGGGCTACTTTAGCATGGTCAATAAGGTCTAGCTGCTATGATATATTTTTTGACTATAAGATAAGTGTGGTTAACAAAAATAGGGATGAAATGACTACTGAGATAAAACAAAATATTGTTGAATGCCATAATGATTCAAGGGATGGTGGGAGAAAATACATGATGGTTGAGAAGTTCAAGAGGCATAACTATGGGAGAGATGATCTTGAGAGTAAAATATACTTAGAGAAATTCTTGACTGAAGACTCTGAAGTTATGCAAGTTGACTTTAAAATTTTAACATGGTGGAAGGTTAATGCTCTGAGGTTTCCTATCTTATCTTTGTTGGCTCGAGATATTTTGGTTATTTTAATATCAACTATAGCCTCTGAGTCTACTTTTAGCACTGGTGGTCGTGTTCTAGATTCTTTTAGGAGCTCCTTATCTCCAAAGATAGTGCAAGCTCTTATATGTGCCCAAGATTGGATGAGAGCAAAGTGGACAAGTGATCCAATTAATGTTGAGGAGAACATCCATGATATTGATAAATTTGATGATGGTATCATAATATCTTTTATGATTAATTACATTTCATTATTCTTTGATACATATATTATTATCATAACTAACCATGCATTTTATTTTTTAGATCTATCGAAGGTTACTAATGATCCAACATTTTGGTAAAGTATTAGAACTTGAAGAGATTGAAACATATATGATATATATGTTAGTGGTGCCACTATTTTTTGGATTGTGACATTTCTAGCTACTACTTGTTGATGAAAAACTATCAATGTTATCATCATCAGTGTTGTCTTAACAGGCCATGCTATTTTCTTTAATTATTAGTGTTGTCATATACTATCCATTAGTTCTTGGGTTTTCTATTTTTTATTGTTTCACATCTAGGTTCTATGGCTTGATGGTTAGTTGTCGGGCCTATTTTTTGCTGGTGGTTGTGGTTGGCTGGTTGGTTGTTGGCTTCTTTCTTTTTATTTAATGGTGGTTGTGGCTGGATGGTTGGTTGCTGGCTTCTTTCTTTTGTTTCTTGGAAGGGTGTTATGTGGCTTCTTTATGAGTTAGTTCCTTTTTTGCAGGTATATTTTTGCATGTCTTGGAGGTTTTATGTTCATAGTTATGGTATCAAGTATGTAAGATGAAACTGGTATTTTTCATTAGTAAATGTGGTATGCTCAAGTTCCTATTTGGCTAGTTAATGGTGTTTTGTGGCTGCTCTTGGGTGGCTGTTGTGTGGCTTCTTTCTTGGCTGGTTCCTTTTTTTGGTTGGTGCTTGTGTTTCCTTTGGTTGGTGGTTATTTGGGCTATAATGGCTTTGATGTTATATTTCCTTTACCACAACTGGTAGCATTATATGTGATTATAACCCTTATATCCGGAGTTTGAATGCTCACATATTTTGTTGCTCTTATTATTTTTTTTGACTGAGCCTGAGTTTATTTATACCTTTGCTTAATGAGACTTCGTTTGTGGTTATTTAGTCTATCTTTTGTCTTCTAATTATAATATCTTAGTTTTTTTAAGTTTTTTTTGCAAGCTTATCTTTGCAAGTCTTGGAGATGGTATGCTCTTAGTTGTGGTATCAAGTATATAAGAGGAAGTAGGTGATTTTTTTTATTAGTAAAGTTGTAAAGGTGGTTTGTTCAAGCTTCTATTTGGACCTGATTGGTGTTTGAGCCTTTATTTTCCTTTTTTCTTGTCAAATCTTGAGCTACTTTAGTTGTTCTATTTACTATTGCTTGACATTTGGATTCTGTGGTTTCTCCTGGTGGTTGGTTGTCGAGACTTGTTGACCTCACTTTTGGAGTGAGCTCTTAGCTCCCTTATCATAGATCTAAGAATCTTATAAACATTAAGAGTTCCTTAGTCTTAAGACACTTCTAGTAATTAGGTGAACACTTAACCTAACCCTAAAACTTGAATAGTTAGCCGTAGGAATATGTTGTGCCTTAAGGATTTAAGAGGACTTTCCTACCCTATATCTTGAACCCAATCCTTACTTCCTTTTTTTAAACCAAACCTCAAATTCAAATCCAAATTCAAGTCCAATTTCCAAAATCCAAATCATTAATCAATTCCAAATCAAATGATTGAAACCCATGATTGAATTGAAATCCCAAAATCTTTCCTAAGCCCTTTGATTTCATCTTATGGACTTAGTCTTAACCAAATCCAAATCACTTCAAACTCAAATGATTTTCTCATAACCCATTTATATCTTCATTCATATTCATAATATAAATGAAGTATAAATTCAAATAGCAAAACTAAACCCAAAATCAAACCAAAATTAAATTTATACCCTTTCAAGCGAAATCCTTGAACATAGTCAAAATCTTATCCAAACCAAATCAAAATCCATGGATTTTTTCTTAATTCAAACATTTCCTCAATCATTGACCCAAATATAAACACAAACCACAATTATCAAACCAAACCCAAGCTAACCCAAATTAAGCCTAGGTTAGCACCTTTTGACTTGAAATTATCATATGAACCAAAACCCACTTGGAACCAAACCACTTGCAATTAGATTTATATTTCAATCTTAGGCTCATGTGTGAGTTCAACTAAACTTCAATTAAGCCATGATCAAGCCACTTGACCTATTTAGGCTCACTTGGCCCAAAGTGTCATAAAGGACCTTTTTGAGCCAAGTTTTAATCTAACCCAGATTGGATTGAACTAAGCCCATCTAAACCTTATAACATGATCAACAATCATCCTAAGTTAATCAATTATCTTAAATGGGGTCAAACCAAGGCAACCTAACTCATTGACCAAGTCAACACTTAGATGAAACCCAAACTTGCTAAAATTCACCATAGGATAAATTGATTTAAAGCATTAACTCAAACCCATTCATAATCAATGATTGAACATGACCAAACCTTCACTTGAGCCAAACCAAGCCCTATTGGCCATTTGACCCAAGTTGACCCAAATTGACCTAAAGAGACAAGATAGGTCAAATCACAATCCAACCCAAATTGATTGCAACCAATGATTCAAGTTCATTCCAAATCACATGTTGAACTTGACCAAAGGCATGATCAAGCTCAAGTTGGCCAATTGGTCAACTTGACCCAACTTAGCCCAATTTGACCTAAATCAAATTACCCAAATTCCAAATTGAATCCAAGTTAAACCAAACCAAAGCATACAATCATTTTCAATTAACCAATTGAACTTGACTCAACACCTAACCCAACCAATTTGGTCATATGGTCCAAATTTGACCTATAATGAACCAAAGCAAATTGAACAAAGACAATGACACCAATACACTCCAATTGGTCATATGAACTTGACCCAACCTTTGGTTTGACCTAATTTGACCAATTGGTCAATTTGACCCAACCTAACCCATTTTGACCTAAATGGGTCAAATCAAGCCAAATCAAATCAAATGAACTCCAAACCACTTGAAATTTGGGCTATCCCACTTTTAACCCATTTTAAATCTGTCCAAATCAAACCTATAACTAAATGACTATTTTGCTCTTAGGTTTAGGGCATCCTATGAGATAAGACACATACACATTGTGTCATTTTCTCCTCCTTGCCACTTGGTACCCAATCATAGGTCCACCTAAGCACCTTGGACCATGACTAACCTGACCCAATAGTGGTTGGGTCAGCCATGATCCATGGGGAGGTGAAATCACCTCCCCATCCTCATTGGAGGTTGCCAAACCGCCAAGGACAAGAACCTCTTCCATTGGCAGCCACTCTCACACCATCCTCCACTCAAGGAAGCCAACATAGATGATTCTCTGCCAAAATTGAGCTCCCATGGCGACCCCTTGATCAAAAAAATCTAAATCACCCCCTCATTCTCACTCAAACTTAGACTCTCACCTTTGATTGAACTCTAGCAGCTAGAGAGAGGAATCCCAGAGCCATTTCCAAGCTTCCCCAAGTTCCCCAAAATCTCCATTTTTGGTTTTACGTGAAATAAAAATAGGGGAGCAAACCAATGAATCCCATTTCTCCATTTCAAAACCAAAGTGCAATTAACTTTGCACACACCTTCCTTGGAGCAAGTCAAGCAAGAATGAATCCTTTCCCAAGCTTCCCAATGGCTGGAGGGTGGAGTTCAATCAAGCCTGATCACCTTCATCTAGCACCTTGGTCTCCCGAGCAAACCACATCAAATCAAAACTCATGCGGCTCAACAGGGCTTTGTTTCTACCAAATGAAGCTTCCTCAATTATTAGAACCATCAGTCACAAGCTCTGGTGAGGTATGCCCTTGAAACCGATCCTTGAATGAAATTGGTTTGGTCTTTTGTGAAAGGAATTTTCATGGCATGTGTTTTCAATTGTTGGATTTGATTCTCTTGCTTCCCCAAAGGTGTGATCATTTTAATCTCCATTCGAGCTCGGGTGAGCTCGATCAGCATCCATTGATGGATAGTAGCCATCCTTCTTTGCTCGGGAGGAGATAGATCATGGACCATCCATCCCGTGATTGGGATGAATGGTCCTGATCAACTCACACTTAACCCCTCTATTTAACCCTTGAACCGGGTTAAATTGACCGTGATCTTAAATCGATGGTCCACGAGATGAGATCGCGGCCGCCATCTAAGTCGCGACGAATGTGACAACTTAAATAGTGAATCCCACCGCGCCACATTAAAAGCGCCGCATCAGCCACCACGTGGTTCGACGAGATTAATGCTCTAAATAGGGTTAATTGATTTATTTTTAATCCCAAAACTTCCTAAATTCATAACTAATTATAGAAAAAAAAAATACAAACTCAAATTCATTTTAAAGATATTTTAGAGTAGAATCTAGAAAAATTATTATTAATTAATCTTGAACAGTGAATTTGGCTTAATTAAGATTTAATTAAAAATGTACCCTAATTAATCATCCAATCAATCTTAAACATTTTGTGTATATTTAGAGGGATGTCTTCTGCCTCCCTTATTTTTTGAGATTTTATTGATTGTTTAATTAAGGAAATCAATGGATTAAGCATTAATCACATTCTTAATGTAATTAGGGATAATTAAGCAAATGAACAGTAAATTAATCAATCAATCAAGCTTGTTAACCTCTGTTAATGATGATGAAGTCTAGGGAAATGGATTGGGACTCCCTCTTTTAATTTTTTTCCTTAAACCTTCTCTAATCCCTTAAATAATTAATTAATTAACACCTATTAATTAATTAGTTAACAAAATTAATCAAAACACAAATCATATGTGAACTTTAATCAATTAATTGAAAGGATTTAAGGATTGAGACTTAGACTCGCTTCTTTGTATCTTTCTCTAAGCTCATCTAATTTGAGTTGGTTAAGGTTAATTCAAATTTAATTAACTAATTAATGAATTTAATTAATTGAATTAAAGCTAATTTCTCTAATTTATTCTTGGGTAGCTCTTTAGGTGTTCAATAACCCAAATGGGGAGATAATGAAATTATGGTTGGCTCACATGTGTGAGAAAATCATAAAAGTAGTTAAGTAAGATCCCTTAAGCCTAATTAACTATTAATTATGAACCAATTGCATTAGGCTCCTTTCATTTTTAGGACTTTCCATGTGGTTGAATGTCATGTTGGCTCATCATTATTTAATTAATTAACTTAAGATGATGTAGGTAAGGGTTAATTAATCTATTTAATTTATACCTTAACCTAACTAAATCATAAAATTGACTTAATTACTTCTTCATTAAACCAAATTAACTTATACGTGGGAATGGGGATTAGGACCATCAAACTTCTTTCACTTCCCTTAACTCAAATCAAACTCAAATTGAAGTGACATTAAAGAAACTTTGATTTATTCTAAGTGGCTTTATTTAGTGTGATTGTCCTTAGGACTTAATTAGATTTGAATGAAATCACATGCTTGTGTTGTTTTATTTCTTTCCACTCATGTTAAATGTTGCTTGTCATATGTAATTTCACATTCATTTCTTTTTAAAATTAATTAAATGCAATGGTTTCTTTTATGTCAAATTGCATGTTGATTAAAATTAAATAGTTGTGGCTATTATCACTACTAAATCAGATGCTATTTTCAAAAACCTATAAATCAATTATTATAAATGAAGTGATGTCAATACCTATAAGCTTGCATGTGTTGAAAATATAAGATACGTAATATGAAGTCTTATTTCCTTATCTTACATGGGTTTACATAGGATTTGCAAATGTATAGTTCATTTGAAAAGAACACAACATTTTCCTAAATCTATTCTTATAAGATATGTAACATGAAGTCTTATTTCCTTATCTTACATGAAGTCTTATTTCCTTATCAAAAAGGCATGCATTCATAATTCAATTAAATAAAATATTTGAATTCCAAACATACTTCTTTACATTCATCATTAAAGTGTGCTAAGATTTACATTACATGTATAAGTATGTTTAGGATTATTCATATGCATGATGTACATGATGAGAAGAAATAAATGAACATGTTATGTGATATAATTCTTTCTAATTAATCTTAAGATATCTTTCTTATTGAATAGGGTCATTTAGAGTGAACCTAAACCTAAGATTAATTAAAACATATAATAAGCCATCCACTAAAAGAAATTAATTAATTAATTTGCTTTAGAAGTAATTTAAAGAAGGGATGAAAGAGAGATTTCCTCTCTTTCCTCTCTTTATAACACTTAGTTATTAAGTACAAGCCAAATGAAATAAAAGAAAACATTAATTAAAACTTGAAGATTAAATATATAACTTAAAGTGAAACCACCTTTTATAAATTAAATCCCTTACACTTAGCAAATTATAACTCTAAAGCCTAGTTAAGACATGCCACACAAGCTTTAATTCATACAGATTAGACTAAGTCATCATTTCTAGCTTTATGTTAGGGCAGTGCATGATTTGATGCATGCTTGGTTTTGTGATGTATAATTTTAGACTGAATGTTAAGGTGTATGTACGTAGTCTGGATGTTAGGCTGATATTAGCCTAATCATGCCTTTTGTAGGGGGTTGTGCTTAAAGGGATGCTAAATAAAAATATAAAAGTTTTTTTTTAGTTGTGCAGGTTGCTTACCCCTTTAAGCATAACCCAAGTTAGGACAGGTAGGCTTGGCTACTAATATGTGAGGTGCTAAATCCAAAGTATTCATATAACTACTTGGGTTGTATGATTTGTGAGTAAACATTTGTTTTGTAGGTGCAATTAGATTTACTTTCCTTCTTTTTATGTAATTTTGCATTAGGATTAGGATGAGTGTTATGGGGATTAGGATGATCATTAGCTTTAAGACCAAGTCTTTTGTACCATGTGATGCCTTTGGAGCAACCCTATTCAAATCGAGCCAAAAGGAAGAAAAAAAATAAAATGAATCAAAATGAAGAAATGAAAGTGAAGAAATGAAGAAATGAAGAGTGAAGAATGAAAACCCTCATAATATTCATCTTTTGTAATCTGAGTTGTATAAATGTAGAGCTGAGCTACCCATATTTATTTTCGGGTTGTGAAGTTGTACCCGATCGTCTCATCCTTTTATTCTTTTGCGATAGCTTTATAAAATTGTTTGATGATTTTTTTAGCTTGTGCATTAGAAAAAGCATGTATTTTCATATTTTGTTTATGATTGGTGATTATTGTGGCTTGGATGCGATTAGGCTCTTAGGATAAAAATAAATTTTCTATCTCACTAACCAACTCATGAATAAACTTTTAAAATAACTCATACCTAAAGCTTAGGTTCTAAATCAAGATATTAAAATATTTAGCAACCCTTTAGCTAGATGTTGTATGTTTAACACACATATCATCTTATTTCACTCATGAGTAGAGAGGTTTCCATCTATGCTAGATAGAATGGGCTTTACCTTTTAGAGCCTATGATGGAAGAACACCTCTTTCTCTCTTGATTTTGCCTATAATTAATTTCTCATGCATTTAGGCATACAAAATCCCATATCCTGTGTCAAAATAAATTGTCCAAAAATCAAATAAAACTTGATAAAAATTTGCATTAGATTATAAGCCATTATTCATAATCCTCATGCTCTAGTCTCTTAGGGAGTGGGTTTAAAAACTTAGTTTCTTTTCTAAATAATAACAACCTAGCCATCTTGCAAAAAGCATAAGACTCACCTACATAAATTTGAAGCATAGGAGGAGTTAGCTGGCTGCCACTCCAGGCGATTATAAGTCCAGCAGTTGGGTGGTTTACTCTCTCTTATGGAGGTAAACTATATACCCATTTTCATCTTAGATTTTGGTCATGTTTTGGCCCTCACCAAAGCTCCCTAGATTTAGGATTCGAGGTTGCTATTTTTTTGTGGGCTACAAGCATAAATTCTCACCTCTCAGGCATTTCCACAATCTTGTGTTGTGGAATTATAAGTCCTAAATTTTTAATAAAATTTCAACTCAAATAAATAAATTTCCTCAATTTCAAATATATAAAGCCCAATAATATGATAGATTGGAGTGCTCACTAGGTTTCATAGTATCATGAGAACTCCCTACTTATCTCCTTTGACATCGATAATAACTCTCTCCTTTTGATCCATCCCACTTGACTTCCAAAATATAATCAATCCTTTGATAATCTTATCTTTGAATTCTTTGGAGATAACAATCACCTACTTTAATCAAGAGTATTCTTAAGGGATTCAATTTCCCTTAAGATGTATTTGACTATGGAGGCTTGCCTCCATAGGAACTTAACGAACCCAGTTTAAATAAACCCTGCTTTACTTTTCCATTTAAAGTAGAGAAAAAGATCTCTGGTGTATTCGAAGACCCATCATGCCTTAGGGGTCCTTATTAGGTGATTAGGTCCATCGTAGGGTTGTGACTTCTATCTCTCGAGATAGTACACTATTTCTTGATGTCATACCCGATCACTTCAATAAGTTCATCATCAAATCTGCATGGTGTCCCCTCATAAATACACACGAATGAAACCAAAAATAAACACCACAGATTTTTCTAGGGACTCTATTGGAGAGAGTTCCTCTCTCCATCTCTAGTAAATGATTATTATTTCCAAGCATCGATAGTGGACTTGCATTTTATGTGAGATTATCATTCCTTCTGTTGGCACTTAGCTTATTTCATTCTTAAGCAAAGTTAGCCAACATCTTTTAGGTTTTAGAATCTCACTCCGTGTAGGTCTTGAAACCCCTATTGGGTTTCCTATAGGTGAAAACAAAATTTATCAATGAAAGGAGAGATAATAAAAATCTAGAACCTCCTTACCTCTAGTTTGGTGATGTAAAGTTTGTCATAAAATTTAAGAAAATAAAGTCTTTTGTGACACTTTCCAAAAGCACTCTTTCAAAATTCACATAATAAATAATTTTGCATAAAATTTTCAAAAAGCACAAATTAATATAGCCAACCTTCATCTAATAATCCCCATGATTGTTACATGAAGGTTATTTTCAAAATCAAGATCAAGATCATATTTTTTTAAAAGCACATTGTTGACCTCACTTTTGGAGTGATCTCTCAACTTCTTCTTCTTAGACATAGGGCTCCTCTTAGACATTAAGAGTTCCGTAGTCTTAAGACACTTCTAGTGGTTAGGTGAACACTTAACCTAATCCTAGAGACTTAGAAGAGTTAGCCATAGAAATAGGTCATACCTCAGGGGTATTAGGAAAACTTGCCTACCCTATATCTTAAACCAAATCCTTACTTCCTTCTTTCAAGTCAAACTTCAAATTCAAACCAACTTTAATTTCAAGTCAATTATAAATCAAATCTCAAATAAATTTCAACTTAATTGATTTTCTCAAACTCAAATCAATTCCAAAATCAAATCATGAATCAATTTCAAATGATTGAAATCCATGATCAATTCTAAATCCAAAATCTTTCATAAGCCATTTTTATTTCATTTTATGGACTTAGCTCAAATCAAATTCAAATCACTCCAAATTCAAGATATTTTCTCACAACCCATTTATATTCTCATCTATATTCACAAATATAAATGAAATATAAATTCAATTAATCAAACCAAATTCAAAACTCAAGCCCAAATCTAACCAAAATCCAACCCATGCCCTTTCAAGTCAAATTCTTGAACTTAGCCAAATCATCCTCAAATCAATCCAAACTTTTGGATTTTCTCTTCAAACAATCAATCCTTAAATCACAAACCAAATTCAATCAAAAACTTCAATCATCAAACCAAAATCAAATCAAACCAAATCAATCTCATGTTCACCCTTTTGAACTTGAAATTGTCAAATGAATCAAAACCCATTTGACTCCAAATCACTTGCAATTGGATTTATATTTCAATCATAAGTCCGTATGTGAGTTCAACCAAACTTGACTCAAGCCTTGATCAAGCCAATTGACCCACTCAGGATCATTTGACCCAAAGTGACCTAAAACACCTTTTTGAGCCAAATTCTAATCCTACCCAAATTGGATTGAACAAAGCCCATCTAAGCCTCACATTGTGAGCAACAATCATCTTAGGATGATCAATCACTCAAATTGAGTCAAACCTAGCTTTTGACCAAGTCAACATTTAACCCAAATAAAACCCAAACTAGCCAAAATCCACCATAGGCCAAATTGATTGAAACCATTGATCTAAACTAATTCACGATCAATGGTTGGACTTAACCTACCCCAATTGGCCAGTTGACCCAAGTTGACCTAAAAACTCAAAAAGGGTTAAATCTTGATCTAAGCTAAATTGATTGCAACTAATGGGTCAAATTCATTCTAAATCACTTGTTGAACTTGACTAAAACTCCAATTGGCCAACTAGACCCATCCTAGCCCAATTGACCATGAACCCAACTTAACCTAAAAGGTCAAATCAACTTGAAATTAAAACAAACCAAAATTGATTGGAATCAATGCTTACAAAAATTCAAATGATCAACCAAGCATAAACCAAACCATGACCTAACCCAATGGGTCAAATGGGTCAAATTGGTGAACTTGACCCATTTGACCTAAGTGAACTCAAATGAACCAAAACCAAATTTAAACTAAATTGGACCAAACCAATGATACCAAAACACTTCAAATGATCATCATCAGGTGCACGGTGTGGTCCTCCACCAACCACCCAACATTATACACCCTACATTGGCCTCATGGCATTCGAGTGTTGGCGTACCAACATTGTGAGTCCAATTGATCCTCCTTCTTTCAAGGGTCATCAATTCATCCTAGCTACCACCTGATACTTTTCCAAGTGGGCGTAGGCAATCCCACTCAGAGAGATCACAGCTCAGCATGTGCTTCAATTTTTCAGAAACTATATCATTTATAGGTTCGGAGTGCCTGGATGAATTATATTCGATAATGGTACTATATTTAAAAGCACCATGATCAATAGCTTTGCCAGAAGACATGGTATAGATTGGAGATACTTCATCATCTACTATCCCAGAGCAAATGGTTTAGTAGAAGTATTCAACAAAACTCTCATCCAAATATTAAAGAAGTCTCCTGATGACAACAGCGGCAGTGGAATAAGAAGTTGGTTGAAGCCTTGTGGGCCTACCACACCATTTCATCATAATCTTCTCTTCTTTCAAACCATTCTTTGCTTGTCTTGTGAATCAACCATGACGTGTTTAGGATAGGTGTAAGGGTCCCCGGCATCCTATCCTTCTTTCATAATATAAACACAATCAAACACATTTCTTGGCTCTATTAGAATAGGTGTGAGAGAACCCAAGAGGCATCCTATTTTGATTAACATAACTAAGTTAGGTGTGAGAGAACCCAAGAGGCATCCTTTCTCAGTGGGAATTCTCGGTTTCCATCCGTGACACCATTTCATCAAAATCCCCATGCATGTTTAAGGTAGGTGTAAGAGTACCCAAGAGGCGTCCTATTCCCTTTAACACAAACACAAAAATAAACACATATATTTTGTCTGAGCTACTTTGATGTGGGAGCAAGTCCCCTGTGGCACCCCAGTGGTGCCTCGTTAGTATGTCACCCTAGTGGTCACTTGTTTGAAAGATGTGAGTCCTCGTGCTTTCTTCCTAACTTGACCATTACAAATCAACGAGTGCCTTATTAGTATGGTAGACTTTACTGCCCAGCCAGTAAGCTACCTCATGTTGATTTTGTTTAAGAAGATGTGGGTCCCCATACTTTCTTCTTGAATTAATCATCATGATCTAACTAGGTCAAGTATATTTGAGGTTTAGGATAAGTCTCCCAGAGGTTCCTTCCCTATTGACTACATTTGAGTTGGTATAAGTCCTCCAGTGGCATTCACTCCATAGTCGCTGAAGGTCAGATGACACCTTTTGAGTCGAAGATAGATTATCCCGAATCAATTTCATGGAGGATGTGAGTCCCCAGCTTTCTTCAGCTAATTGTTGCAAGCTGCACCAGGTTAGTTGATATTCTCTATGCTAACAATGACTCACCTGGTGGATACACCACTCTTGGTAGATGTGAGCCCCACGCTTTCTCCTTGAGTTGGTCTCTGAATACCTATTTAATATATGACTAGCCATGTAATCTTCTCCAGGGTTTTGGATTATGCCCTTAGTGGCCCTTCTCCCTGCGGGCATTCTATTTGGGTCACATCCTTTGCGACCCCATTTAGACACTTCTCGGGTTACTTTTGGATTAGACAGTCTCCCCTTTCTTAGTAGCCACCCCTGTGGTTAGAGAATTTGTTCAGCGGATGCGCAGATTCTCCATTGGTTCAGTAAATCTGAGATAGGACTAGGCTGATATAAGCTCCTTCTCAGTTTGATCCCTCGCAAACTAACATGGTCCATGATAAATAAATTAAACAAATAAATAAATTAATTTTCTTATGGATTTGGAATTCAAGCCCCCAAAGGGCCCCTTCTCTCAAGCATCCTATCTTTGGGCGTGTCATAGAACTCCCATAGAATTGCGAGTACGTTGAGATACATCCCAGTCACTCACCATAATCACTCTTAGGTCATGTTCAATCTATTTTTCCATAAACAGGTTACCCCGGTAGTCATTCCACTTTGGAAGATGTAAGACTATGATGTATTCTTTCTAGCATGATTGTCGCAAACCGACGGGCAGCGCTAGGTAGGGTTCATTTTGTTGCCCAAGGCAACTGATCACCAATGGTCTTTTGTAGTGGAAGATACGAGTCTTCAAGCTTTCTTCACTTAAATTGATCATTGCAAACCAAAAGTCACTCCTTTGGTAGGATAGTTCTCCCATCGGTTAAGCTACTCCCTTTAGTTTAGTAAATCTAAGATATGTTTAGGATGATATAAGCTCTTTCTCAATGTGATCCATCGCAAACCAATGGAATCTATCAAAATAATCTAAAAGTGAAATTAATCTTGACTATCTTTGAGTTGATCTATGTCCCCGATATTCACTCAATAGTCAGCCTTAGGTTGGGTTCGATCCATTGCCTTACCAATGGGTCACCCCAGCAACTGGTCTCTACTTTGGAGGATATAAGTATACTATGCTTTCTTCCTAGTACAACTGCACACTGAAAGGAATCTATTTGGTTGGCTAGTCCTACTATGTGTTTAGTAGGCTACCCCTTTGGATTGGTTAATCTGAGTTAGGTCTAGGCCTCCATGGCTCCTACTCCGTATGGTCCATTATAAACCAACATGGTCCATTTAAAGATCCAAAATCAAAATAATCAATCAATCTAAATCAAATCTTTTGCTTCTCAGTGAGATGCAAATCTTTCTAGCTCCCCAGCAGATCTAGAATTCTAATCCCTTAGTGTATTTCACAACCCCTCCCTTGTGGATGACTTGAACTTGCCTCCCCAGTGGAGAGTTCACTTTTCTATCCCCGGTGGAGTCAAAATAAACACAATTAAACAAATAGCAAATTAAAACAAATTCAACCCTTTTCCCCAGCGGAACTTAATTAAACAAATCAAATTTCTCCCTAGTGAGACTCAAATCAAAACTCTCATCCCCTTGTGGATGACTTGAACCTGCTTCCCTAGTGAAAGGTTCACATACTCTATCCTTAGTGGATTCCTCCTTCCCTCTCTTATGTCCCTGACATAAGTAGAGCCACATTACACTGAGCTCTGGATTCCTTCTACACCTAAGGTTAGGAGTAGATCATCTCTATTAGTGCTTGTGATCGTTCGATGTTGTTGATCATTTTGGTCAACACAAATACGTGTAGTGTTCCTTGTCATTCACAACACACTTATTGGGCATCCTTTGTTGACCTCATTTTTAGGATGAGTTCTCGACCCCTTATCTTAGACATATGACTCCTCTTAGACTTTAGAGATCCTTAGTCTTAAGACACATCTAGAGACTTAGAGGAGTTAGTCATAGGAATAGGTCATGCCTTAGGGGTGTTAGGAAAATTAGCTTATCCTATAGCTTGAACCAAATTCCTCACTTCCTTCCTTAAAGTCAAACCTAAATAAATTCCAGTTTAATTAATTTTCTCCAAACTCAAATCAATTTCAAATGATTAAAATCCATGATTAATTCTAAATGATTGAAGCTTATGATTGAAATTCCAAGTTCAAAATATTTTCTAAATCCTTTGATTCCCTCTTAAGGACTTAATTTAAATCAAATCTAAGTCAATTCAAATTCAAACAATTTTCTCATAACCAATTTATATTCTCATTTATATTCACATATATAAATGAAATATAAATTCAAATCAATCAAACTAAATCCAAAATTCAAATCCAAATAAAATCTTTCCTAAGTTACTTTGATTCCCTCTTTCCTAAACTAAATCATTTTCTTTAGGTTTTAAGACCTCATCCTGTGGTCTTAAAACCCCCGTTGGGTTCCCCAATAGGTGAAAATAAAAGTTTAATAGAAACTAACTAATTAAAAACTTCCTTCTTACCATTTTCATGTTAAGGAAAGGTTCATTCTAAAATAATAAAGATAAAATAAATCCTTCATAAAAATCTTGCTTTTCAAAAAACACTCTTTCAAAAATGCACTTAATAAAATGTTTTGCACAAAAATTTTTCTAAATCACCTTCATCTAACAATCTTCATGATTGTTATATGTAGGATCATCTTTACAAAAATAAAACTCCAACAATCACATTTTCTAAAAACAAAAATGAACTTCTTCACTCAATTCATTTAGGTGAAGACCTTATTTTCAAAAATAAAGTTCTAATAATCATGTTTTCAAAAGCATAAAATTTGAGGACGGGCCTTTCCATTCAATACATCCAAATGTATTGAATGGATATTACAGCTTAAAGCAAAATCACAACTTTGAAATTCCACTCAACACATTCCACATGTGTTAGGTTGGAACTTTCACATTTTGAAAAAGCACATATGAATCCTCTCCATTCAATATACCCATATTTATTGAATGGAGGTTTCATTCTCAATCAAAATCAAAAATAAATTTTCAAAAAGCATATATGAAACCTCTCCATTCAATGTACTCATATTTATTGAATGGAGGTTTCATTTCCAATCAAAATAAAAAAAATAAACTTTCAAAAATCACATATGAATATCTCCATTCAATATGCCCAAACTTATTGAATGGAATTTCATTTCCAAATAAAATAACATTATTTTGAAATGCCACTTAACATATTCAATATATGATTAGGTTTCCTCTTTCAAAAGCAATAATCACACACAAAATATACATCTTTGGAAAATGAAACATAATTGATTTCCATCTTACATACCCAAATTTGTTAAATGGAAATCTCCCTTTTCAAAAATCAACAAAAAAAAAATTTTTCAAAACATATTTGGAACTTCATTCTAGCATATCCCATTTGCTAAAATGAAGTCTCCCTTTTCCAAAAACAAAATTTGAAACACTTTTGGAATTTCATTTAGCATACTCAAATTTGCTAAGTGAAATCTCCATTCTGCAAAAATTTTCAAAACACATTTGGAACTTCATTCTAGCATATCCCATTTGCTAGAATGAAGTCTCCCTTTCCCAAAAACAAAAATTTGAAACAAATTTTTGGAATTTCATTTAGTATACCCAAATTTACTAAGTGAAATTTCCATTTACAAAATTAAAGAAATACATTGGAGCTTCATTTTAGTTACTCCAAGTCTCAAATCAAATCAAAATCAAAAGAAACATATTAGGACTCTCTTAGCATACTTAAATTTGCTAAAGATCCTACTTGTCAAAATCAAATCAAAATCAAAAGAAACACATTAGGATTTTCTTAGCATACTCAAATTTACTAAGAATCCTATTTAAAAAAATTTCAAAAGACAAAACACACTTGAATTTCCTCATTTAGCATAACCAAATTTGTTAAATGAGGATTCCAAATCAACAAATTACAAAAAGATTCAAAAAAAGAAAGCAAAAAAAGAAACAAAAAGAAGAAATTATTTTCAAACATCTCACTTAGCATACCAAAATTTGCTAAGTGAGTAAATTCCAAAACCACAAATCCTTGACCCTTTACTTTAACATACCCAAATTTTTTAAATAAAGGATCTTCAAAATCAAAATTGAAACTCAAATATGAACTTATGGAAGCATCAAAATATTTGAACCCATTTTCAACACATCCAAATTTGTTGAAAGTGGATTCTACATCCAAAAAATTCCTCTTTCTAATTAAATCTCAAAATCTATTCTAAATCATTGAGCTCGACTTAACATTAAAATGTTGAGTATGGGTTTAAATTATAAATTCAAAATTCAAAATCAATAGAAATCTGATTCAAGTTTATTTTCAACATTGCGGTCTCTTGTTCAACGATAATTTTAGTTTCAGTCTCAGTTTAGTTTTCAATTGATAGAAATGGCAGCGTCGAAATATATGTTTACCTTTCCCATGATTGACTGGATCAGCCGCCTTCCTCGCTTCACCTTAATCATTTTGGATGAGGTTTTGAGGGGGCGAGGATTACCTATGAGTGCACTCCCCTCACCACTATTAGTAAGAGCATTGTGACCGGGCATAAGCTAGTCATTCAGATTGATATGCCATCGGACTCTGATATTATCTCACTGAAGAGGAAGGTAGTGGTGGTTCACTCTGATTCGATTAGTACTAGTCTGCGTGCCGGTCTTCTGTTGTTTCTCATTTTGCCCTAGTGAGGGCTAGCACCCACTCATTAGCACCTTCCAAAGGAAAGGCTCCCCTTATCCCAGGGATTGTCTCCCTGCCTTTGAGGTTGGGTTTAGTTCTTACTCTGCTCGCCCCACCAAGACTTAGAGGAGGAACAAAAATTACATGATAAAGTGATACAATACTCATGTCACCAGGGAGATAGAGGAAGTTACATGGCCATTTGTAGATGAGTTGCCCACTTTGATTTCTTTACTGGTTACAACATACCCATTCCATCCTCTCTCTGGGTCTAATAAAGAGGATGCCAGGAGGATCCCTACTTCACCCCCACCAGTAGTTCGATTTCATCCACCAGTTAGTCAGAGTAGGAGGTCATATGCTGACCTCCATTCAGTTCTCGCCAGGTTGGCAGAGCCTACGGACGATCTGAGTCCAGGGCTCAATTAGACATGAGATTTGTTATCCCTCGCAACATGGGGAAGCATCTTCAATAGGAGAGGGCTAGGGAGTCCCATACTACAGTTCATATCACTAGCCAAGAGAGGCAAATATTTAGTCGTCGGTAACCTCTCACTTGATTTTCCCCGTCGGCATGCTACCCATGTGATCATTGATTATGCTTATGGGGACTACCCATCACAAGAGGAGAGCTCCTATTCTGAGAGAGTCAATGGTGTCTCCACCACACCACTCTACCTCCCATCCATCATTGCCTGTTTATGTTTTAACATTTCCAATTCTGCCAAAGGCCATGAAGGCCACATCTGGGGAGAAGAGGACTGTAGTGGAATTATTCATATACATTTCTTGGATTCATCTATCCCTACTCTCTTTTAAAAAAGAGGATAAATAAAATAGGAAATATATAAAGTATTAGCCTTGTTGGGACACTACGTAGATCCGTAGATATTCTTATTAAGGTGATCGGGTATGACATTGATGAGGGGTGTACTATCTCGAAAGATAGAAGTCATCACCCTACAATGGACGTAATCACTTGAATAAAGACTCCTAATGGGTCTATGCCAAAAATTCTTCCCTACTTTACATGAAAAAGTAAAGAAAGGTTTATTTTAAACGGTTGTTAAGTTCCTATGCCGATAGTTAATTACATCCTAAGAGATCCCTTAGGAATACTCTCGATTAAGGTAAATGATCGTTATCTTTAAAGATTTTAATAGGAAAGGACTATCAATCAATTAGTTTATTTTTGAAGATCAAATAGGATTGATCAAAGAGAGGGAGTTATTATCGAAGCCAAAGAAAGATGAGTAGGAGATGCCCACAATGCTAGGAAACCTAGAGCATCACAAACTATCATATGATTGGGCTTTACATTTTTAAAATTGATTTAATTTATTTGGTTGAATTTTTCATTAGATATTTAGGGCTTATGATTCCATAATGCAAGATTATGAAAATGCCTAAGAGGTGAGGATTTAAGTTTATGGCCCACAAAGGGGAGAAGCAATCTCAAAACTAAATCTAGGGAGCTTTGGCAGGGCCAAAAGCACAACCTAAATCTAAGTGAAAGATGGGTATTTGGTTTGCCTCCATAAGAAAAACAAAAACCCGACCACAAGCGCACGGGGTGGTCAACTAACTCCTCCTACGATTTTAAATGCATGTAGGCAAGTCATATGCTTTATGCAAGATATATGCTATTATTTATTTAGAAATAGACTAAGTCCTTAAACTCACTCCCTAAAGAGACTAGATCATGTAAGGATATGCTTCAAATGACCTAAATCTAATGCAATTCAGATTTCATTTTATTGTTATTTTTGGACAATTATTTTTCACTTAGGCTAATAAGATTCATATGCCTAATGCATGAGAAATGAAGTTATTGGCCAAAATCAGCGAGAAGGGAGGAGGTGTGTTTCCACCATGGCTCTCAAAGGTCAAGCCAAGTTTCTCTAAAAGGTGGAAGCCCTCCAATCAAGAGTGAAATAAGATGCATTTGTGCAAGATGTTATAAAAGAAGTACTCATCCAGCTAAGGGGTTGCTAATTCTTTTATCTTGAAATTTATCCTAAGCTTTGGTGAGGTTATGAGTTTTTTATTTTTAGTTTTGAATTATTATGTTTGGTAAAAGATTTATTTTTTCCTAAGAGCCTAATCCACATCTAGTCCATACATAAAGCAAGGAAGAAACTAAGAAAAATATGCCACTTAATGCACAAGCTAAACAAATCAACAAGCAATTTATAAAGTTAATCGTAAAAGAATAAGAGGCCATTGTGGTTGGGTACCATCACGCAAACCCAAAAAATAAATTAGGTAGCAAAGCTCTACCCTTATACAACCAAATTACAAATGAATTAAATACAATTAAGCAAGGAATTCATTATTATGGGGGTCTTCAAGCTTCATTTCTTAATTCTTCTTTTCTTCTTTCTTCTTTGGTTTCTTCTTTTGGATGGTTGGAAGGTGGATGGTCTAAAGGCTTCACATGGTGCATAAGATAAGATCTTATGACCAATGCTCATCCTAATCCCCATTACAATCATTCCAAAATCCTAGTTGCAAAAAAAGAAAAAAGTAAATCTAGTAACACGCAAAACAAAGGTTAGCTAAACAAACCACCAAATATCAAGCATGTATATTGGACTTATCACCCCACAGATGGGTGACTAAGTCCACCTGGCCTATTGAATTTTTCTTAGGGATATAAACACCTGCACATAAAAAGCATTTATATTTTTATTACATCTCCCCTTAAGCACAATCCCTTGCAGAAAATAATGGTTAGACTAAAATCATCCTACCATTCATTCTATGCACATACATCATAATATCCAGTCTAAAACATATATCATAAAATAAAAGCAAGCATCAAACCATACACCACCCTAACCTAAAGTTAGAAGTGGTGACTTAGCCTAATGTGTGTGCTTTGGAGGTTTGTGTGGTATGCTTAGCTATGGCTTTAAGTTAGAATTTTCTAAATGTGAAATATGTTCAACTTAGAGGAGGGTTTCATTTAAGTGATTTAATTGTTTTGGGTTGATTTTAATTCATGTTTTGATTAGGTTCAAGTGAATCCTACAATTAATTACTAAGTTATAAAGAGAGGAAAAGAGAAGAAAACTTCTCTTTCCTTCTCTAACTTAAGTAATTTCTAAAGTGGATTTATATTTTTAGTTTTATTAAGTGAATGTTTTAATTAAGTGTTTTAATTAATCCTAAGTTTAGATGAATTGTAAATAGACCTATTCAAAAATAAAGGCATTTTAAGATTAATTAAAATGAACCAAATTCACAAAATATACTTCAGTTTATTTCTTTCCTAATATGTATAACATGCATATGAATGAGTCCTAAGCATATCTATACACACAAATGAGAATGTTTAACATACTTTATTATGCATGCTAAGTGATTCATTTAAGAAATTTGAAAGTTTATGATGCATTATTTTCGTTAAGTAAAAAAGGGATTTATTATCTAATTTTCACATGCACACATGAAAGTTAGAAAGGCATGAGTACAACGCCATTGTTAACCAGAGGTGTAAGGTACAAGACCTACTTAGGGCTACTTAAAGCCTCGTAATCTCAGGGTTGTCCAGACTAATATACCATTTTCCTTAAATATAAACATGTGTTCAAAAGAAATGAATGGAAAAATTTGTATTAGTTTATTCATTTTGTTTATGCAATTTATATGTACAAGCATAAGTATCCTTCTTAAGTGATAGTATAGGAATGAATAGGATATGGAATTAGGCAAGTGTTAGGTTCTTTTCAAATGAACCACACACCTTGCCAAATCCTATTCAAAACTATACTAAAAGAGAAGAGGAAGAAAACCTACACTAAGCACATCCTTATATCTTACTCACATGCAAGCTTATAATTAAGATATAAGTAACACACTTTAGTTTTTATGATTGATTTGTATGTTTTGAAAATAATTTGAATTTAATAGTGATAATAGCCACTCATATTCTTACTTTAGCCAACACATGCAATTTTTACATAAAGTAAACATTTTCATTTTAAATTTAATTTTTGGAAAGCATGGATGCATGAAACCATATGACACACATATTTAGCATATTGGGGAAGAATTAAAGCAATGAAAGCATGTAAACACATTCACTTTAATTAAATCCAAGACAATCTTATGAAATAAGAAAGCTTAAAGTAAATCAAAGTTTATTTAATATGATTTTTATTTGATTTTTATTTGATTTAATTTTGAAAATGTGGATTGAGTTTGTTGTTCCTAACTCATTCTCACATGTGTTTGACATTTTTGTTTAATTTTTAGATGATTAGATTCACTTTATATTTTGATTAGGTTAAGGTATGAATTAAACATGTTAATTAACCCTTACATACACCACCTTAGCATAGTTAACCAAATAATTATGAGCCAATGAGATGACATAAAATCTCATAAGGAATTTAAATTTGCAAATGTAGGAAGAAAAGGGCCTAATGCAATTTGGCTCATGATTAATGGTTAATTAAGCTAAGGGATTTAACTTAAGTAATTTCAAAACACCCGTCACACATGTGATTTGAGTTTTGATTTTCTTAGTTGAACTTAGGCTCTTGAACACTTAAGTCAATGCGTGGAAAGTGTGTTTGATGGACGAGGGGTAGAGCGGTGTGGTGAAGACACTACCCACTCTCTATGAATAGCTATCCACTTATGATGATTGGTCCCAGTAAGTAAGATGTTGTCGGTATGGTTGGCATGGGTAGCTCATCGAGCTGGAAAATCAACAACTATGGAAGCTGCAGACTGCCTACTGAACCTCCGCATCTCCCTAATGGTAATGTGAGCAGATGTATGGGCCTCTTTGGCCCTCTCCTGATGGATATTATTCCTCACACTATGGGGGATAATAGATCTCAGATCAAATTGAGCTCCGGACTCTGAACGTCCGTAAGCTCTGCCTACCTAGCACAAGACTGATCGGAGGCTGACGTACAACCTCTTACTCTGAGTAACTCATGGTTGATATTGTACCACTGGTGGAGGTGATGTGCAAATCCTTTGAACATCCTCTCTGTCTAACCCAGAGAGAGGATGAAACTAGTTCTTTGTAACTTGGTGGTAAAAAAAGAAACTCCTCAGCAATGAGCAGTGCCTTCATCTCTCTCAAATCCTAGTGTGATCTGATCATGCTATTCCTATGTCCTGGATGGGAGGAGTGAGAGCTGACCCTTAAAAAGTAGGGAGACAATCCACGAGATCGGGAGCCTTAGAGGGAGTCTTGAGAGGGGTGTGCCCCTCCTGGGGTAGCACGAGAAACCACAAGGTGTCTTGATTGGGTGGCACTACTAGATCTTGTCATGGGTGGGTGCCAATACTTTCCTCTTAAATGAGGAGATGTCGAATCGAAGGTACATCTGGATGACACAGTCACCGTGGTCCCTGATTATCATGAGGGGAGTGCCCTCACATGTGATCCTGACTCCCTCAAATCCCCTACCGAAATGGATAAGGTGTGTATGATCCAATCGGGGGAAGTTAGCCTAGTCCAAAGCCAAATCCATGCCATGAGGGAAATTGAAAACAAATTTTTGTGAGCTTGCCATTTCAGATCAATTGTAAAGACTGAAAAACTGAACTATAGCTGTACTATACTGATGGTGAGAATCTACAATAAGAAATGAGTTTGGATCAGATTTCTATCTTTGTTGACTTTTTAAATTTTTAATTGAAAATTTGAACACACATCCAACATCTTGGAAGTGTTAAGTGGGGTTCAAATAGATTTGAGAAGATTTAGAAATTTTATTGAAAGAGGAATTTTGAGTATGAATCCAACTTCAACAAATTTGGGTATGTTGAATGATGGATTCAAATATTTTGAGAAGGATGCTTCCATAGGTTCATGTTTGTTTGAATTTAGAGATTTTGATTAAGGGACCATTTCCTTTAACAAATTTGGGTATGTTAAGGTAAGGGTCAATTGATTTTATTTTTGATTGATGATTTTGGAATTTTACTTAGAAAATTTGGGTATGCTAAGTGAAGTGTTTGAAAATATTTTTTTTTTGTGAATTGTTGTTTGATTTTGAAAATTGGGATTCCAACTTAGCAAATTTAGGTATGCTAAGTGAAGAACCCAAGTGTGTTTTGTTTGATTTTTAAAAATTGGATTCATAGAAAATTTGGGTATGCTAAGAAAATCCTAAGGTGTTTCATTTGCTTTTGGATGTTTGATTTTTGAAAAAGTAGGATCCTTAGTTGGGTATGCTAATGAAATCCTAATGTGTTTCATTTTTTGTTTTGATTTGTTTTTTATTGAAAGTGGAGACTTTACTTTTGCAAATATGGTATGCTAAAGATGAAGTTCCACTTAATTTTGTGAAGTAGAAATTTCACTTAGGAAATTTGAATATGCTAAATGAAATTCCAAAAGATGTGTTCCAAAATTCTTGTGTTTTGGTTTTGAAAATGGAAACTTCTCCTTAGAAAATTTGGTATGCTAAAGAATGACGTTCCAAAATGTGTTTGAAAATTTTTGTTTTTGGATTTGGAGACTTCACTTAGCAAATTTGAGTATGCTAAAATGAAGTTCCAAATGTCTTTGAAAATTTTTTATTTTGAATTTGGAGACTTTACTTAACAAATTTTAGTATGCTAAATGAGGTTCCAAATGTGTTTGAAATTTTTTTGATTTTGGATTTGAAGACTTTACTTAGCAAATTTGAGTATGATAAATGAAGTTCCAAAATGTGTTTGAAAATTTGGTTTTTGAATTTGGAGACTTCACTTAGCAAATTAGAGTATGCTAAATGAAGTTTTCTAAAATGTGTTTGAAAATTTGGTTATTGAATTTGGAGATTTCACTTAGCAAATATGAGTATGCTAAATGAAATTCCAAAATGTGTTTGGAAAATTTTTTGATTTTGGATTTGGAGACTTCACTTAGAAAATTTGAGTATGCTAAATGAAGTTCCAAATGTGTTTGAAAATTTTAGATTTTGGAATTTGGAGACTCCACTTAGCAAGTTGAGTATGCTAAATGAAGTTCCAAATGTGTTTGAAAATTTTTGATTTTGGATTTGGAGAATTCACTTAACAAATTTGAGTATGTTAAATGAAGTTCTAAAATTTGTTTGAAAATTTTTGATTTTGGATTTGGAGACTTCACTTAGCAAATTTGAATATGCTAAATGAAGTTCCAAAATGTGTTTGAAAATTTTTGATTTTGGATTTGGAGACTTCACTTAGCAAATTTGAATATACTAAATGAAGTTCCAAAATGTGTTTGAATTTTGAAGATATGATTGTTAAGTTTCAATTTTTTGAAAGAGGACTTCCATTCAACAAATTGGGTATGCAAGAATGGAGATCAATCTTATTTTTAAAATGTAAAAATTTTGTTTTGTGTGTGATTATTGCTTTTATTTTAAAGAGGGAATTCCAACTTAATCATATATGGGATATGTTTAAGTGGGATTTCCAAATAATATCATTTTTAGTTTGGAATGAAATCTTCATTCAATAAATTTGAGTATATTAAATGAAGATGTTCATATGTGCTTTTAAAAAATTTAATTATGTTTGAAAATGAAACTTCCAATTAATAGCTGTGAGTGTGTTGAATGGAAAGGTTCATGTGTGCTTTTTGAAAGCTTTATTTTTGATTTTGACTTTTAGAAGGATGATTGTTCAGTTTATTTTGAAAATGAAATCTTCATCAAAATGAATTGAAAGAATATGTTCATTTGTGCTTTTTGGAAAAGTTTGTTACTATTATTTTTTTGAAAATTTTTATATATAACAATTATGAAAATTTTTAAATCAGGGTGATTTAAGAAAATTTTGTGGAAAATATTTTATTATGTGCATTTTTTGAAAGAGTGTTTTTTTTGAAAGGCAAGATTTTTAAGAAAAATTTATTTTGTCTTTATTATTTTAGAATGAACCTTTCCTTATCATAAAAAATGATAAGGAGGAAGTCTTTAAGTGTTTTCTTTTTATTTAAATCTTTTTACTTGTACCCATTGGAGAACCTAATGGGGGTTTTAAGACAACACAGAGTGAGGTCCTAAAATCTAAAGATGTTGCCTAACTCAACTCAAGGATGAAATAAGCTATAGTGCCAATGGAAAGAAAGATAGTCTCAGATTCATACCAAAGTACAAACTTACTATCGATACTTGAAGACAATGATCATTTACTAAAGTTGGAGAGATGTACCATCCCTAGCTGAAGTCACTAGAAAAATCTGTGGTGAAATTATTCTTATACATTTCTTGCCTTCATCTATCCCTACTCCCTTTCAAAAAAGAAGATAAATGAAAATAGGAAATATATAAAAATATTCACCTTGTTGGGACACCACGTAGATCTACAGATGTTCTTATCAAGGTGATCGAGTATGACATTGAGGAGAGGTGTACTATCTCAAAAGGCAGAAGTCACCACCCTATAATGGACCTAATCACCCAAATAAGGACTCCTAAGGATAATGGGTCTACATATATACCAAAGATTCTTCCCCTACTTTACGTGGAAAAGTAAAGCAAGGTTTATTTTAAACCAGGTTCATTAAGATCCCTACAGGGGTAATCTCCCATAGTTAATTACATCCTAAGAGACGGGATCCATTAAGAATACTCTCGATTAAGATAAATGATCATTGTATTCAAAGATTTCAATAGGAAAGGACTATAATCGATTAGTTTATTTTTGAAGATTAAATAGGATTGATCAAAGAGAGGGAGTTATTATCGAAACCAAAGAAAGATGAGTAGGAGATGCCCACGATGCTAGGAAACTTAGCAAACATCTTAAACTATCATATGATTGGTCTTTACATTTTGAAATTGATTTAATTTATTTTGAGTTGAATTTTTCATTAGAAATTTATGGCTTATGATTCCATAACACAAGATTATGGAAATGCCTAAGAGGTGAGGATTTAAGCTTTTGGCCCACAAAGGGGAGAAGCAACCTCAAAACCTAAATCTAGAGAGCTTTGGTGAGGGCCGAAAGCACAACCTAAATCTAAGGCAAAAGATGGGTATTTGGTTTGCCTCCATAAGATAGGACAAGCCACCCGACTGCTTGGAGTTACAACCTGGGGTGACTGCCAACTAACTCCTCCTATGATTTTAAATTCATGTAGGCAAGTCATGCTTTATGCAAGATAGCTATTTATTTAGAAAGAGACTAAGTCCTTAAACTCACTCCCTAAAGAGACTAGATCATGACACATGCTAAATCTAATTTATATTTCATTTTATTGTTATTTTGGACAATTATTTTTGACTTAGGCTAATAAGATTCATATATATGCATGAAATGAAGTTATTGGCCAAAATCGGTGAGGAGGAGGACCATGGATCTCAAAAGTCAAGCCAAGTTTCTCTGGCAAAGGTGGATGCCCCCCAATTAAGAGTGAAACAAGATGCATTTGTGCATGATGTTATAAAAGAAGTACTCATCCAGTTAAGGAGTTGCTAATTCTTTTATCTTGAAATTTAGCCTAAACTTTAGGTGAGGTTATGAGTTCTTTATTTTTAGTTTTGAATTGTTATGTTTGGTAAAAGATTTATTTTTCCCTAAGAGCCTAATCTACATCCAGACTATACATAAAGCAAGGAAGAAACTAAAAAAAATATGACACTTAATGCACAAGCTAAACAAATCAATAATCAATTTATAAAGCTAATCACTAAAGAATAAGAGGCCATTATGGTCGGGTACCACCGCACAAACCTAAAAAATAAATTGGGTAGCCGAGCTCTACCCTTATACAACCTGGCTTACAAATGAATTAAATATAATTAAGTAAGGAATTCATTATTATTGAGATCTTCAAGCTTCATTTCTTCATTCTGCTTTTCTTCTTTCTTTTCTTCTTTCTTCTTTGGTTCTTTCTTTTGGATGGTTGGAAGGTGGATGCTCCAAAGGCTTCACATGGTGCATAAGATGAGATCTTATGACCAATGCTCATCCTAATCCCCATAACAATCATTCCAAAATCCTTATTGTAAAGTTTACATGAAAATGAAAAAGTAAATCTAGCTAACACCTGTAAAACAAAGGTTAGCTAAACAAACCACCAAATCCCAAGTATATATATTGGGCTTATCACCCCACACATGGATGACTAAGTCTACTTGGCCTATTGAATTATGCTTAGGGGTATAAGCACTTGCACATCAAAAGCATTTATATTTTTATTACAACACTCTTAAGCACAATCCTTTGCATAAAAAAATGGTTAGACTAAGATCATCCTAGCATTCATTCTACACACATACATCCTAACATCCAATGTAAAACATATATCATAAAGCAAAAGCAAGCATCAAACCATACACCACCCTAATCTAAAGCTAGAAGTTGTGAACTTGTGTGTGCTTTGGAGGTTTGTGTGGTATGCTTCTTTGCTTTTAAAATTTTCTAAAATTGAAATATGTTCAACTTAGATAAGGGTTTCATTTAAGTGATTTAGTTATTTTGGGTTGATTTTATTTCATATTTTGATTAGGTTCAAGTGAATCCTGCAATTAATTACTAAGTTATGAAGAGAGGGAAAGAGAAGAAAACTTCTATTTCCTTCCCTAACCTAAGTAATTTATAAAGTGGATTCATGTTTTTAGTTTTATTTAGTTAATATTTTAATTAATTAATCCTAAGTTTAGATGAACTCTAAACAAACCTATTCAAAAAGAAATGTATTTTAAGATTAAATAAAATGAACCAAATTCACAAACATACATCACTTTATTTATTTCCCAACATGTATAACATGTGAATGAGTCCTAAGCATATTTATACACAAATGAGAATGTTTTTTTGATGCATGCTAATGATTCATTTAAGGAATTTGAAAGTTTATGATGCATGATTTTAATAGAAAAGTTTCTTATCTAATTTTTTACATGACATGAAGTTAGAAAGGATAATGAGTACAATGCCATTGTTAACAGAGGTGTAAGACAAGACTTTAGAAATGAACCACCACCTTTAGACTAATATACCACTTTCAAAATACAAACTTAAAAGAAATGAATGGAAAAGAAAGAATGCAAAAAATTGTATTAGTTTATTCATTTTGTTTATGCAATTTATATATACAAGCATAAGTATCCTTCTTAAGTGATAGTATAGGAATAGATTAATTAAAGTGTTAGGTCCTTTTCAAATGAACCACACACTTGCCAAATCTATTCAAAACTATACTAAAAAGGAAGAAAACCTACACTAAGCACATCCTTATATCTTACTCACATGCAAGCAATTGATATAAGTAACTTTCAATTTTGATGATTGATTCATATGTGTTGAAAATAATTTAAATTTAATAGTGATATTAGCCACTCATATTCTTACTTTATCCAACACATGCAATTTTGACATAAAGTAAATATTTTCATTTTAAATTTAATTTTTGAAAAGCATGGATGTATGAAACCATATGACAAACATATTTAGCATGTTGGGGAAGAATTAAAGCAATGAAAGCATGTAAACACATTCACTTTAATTAAATCCCAAAGACAATCTTATGAAATAAGAAAACTTAAAGTAAATCAAAGTTTATTTAATATGATTTTTATTTGATTTAATTTTGAAAATGTGGATTGAGTTTGTTGTTCCTAACTCATTCCCACATGTGTTTGACATTTTTGTTTAATTTTTAGATGATTAGATTCATTTTATATTTTGATTAGGTTATGGTATGAATTAAACATGTTAATTAACCTTACCTACACCACCTTTGCATAGTTAACCAAATAATTATGAGCCAATGAGATGACATAAAATCTCACAAGGAATTTAAATTTGCAATGCACCTAGGAAGAAAAGGGCCTAATGAAATTTGGCTCATGATTAATGGTTAATTAAGCTAAGGGGTTTAACTTAAGTGATTTCAAAACACCTATCACACATGTGATTTGAGTTTTGATTTTCTTAATTGAACTTAGGCTCTTAAACACCTAAGAATCTACCCAAAGTAGATTAATTAAGTTTTGAAAGTTTTTAGAATTTTAAAAATTAATTAATAGGGTAATTAGTGAATTTACCCTTAATTAAAAGAAGATTAGGAAAGAAAAAGGGGGCTTAGGGGAATAGTTTAGGGGAAATACCCAAAAATTATTCACTGGATCAAACCTTAATCAACTTCAAGAAGGGATTAAACACTAGTCAAACCCTTAATTATTCTTAATTACACTGAGGGGGTGATTAGGAAATAAATTTACAATTCCCCCAATTAAGCCACCAATAAATCCCAAGAAAATTAGAGGAGGCAGAAGTCATCCCCCAAAATATACTCAAGAAGTTTGAGATCAATCAATGGGTTAATTAGGGAGTAATTAGCAAAATAAAATTTCAATAAAAGGTAAAGAGAAAGATACAATTCAAAATCCATTAAAACCAATTCTAGAATATTCTAGATTGAATTATCTTTCAGTGGCAATTTACCTCATATTTTTCTGATTTTTCTTTAAAGAGATATGAATTTTTAAAGCTTAGAGGATTAATTAGAATTAATTAAAATCTAATTAAATCCCTTAATCTCAACATGACACATGGCGACAGAGTCAAATGCACTTTCCACGTGTTGACCAGGGAGTGATCACTTAAATGTCCCCTCACGGTATGTGTGGCGGCGGCGGTATGCAGTTTGATATTCACTTTGGGTCAAGTGAGCCTTTGGACAAATGGCTTGGTCAAAGTTTGATTTGAGTTTGATTGAACTTGTATATGGACTTATGATTGAAATATAAATCCATTTGATGGTTTGAAGTCAAATGTGTTTTGATTCATTTGACAATTTCATATTCAAAGGAAGAATATCAATGGGTTTGGGGTTTAATTTTTGAATTGGATTTTGGTTAAGTGATTGAAGCTTGTATTTATATTTGGATTCATGATTGTAGGGTTGATTGAATCATGAAGGAAAATTAAGAGTTTGGCTTGATTTGAAGTTGATTTGGCCAAGTTCAAGATTTTGACTTGAAAGGCTTTGGTTGGATTTTAAATGGATTTGAGTTTGATTTTGAATGTTTGAATTTATATTTCATTTATATATGTGAATATAAATGAGAGTATAAATGAGTCATGAGAAAATTTCATGAATTTGGAATGATTTGATCAGGATCTAGGCAAAGTCCATTAAAAGGGAATTTAAAGGACTTAAGAAATTTTTGGAGTTTGAAGCTTGATTTTTTGAATTTGGTTTGATTGATTTATATTTATATTTCATTTTTATTTATGAATATAAATGAGAATATAAATTAATTATGAGAAAATCCTATGAATTTGAATTGATTTGAAAATGATTTAGGCTAAGTCCTTAAAAGAGAAATTAAGGATTTACGAAGGATTTTAAATTTGGAATTTAATTTTTGGATTTAATTTGATTTATTTGTATTTGTATTATATATATATATATATATATATAAATATAAATGAGAATATAAACAAGTTATGAGAAAATATCATGATTTTGAATTGATTTGGATTTGATTTTGGATAAGTCCTTAAGAAGGAAATTAAGGGACTTAGGAAATTTCATGAATTGATTTTGAATTTTAAGTTTAGTTTGATTGGTTCAAATTTATATTTCATTTATATATGTGAATATAAATGAGAATATAAATGAATTATGAGAAAATCTCATGAGTTTAAATTGGTTTGATCATGATTTAGGCTAAGTCCTTAAGAAGGAATTAAAGACTTAGAAAAGATTTTGAATTTGGCAAGCCACCTGACTGCTTGGACTTACAACCACCTAGGGGTGGCTGAGGACGAGGTGGTGTGAGCCATGGAGGCTGCTTGGTAAAAGCTTGATTTGAGTTTTATTGAACTTGTATATGAACTTATGATTGAAATATAAATCCATTTGCAAGTGGTTTGAAGTCAGATGGGTTTTGATTCATTTGACAATTTCATATTCAAAGGAAGAATATGAATGGGTTTGGGGTTTGATTTTTTGGATTGGTTGGTTAAGTGATTGAAGCTTTATTTATATTTGGATTCATGATTGTAGTTGAATCATGAAGAAAATTAAGAGTTTGGCTTGATTTGAAGTTGATTTGGCTAAGTTCAAGATTTTGACTTGAAAGGCTTAGGTTGGATTTTGAATGGATTTGAGTTTGATTTTTGGAATTGGTTTTAATTGTTTAAATTTATAGTTAATTTATATATATGAAAATAAATGAGAATATAAATGGGTTTCAGCATCTCTAGTTCTGCCAAAGGCCTTGAAGGCCACATCTAGGGAGAAGAGGACTGTGGTGGAATTATTCTTATACATTTCTTGCCTTCATCTATCTCTACTCCCTTTCAGAAAAGAGGATAAATGAAAACATGAAAGAAATGCATAAGAATAATTTGACCATAGTCCTCTTCTCCCCAGAGTTTAAAATTCTAAATTTGGTTTCAATCATGGATTTCAATTACATGGAGTTGAATTGAGTTTGGAGAAAATAAAATAAGATTGATTTGGAGTTTGACTTGAAAGAAGAAAGGTGAGGAGTGGTTCAAGCTAAGGGTAGACAAATTTTTCTAAAACCCCTAAGGCATGACCTATTCTTATGGCTAGCTCTTCTAAGTCTCTAGGACTAAGTTGAGTGTCCACCTAATTACTAGATGTATCTTAAGACTAAGGAACTCTTAAAGTTTAAGAGAAGTCCTATTTCTAAGTTGGAGGGGTTGAGAGCTCATTCTAAAAATGAGGTCAACAAGGACCCTATTGGTGATTATGCTATGGCCAATGGATCCCATTCCATCTAAACATCCTACTATGGCGAGGCCGAGCTCTCTACTCGACCTTATGCCCCAGTTGTGGTGTGAAAAGAATGGTGAACCCGAAACATAGTGGTTGTCCCTTCACCATCACCACTACAGTAGGACATGGAGATGGTTACAGTAGTTGTAGAGGGAGAAGGTGACAACCTAGTTGCACCTATGATTATATAACCTCATAGGAGTGTCACCCCATATAGAGTCAATGATAGTTAGGAGTGCATATCTTTCAGCAAGTACATACCTCACAGGGTTGATTCTCTAGTAGCAGGGGAGGTTCAGTGCCTCATAGTACATGATGTTGATCCCACCACCAGTCAGCCAAAGTCATTTGTGCCAGTCTAACAGATCGTTCTCTTGATGACATAGTAGCTCATTATTTCATGGAGAAGAAGAAGATCCTAGGATATGGGATGAGGAGAAGATCATCTTTGATCTAAATGAAGATGATTTATTAGGAGACTCAGCAGGGGTTTGCATGGTAGATACCAGGGGATCCCTCCTTAGAGTGCAGCAGACTATGGTAGGTGTCGAGGATGAGCAAGAAGACACACCACCCAACACCTGCATAAAGTAAAAGATAAAAAAGATGATAAGATGGAGAAGAGGTTTGAGGATGTCATTGCTACAAAGCAAGCCCCAATAGTTCATCCTACCACAACTAGTAGTGAGTTGGTGCATGTCTTTGGACCCTTAGAGCAAGGTAGCACCAACATGTATAGGAAAGTAGTGGATAGTTCCTCCATACAAGAAAAAGATATCAAGTCCATGGTTGAGTGGTGAAGGAAGTGTTGGCTCAAGCAGGAGGATCATCGGTTCAGAGGGGTAGAGGAATTTGATGCAATCCAATATCCTAAGGGTTTTGTGCCACCTTCCTTCAAGTTTTGATGGCAGTGAGAACTCGAGGCAGTACATCACTCATTTCAGAGCTAGTTGTTACAAACTTAATGGAAATGATGCTTTACTCTTTCATCTCTTCGTCAATAGCCTAGCAGGGATAGCTTTTGATTGGTATGTTGAACTTTCCAATTATTCAGTAAAAGCTTTTCCTGAGTTGGAGCAACTCTTTATCATGAGGTTTGCTGGAGCTCAGCAAAGGGTCACTGTTGGCGATCTCATTGTGGTTCAACAAAATCTTGGTGAGTCCCTCATAGATCACATTCTCAGATGATGTAATTTTAGTATGAAATATGAACCACAGCTGTTTCAACAACACGCCATTGAGATTCTACTTAAGAATGTCCATTGCTTGGTCATGCTTAAAGGTTTCATGATCAAAACCTTTGAGAAGTTAATCAACAAGGTGGCTAGCTTGCATGGAGAATAAAAGTTACCTTCTAGATGTACCAACAAAGCGTGGAAGGTATATGAGAAGAAGCCTGTAGTAGTGATAGTGGATGGAAACAACCGAGAAGTTTGAGAGACCATGCTCCCACTCACTTCCACCTCTCTACCACCACAGGCCCTCACCATAGCATCCTCCATGGCCTACACCACCTCCTCAACACATCATTAGCGGCGGTACATACTCACCTCTTCTCTTTGGATAATAAGCCTTATTCATTTAAGGAAGATCTTTAAGAATCTCTTAAAGAAGCTTTTTAGCTACCCAAGCCTAGGAGAGGAGGAAGTGGGCAAAAGACGATCCTAACTTTTCCCTACCATCTTTGGGTTATATTTTTGGAGGATTGCTTTTACATTTAAGGGTGGCTTGAACATACCTTCAAGATCGAAATACCTTGTGGAACAACCATCCAGTTCCATTAGGGTAATCCTTGGGGATACTTATGATCCTTTTAAAACCAAAGAAGGTTGGGATATCTCTTTATCCAAAACCTCTAAAAAGATTATTCAGAAAATCAAGAAACTTTTTTTGTAGGTGCCTAAGTTAGCTCAAACCTCTAACATCAAGAAGGTTTGCAAGTTGCCAGTGTCAACTCAATGAAAGGGGGAGCTCTGCAGCAGTAGTAATATTAGCAACATGTGCTAGCTTGGGATAGACTAGTAGGGCAACCCGAGACCTCTAGTCCACCATTGCAGCTACCACATCTATCATCGCTACTTTAGCTAGTTCTTCTTCTTCTAGTAGACATCTTGTATCAGTGGATGAGGGCATCAAATCCCTCTCCCCTCTTACTTTATTTCTACTTTGTACCTCCTATCAAATCCAAAAAATTGAATAATAAAGCTAGCTTGAATTACATCTATCTATTCTTAATAACTCTTCAAGTCTAAACAATAACTATAACAATTTCAATCTTCCTCTTTTGATTCAGAGTTAGATTTTCCTACTCTAAATACTATGGGTTTGCCTCTTGAGATAGACTTGGAATAATCCGATTCCAAGGGTCCCATAGGAGAAGCTGTAGGTGAGCCTGATGTGCAGGTATAACCTTCCATTACCCTGCCATAAGAGATCACCGAAGTCAACCTCTATAGTGGCAAGGTTCTACCTCCTAGGGCAGCACCTCAAGATAGAAGATAACAAGTCATTGGTTTAGAGGATCGAGAAGCCCCTCCACAGGATGCTCCACCCTTGGATATGCTTATAGAGGACCAGACCAAGGTGGACTACAATGTCCTCTCTCACCTAAGAAAGTTTCCATCTAAGTGAAGCATATACAATGCCCTTGTTTTATCCAAAGAGATAAGGAATCATTAATCAAGGCTCTCCTTGATCCTGAGATATGCTTAGCTCAGTTGACCACTATTGACAAGGAGGCACATTATTCCAGAGAAGCTCAGAGGATTACCTTCACAGATGAAGACCTTCTTTTGGAGGACTTGGAGCACAACCGTCCCCTCTACATTACAATTGACATGGGCAGATTTAGACTTGCCAGAGTTCTCATCAATCCAGGTGCATTGGTGAACATTATAAGTCTAAATACCTTGCCTTATTTAAGGATCATATCTTTACACTCCGAGGAGATCAGATTATGTTAAGAGAATTCAACGAACAAAGCAAGCGGGATTTGGGTTCCATAGTGTTACCTTTGGAGATAGGTGACTGAAAGACTGAAGCCAAGTTTTACATCATTGATTTGAATACTTCGTTCATCGCTTTGCTCGGTAGGTCATGGATACATCAGAACAAGATAATTCCATCCTCCCTCCATCAGTGCATTAAGTTCAAAAAGGATGTGATTAAATACTGTGTTAAAGAAGATATATAGACATTTTCAATTAGAGAGGTTGAGATATATGAGGATGCGACCTACTATCTTCCTCAAAACACCCTTTCTCATGAACTAGGACAAAACTCAAATTCAAAAGAAAATGAAAATGAAGAAAAATTGAAAGCAAAAGAAAAGAAAAGAAAAATGAAAATCCAAGTGAACAAGAAAGGGAACTTGAAGAAGAAATAGAGCTGCATATCACATTCCATCGACAGTTCATTCCATTATATGGACATGTGGGTAGGATGACTCGACCTCCACTAGGTAGAGGTAGAGGTAGAAATAGAGGCTTTAGAGGAAGACCCCTGGTTGGCCATCACCAACATGGGTTTCTCAGGAGTTCATATTCACATAGACTTGGAATCTATTCGAGGATGAGTCTAATGTGATTAAGCCAACCCCGGTGGGTTTCATTGGAGGTGACACTCGAGCAGAAAATGAAGGACAAAGCAAAGTATTCGAATCAGATGCATGTAAAACTATTAGACAACAGTTGGGAACCTTAGCTCTAACCTCACTTTCTCTCCAAAAAGTTAAAGGTTTGATAGTTAAGGAAGCCCCTAAGTCTTCCAATGATATGAAGTTGAAGAGATTCTTTTTAGGATCATCCTCCTCAAGTCCTAAAGTTGATGTAGAACTTGAGGAGAATTCATACAAAGAATTAAAGAATTTGTCATTTGACTTTTACTCGCCTTGTGTTCATAATCTTATACAAAAAGGTTTGGTCCTCTCATACATGGTCCAGGCATAGGTTAGAGTATTTTGAGATGCTGTGGAATACAGGGAGGAAACATAATCAAGAGCAGGACTAGGATTCAGGATAGTGGGTCCAGTCGATGATGATGATTATTGGTTAGTTGCTACCAATCATTTGAAGTCTGATAGGTTCTTTTCACACAACAACAACACTTATGAGAATGTGTATTTAGAAACCTCAGATGATCCAGATGATCACCAAATCAAAGATGTATCATCAGAATTTGAAGAGGAGATTCATTCAATAATTGACAAGCTTAAAGAAATCAACCTCGGATGGAAAAAATCAGACATACATCGTTCTTTGAATGAAGAAAAACCAATGACTTAGTTAGGCTATTAACTAAGTTTAAAGACTGTTTTGCATGAAGTTATGAAGAGATGCGGATTATCTCTAAATAGTCCTAGCAATAGATCCTAACACTAACCCTATCAAGCAAGCTCCTAGACGCATGCAATTAGAAATCGAACAATAGGTCATTTCTGAAGTTAAGAAATAGATTGATGCTGGTTTCATCAGGGAAGAAAAATATCCTACCTGCTTAGCCAGTGTCATCCTAGTTAAAAAGAAGAATGACCAAATTCCCATATGTGTTGATTTAAGGGACTTAAATAAGGCATGTCCTAAAGATGAGTTTCCTCTTCATATACTAGAATTAATGGTGGACATCACCTCATCTCATGTAGTTTTCTCTTTTATGGATGGGTCATCTGGCTTCAACCAAATCAAGATGGCCCCCAAGGATGAAAGAAACACTACTTTTCAAACCCCGATCAGAATCTATTATTATAGGGGCGTGCCTTTTGGCCTTAAAAATGCTGGTGCTACATACCAATGGGCCATGACATAAATCTTCAACGAACTCATCCATCATCAGGTTGAGTGCTATGTTGATGATCTAGTAGTCAAGAGTAGAGAAAAGGAAGACCATCTCTTTGACTTGAGAATAGTTTTCAAATGGTTAAGACAATATAACATCAAAATGAATCCCCTGAAGGGTGCATTCGAAGTAGCTTCAAGAAAATTCCTTGGGTTTATTGTCTGACACTGGGGAATAGAAATAGATCCAAAATAGATCAAAGCTATCTTAGAAATGCTACCTCCTAAGAGTTTAACTCAACTCAGATCTATCCAAGGATGGTTGACATATCTAAGATGCTTTATTTCCAACTTATCTGGGAGATGCAAGAATTCTCAACACTTGTCAAAAAGGATGCCATGTTCAAGTGGGATGATAAGTGCTAGCATGCCTTTGAAGATATCAAGTAGTATTTGGTGAAGCTGCTAGTTCTAGCAACCCCTATCCCGAGCAGGCCACTCATCCTCTACATTGCTGCATTGGATGACTCTCTTGGTGCTTTGTTGGCCCAAGCCAATGATGAAGGGAATGAGAGTGCTCTCTACTACTGACCATCGATTCTGCTAACTACCCTCCTATTGAGAAACATTGGCTGGCTTTGATCTTCACATCCCAAAAGCTATGAAATTATATGCTTTCTCATTAGGTGAACTTGATTTCCAGAACCAATTCACTGTAGTATCTCATGACATGACCAATGCTATCCAGACATTTGGCATGATGGTCCTTGATCCTCTCGCAGTTTGATATCACATTCATACCCCTCAGTGCAGTAAAAGAACAAGCACTAGCAAATTTCTTAGACACCCACTTCTTGATTCTGCTTGTGATGATCTCCCTGATGAACAAATCATGAAATTAGGGGAGGTTGACAACCACCGATGGGAGATGTATTTTGAAGGTGCTACTTCTTTTCATAAAGGGGGAAGCACCATGATCTACTCTTCCAGGAAAGGTAGGGGTATGAATAGTTCTCCTAACTCCAGACCATGATGTGATGAGACTCTCATACTATCTTTTCAACCCCTGCACCAAAAATGAAGCTAAGTATGAGGCTTTGATTGCCAGTCTGGAGTTAGCTATCATAATCAGTGTCAAGAGCATCAACATCTTTAGGGATTCTCAGTTAGTCATCAATTAGATTGCTAGGTCCTACAAGATTCTCAAACCCAAGCTTCATCATTACCACAAGTATACATGAAGTTGTTGGCCTAAATTCTTAAAATCACCATCTACAAGGTTCCCCAAGTAGAGAACACAGTAGCAGATGCCTTGGCTAAACTTGCCAAAGAATTGGCATGTCCGGAAGATGAGTCCATTCCAATAAAATAGATAAGTCCTATCCCTTATTGATGTTGAACTCATCGAGAGACTTTCTCTTGAAGGGGAGGTTGTCATTGCCTATAAGGACAAGGAGCTAGATTGGAGGTAACCGTTCATAGACTATTTGAACATCAGTAAACTACCTCAAGAAAAGTCATAAGCCCATCAGTTGATATAGAGAGCTCTCTCCTATGCTCTTGACTTTGATGGTCCTTTGACAAATGTATATTATTTAGTTAAACATGAATATATGGCATTGTAATCGAGGTACATTTAGGTCTATGCAAAGCACATCAATATGGTCCGAAGATGAAGGAAGATCAATAGACTAGGATACTACTAGCCTTTGATGATTATAGACTACATGGATGTAGCTAGGAGATGCCATCAGTGTTAAGTGCACTGTGTGGTCCTCCACCAACCACCCATCATTCTACACCCTACATTGGCATCATGGCCATTCGAGTGTTGGGGTACTGACATTGTGGGTCTGATCGATCCTCCTTCTTCCAAGGGTCATCGGTTCATCTTAGATTCCACCAACTACTTTTCCAAGTGGGCAGAGGCAATCCCACTCAGAGAGGTCCCAACTCAGCATGTGCTTCAATTTTTTAGGAACCATATCACATATAGGTTCGGGGTGCCTCAATGAATTATATCGATAATATGCATTTAAAGCACCAAAATCAGCTTTAATAGACACGGTGGAGATACTCCACCATCTACTACTTAGCAGTATTCAACAAAACTCTCATCCAAATACTAAAGAAGACTCTTAATGAAGCGGTAGTGGAATGAGTAGTTGTTGGTTTACACTATATAAACTCTAACTCAATCTACCCCATTTTCCTTAGTGTATGGGTCCGAAGTCATTCTACCTTTAGAAGTTCAACTCCTGTCACTAAAGATAACATTGGTAGCAAGATCACTATAAAGTAGAATGCAAAGTTGCAGTTAGAAGAGCTTGAAGGTTTGGAGGAGAGTAGCAAGAAACCTAGAAGTGAGGCCAAAATGATTCAAACTCACAACAAACTAGTTTATCCTATGCCTTTATGAGTAGGAGAGTTTGTGTTAGTCCTAAGGAGACCAATTGTTGCCCGTCGAAAGATGGGAGGCAAGTTTTAACCCACTTGGGAAGGCCCCATGTCATAGAGAAGGCCTACCACGGAGGATCTTATCAGCTTATTGATTGTAAAGAGGAACACTTGATGCTTCCACTTAATGGGCTCTATTTGAAGAAATATCACCCATAAAAATCATGTTTGAAAATAATTCTATTAATCAATAAAAATCTAATTCCATTTCATCAAAATCTTCTCGTCTTTCAAAGCATTATTTGCTTGCCTTGCGAATCCGCCAAGACATGTTTAGGATAGGTTTAAGAGTCCCCCAGCGACATCCTATCCTTCTTTCATAACACAAACATAATCAAACACATTTCTCGACACTATTAGAATAGGTGTGAGAGAACCCAAGAGGCATCCTATTTCAATTAGCATAACTAAGTTAGGTGTGAGGGAACCCAAGCGACATCCTTTCTTAGTGGGAATTCCCAGTTGCCATCCGTGGCACCATTTCATTAGAATCCCCAAGCGTGTTTAAGGTAGGTGTAAGAGTACCCAAGAGGCATCCTATTCCCTTTAACACAAGCACAAAAATAAACACATATCTTTTATCTCAGGCTACTTTGATGTGAGAGCAAGCCCCCTATGGCACTCACTCATTAGGTTGGTCTACATCTACCCTAGTATGTCACCCCAGTGGTCACTTATTTGAAAGATGTGAGTCCCCATGCTTTCTTCCTAACTTGGCCATTACAAACTAATGAGCATCTTGTTACTATGGTAGACTTTACTGCCCATCCAGTAAGCTACCTCATGTTGATTTTGTTTAAGAAGATGTGAATCCCCGTGATTTCTTCTTGAATTAATCATCATGATCTAACTAGGTCGAGTATATTTGAGGTTTAGGATAAGTCCCACTCAGGCTCCTTCCCACATGACTACATTTGAGTTGATATAAGTTCTGTAATGAAAATCACTTCGCAGTCACCCTAGGTCGGATGGCACCTCGAGTTGAAGGCATATCCAGCAATTAGTTTCCATAGGAGGATGTGAGTCCCAGCTTTCTTCCCAGGATTGTTTCAAATAGGCGTTGGTTGATGTTTGCTATGCTCTGACTCTGGATACACCACTCTTGGCAGATGTAAGTCTCCACGCTTTCTCCATGAGTTGGCCATCGAATACCTATTTGATATATGACTAGCCATGTCATCTTCTCCAGGTTTTGGATTAAGCCGTTAGTGGCCCCTCTCCTTATGGGCATTCTACTTGGGTCACATCCTTTGGACCCATTTAGACCTCCGGGTTACTTTTGGTCCCCTTTTAGCCACCCATGGTTGGAGAATTTGTTGGATGTGCATTCTCCCTTGGTTTAATAAATCTAAGATAGGGCTAGGTTAAGCTCCTTCTCATTTGATCCCTAAAATACAGGTCCATGATAAAAAAATAAAACAAAATAAACAAATTAATTCACTTGTAGATTAGGAATTCAAGCCACCAAAGGGCTTCTCCCAAGGCATCTATCTTTAGGCGGTGTCGTAAAACTCCTATAGGAATTTTTTTAACAACGAGTTAAGATAAATCCCAGTATCACTTTGTAGTCTTAGGTTGTGTTCAATCTATTTTTCACAAAGTTACCTTATCATTCAGGAAGATGTAAGACTATACATTCTTTCTATGACTTCTCAATGACATTCGACCCTGATTGATTGTTGAGAAGCGATCACCCTGGTGGTATAGTGGAGATGTGAGTCTTAGCTTTCTTCCAAATTGATCATTGCAAGAAGGCACTCCTTTGGTTAGATTGTTCTCCATCCATGCTACTCCCTTTGGTTCAATAAATTTGAGATAGGTCTAGGTGATAAGCTCCTTCTAGTGTGATCCATCAACCAATGGAATCCATCAAAATAATCTAAAAATGATTAATCTTGACTATCTTTGAGTTGATCTAAGATCGGCATTCACTCAATAGTCGACCTAGGTTGGGTTCGATGTTGCCTTGCCAATGGTCACCCCGTCCCTACTTTGGAGGATGTAAGTCTACTATGCTTTCTTCTTAAATGACCTGAAGGCATCCCTTTGGTTGGAGTCCTACTATGTGTTTAGCTACCCCTTTGGATTGGTAAGTCTGTTATGTCAGGCCTCCATTTCTCACGGTCCATCTCAAACCAACGGGGTCCATTTAAAGATCCAAAATCAAAACAAACAATCAATTAAAATCAAATCTTTTGCTTCTCCTCAGTGAGATGAAAATCTTTCTAGCTCCCCAGCGGATCCAATTCTAATCCCTCAGCAAATTTCACAACCCCTCCCTTGTGGATGCCTTGAACTTGCCTCCTAAGTGAAGAGTTCACTTTTCTATCTCCAGTGGAGTCAAAATAAACACAATTAAACAAACAAAAAATTGAAATAAATTCAACCCTCTTCCTCAGTGGAACTTAATTGAATAAATCAAATTTCACCCTAGTTGAGACTCAAATCAAATCAAACCTCTCATCCCCTTTTGAATGACTTGAACCTGCTTCCCTAGTGGAAGGTTCACATACTCTATCTCTAGTGGATTCCTCCTTCCCTCTCTGTCCTTGACATAAGTAGAGCCACAGTGCACTAAGCTCATTCCTTCTACACCTGGGTTAGGAGTAGATCATCTATGTGATTGTGGTTGGTGTTGTTGATGTTTGGTCAACACCAATACTTTATGTTCCTTGTCACACCACCTTGTTGTTGACCTCATTTTTAGGATGAGTTCTCAACCCCTTCATTTTAGACATAGGGCTCCTCTTAGATTTTAAGAGATCCTTAGTCTTAAGACACATCTAGAGATTAGGTGGACATAACCTAGCCTGAGGGACTTAGAGGAGTTAGCCATAGGAATATGTCATGCCTTAGGGGTGTTAGAAAAATTTGCCTACCCTATAGCTTGAACCAAATTCCTCACTTCCTTTCTTCAAGTCTAACAAAATCATTTTCAGCTTAATTGATTTTCTCCAAACTCAAATCAATTCCAAATGATTGAAGCTTATGATTGAAAATCCTAGTTCAAAATATTTCCTAAATCCTTTGATTTCCTCTTAAGGACTTAGCCTAAATTAAATCTAAGTCAATTCAAATTCAAGGAATTTTCTCACAACCAATTTACATTCATATATATAAATGAAATATAAATTCAAATCAATCAAACTAAATCCAAATAAAAAATCTTTCCTAAGTCACTTTGATTCCCTCTTAAGGACTTAGCCTAAATCAAGTTCAAATCACTTCAAATTCATGAAATTTTCTTATAAATCATTTATATTTTCGTTTATATTCACATATATAAATGAAATATAAATTCAAACAACCAAAACCAACTTCAAAAATCAATCTCAAATTCAATCAAAATCCAACCTAATCCTTTCAAGTCAAAATCTTGAACTTAGCCAAATTAATTTCAAATCAAGCCAAACCCTTAATTTTTCTTCATGATTCAATCAACTCTACAATCACAAATCCAAATATAAACATAAACTTCAATCACCAAACCAAAACTAAATCCAAAAATCAAACCCAACTCAAACTCATGTTCACCCTTTGAACTTGAAATTATCAAATGAATCGAAACCCATTTGACTTCAAATCACTTGTAAATGGATTTATATTTCAATCATGAGTCCATATGTGAGTTCAATCAAACTCAAATCAAGCTTTGACCAAGCCATTGACCTACTTAGGCTCACTTGACCCAAAGTGACCTAAAATATCCTTATTAGCCAAATTCTAAATCCTAACTAAATTGGATTGAACTAAGCCCACCTAAGCCTCTCATCATGATCAATAATCATCATAAGATGATCAATCACTCAAATTGGGTCAAACCAAGTCAAACCTAAGGGTTAACCAAGTCAACACTTAGCCAAAATGAAACTAAACATAGCCAAAATCCACCTTTGGATTGAAACCATTGATCTAAGTTCATTCATGATCAATGTTTGAACTTGACCAAGTTTGAGCCTAACTAGCCCAATTGGCTACTTGACCCAAGTTGACCCAACTTGACCTAAAAAGTTAAAATGTGTCAAAACTTGATCTAAGCCAAATTGATTGAAACCAATGGGTCAAGTTCATTCCAAAATGATTGTTGAACTTGACCAAAGCCTCAATTGGTCAACTATACCTAACCTAGCCCAATTGACCATGAACCCTACTTGACCTAAAAGGTCAAATTGAGCCAAAATGAACTCAAATCAAAATTGATTGAAACCAAAGCTTGCAACATACTTCAAATGACCAACCAAACCTAAACCAACCCATAATCAAACCCAATTAGGTCAAATGGGTCAAATTGGTCAACTTGACCCATTTGACCTAAATGAAATCAAATGAACCAAAACCAAATATAAATCAAATTGAACCAAACCAATGATACCAACACATTTCAAATAGTCATCTGAACTTGACCCAACCCTTGGTTTGACCCAATTTGACCAATTGGTCAACTTGATCCTAGTTGACCCATTTTGACCTAAATGGGTCAACATGAGCCAAATGACATCAAATCAACTCCAAATTCTTTGAAATTTGGCCCAACCTAATTTCAAACTATTATAAATTTTCCCAAAGTAAAATCAAAGCCAAATGACCATTTTACCCCTAGGTCAAGGGGTAACCTATGGTCAATTCCACTTAGAATTTGGTCATGTCCTTTTCATGGCCACTTAACACCCTCTTAGTGGACCAAGTGAACACTAGTGGGTGTGGTGCACATGACCCAATGGGTTTGGGTTAGCCAAACCTAACCCAAGTCAAAAATTAACCTCCCCACTCAAAATGAGCACATGGGAATCACTCCTCCACCTCATTTAGCACATGGGAGCTTCACTACTCCACTCCTCTGGCCAAATCGAACCACATGGCATCCAAAATGGCCTAACTAACTCACTCCATAGGATCAATTTGAACAAAATGACAAAGCCAAGCTCAATCTGATCCTTCTAGGGGGAAATATACTCCCCATAATTTCACTTGAACTTCACTGACTCACCTTCGATTGAAGCATAGAAACTTAGAGGAAGCAATTGCAAGCTCCCCCAAGGTCTCCTAAGCTACTTTGAATTCTCCATTCTCCATTTCTTCAAGCCAAAATTGGGGAGCTCAAAGAAAATTCAAACTCATCCATCACTCAATTTCAATCCAATTCCTCTTGCAAGCACCCTCAGAGGATCCAATTGAACTCATCCAAAGCTTCTTCCAAGCTTTCAAAGCTTCATCCAAGCTTCCAAGGCAAGGGAGGTGGGACCTAGACCAAAGCTGCAAGCCTAGGAGGAGGACTTTGGCTAATTAAAGGATTCACTCAACCTCAAGCCCTCAAACCTTCAACAGTGCTTTGTCTCCACTAGAAGAAGCTACCTCAATGGTTGGGAGAGCCGGTGATAGCCTCCGGTGAGGTATGGATCAAAATTGAGCTTATGGAGAATTTTCTTTGGTCCTTTTTGAAGGGAATTATAATCCCATTGCATTTTGACCATTAGATCTTCATCTCCTTCATGTTGATGGTGTGGGTTAATTTCAATCAGCTCAATCAGCAGATCAAGCCCCAGGGTGGGTATGCCCTCTGCAAGCGAGCTCGGGGATCATGGACCATTCCATCCACTTGTTTTGGATGGATGATGATCCGATTAATCGATCTTCATTCGATTAATCCTTTAATACCCGCGCATGATCTTGACCCGATCCTTGATCGACGGTCCAAGGAAAGCGTTGCGCGTGTGCCAATGTGATAACTTAAATAACCAATCCATGGTACCACGCGTGCATTACGTCGTCCATTGCGATGGGATTAGTTATATAATTAGGCTATTTAATTAAGTTTTAATCATAGAATCTTCACAAATACATAACTAAATGTAGACAAATAAAAAAAAATACAAACTCAAGTGCATTTTGAAGATATTTCAAAGGGGAATAAAATAAAATTCAGTTTAATTGATTTTGAATAGTAAATTTCATACAATTTAAGTTTTATTGGGAATGTAATTATGTTAATTACTTTCTAATTATTCCACTGATATATTTCAAACTTCTCATGTTTGTTTAGTGGGATGACTTCAGCCTCCTCTAATTTTTTTGAAATTTATTAATGATTTAATTAGGGTAATTACTTGATTCATTCCTAATTACTCTCCTAATTAATTGAATGGTTAATTAACCTATTAAATAGTGATAAATTCACTAATTAAGTTTGCAAATTACCTTAGAATAGTGAATGGACTTAGGAATGAGATTAGAGTCCTCTCCCAAATCTTTCCCTAAGTTTATTTCATTTGGATAAGAATCTAATTAAGGTGAAATTAATTAAATAGTTTAATCACTTAATTAAATGGCTTAATCAAAATTTTAAAATCAAATCAATTATGAACTTAATCTTTTCCTTCTTGGGTAGATACAATAACCTAAGTAGCTTAAGGAAATCATATCTAACCCAAAAGTGTGGAAGGGTTATGAAAGTACTTAAATTAAACCTTTTAGCTTAATTAATCATTAATTGTGAGCTAAATATTAGGCCCCTTTCCTTCTTAGGTGCATTGCTAATTTAAATTTCTTGTGGCTTTATGTCATACATTGGCTCATAATTATTTGGTTAAATATGTTAAAGTGGTATAGGTAAGGGGTAATTAATGAACTTAATGTACACCTTAACCTAAACAAAATATAAAATCAATCTAATGGTTCTAAAATTAAACCAAAATAGCATACACATGTGGGAGATGGGTTAGGACTAGCAAACCTTTTTACATTTCCTAAATTCAAATCAAACTCAAAATAAAACTAAAAATTTCTTTAAACAATTTTGATTCACTTTAAATAATCTTATTCCATAGGATTGTCTTTAAGAATTAATTAGGGTAAATGAATTTACATGCTTTCATCACTTTATTTCTTTCCTAGCATGCTAAATGTGTATGTCATATGAAAATCATGCATTCATGCCTTTTGAAAAAATCAAATTAAAATGAAATATTTCCTTTATGTCAAATTGCATGTTTTGGATAAACTAAGAATATGAATGGCTATTATCACTATTAAATCCAAAATTATTTTTGAAACTTATAAATCAAACATTACAATTGAAAGGTATGCTACTTATAATTATTTATAAGCTTGCATGTGAGTATAATATAAGGTGTGCATTGTGTGACTTTCCTTCTCTTCTCTTTTAACATAATTTTCAAATAGGATTTGCAAAGTGTATAGTTCATTTGAAAAGAACACAACACTTGCATAAATTCATTCCTATTCAATCCTATGTCATCAATTAAGAAGGATATTCATACTTGCACAAAACAACCAACAAATTAAACAAACACAAACTTTTTGCATGATTCTTTTTCCATTGATTTGCCATTGTACATGCACATGTATTTAAGGAAAGTGGTATATTATTCTGGACATCCCGGGATTGCAACGCTTTAAGTAGCCCCAAGTAGGTCTTGTACTTCACTTACCCCTGGTGTAGAAAACTAATGGCGATGTACTCACTTATGCCTTTCATACATGTAAATGTGAATATGAATAACATTTACATATGAATAATGGATAAAAGAATCCCTCTTTTCTACTTAACAAAATCATGCATACATGAAACATTCCAAATTTTTCTTAAACAAACTCTCTTAGTATTCATCATGAAGGTGTGCTAAACATTTCCATTTGCATGTATAGATATACTTAAGATTCATCCATATGCATGTTACACATATTGGGAAAAAAAATATAGTGTTGTGTGTTTTGTGATAATAATTCACTTCACTTAATCTTAATTTGCCTTTCTCTTTGAATAAGTTTGTATAGGAAAAATCTAAACTTAGGATTAATTAAATACATAATAAAACATTCACTGAACAAAAATTAAATATGAATCTACTTTAGAAATTACTTAAGGTAGGGAGGAATGACAAATTTTCTTCTCTTTTCTTCTCTTTACAACTTTTAGTAATTAATTGTAGGTTCATTCAAACCAAAATCAAATCATGAAATAAAACTTAACCAAATCAACTAAACTACTTAAATAAAACCACCCTCTAAGTTGAACATTTTCATACTTAGAAAAGCTAAACCTCAAAGCTTAATTAAGCATATCACACAAACTTTATAAGGCACACACATTAAGCTAAGTCATAATTTCTAGTCCTAGGTTAGGGCGGTGCATGGTTTGATGTTTGCTTTTTTTTGTGTTGTGATATTTTAGTCTGGATGTTAGGGTATATGTGCATAGATTAAATGGTAGGATGATCTTAGTTTAATCATTATCTTCTGCAGGGGATTGTGCTTAAGGGACGATGTAATAAAAATATAACTACTTTTGCTATGCAAGTTGCTTATACTCCTAAGCATAATCTAAAATAGGCTAGGTAGACTTAGTTACCCATATGTGGGGTGCTAAGTCTAATACATGCTTGGGATTATGTGATTTGTTTAGCTAATCTCTATTTTGCAAGTTTTAGTTAGACTTTCCTCTTCCATTTTCATGTAAATTTATAATTAGGATTTAGAATGATTATTATGAGGGATTAGGATGAACATTGTCATAAGAATATGTCTTATGTACCATGTGAAACCTTTGGAGAAACCACATTCCAACCAACCAAAAGAAGATTAAAGAAAGAACCAAATGAAGAAATGAAGAATGAACAATGAAGACCCCCCATAACATGAATTCCTTCTTGATTGTAATTAATTCATTTTAATTTGAATTGTATAAGGGTAGAGCTTGGCTACCCAATTTATTTTCAGGTTTGTATGGTGGAGCCCGACCATACTTGGCCTCTTATTCTTTTACGCTAGCTTTATAAATTGATTGATGTTTGTTTAGCTTGTGCATTAAGATGACATATTTTCCTAGTTTCTTCCATGCTTTGATGTGTGGCCTGGATGATGATTAGGCTCTTAGGAAAATAAATTTTCTATCCAACTAATCAATTCAAACTAAAAATAAATAACTTAGAACCTCACCTAAAGCTTAGGTTATAAACAAGATAAAAGATTTAGCAATCCCTTAGGTGGATGTTGTATTTTCTTTCTCACATCATGCATAAAAGCATATTATTTCACTCTTGACTTGTATGGCTTTCATCCGTGCTAGAGAACTTGGCTTGACCTTTGAGAGCCATGATAGAAACAACCTCCTTTTCTTGCTGATTTTGGCCCATAATCCAATTTCTCATGCATTAGGCATATGAATCCTACAAGCCTGTGTCAAATCAATAGTCCAAAAATAAAAATAAAATGTAACAAAATTTGTATTAGATTTAAGTCATAAAATCATGCCTTACATGATCTAGTCTCTTAGGGAGTGTGCTTAAGGACTTAATCTCTTCCTAAATAAACAACAACTTAACTATCTTACAAAAGCATATGACTTTCCTACATGTATTTAAAATCATAGGAGGAGTTAGTTGGCGGCCACCCCAGTGGTTGTAAGTCTAAACAGTCAGGTGGTTTATCATCTCTTATGGAGGTAAATCAAATGCCCATTTTTGCCTTAGATTTAGTTCTTGCCTTGGCCTTCACCAAAGCTCCCTAGATTTAGGTTCAGAGGTTGCTACTTTCCTTTGTGGGCTATAAGCATAAATCCTCATCTCTTAGGCATTTCATGATCTAGTATCATGGAATCATAAGTCCTAGATTTCTAATAAAAATTCAACTTAAACAAATAATTCCCCTCAATTTCAAAAATATAAAGCCCAACCATAGGATAGTTTGGGATGCTTACTAATCTTCCTAGTACCATAAGCATCCCCTACTTATCTTCTTTTGGCTTTGATAATAACTCCCTCCTCTTGATCAAGCCCACTTGATCTTCTAAAAATAAACTAATTGATTGATAGTCTTATCTTTGAAATCTTTGAAGATAATGATCATTTATTTTAATCAAGAGTATTCTTAAAGAATCATGTTCCTTAAGATGTAATTAACTATGAGGATTACCTCTATAGGGAACTTAACAAACCTAGTTTAAAATAAACCCTGCTTTACTTTTTCATGTAAAGTAGGGGAAGAATCTATACATTCGAACCTGTCTTAGGTCCTTATTGGTGATTAGGTCCATTGTAGGATGGTGACTTATATCTTTCAAGATAGTACACCTCTCCTCAATCTCATGCATCACCCTAATAAGAACATCTATGGATCTACGTGGTATCCCAACAAAGGTGTATATTTTTATTTTTATTTATCCTTCCAAAGAATAGATGAAGGCAGGAATATTTTCACCACACTCATGCAATATTCTCCTTCATAGATGCATTTGGCTACAACCAAATAAAGATGGCCCCCGAGGATGAAAGAAACACTGCTTTTTGAACCCCTGATCAGAATCTATTATTATAAGGTCATGCCTTTCGGCCTTAAAAATACTGGTGCTACATACCAACAGGCATGACTTAGATCTTCAATGAACTCATTCATCACTAAGTTGAATGCTATGTTGATGATCTAATAGTCAAAAGCAAAGAAAAGGAAGACCATATCTTTGACTTGAGAGTAATTTTCAAATGGTTAAGATAATATAACCTTAAAATGAATCCCCTAAAATGTGCATTCAGAGTAGCTTCAGGGAAGTTCCTTGGGTTTGTTGTCTAACATCGAGGAATAGAAATAGATCCAAAAAAGATCAAAGCTATCTTAGAAATGACACCATAAAAGTTTAACCCAACTCAAATCTTTCCAAGGGAAATTGGCGTATATAAGATGCTTTATCTCAAATCTATCGGAAGATGCAAGTCATTTTTAGGACTTGTCAAAAGGATGCCAAGTTCAAGTGGGATGACAAGTGCCAGTATGCCTTTGAAGATATTAAGTAGTATTTGGTGAAGCCACCAATTCTAGTAGCCCCTATCACAAATAGGCCACTTATCCTCTACACTGCTGCATTGGATGACTCTCTTGGAGCTTTGTTGGCTCAAACCAATGATGAAGGGAAGGAGAATGCTCTCTACTACCTCAGCCATCGAAACCCCACTGAAGTAGACTACCCACCTATCGAGAAACATTACCTAGCTTTAATCTTTGTATCCCAAAAGCTACAACACTACATATTTTCTTATAAGGTGAACTTGATTTCAAGAATCAATCCATTGTAGTGTCTCATGACATGGCCAAAATTATTCGGATGGTTGGCATGTTGGTCCATGATTCTCTCACAATTTGATATCACATTAATATCCATGTGGGTGAAAGTTCAAGCACTAGAGGATTTCTTAGCAGCACACCCACTTCCTGCTGATTCCCCGCTTAGTGATGATCTCCCTGATGAACAAATCATGAAGTTAGGGGAGGCTAACAATCGCCATTGGGAGATGTATTTTGATGGTGCGACTTGCTTTTAAAAAGGAGAAGAACCATGATCTACTCTTCAAGAAAAGATAGGGGTAGGAATTATTCTCTTAATTTTAGGTCACGATGTGATGAGATTCTCATACTATCTCCAATCTATGCATCAACAATAAAGCTGAGTATGAGGCTTTGATTGACAGTCTAGAGTTAGCCATTATAATGTGTGGCAAAAGCATCAACATCTACAGGGATTCTCAGCTGGTCATCAACCAAATTGCTGGGTCCTATAAGATTCTCAAACCTAAGCTTTGACATACCATGAGTACACCATGAAGCTGTTGGCCCAAATACCTGAGGTCACCATCTACAAGATTCCTCGAGGAGAGAACACAGTAGCAGATGCTTTAGCCAAACTTGCCAAGGAATTGACATGTCCAGAAGATGAGTCTATTCCAATAAAGGTCCAAAATAGACAAGTCCTATCCCTTATTAATGCTAAACTTGTCGAGAGATTTTTTTCTTGAAGGGGAGGTTGTCGTTGCCAATAAAGATGAGGAGATGGATTGAGGAAACCATACATAGATTACATGAATATAGGCAAACTACCTCAAGAGAAGTCACAAGCCCATCAAATGAAGCAAATAGCTCTCTCCTATGCTCTCATGGATGGCACCTTGTACTGACAATCTTTCGACCAAATGTGATTATGCTGTTTGGACAAACACGAAGCCCATAGAATAATGACTGAGGTACATTTAGGCCTATGCGGAGCACATCAATTCAGTCCAAAGATGAAAGCAAAGATTAAGAGACTAGGATACTACTGGCCTTTGATGATTATAGACTACATGAACGTGGCTACGAGATGCCATCAATGTCAGGTACATGGTGTGGTCTGCATCAACCACCCAACATTCTACATGCCACATTAGCCTCATGGCCATTTGAGTGTTGGGGTACCGACATTGTGGGTCCTATCAATCCTCCTTCTTCCAAGGGTCATTGATTCATTCTAGCTGCCACCGACTACTTTTCCAAGTGGGCAGAGGAAATCTCACTCAGAGAGGTCATAGCTCAGCATGTACTCCATTTTTTCAGGAATCATATTGTATATAGGTTCGGGGTTCCATGAATTATATTTGATAATGGTATTACATTCAAGAGCACCATGATCAATAGCTTCGCTAGGAGATATAGAATAGATTGAGATACTCCACCATCTACTATCACAGGAAAAATGGCCTAGCAGAAGCATTCAATAAAATTCTCATCTAGATACTAAAGAAGACACTCGATGATAACAAGAAATAGTGGTGAGAGTAGTTGGTTGAAGCTTTGTGGGTATACCGCACTACATACAAAACTTCAACTCAATCTACCCCATTCTCCTTAGTGTATAGGTCCGAAGCTGTTCTACCCTTAGAAGTTTAACTCCCATCACTAAGGATAGCAATGGGTTGCAAGATCACTACAAAGCAGAATGCCAAGTTGCGATTAGAAGAGCTTGAAGGTTTAGAGGAGAGACGCCTACGGGCATGCCATAACCTCAAGTTATACAAAGCCAAAATGATTCAAGCTCACAATAAGCTGGTCCACCAAGTAGCTTTTCAAGTATGAGAGCTTATTTTAATTCTAAGGAGACCAATTATTGCCCATCGAAAGATGAGAGGCAAATTTGAACCCACTTGGGAAGGCCCTTTTTTCATAAAAAAGGTCTATCAACGAGGATCTTATCAGCTTATTGATTGTAAAGGGGAACACCCTATGCTTCTAATTAATGGGCTCTATTTAAAGAAATATTACCCATAAAATCATGTTTAAAAATAATTATCATCAAAAGAACAAAATTTCATTCCAATTCATGATAATATTCTCTTCATTCGAAGCGTTGTTTGCTTGCTTTGTGAATCCGCCATGATGTGTTTAGAGTAGGTGTAAGAGAACCCAAGTGGCATCCTATCCCTCTTTCACAACATGAGCACAAATTAAACACACCCCCTGCTTAAGTGTGAGAGAATCAAGAGGCATCCTAATTGACCAAGATAACTGTTAGGTGAGAGAACCCAAGTGGCATCCTTTCTTTGTGGGATCACAACTGCCATTCATGGCATCATTTCATTAATTCCCTAGTGTGTTTTAGAATAGGTATAAGAGAACCTGAGAGGCATCCTATTCCTTCTAACATAAACATAAATAAAAACACAAACATAAATCTTTTATCTCGAGCTATTTTGATGTGGGAGCAAGCCCCCTATGGCACTCACTCATTAGCTGCTCTAGGTCAGGCTAACACGCTACCATGATAGTATGTCATGCCAGTGGTCACTTGTCCGGTGGATGTGAGTCCCCATGCTTTCTTCCTGACATGGCCATTACAAACCAACGAGCCTTGTTAGTTGGTAGACCTCACCGCATAATAAGCTACCCTATTGAATTTAAGAAGATGTGAGTCTCGCTCTTCTTGAACTAATCATCACACCAGTCAAGTATATTTGAGATTTAGATAAGTCCCTCGAGATCCTTTCCTCTTGACTACTTTGAGTTGATATAAGTCCCCGCATTCACTTAGTAGCCCTAGCCTGATAGCACCTCGGACGACTATCGACAATCAGTTCTATTATAGGAGGATGTGAGTCCCTGATGCTTTTTTCCTAGGATTATTATTGTAAACTGACATGCACTTTAGGTTGGTTGATGTTTTCTATGTTGACAATGACTCACCCGGTGGATATACCACTCTTGGCAGATGTAAGTTCCTGCGCTTTCTCCTTGAGTTGGCCATCGAATACTTATAGACATTATCTTCTCTAGGGTTTTGGATAAAGCCCTTAGTGGCCCTATTGACCTCATTTTTAAGATGAGCTCTCAACTCCTCCTTCTTAGACATGGACTCCTCTTAGGCTTTAAGAGATCCTTAGTCTTAAGACACATCTAGTGATTAGGTGGACATTCAACCTAGCCTTAGAGAATTAAAAGAATTAGCCATGAATAGGTCATGCCTGGGGTGTTAGGAAAATTTGCATCATAGCTTGAACCACATTCCTCACTTCCTTCCTTCAAGTCAAACTCCAAATCAACATCAAACCTAAATCAATTCCAGCCTAATTGATTTTCTCCAAACCCAAATCAATGCCACATGATTGAAACCCATGATTGAAATCTATGATTGAAACCCATGTTTGAAATTACAAATTCCAAATCTTTCATAAGTCCTTAATTCCCTCTTAAGGACTTAGCCTAAATCAAATCTAAATCAATTCAAAATCATGAAATTTTATCATACCTCATTTATATTCTCATTTATATTCATATATATAAATGAAATATAAATTCAAATCAATCAAACTAAATCCAAAATTAAAATTCCAAATTCCAAATCTTGCCTAAGTCCTTTTATTTCCCTTCATGGACTTAGCCTAAATCAAATCTAAATCAATTCAAACTCTTGAAATTTTCTCATAACTCATTTATCTTCTCATTTATATTCACATATATAAATGAAATATAAATTCAAATCAATCAAATAAAATTCCAAGTTGAAATTCCAAATTCCAAATATTTCCTAGGTCCTTAATTCCCTCTTAAGGACTTAGCCTAAATCATCCTCAAATTAATTCAAATTCATGAATTTTTCCCATAACTCATTTATATTCTCATATATAAATGAAATATAAATTCAAATCAATCAAATTGAATCCAAAATTCAAAATTCCTAATTCACAAATCTTTCCTGAGTCACTTTGATTTTCTCTTAAGGACTTAGCCTAGATCATGTTCAAATCACTTCAAACTCATGAAATTTTCTCATAACCCATTTATATTCTCATTTATGTTCACATATATAAATGAAATATAAATTCAAACAACCAAAACCAACTCCAAAACTCATACTCAAATTTATTCAAAATTCAACCTAAGCCTTTCAAGTCAAAATCTTGAACTTAGTCAAATCAATTTCAAATCAAGCCAAACCCTTGATTTTCCTTCATGATTCAATCAATCCTACAATCATGAATCCAAATTTAAATACAAACTTCAATCACTTAACCAAAACTCAATCAAAAATCAAGCCAAAATATATTTCATGTTCACCCTTTGAACTTGAAATTGTCAAATGAATCAAAACCCATTTGACTTCAAACTACTTGTAAATGGATTTATATTTCAATCATAAGTCCATATGTGAGTTCAATCAAACTCAAATCAAGCTTTGACCAAGTCATTTGACCCACTTAGGCTTACTTGACCCAAAGTGACCTAAAGTACCCTTATGAGCCAAATTCTAATCCTAACCAAATTGGATTGAATCAAACTCATCTAAGCTTCTCATCATGAGATGATCAATCACTCAAATTGGGTCAAGCCAGTCAAACCTAAGGGTTAACCAAGTCAACACTTAGCCAAAATAAAACCCAACATAGCCAAAATCCATCATAGGTCAAATTGATTGAAACCAATGATCTAAGTTCATTCATAATCAATGTTTGAACTTGACCAAGTCAACATTTGAGCCTAACCTAGCCCAATTGCCACTTGACCCAAGTTGACCCAAGTTGACCTAAAAAGTCAAAATGTGTCAAGATTTGATCTAAGCTAAATTAATTGAAACCAATGGGTCAAGTTCATTCCAAAATGATTGTTGAACTTGACCAAAGCCCCAATTGGCTAATTAGATCTAACTTAGCCCAATTGACCATGAACCCAACTTGACCTAAAGGGTCAAATTGAGCCAAATTCAAACTTAACCAAAATTTATTGGAAACAAAGACACCAATCCCTTTCATATGACCATCCAAACCTAAAGTTACCCATGACTAGCTTAAATAGGTCAAATGGGTCAAATTGGTCAACTTGACCCATCTGACCTAAATGAAGTACATTGAACCAAATTCAAATCTAAACCAAATTGAATCAAACCAAAGCCACCAAAATTTTCAAATGATCATATGAACTTGTCCCAACCCTTGGTTTGGCCCAATTTGACCATTTTATCAACTCGACCCAAGTTGACCCATTTTGACCTAAATGGGTTAGCATGAGCCAAATCACATCAAACCAACTCCAAATTCAATGAAACTTGGCCAAACCTATTTTCTCATCAAACCAAATATACCCAAATTGAAATCAAGGTCAAATGACCACTTCACCCCTAGGCCATAGGGTAAATTTTGGCCAATTCTACTTGGAATTTAGTCAAATCCTCTTCATACTCACTTGGAACTCTCTTAGTGGATCAAGTGAATACTAAGGAGTGTGGTGCACCCAACCCAATGTGTTTGGGTTAGCCCAACCTAGCTCAATAGCCAAATCGAGCACATACCTAGAAATGGCCACATGGGAATCATGGCTCCACTTGTTTGAGCACATGGGGAGTTCACCATTCCACTCCTCTAGCCAAATTGAATTCAATGACTCATCTAACAACCTAAGAAACCCACTAAATCAAGGCAATTGATCAAAAAAGGCATGACAAGCTTTGGCCACCAATTGCTTTAGGGGGAGATATACTCCCCTTAATTTAATTTCATTTCAACATTCCTCAATTCAATTAACCTTATGGAAGTTAGAGAAGTAATTCCTCAGCCTCCTCAAGCTTCCTAAAGTGAAATCAAACTTCATCTTCTCAGTTTTCATAGTGTAAAAATAGGGGAGCTCCACCGAAAACCAAAATCACTCCACACTCAAAACTAGTGTAATTCCCTTTGTACACTCCCTCAAGGACCTCAATCAACTCACCCAAGCTCTTTCCTAAGTTCCTAAGGCAAGGGAGGAGCCACCTTGATCAAGACTGAGCTCAAGAAAAGGGAGTTGATCCATAGAAGCATCCACTCAATTTCAAGAGCTCAAACCTTCAGTAAAGCTTCGTCTCAACTAGACGAAGCTTCTCCAAGGGTATTGAGCGTCGGTGATCACCACTGACGAGGTTAGCCATTTTTCAAGCTTAATCTAGCTATGGTTTGGAGATTTGTGAAGTGAATGTTAATTCCATAGAATCTTACCCATTAGATGTGATCTAGGTTGCATGTTGATGGTGTGGGTTGAGTTTCATCCCAATCCAAGCTCAATCGAGCTCGGATCATGGCTTCAAACATGGACACTCTCCATGGCTCACAGAGAGTGACAAGGATGAATCTTAGGTCATCCATCTGTATATTTTGGATGGACAACCAAGATTAAAATGTGTAATATCCATATTTTCCTCCCTCATATCTATGACTTTAATCTCACGATCCTCGATCGATGGTGAGGAAAAGTGGTAGCATCACCGCCACGGTATGGCGACTTAAGTACCCAATCTCATCATGCCACAAGTAAAGGACATTCCAGGTCAGCGGCATACGTGGCTTTGACGGGATTAATAATATAATTAGGGAATAAATAATTTCAAATTAATCACCAAACCTTCTAAAATTCATATATAAGTGTAAAAAAATTAGCAAAATATGAAATAAATTGCATATGAAAGGTAATTGAACATAGAATATTCTAAAATTAATTTTGATGGATTTTGAGTAGTATTTTGCTTTGAATTTGGGTTTTGTTGAAAATGTTATTTTTTTAATTACCCTTTAATCACTCCTCTGATTAATCCCAAACTTTTGTGCTTAATTAGTGGGATGACTCCCACCTCCCCTAATTTTCTTGGGATTTATTGGTGGCTTAATTAAGGGAATTGCTAGTTCATTCCTTAATTACTCCCTTAACATAATTAAGCTTAATAAAAAGCATAATTAGTGGTTTAACCCTCTGATTGAGTCAATTAAGTTTTGATTAAGTGAATGTGAGGTTTAGGAAATAATTTTGGGATACTTTCCTTGAGATATTCCCTAAACCCCCTTTTTCTTCTTTAATCAATCCTTAATTAAGGGTTAATTCACTAATTACTCTTTTAATTAATCTCATAAAATTCTAAAACCTTTAGAACTTAATTAATCTATCATGGATAGATGCTTAGGTGTTTAAGAGCTTAAGTGCATTAAAAAAATCAAAATTCAACTCACATGTGTCAGAGGGGTTATGAAATTACTTAAGTTAAACCCCTTAGTTTAATTAATCATTAATCATGGGCCAAATTGCATTAGGCCTTTTCTTCCTTGGTGCATTGCAAATTTAAATTTCTTGTGAGGTTTTATGTCATCTCATTAGCTCATGTTTGGTTAAATATGCTAAGGTGGTATAGGTTAGGTGTAATTAATACACTTAATTCATACATTAACCTAATAAAAATATAAAATAGATCTAATCAACTAAAAATTGAAATTAAAAATCATACACATGTGGGAATGGGTTAAGAACAACAAACTCATCCCACAATTTTCAAGTTAAATTGAACTCAAACAAAACCAAACCTTCTTTAAAAATAATTTGATTTGCTTTAAGCTTTCTTATTTCATAAGATTATCTTTACTAATTAATTAGGGTGAATGTGTTTACATGCTTTCATCATTTTAGTTCCTTCCCAATATGCTAAATGTGTATGTCATATGAATTTCATGCATTCATTCTTTTCAAAAATCAAAATGAAAGTGAAATGTTTATTTTATGTCAAATTGCATATTTTGGCTAAAATAAGAATATAAGTGGCTTTTATCACTATTAAATCCAAATTATTATTTTTTAAATATATGAATCAATTACCAAGACTAAAAGTGTGTTACTTATATTTTATTTATAAGCTTGCATGTGAGTATAATATAAAGATGTGCTTAGTGTAGTTTTCATTCTCCCCTCTTTTAGTATAATTTTGAATAGGATTTGGTGAAGTGTTTAGTTCATTTGAAAATAACCTAACACTTGCCTAATTCCATTTTCTATTCATTCCTATGCCATTACTTAAGAAGGATACCTACACTTGTACATATAAATTGCATAAACAAAAATAAATCAACCAACATAAACTTTTGCATATTTTCTTTTCCATTCATTTCTTTTGTATATATGCTTGTATTTAAGGAAAGTGGTATATTAGTCTGGACAACTCCAGGATTGTGAGGCTTTAAGTAGCCCTACGTAGGTCTTGTACCTTACACCCCTGGTTAATAATGGCATCGTACTCACTTATGCCTTTCATACATTCATGTGTGCATGTGAAAATTGGATAAGAAACCCCTTTTCTACTTAATGAAAATCATGCATCATAAACATTCAAATTTTCTTAAGTAAACTACTTAGCATTCATTATAAAGTGTGCTAAACATCCTCATTTGTATGTATAGATATGCTTAGGATTCATCCATATGCATGTTATACATGTTAAGAAAAAAATAGAGTGATGTATGTTTTGTCAATTTAGTTCACTTTTCTTAATCTTAAAATGCCTTTATTTTTGAATAGGTTTGTTTAGAATTGATCTAAACTCAAGATTAATTAAAATATCTAATAAAACATTTACCATACAAAACTAAACATGAATCTACTTTAGAAATTACCTAAGGTAGGAAAGGAAAGAGAAGTTCTCTTCTCTTTTCTCTCTCTTTAAAACTTAGTATTTAATTGTAGGTTCATCTAAATCAAATCAAATCATGAAATAAAATCAACCCAAATTAACTAAACACTTAAATGAAACCACCCATCTAAGTTGAATACCTTCACACTCAAAAAATTCAAACATTAAAATCATAGCTAAGCACACCACACAAACATTCTAAAGCACACACTTTAGTCTAAGTCACCACTTCTAGCTTTAGGTTAGGGCGGTGCATGGTTTGATGTTTGCTTTTCTTTTATAATATAGTCTAAATTTTAGTGTGATGAATGGTAGGATGATTTAGATGAAAATCATTATTTTACAGGATTGTGCTTAAGGCATGTAATCAAAATATAACTGTTGCGGTGTGCTCATACCCCTAAGCATAATCCAATAGGTTAGTGGACTTACCCATGTGTGGAGTGCTAAGTCCAATATACATGCTTGGGATTTGTATGGTTTGTTTAGCTAATCTTTATTTTGTAGGTGTTAGTTAGATTGCCACCCCTAGGAGATTGTAAGTCCAAGTAGTCAGGTGGTTTGTCTTCTCTTGTGAGGCAAATCAAATACCCATTTTACCTTATATTTAGGTTGTGCTTTTGGCCCTCACCAAAGCTCCCTAGATTTAGGTTCTGAGATTACTTCTCTCTTCTATGGGCCATAAGCATAAATCCTCACCTCTTAGGCATTTTTATAATCTTGTGTTGTGGAATCATAAGCCCTAAACTTCTAATAAAAAGTCAACTCAAATGAATAATTCAATTTCAAAAATATAAATCCCAACCATAGGATATTTTGAGATGCTCACTAGGTTTCCTAGCATCATGAGAATTTCCTGCTTATCTTCCTTTGGCTTCAATAATAACTCACTCTCTTTGATCAATCCCATTTGATATTCCAAAACAAACTAATCGATTGATAGTCCTACTTATTGAAATCTTTGGAGGCAATAATCATTTACCTTAATCGAGAGTATTCCTAAAGGATCTCATCCCTTAAGATGTAATTAAGTATGGGGGCTTGCCCCTGCAGGGAACTTAATGAACCCGGTTTAAAATAAACCTTACTTTACTTTTTTATGTAAAGTAGGGGAAGAATCTTTGGTACACATGTAGACCCATTGTTCTTAGGAGTTCTTGTTGAGGTGATTAGGTTCATTGTAGGGTGGTGACTTCTATCTTTAGAGATAGTACACCTCTCCTCAATGTTGTACCTGATCACCCTCAATAAGAATATATGTGGATCCACGTGATGTCAAAATTGCATAAAAAGAAAAGAAGTATATTTCTATCTTCATTTTATCCCGCATAGAGTGAAGATGCAAGTATATTTTTATCCTTTAGAAATCCTATAAAATTTTACCACATGACCCTTTCCCTATGGGCACTATACTTGGATCATGTCTTTTGCAATCCCATTTAGACACTACTTGGGTTACTTTTGGATTGAACAGCCCCTCTTTTCTAGTAGCCACCCCTGTGGTTGGAGAAATTGCTTAGCAGATGCAGATTCTCCTATTATTCAGTAAATTTGAGATAGGTCTAGGCTGATATAAGCTCCTTCTTAGTATGATTCCTCGCAAACCAACAGGGTTCCATGACAAACCAACAAACAAAATAAAATAAACAAATTATTCATTCATGAATTAGGAATTCAAGCCCCCAGTGGCACCTTTCCCAAGCATACATCCTATCTTTAGGGCAGTGCCAGCAGAACTTGCTATAGGAATTTTCTGACTACGCTTGAGTTGAGATAAGTCCCTGGGTCAGCACTCTCTTGGTAATTTCCCTTAGGACGGGTTCAATATGTTTTGCCATAAGTAGGTTGCTCCGATAATCATTTCACTTTGGAAGATGTAGCATTCTTTCTAGCATGACTATCGCAAACTGACAGGCATCCCTAGGTCGGGTCGACTTGTTTCCTTGCTAATGTGTTGCCATAGTGGTCTTTTATTCAGGAAAGATCTGATTTCTCATGCTTTCTTTCCTAAATTAACCAATAAAAATTGAAAGGCACCCCTTTGGTTGGATAGTTCTCCCCTCGACCAAGAAGCTACTCCCTTTGGATTGGTAAATTTGAGTTAGGCCAAGGCCAACATGGCCCCTACTTAGTGCAGTCCATCGCAAATTGATGGGATCCATAAAAATATTTAAAAAAATGAAATTAATTTTGACTATCTTTGAGTTGATTTAAGTCCCCAAATGACATTCATTCTAGTCACCTGCTGGGTTCAATCTGCTTGCCAATGGATCACCCGAATCGATCCCTACTTTGGAGGATGTAAATCTACTATGCTTTCTTCCTCTACAAGAAAGGCAATCCCTTTGGTTGGATAGTCCTACCATGTGGTTGGTAGACTACCCCTTTGGATTGGTAAATCTGAGCTAGACCAAGGCCAACACGTCCATTGCAAATCAACAGGGTCCATCTAAAAATTCAAAATTAAACAAACAAAAAAAATTCAACCCTCCTCCCTAGTGGAGTCAAATTAAACAAACAAAATAAAATCAACCAATCTCTCTAGTGGAGCCAAATCAAATAATCAAAATAATTAAACAAATCAAACCAACATACTTCTCCTTGGTGAGATGCAAATCTTTCTAGTTCTCCAGCGGATCCTGAATTTAATCCCCCAGTGGGTTTCACAACCTCTTATTCCCAGTGGATGACTTGAACTTGCTCCCTTAGTGGAGAGTCCACAATTTCATCCCCAGTGGAGCACCAAATCTTAAATCAACAAATCAAATCAATTTCTCCCTAGCAAGATGCAAATCAAATCAAACCTCTCATCCCCTAATGGATGACTTGAACCTTTTCTCTAGTGGAAGGGTTCATATACTCAATCCTTAGTAGATTCCTCCTTCACTATCTTATGTTGTTGAAATGAGTAGAGTCATATTGCACTAAGCACTTGATTCTTTCTACACTTTAGGTTGGGAGTAAATCATTTTTGTTAGTGCTTGTGATTGTTTGACATTGTTGATCATCTCGGTCAACACCAATAAGTGCGATATGCCTTGTCAGTCACACCACACCTATTGGGCACCCTTTGTTGGCCTCACTTTTGGAGTGAGCTCTCAACTTCTCCATCTTAGACATAGGGCTCCTCTTAGACATTAAGAGTTCCTTTGTCTTAAGACACTTCTAGTGATTAGGTGAACACTTAACCTAACCCTAGCAACTTAGAAGAGTTAGCCATAGAAATAGGTCATGCTTTAGGGGTATTAGGAAAACTTTCCTACCCTATAGCTTAAACCAAATTCTTACTTCTTTCGAATCAAACTTCAAATTCAAAATAACTTCAAATTAAAACTAACTTCAAATTCAAACCAACTTAAATTCAAATCAATTCCAAATCAAATCTCAAATCAATTACAACTTAATTGATTTTCTCAAATTCAAATCATAAATCAATTTCAAATGATTGAAATCCATGATCAATTCTAAATCCAAAATCTTTCATAAGCCATTTTGATTTCATCTTAGGGACTTAGCTCAAATGAAATTCGAATCACTATAAATTCAAGAGATTTTCTCGCAACCCATTTATATTCTCATTTATAAAAAAAATGTAAATTAAATATAAATTTAAATAATCAAACCAAATTCAAAACTTAGGCCCAAATCTAACCAAAATCTATACCCTTTCATGTCAAATTCTTGAACTTAGCCAAATCATTCTCAAATCAATCCAAACCTTTGGCTTTTCTCTCCAAACAATCAATCCTTCAATCACAAACCAAAATCAATCATAAACTTCAACATCAAACCAAAATCAAATCAAACTAAATCAAACCCATGTTCACCCTTTTGAACTTGAAATTGTCAAATGAATCAAAACTCATTTGACTCCAAATCACTTGCAATTGGATTTATACTTCATTCACAAGTCCATATGTGAGTTTAACTAAATATGAATCAAGCCTTGATCAAGCCAATTGACTCACTTAGGCTCACTTTACCCAAAGTGACCCAAAGCACTTTTTGAGCCAAATTCTAATCCTACATAAATTGTATTGAACTAATCCCATCAAAGCCTCACATTGTGAACAACAATCATCTTAGGATGATCAATCACTCAAATTGGGTCAAACCAAGTCAAACCTTGCCTTTGACCAACTCAACATTTAGCCCAAATAAAACCCAAACTAGCCAAAATCCACCATAGGCCAAATTGATTGAAACCATTGATTTAAACCAATTCATGGTCAATGATTGGACTTGACCTAGCCCAATTGGCCACTTGACCCAAGTTGACCTAAAAAGTTAAAATGGGTCAAACCTTGATCTAAGTCAAATTGATTGCAACCAATGGGTCAAATCAATTCTAAATCACTTATTGAACTTGTCCAAAACTCCAAATTAGCCAATTAGACCCAGCCTAGCCCAATTGACCATGAACCCAACTTGACCTAAAAGGTCAAATCAACTTGAAATTAAACCAAACCAAAAATTGATTTAAACCAAAGCTTGAAAAATATTTCAAATGATCAACCAAGCTAAAACCAACCCATGACCTAACCCAATTGGGTCAAATGGGTCAAATTGGTCAACTTGACCCATTTGACCTAAGTGAACTCAAATGAACCAAAACCAAACCTAAACCATATTGAACCAAACCAATGATACCAAAACACATCAAATGATCATTTGAACTTGACCTAACCCATGGTTTGACCAAATTTGACCAATTGGTCAACTTGACCCAAGTTGACCCATTTTGACCTTAATAGGTCAACTTGAGCCAAATCATATCAAATCAACTCCAAATTCATTAAAATTGGCAAAATCAATTTTCAATTATTCCAAATATACCCAAATCAAACTCAAAGCCAAATGACCATTTTATTATTGGGGAAAAGGGTAACCTATGGCTAAATCCACTTGGAATTTGATCATATTCTAAGTCAAGACCACTTGGCATCCTCCTAGTGGACCATTTGGACACTAAGAGGGGTGGTGAACATGACCCAATGGGTTTAGGTTAGCCTTGACCCAACCCAAGGTAAACTGACCACTCCAATCAAAATTCTCCACATGGATCCCCTCCCACACTCACCTAACACATGTGCACCTCCTCCATTCCACTCCTTGCCAAAACTGAAGCACATGGAGCTCCTAATAACCTAAATAACCCATTCAATTAGAGTAATTGATCCAATATGGAAGAACAAGCTTCGATCATTTGATCCAAGTAGGGGGAGATATACTCCCCCTCATTTCCACTCAAACCATGACTCTTGCATTCGATTGAGCTCAGAGGATTGAAAGCAAGCATTCACAAACTTTCCTAAACATTTCTAGGCTCTCCCCAATTTCTCTCTCTCTCAGTTTTGCTTAAATCAAAAATAGGGGAGGTCTAAGGGAATTCCACTTTACTCAATTCTCCACCAAACTTAAATTGCTCTTGCAAGCACCATCAAGGCACCATGTTGAGCTTACCCAAGGTGTTTTATAAGAATCCAATCCACGGGAAGGGAGACCTCGACCAAAGTAGCAAGCCATTGAAGAGAGCCTTGGTCAATTAGGATATCTACTTCAAATTGAAGCTTCAAACTCTCAATAGAGCTTCGTCTCCACTAGACGAAGCTACCTCCTCCATTAGAAGCATCGGTGATAGCCTCCGGCAAAGTATGACTCAAAACTGAGCTTAAGTTGAAAATTGATTGGTCTTTTGTAAAGGGAATTATAATCCCATGAAAATTCAACTATTGGATCTTCTTCTCTATGCTTCTTGATGGTGTGGGTTGAATCTCTACCTAATTCAAGATCAAGCCATAGAGGATGGACGGTCTGCCTCCCATAGGAAAAGGCAGGATGAATCATGGGTCATCCATCATGCATATTTTGAATGGACGACCCTGATTAAAACACCCTAGATCTCTAATTTAATCCTTCATAACCATGGGCGTAATCCTGGCCATCTGATCCTTGATTGGATGGCTCAGGGGAAAGCGCGTAGCACCACTAGCTGACGTGATAGTCTATTTGACAACTTAAATAATCAATCCATTGTGCCACGTGAAAAGCGTGCGCTGTGTCAGCAACCCACGTGGTGCCGATGGGATTAGTTATATAATTAGGTTATTTAATTACTATTAAATTAAAAAAATATTTTCAAAACCTATAAATCAAAGATTATAAATGAAATTATGATACTTATAAATACTTATAAGCTTGCATGTGAGTATAGCATAAAATGTGTTATGTGATTTTCTTCTCTTTTCTTAACATGGATTTGTATAGGATTTGCAAAGTGTATAGTTCATTTGAAAAGAACATAACACTTGCTTAAATCTATTCTTATACACTTTTATGTTATGACTTAAGAAGGATCTTCACATTGCATATGTAAATGATACATCCAAAATCAAATAAACAAACAAAAATCTTTTGCATGATTCTTCATCCATTTATTTTCTTTTTGTACATGAACATGTATTTAAGAAAAGTGGTATATTAGCTGGACATCCTGGGGTTGCAAGGCTTTAAGTAGCCCTAAGAAGGTCTTGTACCATATACCCCTTGTGGTGAAATTTTTATAGAATTTCTAAAAGGATGTATACTTCCATCTTCACTCTATGCAAAATAAAATGAAGATATAAATGTGCTTCCTTTTTTATGAATTTTTGACACCATGTAGATCTGCAGATGTTTTTATTGAGGGTGATCGGGTACGACATTGAGGAGAGGTGTACTATCTCAAAAGATAGAAGTCACCACCCAACAATGGACCTAATCACCTCAATAAGGACTCCTAAGGATAATGGGTCTGCATATGTATTAGTGATTCTTCCCCTACTTTACATGGAAAAGTAAATTAGGATTTATTTTAAATCGAGTTTGTTAAGTTCCCTACAGGGGCAATCCCCTATAGTTAATTACATCCTTTAGAATGAGATTCCTTAGGAATACTCTTGATTAAGGTAAATGATCGTTGTCTCCAAAGATTTCAATAGGTAGGACTATCAATTGATTAGTTTATTTTTAAAGATCAAATGGGATTGATCAAAGAGAAAAAGTTATTATCAAAGTTAAAGGAAGATAAGTAGGAGATGCTCACAATGCTAGGAAACCTAGCGGCATCTCAAATTATCCTATGGTTGGGCTTTATATTTTTGGAATCGAATTATTTATTTGAGTTGAATTTTTATTAGAAGTTTAGGGCTTATAATTCCACAATACAAGGTTATGAAAATGCCTAAGAGGTGAGGATTTATGCTTATGGCCCATAAAAGGGAGAAGCAACCTCAGAACCTAAATCTAGGGAGCTTTGGCAAGGGCGAAAAGCACGACCTAAATCTTAGGCAAAAATGGGTATTTGGTTTGCCTCCATAAGAGAGGACAAATCACCCACTGCTTGGACTTACAATCGCCTGTGGGTGGCCGCCAACTAAATCCTCCTATGATTTTTAAATTCATCTAGGCAAGTCATATGCTTTATGCAAGATAACTAGGCTATTATTTATTTTAGAAAGATATTAAGTCCTTAAACTCACTCTCTAAGAGACTAGATCATGTAAGGGCATGAGAAATGACCTAGATCTAATGCAAAATGTATTACATATTATTTTCACTTTTGGACAATCATTTGACTTAGGCTTATAGGATTCATATACTTAATGCATGAGAAGTAAGATTATTGGCCAAAATCAATGAGAAGGTGGGATGTGTTTTCCACCATGGCTCTCAAAGGTCAAGCCAAGTTTCTCTGGCAAGGGTGGAATCCCTCCAATCAAGAGTGTAATAATATGCTTTTATGCATGATGTTATAAAAGAAATACTCATCCACTTAAGGGATTGCTAATACTTTTATCTTGATTTTTAACTTAAGTTTTAAATGAGTTTATGGGTTATTTATTTTTAATTTTGAGCATTTAATTTGGTAGAAGATTTATTTTTTTCTAAGAGCCTAATTTTCATCCAGGCCATACATCAAGCAAGGAAGAAACTAGAAAAACATGTCATCTTAATGCACAAGCTAAGCAAAACATTAAATATTTTTTAAAGCTAGCATAAAATAATAAAAGGCCAAGTGTGGTCGGGCACCACCGCATAAACCTAAAAAATAAATTGGATAGTCGAGCTCTACCCTTATACAACCCAGATTACAAATGAATTAATTACAATTATGCAAGGAATTCATATTATGGGGGTCTTCATTTTTTTAGTTTCTTCTTTCTTCTTTCTTCTTTTGGTTCCTTCTTTTGGATGGTTGGAAGGTGGTTGCTCCAAAGGCTTCACATGGTGCATAAGATGAGATCTTATGCCCAATGCTCATCCTAACCCACCATAACATTCATTCCAAAATCCTAAGTACAACAATACATGAAGAGGAAAAGTAAATCTAACTAACACCTACAAAATAGAGATTAGCTAATCAAACTATACAAATCTTAAGCATGTATATTGGACTTAGCACCCCACACATGGGTGACCAAGTCCACCTGGCCTATTGGATTATGCTTAGGGGTATAACAACATGCACTGCAAAAGCATTTATATTTTTATTACAATGCCCCTTAAGCACAATCCCCTTAAGAAAATAATAATTAGACTAAATCGTCCTACCATTCATTCTACGCACATTCACCCTAAAATACAGACTATAAATAATACATCATAAAATAAAAGCAAATATCAAGCCATGCACCGCCCTAACCTAAAACTAGAAGTGGTGACTTAACCTAATGTGTGTGCTTTAAAAGGTTTGTGCGGTATGCTTAGCTATGCAAGGTTTGGATTTTCTAAATGTAAAGATGTTCAACTTAGATGGGTGGTTTCATTTAACTTTTTATTTGATGTTGTTTATTTTTATTTGGTGATTTATTTTGGTTCAAATGAATTTGATAATTAATTAATAAGTTTTAAAGAGAGGAAAAAAGAGAAGAGAACTTCTCTTTCTTGCCTACCTTAAGTAAATTCTAAAGTGGATTCATATTTGATTTTGTTTAGTGAATGTTTTATTATATGTTTTAATTAATCCATAGTTTAAATTTTCTTAAACAAAACTATTCAAAAAGAAGGCATTTTAAGATTAAGTAAAGTGAATTAATATCACAAAACACACATCACTTTATTTCTTTCCAACATGTATAACATGCATATGAATGAATCCTAAGAATATCTATACATATAAATGGAAATGTTTAGCATACTTTATGATGAATGCTAAGTGAGTTACTTAAGAAAATTTGAATGCTTTATGATGCATGATTTTCATTAAGTAGAATAGAGGTTTTGTTATCCATTTTTCACATACACACATGTATGTATGAAAGGCATAAGTGAGCACATTGTTAGTCAGCTACTGGGTGTAAGACCTACTTAGGGCTACTTAAAGTCTCAAAACGGGGTTATCCAGACTAATATACCACTTTCCTTAAATACAAACACATGTATAAAAGAAATGAATTGAAAAAGAAAGATGCAAAAAGTTTGTGTTGGTTGATTTGTTTTGTTTATGCAATTTATATGTGAAGTGTGGATGTCCTTCTTGGGTAATAACATAGAATGGATAGGAATGGGGTTAGACAAGTGTTGTGTTCTTTTCAAATGAACTATACACTTTGCCAAATCCTATTCAAAACTATGCTAAGAGGAAAGAGAAGGAAAGCTACACTATGCACATTTTTATATTTATATCCACATGCAAGCTTATAAATAATTATAAGTAGCACACTTTCAATTTTAAGTTTTTGATTTATAGATTTTGAAAATAGTTTTAAATTTAATAGTGATAATAGCCATCCATATTTTTACTTTAGCCAAAACATGCAATTTGACATAAAGAAAATATTTCATTTTAAATTTGATTTTTGAAAAGCATGAATACATAAAACTCATATGACATACATATTTAGCATGTTAGGAAAGAACTAAAGTGATGAAAGAATGTAGGCACATTCACCCTAATTAATTCCTAAAGACATTTTTTATGAAATAAGAAAGCTTAAAGCAAATCAAATTATTTTTAAGCAAAGTTTGATTTTGTTTTGAGTTTGATTTAATTTTAGAAATGTGAGGTGAGTTTCCTATTCCTAACCCATTCCCACATATGTTTTTTTTTTTAGTTTAATTTTTAAGTGATTAGATCAATTTTATGCTTTGGTTAGGTTAAGGTATGAATTAAGTGTATTAATTACCACTTACCTATACCACCTTAGCATACTTAATCAAATAATTATGAGCCAATGAGATGACATAAAACCATACAAGGAATTTAAATCAACAATGCACCTAGGAAAGAAAAGGGCCAATGCAATGGCTCATGATTAATGATTAATTAAATTAAGAGGTTTAACTTAAGTACTTTCATAACCCCTCTCACACATGTGGATTGGGTTTTGATTTCCATAATGTACTAAGGTTATTGAACACCTAAGCATCTACCCAAGATAGATTAATTGAGTTCTAGAAAGTTTTAGAGTTTATGAAATTAATTAAGGGAGTAATTAGTGAATTAACCCTTAATTAAGATTTGATTAAGACATAAAAGGGGGTTTAAGGAATATCTTAAGGAAAGTATCCCAAAATTATTCCCTAAACCTCATTTTTACTTAATCAAAACTTAATTGACTCAATAAGAGGGTTAGACCACTAATTATACCCTTAAATAAGCTTAATTATATTAAGGGAGTTATCAAGGAATGAACTAGAAATTCATCTAATTAACCCACCAATAAATCCCAAGAAAATTAAGGGACGAAGGAGTCATCCCACTAATTATGCACAAGAAGTTTGGGATTAATTGTAATTGGAGGATAAATGGCAAAATAACATTCCTAATAAAACCTAAATGTAGAAAAAAGCACAATTCAAAATCCATTGAAATTATTTTTAGAATATTCTATGTTCAATTATCTATCCAATATAATTTATTTCATATTTTTCTAATTTTGCTAGGCTTATATATAAATTTAGGAAGTTTTCATGATTAATTAATGATTAAATAGCCTAATTAAAATTTTAATCCCGTCGGCACAACATGGGCTGTAGACGCGGCATGCACTCTCCACGTGACATGACGGGATTTGATATTAAAGTAGTTACATCGAAGCGCCGCATCAGCGACAGTGCTACGCACTTTCTCCTCACCCGTCCGATCAAAGATCAGACGACTGAGGTTAAAGTTGCGGATCTAAGGGATTAAATGTGAGATCCTATGCATCTTAATCACAATCGTCCATCCAAAATGCACGGATGGATGGCCCATCATCTATCCTTAGATTTCTCTATGAAGAATGGACACCGTCCATCTCCTAGGGGATGATCTGAGCTCGATTGAGCTCGGATTGATCCCAAAACTTACCCACACCATCTAAGCACAAAGGCAAACACATCTAACAGCTAGATTTTCATGGGATTAAATTTCACTTCACAAAGGGCCAAACCACATTGAACTTAAGCTCGATTTAATGGTTAACCTCGCTGGAGGTGATCACCTGTGCTCAATTCCCTTGGAGAAGCTTCTTCTAGTGGAGACGAAGCTTTGTTGAGAGTTTGAGATCTTGAGATAGGTGGATCCTCCTATGGGCCAACTCCTCCTTGACTTGAGCTCAATCTTGATCAAAGTAGCACCTCCCTTGCCTTTGGAGCTCAGGAAAAGGCTTGGGCAAGTTCGATTGAGCTCACTGATGGAGCTACCAAAGGGAATTTGGTTGATATTGAGTGTAGGCTAAGTTTAATTTTTAGTGGAGCTCCCCTATTTTCAAGCTATGAAAATTGAGAAGATGAAGTTTGGGAAATGCTTGAGAGAGCTTAGGGAGGCTGAGAAATGACTTCTCTGGCTTCCTCTTATTCAATCGAATTGGGGAATCATGGAATGAATTCAAATTTGGGGGAGTTTATCTCCCCCATGGAGAATCAGACGGTTGTGCCTTCACTTGACATTTTGATCCAATTGAGCTCATGCAATGGGTTGTTATGCCGTTTAGGGCTTATATGGGTCATTTTGGTCACATTGCACTAAGTTCGATTGACTTTTCAGGTTAAGTTGGGTCAACATGGGTCAAGTGGCCAATTGGGCTAGGTTAGGCTCAAATGTTGACTTGGTCAAGTTCAAATATTGATCATGAATAAACTTAGATCATTGGTTTCAATCAATTTAGCCTATGGTGGATTTTGGCTATGTTGGGTTTCATTTTGGCTAAGTGTTGACTTGGTCAACCCTCAGGTTTGACTTAGTTTGACCCTATTTAAGTAATTGATCATCTCATGATGATTGTTGATCATGATGAGAGGCTTAGGTGGGCTTAGTTCAACCCAATTTGGTTAGGATTAGAATTTGGCTCATAAGAGTACTTTAGGTCACTTTGGGTCAAGTGAGCCTAAGTGGGTCAAATGGCTTGGTCAAAGCTTGATTTGAGTTTGATTGAACTCACATATAGACTTATGATTGAAATATAAATCCATTTGCAAGTGGTTTGAAGTCAAATGGGTTATGATTCATTTGATAATTTCAAGTTCAAAGGGGAGAACATGAGTTTGACTTAGGTTTAATTTTTGAATTGAGTTTTGATTTGGTGATTGAAGTTTATGTTTATATTTGGATTCATGATTGAAGGATTGATTAATCATAAAGAAAAATTAAAAGTTTGGCTTGATTTGAAATTGATTTGGCTAAGTTCAAGATTTTGACTTGAAAGGCTTAGGTTGAATTTTGATTGAATTTGAGTTTAATTTTTGGAGTTGGTTTCGGTTGTTTGAATTTGTATTTTTATTTATATTCACATTTGAGCTAAAAAGTCAAAATGTGTCAAAACTTGAGCCTAACCTAGCCCATTGGCCACTTGACCCAAGTTAACCCAACTTGACCTAAAAAGTCAAAATGTGTCAAAACTTGATCAAAGCCAGATTGATTGAAACCAATGGGTCAAGTTCATTCTAAATCACTTGTTGAACTTGACAAAAGCCTCAATTGGCCAACTAGACCTAACCTAGCCCAATTGACCTTGAACCCAACTTGATCTAATATTGAGCCAAATTTAAACATAACCAAAATTGATTAGAAATAAAGATACCAATCCACTTCATATGACTAACCAAACCTAAACCTACCCATGACCTAGCTCAAATAGGTCAAATGGGTCAAATTGGTCAATTGACCCATCACCTAAATGAAGTCATATGAACCAAATTCAAACCTAAATAAAATTGAATCAAACCAAAGCCACCAAATTATTTCAAATGGTCATATGAACTTGACCCCACCCTTGGTTTGACCCAATTTGACCAATTGGTCAACTTTATCCAAGTTAACCCATTTTGACCTAAATGGGTCAATATGAGCCAAACCATACCAAATGAACTCCAAATCTAATGAAACTTCACCAAACCTATTTTCTTAACATACCAAACATACCCAAATTCAAAAATCAACTAAATGACCATTTTACCCCTAGGACATAGGGTAAATTTTGGCCAATTCCACTTAAAATTTGGTCAAATCCTTTTCATACTCACTTGACACTCTCCTAGTGGATCAAGTGAACACTAGGGGGGTGGGTGGTGCACCCAACCTAATGAGTTTGGGTCAGCCCAACCTTGTCCAATGGCCAAATCGAGCACATGCATTGAAATGGCCACATGGGAATCTTCCTTACACTCAATTGAAGCACATGGGGAGTTCACCATTCCTCTCCCTAGCCAAAACCAAACTCAAGGACACTCCTAATAGCTTAACAAACCCACTCCTTATGGAAAATTGGATCAAAATAGCAAAGGGAAGCTAGGTCATCTGATTGCCAAAGGGGGAGATATACTCCCCCTAATTCACTCTCATTCCAAGATTCCTCAAGTCGATTGAGTGTTAGGAAGCCAGAGGAGTCATTTTTTAGTGATCCCAAGCTCTCTCAAGAATTTTCCAATTCTTATTTCTCGATTTTCACAAGGTGAAAATAGGGGAGCTCCACCAAAAGTCCATTTTACTTCACACCTAAAATCAAGCCAATTCCCTTTGCACACTCCATCAGGGACCCCAATCAAGCTTGCCTAAGCTCTCTTTCAAGTTCTTGAAGCAAAGGAAGAGTCACCTAGACCAAAGCTGGGCTCACTCGGAGGAGGAGTTGGTCCATAGGAGAAGTTACTGAACCCCAACCCCTCAAACTTTCAGCAAAGCTTCATCTCAACCAGACGAAGCTTCTCTAAGGGAATCGAGTGCCAGTGATCACCTCCGGCAAGGTTAGCCATTTTCTAAGCTTAAACACAATGTGGCGTGAAGGGTTGCGAAAGAAATTTTCATGGCATAGGATTTTGACCGTTAGATGTGATCTATGATGCATGATGAAGGTGTGAGCCAAATTCTGGCCCAATCTGAGTTCAATCGAGCTCGATCATGGCCTAAAAGATAAACGGATCCCCTTTCCCATAGGGAATAATAAGGACGGATCTCTGATCATCCATCTTCGCATTTTGGATGGACGATTGAGATTAAAATGAGTAATATCTTTATTTTTCTTCCTCAGATCCGTAGATTTAATCTCAGCCATCCGATCCTTGATTGGACGATCACTGCCACGCGGCACTATGATGTGATGTTTTAAATATCCAATCAGGCGACGATGCGTGTAAAGCGCATGCCACGTCAGTCGCATGCGTGGCGCCAATTGGATTAGTGATATAATTAGGGATTTATTTAATTCTAATTAATCACCTAAACATCTAAAATTCATATCTCAACATAGAAAAATAAAAAAATGAAATAAATTGCATTGAAAGATAATTGAACATAAAATATTCTAAAATTGATTTTAATTGATTTTGAATAGTTATTTTCTTTGAATTTGGGTTTTATTGGGAATATTAATTTGCTAATTACTCTCTAATTAATTCACTGATCAATCCCAAATTTCTTGGGTGTAATTAGAGGGATGACTTTTTCCTCCCTTAATTTTCTTGGGATTTATTAGTAGCTTAATTAGGGGAATTGCTAGTTTATTCCTTAATCGCTCCCTTAATGTAATTAGACTTAATTAAGGGTATAATTAGTGATTTAACCCTCTAATTGAGCCAATTAAGTTTTTATTAAGTGAATGTGAGGTTCGGGGAATACTTTTGGGATACTCCTTAAACCCTCTTGATTCGTTAATCTTACTTTAATTAAAGGTTAATTCACTAATTATCCCCTTAATTAATTTCATAAAATTCTAAAACTTTCTAAAACTTAATTAATTCTTCTTGGGTAGATGCTTAGGTGTTCAAGAGCCTAAGTACAATTAAAAAAAATCAAAATTCAACTCATATGTGTGAGGGGAGTTTTGAAATTACTTAAGTTAAACCCCTTAGCTTAATTAATCATTAATCATGAGCCAAATTGTATTAGACCCTTTTCCTCCTAGGTGCATTGCTGATTTAAATTCTTTGTGTGGTTTTATGTCATCTCATTGGCTCATAATTATTTGATTAACTATGCTAAGGTGGTGTCGGTAAGTTGTAATTAACATGCTTAATCCATACCTTAACTTAATCAAAATATAAAATGAATCTAATCACCTAAAAATTAAACAAAAATATCAAACACATGTGGGAATGGGTTAGGAATAGCAAAACTCACCTCACATTTTCCAAATTAAATCAAACTCAAAATTGAACAAAAATCACATTAAACAAATTTTGATTTGCTTTAAGCTTTCTTATTTCATAAGATTATCTTTAAGAATTAATTAAGGTGAATGTGTTTACATTATTTCATTACTTTAGTTCTTTTCAAACATGCTAAATGTGTGTGTCATATGATCCCATACATTCATGCTTTTCAAAAATCAAATTTAAAATGAAAATATTTCATTTATGTCAAATTGCATGTTTTGACTAAAGTAAGAATATGAGTGGCTATTATCACTATTAAATCTAAATTATTTTCAAAATATATGAATCAATTATCAAAACTAAAATGTGTTATTTATATCTTACTTATAAGCTTGCATGTGAGTAAAATATAAGGATGTGCTTAGTATAGTTTTCCTTCTCCTCTCTTTTGGTATAGTTTTGAATAGGATTTGGCAAAGTGTATAGTTCATTTGAAAAGAACATAATACTTTCCTAATTCCATTTCATATGCATTCCAATGCAATGACTTAAGAAAGACACCTACACTTACATATATAAATTGCATAAACAAACCAAAATAAAGCAAATACCAACTTTTGCATTTGTTTCTTTTGTACATATACTTGTATTTAAGGAAAGTGGTATATTAGTCTGGACAACCCTGGGGTTGCGAGGCTTTAAGTATCCCTAAGTTGGTCTTGTACCTTACACCCTTGGGTAACAATGGTGTCGTACTCACTTATGCCTTTCATACATTCATATGTGCATGTGAAAATTGGATAAGAAACCCCTTTGCTACTTAATGAAAATCATGCATCATAAACATTCAAATTTTCTTAAGTAACTTATTTAGCATGCATCATAAAGTGTGCTAAACATTCCCATTTGGTATGTATAGATATGCTTAGGATTCATTCATATGCATGTTATACATGTTGGGAAAGAAATGAAGTGATGTGTGTTTAGTGATCTTAATTCACTTTATTTAATCTTAACATGTCTTTTTTTGAATGAGATTGTTTAGAGTTTATCTAAACTTAGGATTAATTAAAACACATGATAAAACATTCACTAAACAAAACTAAAATATGAATCAACATTAGAAATTACTTAGGTTAGGAAGGGAAGAGAAGTTCTCTTCTTTTTCCCTCTCTTTACAACTTAGTAATTAATTGTAGGATTCACTTGAACCCAATCAAAACACAAAATAAAATCAACCCAAATTAACTAAATCACTTAAATAAAATCCTCCTCTTAGTTGAAGATTCTTCATACTTAGAAAATTCTAACTTAAAGCCATAGTTAAACATACGACCTAAACCTCTAAAGCACACATATTAGGCTAAGTCATCACTTCTAGCTTTAGGTTAGGGCGATGCATGGTTTGATGTTTGCTTTTATTTTGTGATATATGTTTTAGTCTGGATGTTAGTGTGAATGTGCATAGAATGAATGACATGATGATTTAGTCTAATCATTATTTTCTATGGGGGATTGTGCTTAAGGGCCATTGTAATAAATAAAAATATAAATGCGCTATGCTTATACCCCTAAGCATAATCTAGGCGTGGACTTAGTCCCCATGTGTGTGATAAGTCCAATATACATGCTTGGGATTTGGGTTTGTTTAGCTAATCTCTATTTTGCAAGTGTTAGCTAGATTTACTTTTCCTTTTCATGTAACTTTTGCAATTAAGATTTTGGAATGATTGTTATAGGGACTAGGATGAGCATTGGTCATAAGATCTCATCTTATATATCATGTGAAGCCTTTGGAGCAGCCACCTTTCAACTATCTAAAAGAAAGAACTAAAGAAGAAAGAAGAAAAGAAGGATGAAGAAATGAAGCTTGAAGACCCCCATACTAATGAATTTCTTGCTTAACTGTACTTAATTCATTTGTAATCTGGGTTGTATGGTAAAGCTACCCAATTTGTTTGTTTGTGGGTACCATAAATGACCACTTATTCTTTTGTGGTAGCTTTATAAATTGATTGATGATTTGTTTAGCTTATGCATTAAGATGTCATCCTTTTTCTAATTTCTTCCTTGCTTGATGTATGGCCTGGATGTGGATTAGCTCTTAGAGAAATAAATCTACCAAATTTAATAATTCAAAATTAAAAATAAATAACTCATAACCTCACTTAAAGCTTAGGTTAAAATCAAGATAAAAGAATTAGCAACCCCTTAGCTAGATGAGTACTTCTTTTATAACATCATGAACAAATGCATATTATTTTCACTCTTGATTGGAGGGCTTCCACCTTTGCCAGAGAAACTTGGCTTGATCTTTGAGAGCCATGGTGAAAACACACCTCGTCCCTTCTCACTGATTTTGGCCAATAATCTCATTTCTCATATAGGCATATGAATCCTATAAGCCTAAGTCAAATGATTGTTCAAAATTAAAAATAATATGTAATATGATTTGCATTAAATTTAGGTCATTTGAAGCATACCCTGACATGATTTAGTGTCTTTTGGGAGTAAGTTTAAGAACTTAGTATCTTTCTAAATAAATAATAACCTAACTTTCTTGCATAAAGCATATGACTTGCCTACATGAATTTAAAACTGTAGGATGAGTTACTTGGCCCCCTAAAGGTTGTCAAGCTGGGGTTTGTCCTCTTATGGAGGCAAACCAAATACCCATTTTTGCCTTAGATTTAGGTTGTACTTTTGGCCCTCACCAAAGCTCCCTAGATTTAGGTTCTGGTTTCTTCTCCCTTCCATATGGCCATAAGCATAAATCCTCACCTCTTAGGCATTTTCACAATCTTGTGTTGTGGAATCATAAGTCCTAAATTTCTAATAAAAAATTCAACTCAAACAAATTAAATCAATTTTAAAAATGTAAAGCCCAGCCATAAGATAGTTTGAGATGCTCGCTAGGTTTCCTAACATCATGAGCATCTTCTACTTATCTTACTTTGGCTTCGATAATAACTCCCTCTCTTTGATCAATCCCATTTGATCTTTCGAAATGAACTAATTGATTGATAGTCTTACCTACTAAAATCTTTGGAGATAATGATCACTTACCTTAATCAAGAGTATTCCTAAGGGATCTCATTCCTTAGGATGTAACTATGCTTTGGAAACTTAATGAACCGATTTAAAATAAACCTTACTTTACTTTTCCATGTAAAGTAAGGGAAGAATCTTTGGTACACATGCAGACCCATTATCCTTAGGAGTCCTTGTTGAGGTAATTAGGTCCATTATAGGGTGGTGATTTCTATCCTTCAAGATAGTACACCTCTCCTCAATGTCGTACCCGATCACCCTCAATAAGAACATCTGCGGATCTACGTGGTGTCAAAAATGCATAAAAAAGAAGACATGTATATTTCTATCTTCATTTATTTCGCATAGAGTGAAAATGGAAGTATATATTTTTATTCTTTAGAAATTCTCATATAAAAATTTCACCATAGATTTTTCTGGCGACTCCGCTGGGGATGGTTCCTCTCACCATCTTTGGTAAATGATCATTATCTTCAAGTATCAATAGTGGGTTTGTACTTTGGTATGAATCCAAGACTATCTTTTGTTTCGTTGGCACTTAGCTTATTTCATTCTTAAGTTAAGCTAGCCAACATCTTTAGGTTTTAGGACCTCAGCCCATGTTGGTCTTAAAACCCCCCGTTGGGTTCTCCAATGGGTAAAAATAAAAAGATCTAAATAAAAAGAAAATATTTAAAGACTTCCTCCTTATTTCTATGGTAAGGAAAGATTCATTTTAAAATAATAAAGACAAAATAAACCCTTATCAAAAAATCATGCTTTTCAAAAAGTACTCTTTCAAAAATGCACTTAATAAAATATTTTGCACAAATTTTTCTAAATTATCATTATCTAATAATCTTTATGATTGTTATATGTGAATATCATCTTTACAAATATAAAATTCCAATAATCATATTTTCAAAAACATAAAATTTGAAGATGGGCCTTTCCATTCAATACACCCAAATGTATTGAATGGATATTACCTCTTCAAGCAAAATCATAATTTTGGACTTCCACCTAACACATTCCACATGTGTTGGGTTGGGGTTTTTATATGTTAGAAAAGCACATATGAACCTTTCCATTCAACATACCCACACTTATTGAATGGACGTTTCATTTTCAAACAAAATCAAATTTTTCAAAAGCACATATGAACATCTTCATTCAATATACCCAAATTTAATGAATGAAGATTTTATTCCCAAATAAAAATAACATCATTTGGAAGTCCCACTTAAACATATTCCATATATGATTAAGTTGGAATTTCCTCTTTCAAAAAGCAATAATCACACACAAAGCAAAACTTTCACATTGCATAAATAAGATTGACTTCCATTCCTACATACCCAAATTTGTTAGATGGAAGTCTTCTTTTCGAAAATCAAAACTTAAAATCATATTTTCAAAATTCAAAATGCAATTGGAACTTCATTGAGCACACTCAAATTTACTAAGTGAAGACTCCAAATTTGGAAAACAAAATTCTCAAAATACATTTGAAACTTCATTGTATCATATTTCATTTGCTAAAATGGAGTCTCTCCTTTTCCAAAAATAAAATTTGAAACACACTTTTGGAAATTTCATTTAGCATACTCAAATTTGCTAAATGAAATTTCCACTTCACAAAATTTCCAAAAGCATTTTTGGGACTTCACTCTTTAGCATACCAAATTTGCTAAAGTGAAGCCTCCATTTTCAAAATAAAACCAAAACATAAAAATTTTAAACACATCTTTTGGAATTTCATTTAGCATACACAAATTTACTAAGCGAAATTTCCACCTCACAAAATTAAGTGGAACTTCATTTTCTTAGCACACCATATTTGAAAGCGAAGTCTCCACTTTCAATCAAAAATAAACCAAAATCAAAGGAAAACACATTAGGATTTCCTTAGCATACCCAAATTTGCTAAGGATCCTACTTTTGCAAAAATCAAAATATCCAAAATATATGAAACACTTTAAGATTTCCTTAGCATACTCAAATTTGTTAAGAATCCTATTTTCAAAAAATCTTTCAAAAATAAAACACACTTGGGTTCTTCACTTAGCATACCTAAATTTGCAAAGTGGGAATTCCAATTTTCAAAATCAACAATAATTCACAAGACAAAACAAATAAAGAGAAAGGAAAAATTATTTTCAAACACCTCACTTTGCATACCTAAATTTGCTGAGTGAGTGAATTCCAAAAATAAAAGGGTCCTCAAATCAAAATCTAGTTTCAAACATGAACCTATGGAAGCATCTTTCTAAAAATATTTAAATCCATTTTTCAACATACCCAAATTTTTTGAAGTTGGATTCATATTCAAAAATTTCTCTTTCCAATCAAATCTCTAAATCTTTTCTAAATCCATTTGAACCCCACTTAACAGTTCCAAGATGTTGGATGTGGGTTTAAATTTTAAGTTCAAATTCAAAAATCAATAAAATAGAAATCTGATCCAAGCTTATTTCCACCATTGCAAATTCTTAGCATTAGTCTCAGTTGCAGCTACAGTTCAGCTCTTTAATTTTTTTAGTTGATTATAAATGGCAAGTTTACAAAAGTTTGTGTTCCCTTTCCCCTACGACATGCACTTGGCCTTGGATCAAGCCAATCTCCCTCGAGCTAATCACACCCATCTCATCTATTTTAGCAGAGGTTTTTAGGGGTGAGGATCCTCTGTTAGAGAACTCCCCTCACAACTGTTCATAGGACTACGGTGGTCGAGTAGAAGCTGGTCATCCAGATTGATTTGCCATTGGATTCTAACATTCCCTCATTAAAGAAAGGGTAGTCCCATCGCCCGAGTGCCGTGCTGATAGTGACAAGACTGCGCCCCATGGTTTCCTGTGTTGCCCAGTAAGGGTTAGCACCCACTCATTGGTACCCTCTAAGAGTAAGGCTCTTCTGATCCTAAAGATTTCCTCCCTAGCCTTTGAGGTTGGGTCTAGTTCTTACTCCACTCACCCTACCAGGATTCAGTGGAGAAATAAAAATTGCATGATTAAGTAGTATCATATGTGTATTGCTAGGGAGATGGAGACCGCTGCGGTCAGCTGTGGTGGAGGTACCCACTCTGATCTCCCCATCAGTTATAGCAAACATGTTTCATCCTATCTCTGGGTCTGATAGAGAGGATGCTAGGAGAATTCGTGCATCACCTCCACCAAGACCCAACACCCGCTAGCGAGCAAGAGGTCGTATGTCGCCTTCGACGTTCTATGCGTTGTGAGCTTATGTCGTCGAAATCAGCTCAATTTGATTTGAGATCTATCATTCCCTGCAGCGTGGGGAAGTACTTATAGTAGGAATTGGCCAGAGGCCTTACTTCACAAATCACTAGAGAGGCAGAGGTTTGGGCCAGCCTCCGCTCATTGATTTCTCTGATCGGTGCGCTACCCCTGTCGATCACACAGATAGCATTTTACTTACAGGGATGACCCATCATAGAAAGAGGGTCCCTATCCGAGAGTGGTGTATCCACCACACCTCATTCATGTCACAAAGATTCAGAAGGCCACATCCGAAGAAGCTGCACCGTGATGACTATGGCAGGGATCCTATTCCATCTCCACCCGGCTCCCCGCTTGACCTTCTAACCCGCTGAGGGAATGGCAACCCAAGCATAGTGGTCTTTCACCAACACCACCTAGACACAAAGATGGTGGCAGCTATTATAGAGGGAGTAGATGATAGCCCAGTTGCATCGATGATAGTAGAACCTCCTAGGAGTGTCACCCCTTTCATAGTTAGTGATAGTCAGGAGTGTGTCTCTTCTAGTGAGTATAATCCTCATAGGATTGATTCTCCAAAGAATGTGGAGGTCCGGGTGCCTCTCAATACATGAAGTGATCATACGATCAAAAAATCATTTGTTGTTCGTGATCATCATTCTCTTGAGGAGATAATGGCACATTATCTTGTAGAAAATAAGAAAATTTTGGGGTATGACTGGTTTGATGAGGAGAAGATCAGCTTTGATCCCAACAAAGATGATTTGTTGGGAGACTCAACCAGAGTTTGCATGGTGGATACCAGAGGATCCTTCCTCAGAGAGCAGCAGGCTATGGAAGGGGATGAGTTTGAGCGAAGACACATCCAACGCCCAACACCTCGATATATTAATTAAAGTAGAAGATGAACAAATAGATAGGATGGCAAGGAGGCTTGAGGACTTATTAGCCAAGATCGAAATAAGCTCCTACGCTCATCCTACTACAACCGATATTAGTCAAGTTAGTGCATGTCTTGGACCCGCAAGACCTTACCTCCATAAGTAGGTAGCACTAGCATGTATAAGAAGGTAGTGGAAAGTACAGAAGACATATCCATAAAGTGAAGAAAGCATTGGCTCAGGGAGGATCATCTTTAAGGGTAGACCCTACCCTGAGGAATTTGATGCAATCCAATATCCCAAGAGTTTCATGCCACCTTCCTTCAAGAGCTTTGATGGCAGTGGAAACCCTAGGTAACATATTGCACACTTGAGGGCCAGTTGTTTACTATTCCCTCATAAGTCAAATAGCTGATGCTTTATATGTTGATTCCCAAGAGGTTTGTGAACCCAAGGGTAGCAAACAAACAACACGTGAGTCCCTTATTGATTATATTCTAACTCTTTGAGTATGAAATGTGAGTTCACTTGTCTGAGCAACATGCCATTGAGATTCTTATAAAGAGTATCTATGGCCCGGTCACCTTCACACTTAAGGGCTTCACTATCAAAACATTTGAGAAAATCAAGGCAAAGAAAGGCCAAACAGTTGCATTTTCAAAACTAGTTGCCCAAAGCAAAGCCACAGAAGGTATATGAGAAGAATCCAAGAATAGTGGCAGTAGTAGATAAGAGGTAGCAACCAGCTAGAGATCAGTCTGAGATACCACAACCTTAGTAGCCTTTGCTTCCACCTCTTTTACCACCATCGAGGCCTCTAAGCCTCCAAAGACCGATGCCTCCAACCATACCATCGCAAAGAATAATGTCACACACCCAGTAATTCACCTACTCTTTTAAGCTCAACAAACCTTATTCATTTAAGAGGGAGGTCAAGAAGATCTTTAAGAATCTCTTAAAGAAGCTTAATTTTCAACTACCAGCTAGAGAAGGAGGAAAAGTCATGATCCTAACTCCCCACCACATGCTAGAGCTTCCAAGGACTACCAAAGGATTGCTTCAAGACCGGGTAGTTATCTCGAAGGAATACCTTATGGAACAACCATCCCATTAGGTAATCCTTGGGGATACTTGTGATCCTTCAAAAGAAGGTTGGGATATCTCTTTATCCAAATCCTCTAAAAGGTCATTTAGAAGATCAAGAAACTTTCCTCAAACCACCAACATCAAGGAAGGTGCCTCAACTTGGGGAAAGGGGAGGTAGCAAGAAGATGTGTCACCGGATAGCCCAAGAAGCATAACCACCCACCCAGCCCAAATCCACCATCATCTACCACATCGAAAGCACCCTTCTACTTTAGCTCATCTTCTACTAGTAGAACTCTTATATCAGTGGATAAGGGCATCAAATCCCTTACCCCACTTACTTTACTTGATTCTACTTTGCACCACCATCAAATCCAAGAAATTGAAGAATAAAACTAGCTTGAATTACATCTGTGTCACTTCTGATGGGTTGTCTATTTCTATTCTTAATCATAACTCTTCAAGTCAAAATAACTATAATAATTTTGATCTTTCTCTTTCTTATTCAGAGTTGGACTTCCCTACTCTAAATACTATGGGTTTCCTTCTTGAGATAGACTTGGAATCATCCAATTTTGAGGGTCTTATACGAGAAGTTGTAGGTGAGCTTGATGTGTAGGTAGAACCTTCCATTACCCTGCCACAAAAGATCACCGAAGTCAACCTCCAGTGCAGGTTACCTCCTAAAGACCTCAAGATGAGGAAATAAGTCATTGGTTTAGAGGATCGAGAAGCCCCTCCACGATGCTCTTGATATGCTTATGGAGGATCAGCCCAAGGTGGACTACAATGTCCTCTCTCATTTAAGAAAGTTGTCATCTAAACTAAGCATATATGATGTCCTTATCTTATCCAAAGAGATGAGGGAATCATTAATCAAGGCTCTCCTTGATTTTGAGATATGCTTAACTAAACTAACCATTATTGGTGAGGAGTCACATTACACAAAAGAAGCTCAGGGGATCACCTTCACAGATGAAGACCTTCTTCTGGGAGACTTGGAGCATAATCGTCCCCTTTACATCACAGTTGACATGGGTAGATTCAAACTTGTTAGAGTTCTCATTGGTCTAGGTGCATCGATGAACATTATGAGTCTAAAGACCCTTGCCTATTTAAGGATCGGCATCTCCACACTCTGAGGAGATCAAATGATGTTGAGAGGATTCAATGAACAAGGTGAGTGGGCTTTAAGTTCTAGAGTGTTACCTTTGGAGATAGGTGACTGGAAAATCAAGTTAAAGTTTTGAATCATTTGTTCACTACTTTTAGTATGCCTTGGATACATCGAGATAATTATATCCTCCTCCATCGCATCAAGTTCAAAAAGATGGGATTGAATACCATGTCAATGGAGATGAAAAACCATTTTCAGTAAGAGAGGTCGAGATTAATGAGGATGCGACCTACTATCTTCCTCAAAACACCCTTTCTCGTGAACTTGGAAAAAACTCAAATTCAAAAGAAAAAAAAAAGAAAAATTAAAATCCAAGTGAACAAGAAAGGGGAATTGAAGAAGAAATAGATTCGCATATCACATTCCACCCACAGTTCATTTCATCATATAAACATGTGGGTAGGATGACTCAACCTCCACCACGCAGAGGCAGGGGCAGTTCCAGAGGTGGAAGACCCCCTGATTAGCCATCATCCAACACAGGTCATGTTCTAGTTCATAGGAGTACCTCTACTATTCATATAGACTTGGAATCTAGCTCAAAGGATTAGTCTTATGTGATTAGTATAGCAGTCAACCCCTCTCAGCGGGTTCCATTGTAGGTGACTTTCAATCCAAATAGAGAAGAAGATCGGGTCCCTAGACAAAGCAAAGTATTTGAATCAGGTTTATGTGAGACTATTAGGCAGCAGTTGGGAACCTTAGCTCTAACCTCATTTTCATCTCAAAAAGTTGAAGGTTCAATAGTTAAGGAAGCCCCTAAGTCTTCAAGTGATATGAAGCCGAAGAGATTCTTTTTGGGATCATCATCCTCAAGTCTTGAAGTTGATCTAAAACTTGAGGAGGATACAATTAAAGAATTAATGGAATTACCATTTAACTTTTACTCGCCTTGTGTTCATAATCTTATATAGAAAGGTTTGGTTCCTCACACATGGTCGAAGCACAGGTCAGAATGCTTTGAAAAGCTAAGGAAGAATACATTCAGAGATGCACAATCCAGAGCAGGACTAGGATTTAGTATAGTGGGTCCAGTCGATGATGATGACTGCTACTTAGTTATTACAAATCATTTAGAGGCTGATAGGTTCTTTTCCCACAACACCAACTCTTATGAGAATGTGTGTTTAGAAATCTCAGATGATCTAGTTGATCACCAAATCAAAGATGCACCACCAGAATTTGAAGAGTAGATCCATTCAATAATTGACAAGCTTAAAGAAATCAACCTCAGGACAGAAGAAAATCCATGCCCGATGTACATCATGAAGAAGAAAATAATGACTTAGTTAGGCTATTGACCGAGTTTAAAGACCGCTTCACATGGAGTTATGAAGAGATGCCCGATTATCTCGACTCGTAAAATCCAAGCTAGCAATAGATCCTAACACTACCCCTATTAAGCAAGCTCCTATACTCATGCGATTAGAAATTGAACAACAAGTCATTTCTGAAGTCAAGAAACTGATCGATGCTGGTTTCATCAGGGAAGAAAAATATCCAACCTGGTTTTCCAATGTCATGCTAGTTAAGAAAAAGAATGGCCAAATTTGCATATGCGTCAATTTCAGGGACTTAAATAAAACATGTCCTAAGGATGAGTTTCCTCTTCCTATACCAGAATTAATGGTGAACATCGCCTCATCTCATGTAGTTTTCTCTTTCATGGATGGGTCATCTGGCTACATCCAAATCAAGATGTCTCCTGAAGATGAAAGAAACATTGCTTTCTGAACCCCAATCAAATCTTCTGTTATATGGTCATGTCTTTTGGCCTTAAAAATGTTGGTGCTACATACCAACGGCCATGAATCAGATCTTCAATGAACTCATCCATCATTAGGTTGTGTATTACGTTGATGATCTAGTAGAGAAGAGCAGAGAAAAGGAAGACCATCTCTTTGACTTGAGAGTAATTTTGAACTCCATAACCTCATATAACCTCAATCCTCAAGTGTGTGCATTAGAAATTTGGGGAAAACCTGGAATAGAAATAGATCAAGAAAAGATTAAAGATATCTTAGAAATGCCACCTCCTAAGAGTTTAACTCAACTCTGATCTTTCCAAGGATGGCTAGCATTTCTAAGATGCTTTATTTCCAACCTATCTAGGAGATGCATTCCATTCTTAGCACTTGTCAAAAAAGATGTCAAGTTCAAGTTTGATGATAAGTCTCAACATGCCTTTGAAATTATCAAGTAGATGAAGTCGCCAGCTCCCATTCTGCCACTCATCCTCTACACTATTACATTGGATGACTCTCTCAGCGCTCTGTTAGCCCAAGCCAACGATGAAGGGAAGGAGAGTGCTCTCTACTATCTCAACCATCATCTAATTCCTCTTGAAGTGAACTATCCACCTATTGAGAGACATTGTCTAGCTTTGATCTTTGCATCTTAGAAGCTACAGCACCATATGCTTTCTCATAATGTGAACTTGATATCCAAAACCAATCCACTATAGTATCTCATGACATGGCCAATGCTATCCAGTTTTGCACGATGGTCCATAATCCTCTCGCAATTTGATATCACATTCATACCCCCTCCGTGCGGTAAAAGGATAAGCACTAGCGAATTTCTTAGCATCACACTCACTTCCTACTAATTCTCCACTTAGTGATGATCTCCCTGATGAACAAATCATGAACTTAGGGGAGGTTGACAACCATCGATGGGAGATGCATTTTGATGGTGCAGCTTCTTTTCATAAAGGGGAAGCACCACTACCTATTCTTTTAGGAAAAATAGGGGTAAATAGTTCTCCTAACTTCAAACCATGATGTGATGAGATTCTCATACTATCTTTCCAACCCCTGCACCAATAATGAAGTTGAGTATGAGGCTTTGATTTCCAGTCTGGAGTTAGCCATCACTATCAGTGTCAAGAGCATCAACATCTTTAAGGATTCTCAGTTGGTCATCAATCAGATTGTTGGGTCCTACAAGGTTCTCAAACCCAAGCTTTGTCATTACCATGAGTATATCATGAAGCTATTGGCCCAAATTCCTGAAGTCACCATCTACAAGGTTCCCTGAGTAGAGAATGTAGTCGCAGATGCTTTGGCCAAACTTGCCAAAGAATTGGCATGTGCGGAAGTTGAGTCCATTTCAATAAGGATCCAAAATAGACAAGTCTTATCTCTTATTGATGTTGAACTCATCGAGAGACTTTCTCTTATAGGGAGGTTGTCTTTGCCAAAATGGACAAGGAGCTGGATTGGAGGCAACAGTTCATAGATTATTTGAACATTGGTAAACTACCTTAAGAAAAGTCATAAGCCCATCAGGTGAAACAGAGAGCTCTCTCCTATGCTCGTTGATGGTACCCCTGACCATCCTTCACCAAATGTGGTTACACCGTTTAGACAAACATGAAGCCCATGGCATTGTAAGAATCGATGTACATTCTGTCTAAGTAAGCACATCAATCCGATCTGAAGATGAAGATGAAAATCAAGAGACTAGGATACTATTAGCCATCGATGATTACATACTGCATGAATGTAGCTAGGAGATGTCATCAGTGTCAGGTGCACGGTGTGGTCCTCCACTAACCACCCAACATTCTACCCCCTACATTGGCCTCATGGCCATTCGAAAGTGTTAACATTGTGTGTTCATCAATCCTTTTTCTTTCTATAAGCATCGGTATTCAGCTTCCACCGACTACTTTTCCAAGTGGGCGGAGGCAATCCCACTCAGAGAGGTCATAGCTCAGCATGTGCTTCAATTTTTCAAGAATCATAACATATATAGGTTCAAAGTGCGTCAATGAATTATATATGATAATGGTACTACATTGAAAAGCACTAAGATCAATAGCTTCACCAGAAGACACATTATAGATTGGAGATACTCCACCATCTACTATCCCAGAGCAAATGGCTTAGCGGAACCATTCAACAAAACTCTCATCCAAATATTGAAGACACTTGATGACAACAAGCGTGGAATGAGCAGTTGGTTGAAACCTTGTGGGCCTACCGCACCACAAACCAAACTCCAACTCATTCTACCCCATTTTCTTAGTGTATGGGTTTGAAGCTATTCTACCTTTTGAAGTTCAACTCCCGTCACTAAGGATAGCATTGGGTAGCAAGATCACTATAGAGCAGAATGCAAAGTTGTGGTTAGAAGAGCTTGAAGGTTTGGAGGAGAGTACTACGGCTGCTAGAACCTCAGTTGTATAAGGCCAAAATGATTCAAGCTCACACAAGTGGTGGTCTAGGTCTTTTTAGTAGGAGAACTTGTGTTAGTCTTAAGGAGACCAATTGTTGCTCATCGATAGATGGGAGGCAAGTTTGAACCCACTTGGCAAGGCCCCTATGTCATAGTGAAGGCCTACCAAGGAGGATCTTATCATCTCATTGATTATAAAAGGGAACACCCTATGCTTCCAATTAATGGGCTCTATATAAAGAAATATTACCCATGAAATAAATCATGTTTGAAAATAATTCTATCAATCAACAAAAATATGATTCCATTTTAACAAATTCTCTCTTCTTTCAAATCATTATTTACTTATCTTGTGTATTAGTCGTGACGTATTTGGGGTAGGTGTAAGAGTCCCCTAGTGGCATCCTATCCCTCTTTCATAACAAAAACATAATCTCTTAGCACTATTAGAACAAGTGTAAGAGAACCCGAGAGGCATCCTATTTTGATTAGCATAACTAAGTTAGGTGTGAGAGAACCCAAGTGACATCCTTTCTTAGTGAGAATTCCCAGTTACCATCTGTGGCACCATTTCATCAAAATCCCTAGCATGTTTAAGGTAGGTGCAAGAGTACCCGAGTGGCATCCTATTTTCCTTTAACACAAGCACAAAAAATAAATACATATCTTTTGTCTTGAACTATTTGATGTAGGAGCAAGCCCCCTATGGCACTTACTCATTAGCTGCTCTAGGTCGGTCTACATGCTACCTTGCTAGTATGTCACCCCAGTGATCACTTATTTGTAAGATGTGAGTCCCAACGCTTTCTTCCTATCTTGACATTGCGAACCAATGAGCACCTTATTAGTATGGTAGACTTCTCTGCATAGCAGTAAGCTACCTCGTGTTGATTTTGTTTGAGAAGATGTGAGTCCCCACACTTTCTTCTTGAACTAATCACCATGATCTAACTAGGTAGAGTATATTTGAGGTTCAGGATAAGTCTCCTAGAGGCTCCTTCCCTCTTGACTACATTTGAGTGTATATAAGTTCCCCAAGTGGCATTCACTAAATAGTCACCCTAGGTCGGATAGCACCTGTTGAGCCAAAGATAGGCTATCCCAATGTCAGTTTACTATAGAGGATGTGAGTCCCCAGCTTTCTTCAGAGTGATTGTTGCAAATGGGCACCTTAGGTTGGTTGATGTTATTTATCGACACGACTCACCCGGATAAACCACTCTTGGCAGATGTGAGTCCCCAAGCTTTCTCCTTAAGTTGGCTACCGAATACCTATTGGATTGAGTCCTTAGCAGCCCCATCCCCTGTGGGCATTCTATTTGGATCACATCCTTTATTTAGACCTTGCAGGTTACTCTTGGGTGATAGTTCACCTTTCTAGTAGCCACCCCTGTGGTTGGAGAATTTGTTTAGTGGATGCACAGATATTGGTTCAATAAATATGATATAGGTGGTGATATAAACTCCTTCTCAGTTTGATCCCTCACAAACTAACAAGGTCCACGATAAACAAACTAAACAAACAAATAAAATTAATTCACTTGTGGATTAGAATTTTAAGCCCCCAAAGGGCCCCTTTTCCCAAGTAGGCATCCTATCTTTTGGGCAGTGTCGAGAACTCCAGAGAATTTCTTGACTACACGAGTTGAGATAAGTCCCGTGGCACTCACTCTAGTGCTTAGGTTGGGTTCAATCTATTTTGATTAAAAGCAGGTTACCCCAGCAGTCATTCTTCTTTGGAAGATGTAAGAGTATGAGCATTCTTTCTAGCATGAATGTCCATGGCGATGGGCGACCAGTCGGGGATTTGATGCTCAAAGCGATCACCCCTTGATCTTTTGTAGTGGAAGATGTGAGTCCACGAGCTTTCTTCCTGTCAATTGATCATTGAAATTGAAAGGCACTCCTTTGGTCGGATAGTTCTCCCATCGGTCGGGAAGCTATTTCCTTTAGTTCAGTAAATCTGAGATAGGTCTCGGTTGATATAAGCTCCTTCTCAGTATGATCCATCATAAACCAATGGAATCCATCAAAACAAATCTAAAAATTAAATTAATCTTGACTATCTTTGAGTTGATCTAAGTCCCCTGGTGTTCACTCAATAGTCAGCCCTAGGTTGGGTGAATATGTTGTCTTGCCAATAGATTACCCCAATAACTAGTTCCAACTTTAGAAGATATAAGTCTACTATGTTTTCTTTCTAGTATAGCTATTGCATACCAAAAGTCATCCCTTTGGTCGGCTAGCCCTACTATGTGTTTAGTAGACTACCCCTTTGGATTAGTAAATCTGAGATAGGTCTAGGCTTATAAGCTCCTTCTCAGTATATCCATCGCAAACCAATGGACTCCATCAAAACAAATCTAAAAATAAAATTTAATCTTGACTATCTTTGAGTTGATCAAAGTCCCCTAGCGGCATTCACTCAATAGTCAGCCCTAGGTTGGGTGAATCTATTTCCTTGCCAATAAATTACCTCAGCAACTAGTTCCTACTTTGGAAGACATAAGTCTACTATGCTTTCTTCCTAGTACATTTGCTACATATCAAAAGGCATCCCTTTGGTTAGCCTTACTATGTGCTTAGTAGACTACCCCTTTTGGATTAGTAAATCTGAATTAGGTCTAGGCCTCCATGGCTCCTAGTGCATCCATTTAAACCAACAGGTTCATCTCAAAATCCAAATCTAAAAAAAAAATTCAACCCTCTTCTCCTGGAACTTTCTCCCAGAGACTCAAATCAAATCAAACCCCTCATCCCTTGTGGAAGACTTGAACACTTTCTAGTGGAAGGTTCACATACTCTATCTCTAGTAGATTCCCCCTTCTCTCTCTTATGTCTTTGACATAAGTAGAGCCACATTGCATTAAGTTTTGGATTCCTTCTACTCCTCGTGTTAGGAGTAGATCATCTCTATTATTGCTTGTGATCATTCGGTGTTGTTGATCATTGCAGTCAACACCAATATGTGCGATGTTCCTTGTCAATCACACCACACCTATTGAGCACCCTTTGTTGACCTCATTTTTAAAATGAGTTCTCCACCCCTCCATCTTAGACATAGGACTTCTCTTAGACTTTAAGAGATCCTTAGTCCTAAGACACATCTAGTGATTAGGTGGACACTCAACCTAGCCCTAGAGACTTAGAAGAGTTAGCCATAGGAATAGGTCATGCCTTAGGGGTGTTAGGAAAATCTGCCTACCCTATAGCTTGAACCACATTCCTCACTTCCTTCCTTCAAGTCAAACTCCAAATCAAATCAACATCAAACCTAAATCAATTCCAGCTTAATTGATTTTCTCCAAACTCAAATCAATACTATATGATTGAAATCCATGATTGAAACCCATGATTCAAGTTCCTAATTCAAAATCCATCTTAAGTCCTTAATCCTCTATAAGGACTTACCCTAAATCATCTTCAAATCAATTCAAATTCATGAAATTTTCTCATAAATTATTTATATTCTCATTTATATTCACATATATAAAAGAAATATAAATTCAAATCAATCAAATAAAAATCCAAAATTCAAATTCCAAGTTTAAAATATTTTCTAAGTCCTTTAATTCCCTCTTAAGGACTTAGCCTAAATCAAATCTAAATCAATTCAAATTCATGAAATTTTCTCACAACTCATTTATATTCTCATTTCTATTCATATATAAATGAAATATAAATTCAAATCAATCAAACTAAATTCAAAATTCAAGTTCAATTCACAAATCTTTCTTAAGTCCTTAATTTTCCTCTTAAGGACTTAGCCTAAATCATGATCAAATCACACCAAATTCATGAAATTTTTTCATAACCCATTTATATTCTCATTTATATTCACAAATATAAATAAAATATAAATTTAAACAACCAAAACTAAATCCAAAAATCAAACTCAAATTCAATCAAAATCCTAAGCTCTTCAAGTCAAATTCTTGAACTTAGGCAAATCAACTTTATATCAAGCCAAACTCTTGATTTTCCTTCATGATTCAATCAATCCTTCAATCATGAACCCAAATATAAATACAAACTTCAATCACTTAACCAAAACTCAATTCAAAAATCAAGCCAAAAATCCATTTCATGTTCACATTTTGAACTTGAAATTGTAAAAATGAATCAAAACCCATTTGACTTCAAACCACTTGCAAATGGATTTATATTTCAATCATAAGTCCATATGTGAGTTCAATCAAACTCAAATCAAGCTTTGACCAAGCCATTTGACCCACTTAGGTTCACTTGACCCAAAGTGACCTAAAGTACTCTTATGAGCCAAATTATAATCCTAACCAAATTGGATTGAATCAAACTCACCTAAGCCTCTCATCATGATCAACAATCACCATGAGATGATCAATCACTCAAATTGGGTCAAACCAAGTCAAACTTAAGGGTTGACCAAGTCAACACTTAAAAGAAAACCCAACATAGCCAAAAGCCATCATAGGCCAAATTGATTAAAACCAATGATCTAAGTTCATTCATGATCAATGTTTGAACTTGACCAAGTCAACATTTGAGAGTGCTTGACCCAAGTTGACTTGACCTAAAAAGTCAACATGTGTCAAAACTTGACCTAAGACAAACTAATTGAAACTAATGGGTCAAGTTCATTCTAAATCACTTGTTGAACTTGACCAAAACTTCAATTGGCCAACTAGACCTAACCTAGCCCAATTGACCTTGAACCCAACTTGACTTAAAGGGTCATATTGAGCCAAATTCAAACTTAACTAAAATTGATTAGAAACAAAGATACCAATCCACTTCATATGACTAACGAAACCTAAACCTACCCATGACCTAGCTCAAATAGGTCAAATGGGTCAAATTGGTCAACTTGACCCATTTGACCTAAATGAAGTCATATGAACCAAATTCAAACCTAAACCAAATTGAAACAAACCAAAGCCAAAATATTTCAAATGGTCATATGAACTTGACCCTTGGTTTTTGAATTTGACCAATTGGTCAACTTGACCCAAGTTGACCCATTTTAACATAAATGGGTTAATATGAGCCAAACCATACCAAATGAACTCCAAATCTAATGAAACTTGGCCAAACCTATTTTCTCAACATACTAAACATACCCAAATTCAAAAATTAGCCAAATGACTATTTTACCCCTAGGCCATAGGGTAAATTTTGGTCAATGCCACTTGAAATTTAGTCAAATCCTTTTCATACTCACTTGGACCTAGTGGATTAAGTCAACACTTGGCACTCTCCTAGTGGACTAAGTCATCCCAACCTAGCTCAATGGCCAAACCGAGCACAAGCTTTGAAATGGCCACATGGGAATCTTCCTTACACTCAATTGAAGCACATGGGGAGTTCACCATTCCACTCCCTAGCCAAAAACTGAACTTAAGGACACTCCTAACAGCCTAACAAACCCACCCCTTGTAGGAAATTGGATCAAAATGGCAAAGGGAAGCTAGGCCATCCGATTACCAAAGGGGGAGATATACTCCCACTAATTCATTCTCATTCCAACATTCCTCAAGTCGATTGAGTGTTAGGAAGCCAGCAGATTCATTTTTCAGTGATCCCAAGCTCTCTCAAGCATTTGATAATTCCCATTTCTCTCAATTTTTAAAAGGTGAAAATAGGGGAGCTCCACCAAAAGTCCATTTTACTTCACACCTAAAATCAAGCCAAATCCCTTTGCACACTCTCTCAGGGACCCTAATCGAGCTTGACTAAGCTCTCTTTCAAGTTTTGAAGAGGAGAGTCAAGACCAAAGTGCTCAAGTGGAGTTGGTCCATCGAAGAAGTTACTCAACCTCAACCCCTTAAACTTTCAACAAAGCTTCATCTCAACCATACGAAGCTTCTCCAAGGGAATCAAGCACCAGTGATCACCTCCGGTGAGGTTAGCCATTTTCTAAGCTTAAACTCAATGTGGTGTGGAGCTTTGTGAAAAACATTTTAATGGCGTAGGATTTTGACTGTTAGATGTTATCTTGGATGCATGATGAAGGTGTGGGCAAAAATCTAGCCCAATCTGAGCTCAATCAAGCTCGGATCATGACCTAGAAGATGGATGGATCCCCTTTCCCACAGGGAATAAAAGGGATGGATCTCTGGCCATCCATCTGCACATTTTGGATGGACGACCGAGATTAAAATGCACACAATATTTATTTTTCTCCCTCAGATCCGTGGATTTAATCTCAACCATCCGATCTTTGATGACGACTGAGGAGAAAGTGTAGCATCACCATGTGGTGTTATGATGTGATGTTTTACATATCCAATTAGGCAATGACGTGTGTAAAGCGCATGTCGTGTCAGCCATATGATTGGTGCTAGTAGGATTAGTGATATAATTAGGGATTTTTTTATTTCTAATTAATCACCTAAACTTCTAAAATTCATATCTCAACATAGAAAAATAAAAAAAATAAAATAAATTGCATTAAAAAGATAATTGAACATAAAATATTTTAAAATTGATTTTGATTGATTTTAAATAGTTCTTTTTTTTAAATTTAGATTTTATTGAAAATATTAATTTGCTAGTTACCTCTAATTAATCCACTTAGCAATCCCAAATTTGTTGGGTGTAATTAGAAAGATGACTTCTACCTCCCCTAATTTTCTTGGGATTTATTAGTGACTTAATTAGTGAATTTCTAATTTATTTCTTAATCACTCCCTTAATGTAACTACACTTAATTAAGGGTATAATTAATGATTTAACCATCTAATTGATCCAATTAAATTTTGATTAAGTGAATGTGAGGTTTAGGGAATAATGTTGGGATACCCTCCTTAAGATATTACTTAAACCCCCTTTATTCCTTAATATTACCTTAATTAAAGGTTAATTCACCTATTATCCTCTTAATTAATTTCATAAAATTCTAAAATTTTCCAGAACATAATTAATTCTTCTTGGGTAGATGCTTAGGTGTTTAAGAGCCTAAGTACAATTAAGGAAATCAAAATCAACTCATATGTGTGAGGGGTGTTTTGAAATTACTTAAGTTAAACCCTTAGCTTAATTAATCATTAATCATAAGCCAAATTGCATTAGGCCCTTTTCCTCCTAGGTGCATTGCTGATTTAAATTCCTCATGTAGTTTTATGTCATCTCATTGGCTCATAATTATTTGATTAACTATGTTAAGGTGGTGTAGGTAAGGGGTAATTAACATGCTTAACCCATACCTTAACTTAGTCAAAATATAAAATGAATTTAATCACCTAAAAATTGAACAAAAATATCAAACACATATGAGAATGGGTTAGAAACAGCAAAACTCACCTCATATTTTCCAAATTAAATCAAACTCAAAATCAAACAAAAATCACATTAAATAAACTTTGATTTACCTTAAGCTTTTTTATTTCATAAGATTATCTTTAGAATTAATTAATGAATGTGTTTACATGCTTTCATTACTTTAGTTCTTTCCAACATGCTAAATGTGTGTGTCATATGATTCATACATTCATGCTTTTCAAAATCAAATTTAAAATGAAAATATTTTCTTTATGTCAAATTGCATGTTTTGCTAAAGTAAGAATATGTGGCTATTATCACTATTAAATCAAATTATTTTCAAAATATATGAATCAATTATCAAAATTGAAAGTGTGTTATTTATATCTTACTTATAAGCATGTGAGTAAATATAAGGATGTGCTTAGTAGTTTTCCTTCTCCTCTCTTTATAGTTTTGAATAGGATTTGGTAAGTGTATGGTTCATTTAAAAGAACATAATACTTAATTCTCTATTCATTCTATGCTGACTTAAGAAGACACCTACACTTACATATATAAATTGCATAAACAAACCAAAATAAAATAAATACCAACTTTTGCATTCTTTCTTTTCTTTTATTTCTTTTGTACATATCCTTGTAATTAAGGAAAGTGGTATATTAGTCAGGACAACCCCGAGGTTGTGAGGCTTTAAGTAGCCCTAAGTTGGTCTTGTACCTTACACCCCTAGTTAACAATGGTACTCACTTATGCCTTTCATACATTCATATGTACATGTGAAAATTGGATAAGAACCCCCCTTTGCTACTTAATGAAATTCATGCATCATAAACATCCAAATTTTCTTAAGTAACTTATTTAGCATGCATCATAAAGTGTGATAAACATTCCCATTTTGTATGTATAGATATGCTTAGGATTCATTCATATGCATGTTATACATGTTGGGAAAAAAATGAAGTGATGTGTGTTTAGTGATCTTAATTCACTTTATTTAATCTTAAAATGTCTTTCTTTTTGAATGAGTTTATTTTGAGTTTATCTAAACTTAGGATTAATTAAAACACATATTAAAACATTCACTAAAAAAAACTAAAACATGAATCCACATTAGAAATTACTTAGGTTAGGAAGGAAAGAGAAGTTCTCTTCTCTTTCCCTCTCTTTACAACTCAGTGATTAATTGTAGGATTCATTTGAACCCAATCAAAATACAAAATAAAATCAACCCAAAATAACTAAATCAATTAAATGAAACCCTCCTCTAAGTTGAAAATTCTTCATACTTAGAAAATTCTAACTTAAAGCCATAGTTAAGCATACCACACAAACCTCTAAATCACATAAATTAGGTTAAGTCACCACTTCTAGCTTTAGGTTAGGGATGTGCATGGTTTGATGTTTTCTTTTATTTTGTGATATATATTTTAGTCTGGATGTTAGGGTGAATGTGCGTAGAATGAATGATAGGACAATTTAGTTTAATCATTATTTTCTGTCAGGGATTGTGCTTAAGGGATGATGTAATAAATAAAAATATAAATACTTTTGTTATGTAGGTGCTTATACCCCTAAGCATAATCCAATAGGCCAGGTGGACTTAGTCACTCATATGTGGGGTGATAAGTCTAATATATATATGCTTGGGATTTGTGTGGTTTATTTAGCTAATCCCTAATTTTAGTGTTAGTTAGATTTATTTTTCTTTTTCATGTAACCTTTGCAATTAAGATTTTGGAATGATTATTATGGGGACTAGGATGAGCATTGGTCATAAGATCTCATCTTATGTACCATGAAGCCTTTAGCATAACCACCTTCAATCCAAAGAAAGAACCAAAGAAGAAAGAAGAAAAGAAGAAGAAAGAAGAAAAGAAGGATGAAGAAATGAAGCTTGAAGATCCCCATAATAATGAATTTCTTGCTTAATTGTACTTAATTCATTTGTAATCTTGATGGTATAAGGGTAGAGCTCGGCTACCCAATTTATTTTTGGGTTTGTACGATTGTGCCCGACTACAAATGGCCTCTTATTCTTTTGTGTTAGCTTTATAAATTGATTGATGATTTATTTAGCTTGTGCATTAAGATGACATCCTTTTCTTAGTTTTTCCTTGCTTGATGTATGGCTGGATGTGGATTAGGCTCTTAGAAAAATAAATCTACCAAATTTAATAATTCAAAATTAAAATAAAAACTCATAACCTCTAAAGCTTAGGTTTAAAATCAAGATAAAAGAATTAGTAACCCTTAGTTGGATGAGTATTTCTTTTATAACATCATGACAAATGCATATTATTTTCACTCTTGATTGAGGGCTTCCACCTTTGCAGAAACTTGACCTTTGAGAGCCATGGTGGAAACATACCTCCTCCCTTCTCGTTGATTTTGGCCAATAATCTCATTTCTCATGCATTAGGCATATAAATCCTATAAGCCTGACTCAAATGATTATCCAAAAATGAAAATAACATGTGACATGATTTGCATTAGATTTAGGTCATTTGAAGCATACCCTTACATGATCTAGTCTCTTTAGGGAGTGAGTTTAATGACTTATTCTCTTTCTAAATAAATAACAACCTGGTTATCTTACATAAAGCATATGACTTGCCTACATGAATTTAAAATCATAGGAGGAGTTAGTTGGCGACCACCCCTAGGCATTTGTAAGTCCAAGCAGTCGGGGGGTTTGTCCTCTCTTGTGGAGGTAAATCAAATATCCATTTTTTGCTTTAGATTTAGGTTGTGCTTTTGGCCCTCACCAAAGCTCCCTAGATTTAGGTTCTGAGGTTGCTTCTCCTTTCCATGGGCCATAAGCATAAATCCTCACCTCTTAGGCATTTTCACAATCTTGTGTTGTGGAATCATAAGCCCTAAATTTCTAATGAAAAATTTCAACTCAAATAAATTAAATCAATTTCAAAAATGTAAAGCCCATCCATAGGATAGTTTGAGATGCTTGCTAGGTTTTCTAGCATCTTGAGCATCTCTTACTTATCTTACTTTGGCTTTGATAATAACTCCCTCTCTTTGATCAATCCCATTTGATCTTCAAAATAAACTAATCGATTGATAGTCCTACCTATTGAAATCTTTGGAGACAACGATCATTTACCTTAATTGAGAGTATTCCTAAGGGATCTCATTTATTAGGATGTAATTAACTATGGGGACTACCCCTGTAGAGAACTTAACGAACATGATTTAAAATAAACCTTAACTTTTCCATGTAAAGTAGGGGAAGAATCTTTGGTACACATCCAGACCCATTATCTTTAGGATTCTTTGTTAAGGTAATTAGGTCCATTGTAGGGTGGTGATTTCTATCCTTTGAGATAGTACACCTCTCCTCAATGTTGTACCCGATCACCCTCAATAAGAACATCTGGATCTAAATGGTGTTAAAAATGCATCAAAAAGAAGAGATGTATATTTCTATCTTCATTTTATTTCACATAGAGTGAAGATGGATGTATATATTTTTATTCTTTAGAAATTTCATTAAAAAATTTCACCACACTCCACAGGCTTGAGCCAATGCTTCCTTCACCTGCTGTTCAACCATGGACTTGATATCTTTCTCATGTATGGAGGTACTTTCCATTACCTTCTATACATGCTGGTGCTACCTTGCCCTAATGGAGATAAAGTCTTGGCTGGGTCCACGACATACACCAACTCTGGCTAACAAATCTCAGTTGTAGGATGAACTATTGGGGCTTATTTCTAAAGTATTGAGATTGCTACTAACAAGTCCTCGAGCTACCTCTCTATCCTATCTATTTGTTCATCTTTCTATTTTAATTGATATTGGAGGTGTTGGGCTGATTGGACTATATCTTACTACCTCATCACCTTCCATAGCATTCTTTGAGGAGGATCCCATGTATACCATGCAAATCAGTCTCCCAACAAATCATCTTCATTGGGATCAAAAAAGTCTTCTCCTCATAAAGTCATATCTAAGATCTCCTTCTTCTTCATGAAATAATGAGCCACTATGTCATCTAAGAATGATCATTAGATACAAATGATTTTGGCCAAATTGGGTGACATTCTTGTGAGGCAGGACCTTCTGGAGAATCAACTCTGAGGTTGCACTCGAAGATATACACTCACTATCTTGACTAAATGGGGTGACACTCCAGAAGGTTCTATGATCATGGATGCATGCCATCTCCTCTACAACTAACCATCTCCAAATATTTGTCAGTGGGTGATGGTGAAGGGATGACCACTATGCTTGGTCTCCAATCCTTCCATCTAAGGCAAAAGGTTAAGCAAGAGCTCACTCACCATAATAGCATGTAGATGGAATGGTATCCCTCAAGATCACCAATGTGGTCTATTCTCCCCGATGGCCCTTTGGCCTTTGTGAGAGTTCTTTGAAATATGACATAATCATACGGTGTAATTGGAGACATCTACTCTCTTGAAATAAGAATCTCTTCATGTGATGTAGTCCACAGAAGTAGAATATTTATGTGATCAACACGTTGCACAATCAAAAATCAATGAGTGTGAGGCGCTAACTACACAAACCTTTGCCTCTTAGTGATATGAATGTAGTATGGGCCTCCCGCCCTCTCCTACCATAGATGCTTCCCCACCTTGGTAATAAATCTAGTGATGTTCCAGCTCAAGACTTGATAAACAAGACAAATGACCTCATGCTCTGACTAACTACGGGCTGAAATCGAACCGTTAGTGGAGGTGAAGTAGGGATCCTCTTAGCATCCTCTCTATCAAACCCAGAGAAAGGATGAGATGGGTTCACTCAAGGGAAATCAGTGGCAACTCCTCCATACTTGCTACCTCCCTAGCGTGTGTAAATGAATCATGCTTTTTATTTCTCCTTTAAGTCTTGGTGAGTAACCCAATCTCATAAGCAGGACTATCCCAGGATGAGCCTTGGAATGCTAATGTACTACCTCAACTACACACTCTACATAAGACATAGTGGTGTTGGCTTGTAGAACTACCAATGCCTTCCTCTTCAGTGAGAGAATGCCAGAGTCTAAGTGAATATTAATATGAATGACCAGCTTCTACTCGGTCACTGTGGTCCTACTAATAGTGGTGAGGGGAGTGCCCTCATATAATCCTCCTTATCCAAAATGAATGAGGTGGTGTAATCACGGGAAGGCACGATCACCAAGCCCATCTATGGAAAGGTGAAAACATATTTTTGCCATTTAATCTAAAATTGAACTAAACTGTAATTGAAATTTGTCGCTAAACGAAAGTCTGCAATGTTAAAAATAAACTTGAATCAGATTTCAATTGACTTTGAATTTAGAATTTGAACTCATACTCAATATTTTGAAAATGTTAAGTTGAGTTCAAATGATTTAGAATAGATTTTTATATTTGATTGGAAACAGGAATTGTTTGGATATAGAATCCATTTTCAACAAATTTGATATGCTAAAAATGGGTTCATATATATTTTTTTTTGTTTGAAGAGATGCTTCCATAGGTTCATATTTGAATTTTAATTTTGATTTTGAGGACCCTTTACTTAACAAATTTAGGTATGCTAAAGTAAAGGGTCAATTTATTGTTTTGGATTTGAGATTTTTTGGAATTTACTCACTTAGCAAATTTGGGTATGCTAAGTGAGATGTTTGAAAACAATTTCTTCTTTTTGTTTCTTTATTTGCTTTGTTTGGTGAATCATTTTGTGATTTTGAAAAGAGAAATGGAATTTCCCATTTAGCAAATTTGGGTATGCTAAATGAGGAAATTCAAGTGTGTTTTTTCTAAAATTTTTTAAAAATAGGATTCTTAGCAAATTTAAGTATGATAAGGGAATCCTAATGTGTTTCTTTTGATTTTGATTTGATTGAAAATGGAGGCTTCACTTTAGCAAATATGGTATGCTAAAATGAAGTTCCAAATGTGTTTCTTTTTTTGTTTTATGAAATAGAAATTTCACTTTAGCAAATTTGGGCATGGTAAATGAAATTCCAAAAGATGTGTTTAAAATTTTTATGTTTTGGTTTTGCTTTAAAAATGGAGACTTCACTTTAGCAAATTTGGTATGCTAAAGAATGAAGTTCAAAATGTGTTTATTTTTTTGTTTTGGGAAATGAAAATTTCACTTTAGCAAATTTGAGTATGCTAAATGAAATTCCAAAATATGTGTTTAAAATTTTTGTGTTTTGGTTTTGTTTTGAAAATGGAGACTTCATTTTAGCAAATTTGGCATGATAAAGAATGAAGTTCCAAAAGTGTTTTTGAAAATTTTGTGAAGTGGAAATTTTACTTAGAAAATTTGAGTATGCTAAATGAAATTCCAAAAAGTATATTTAAAATTTTCATTTTGTATTTTGAAAAGGGGAAACTTCACTTTAGCAAATGGGGTATGCTAAATTGAAGTTTCAAATTTATTTGGAAAATTTTTTGTGGACGGGAGAATTTATTTAGCAAATTTGAGTATGCTAAATGAGACTCCAAAAGTATGTTTCAAATTTTGTTTTTAGAAAAGGGAGACTTCATTTTAGCAAATGGGATATACTAGAATGAAGTTCCAAATATTTTTTTCAAAAATTTTGTTTTTTTTATTTTTTAAAAAGGGAGATTTTCACTTAACAAATTTTGGTATGTAAGATGAAAATCAATTATGTTTCATTTTCCAAAGATGCATATTTTGTTTGTGATTGTTGCTTTTTATTAAAGAGGAAATCTCAACTTTATCATATATGAAATATGTTAAGTGGCATTTCAAAATGATGTTACTTTATTTGGAAATGAAATTTTCATTCAATAAATTTGGGTGTATTGAATGGAGATATTCATATGTGATTTTTGAAAATTTATTTTTGATTTTGTTTGAGAATGAAACCTCCACCCAATAAGTGTGGGTATATTGAATGGAGATGTTTCATATATGCTTTTTGAAAATGTGAAAGTTCCAACCTAACACATGTGGAATGTGTTATGTGGAATTTCAAAGTTGAGATTTTGCTTGAAGATGTAATATCCATTCAACACATTTGGGTGTATTGAATGGAAAGGCCCATCTTCAAATTTTATGCTTTTGAAAATATGATTGTTGGAATTATATCTTTGAAAATGAGGCCTTCACCAAAAATGAATTGAGTGGAGAAAATCATTTGTGCTTTTTAGAAAATGTGCTTGTTGGAATTTTATTTTTGAAAAAGAGGCCTTCACCAAAAATTAATTGGGTGGAGAAACTCATTTGTACTTTTTAGAAAATGTGATTATTGGAATTATATCTTTGAAAATGAGGCCTTCACCAAAATGAATTGGGTGGAGAAACTCATTTATGCTTTTTAGAAAATGTGATTGTTGGAATTTTATTTTTGTAAATATGATCCTACATATAACAATCATAAGGATTGTTAGATGAAGATAATTTAGGAAAATTTTTGTGCAAAATATTTTATTATGTGCATTTTTGAAAGAGTGCTTTTTGAAAAGCAAGATTTTCATGAAAGACTTATTTTATCTTTATTATTTTAGAATGAACCTCCTTTCATAAAATGGTAGGATATCTTTAATTAATTCTTTATTAAACTTTTATTTTCACCATTGGGAATCAGCGGGTTTTAAGACCAACACGGGTGAGGTCCTAAAACCTAAAGATGTTGGCTAGCTCAACTTGGATGAAATAAGCTAAGTGCCAATAAAGATAGTCTTAGATTCATACAAAGTACAAACACTATCGATACTTGAGACAAGATCATTTATCAAAGATAGAGAGGAATAGTCCCAAGCAGTCTAAAAAATCTATAGTGAAATAATTTCTAAAGGATGTATACTTCCATCTTCACTCTATGTGAATAAAATGAAGATAGAAATATACTTCTTTTATGCATTTTACACCATGTAGATGATGTTCTTATTGAGGGTGATTGGGTATGACATTGAGGAGAGGTGTACTATCTCGAAAGATAGAAGTCACCACCCTACAATGGACCTAATCACCTCAATAAGGATACCTAAAGATAATGGGTCTGCATATGTACTAGATATTCTTCCCATACTTTACATGAAAAGTAAAGTAGGGTTTATTTTAAATCAGGTTCATTAAGTTTCCTACAGGGGCAAGCCCCCATAGTTAGTTACATCCTTAGGAATACTCTCGATTAAGGTAAATGATTGTTGTCTCCAAAGATTTCAATAGGAAGGAATATCAATCGATCAGTTTATTTTTGAAGATCAAATTGGATTGATCAAAGAGAAAGAGTTATTATTGATGCCAAAGGAAGATAAGTAGGAGATGCTCATGATGATAGGAAACCTAGTGAACATCTCAAACAATCCTATGATTGGGCTTTATGTTTTTGAAATTAAATTATTTATTTGAGTTGAATTTTTATTAGAAGTTTAGGGCTTATAATTCAATAATACAAGGTTATGGAAATGTCTAAGAGGTGAGAATTTATGCTTATGGCCCATAGAAGGGAGAAGCAATCCCAAAACCTAAATCTAACGAGCTTTGGCGAGGGATAAAAGCATGACCTAAATATAAGGTGAAAAATGGGTATTTGGTTTGCCTCCACAAGAGAGGGAAAATCACCTGATTGCTTGGACTTACAATCACCTGGGGGTGGCCACCACTAACTCCTCCTATAATTTTTAAATTCATGTAGGCAAGTCATATGCTTTTTAGCAAGATAGCTAGGCTGTTATTTATTTTAGAAAGAGACTAAGTCCTTAAACTCACTCCTTAAGAGACTAAATCATGTAAGGGCATGAGAAATGACCTAAATCTAATGCAAAACATATTACATATTATTTTCATTTTTGGACAATCATTTAACTCAGACTTATAAGATTCATATGCCTAATGCATTAGAAGTAAGATTATTGGCCAAAATTTGAGAAGGGGGAGGTGTGTTTCCACCATGGCTCTTAAAAGTCAAGCCAAGTTTCTTTGGCAAGGGTGAAAACTCTCCAATCAAGAGTGTAACAATAAGCTTTTATGTATGATGTTATAAAAGAAATACTCATCCAGCTAAGGGGTTGCTAATTCTTTTATGTTGATTTTTTACTTAGGCTTTAAATGAGGTTATGAGTTGTTTATTTTTAATTTTGAGTTGATTAATTTGGTAGAAGATTTAATTTTCCCTAAGTGCCTAATCATCATTTAGGCCATACATTAAGCAAGGAAGAAACTAGAAAATATGTCATCTTAATGCACAAGCTAAACAAAATATCAAACATTTTATAAACCTAGCACAAAAGAATAAAAGGTCAGGTGTGGTCGGGCACCACTGCACAAACCTGAAAAACAAATTGTTTAGCCGAGCTCTACCCTTATACAACACTGATTATAAAAGAATTAATTATAATTAAGCATGGAATTCATGTTATGGGGGTCTTCATTTCTTCTTTTTCTTCTTTCTTCTTTTTGGTTCCTTCTTTTGGATGGTTGGAAGGTTTGCTCCAAAGGCTTCACATGATACATGATGAGATCTTATGAATGCTCATCCTAATCCCCATAACATTCATTCCAAAATCCAAATTGCAAAAATATATGAAGAGGAAAAGTAAATCTAACTAACACCTGCAAAATAGATATTAGATAAACAAATCAAATAAATTCCAAGCATATATATTGGACTTAACACCCCACACATGGGTGACCAAGTCCACCTGGCCTATTAGATTATAGTTAGGGGTATAAGCACCTACACAGCAAAAGCATTTATATTTTTATTACAGTGCCCCTTAAGCACAATTCCCTGCAGAAAATAGTGATTAGAGTAAATCGTCCTGCCATTCATTCTACGCATATTCACCCTAACATCCATACTAAAAAAAATACATCACAAAATAAAAGAAAACATCAAGCCATGCATCACCCTAACCAAAATCTAGAAGTGGTGACTTAACCTAATGTGTGTGCTTTAAAAGGTTTGTGTGGTTTGCTTAGCTATGGCTTTAAGGTTTACATTTTCTAATTGTGAAGATGTTCAACTTAGATGGGTGGTGTCATTTAAGTGTTTAGTTGACTTTGTTGTTTTTTATTTGGTGATTTATTTTAGTTCAAATGAATCCTACAATTAATTACTAAGTTTTAAAGAGGAAAATAGTAGAGAACTTCTCTTTCCTTCCCTACCTTAAGTAATTTCTGAAGTGGATTCATATTTTATTTTATTTAGTGAATGTTTTATTATATATTTAATTAATCCTAAGTTTAGATTTTTTTTTCTAAACAAACCTATTCAAAAAGAAAGGCATTTTAAGATTAAGTAAAGTGAATTAATATCATAAAACATACATCACTTCATTTCTTTCCCAACATGTATATTATGCATATGAATGAATCCTAAGCATATCTATACATACAAATGGAAATGTTTAGCATACTTTATGATGAATGCTAAGTGAGTTACTTAAGAAAATTTGAATGCTTTATGATGCATGATTTTCATTAAGTAGAAAAGAGATTTTCTTATCCATTTTCACATGCACACATGTATGTATAAAAGGCATAAGTGAGTACGATGCCATTGTTAGCACCAGGGGTGTAAGGTACAAGACCTACTTAGGGCTACTTAAAGCCTCATAATCCCGGGGTTGTCCAGACTAATATACCACTTTCCTTAAATACAAACACATGTATAAAATAAATGAATGGAAAAATAAAGATGCAAAAAGTTTGTGTTGGTGATTTGTTATATTTATGCAATTTATATGTGCAAGTGTGGATGTCATTCTTGGGTAATAGTATAGGAATGGATATGAATGGGGTTAGACAAGTGTTGTGTTCTTTTCAAATGAACTATACACTTTGCCAAATCTTATTCAAAACTATACTAAGAGGAAAGAGAAGGAAAGCTACACTATGCACATCTTCATACTTATATCCACATGCAAGCTTATAAATAATTATAATAGCACACTTTCAATTTTAGGTATTTGATTTATAGATTTTGAAAATATTTTTGAATTTAATAGTCATAATAGCGATCCATATTTTTACTTTAGCCAAAACATGCAATTTGACATAAAGAAAATATTTCATTTTCAATTTGATTTTTGAAAAATGTGGAAACATGAAATTCATATGACATACACATTTAGCATGTTAGGAAAGAACTAAAGTGATGAAAGCACGTAGGCACATTCACCCTAATTAATTCCTAAAGACAATCTTTATGAAATAAGAAAGCTTAAAGCAAATCAAATTATTTTTAAGGAAAGTTTGATTTTGTTTTGAGTTTGATTTAATTTCAGAAATGTGAGGTGAGTTTGCTGTTCTAACCCATTCCACATATGTTTGTTATTTTAGTTTAATTTTTAGGTGATTAGATCAATTTTATGCTTTGGTTAGGTTAAGGTATGAATTAAGTGTATTAATTACGCCTTACCTATACCACCTTAGCATACTTAATCAAATAATTATGAGCCAATGAGATGACATAAAACCACACAAGGAATTTAAATTAGCAATGCACCTAAGAAAGAAAAGGGCCTAATGCAATTGGCTCATGATTAATGATTAATTAAACTAAGGGATTTAACTTAAGTACTTTCATAACCCCTCTCACACATGTGAGTTGGGTTTTGATTTCCTTAATGTACTTAGGTTATTGAACACCTAAGCATCTACCCAAGATAGATTAATTAAGTTTTGGAAAGTTTTAGAATTTTATGAAATTAATTAAGGGGGTAATTAGTGAATTAACCCTTAAGGTTGGATTAAGAAAGAAAAGGGGGTTTAAGGAATATCTTAAGGAAAGTATCCCAAAATTATTCCCTAAACCTCATATTCACTGAATCAAACTTTAATTGACTCAATTAGTGGTCTAGACCACTAATTATACCCTTAATTAAGCTTAATTATATTAAGGGAGTAATTAAGGAATGAACTAGCAATTCCTCTAATTAATTCACCAATAAATCCCAAGAAAATTAGGAGAGGTAGGAGTCATCCCACTAATTATGCACAGGAAGTTTATGATTAATCAGTGGAGTAATTAAAGGGTAATTAGCAAAATAATATTCTCAATAAAACCAAAATAGAGAAAAGCACTATTGAAAATCCATTGAATTTATTTTTAGAATATTCTATGTTCAATTATCTATCCAATGCAATTTATTGCATATTTGTTTTATTTTTCTAGGCTTAAATATGAATTTAGAAAGTTTCCATGTTTAATTAATGATTAAATAGCCTAATTAAAATGTTTAATCTCGTTGCCACATGGTCGGATGCGTCTTTCCGTGTGCATGGGATTTATTAAAGTAGTCACATCATAGCATCACAGCGCGATTACTCTTTCTCCTCACCCATTCGATCAATGGTTGAGGTTAAAGCCACAGGATCTAAGGGATTAAATGTGGGATCCTATGCATCTTAATCACGGTTGTCCATCCAAAATGTGTGGATGGATGACCCATGATCTATCCCTATATTTCTTTGTGAAGAATGGACATTGTCCATCTTCTAGGGGATGATCTGAGCTTGATTGAGCTTGAATTGATCGCAAAACTTAACCACACCATCTAAGCACAAAGGCAAACACATAGATTTTCATGGGATTAAACTTCACTTCACAAAGGACCAAACCACATTGAACTTAAGCTCAGTTTAATGGCTAATCTCGCTAGAGGTGATCACCGGCACTTGATTCCCTTGGAGAAGCTTCGTCTAGTGGAGACGAAGCTTTGTTGAGAGTTTGAGGTCTTGAGATTGGGTGGATCCTCCTGGGCCAACTCCTCCTTGACTTGAGCTCGATCTTGATCAAGGTAGCACCTCCCTTTCCTTTGGAGCTTGGGAAAAGGCTTGGGCAAGTTCGATTAAGCTCACTGATGGAGCTTGCAAAGGGAATTTGGTTGATATTGAGTGTAGGCTAAGTTGAATTTTCAATGGAGCTCCCCTATTTTCAAGTTATGAAAATCGAGAAGATGAAGTTTGGGAAATGCTTAAGAGAGCTTAGGGAGGCTGAGAAATGACTTCTTTGGCTTCCTCTTATTCAATCGAATTGGGGAATCATGGAATGAATTCAAATTAGGGGAGTATATCTTCCCCTTGAAGAATCAGATGGTCGTGCCTTCACTTGATATTTTGATCCAATTGATCTCATGCAATTTGTAGGCCATGGCATGGGTCATTAGAGGAAAATGGCCATGTGTTTAGCTTAACCCATCCATTTGAAATTCAAGTATTTTGATCCAAGATGCCAAGTGATTATGGAGAGGATTTTTCTTAAAATGGATTTGGCCAAAATTTATCCAAGTGGACATTTGGCTTGGATTTCAATTTGAATATGTTTGTTATGTTTAAAAAATGGGTTAGGCCAAGTTTCAATGAACTTGGAGTGGGTTTGATATGATTTGTCCCATGTTGACCCATTTAGGACAAAATGGGTCAACTTGGGTCAAGTTGACCAATTGGTCAAATTGGGTCAAACCAAGGGTTGGGTCAAGTTCATATGACCATTTGAAATGTTTTGGTGGCTTTGGTTTGATTCAATTTGGTTTATATTTTATTTTGGTTCAATTGAGTTCATTTAGGTCAAATGGGTCAAGTTGACCAAATTGACCCATTTGACTTATTTGGGTTAGGTCATGGGTTGTCATGTTTGGTTGGTCAAATGAAATGGATTAGTATCTTTGTTTTCAATCAATTTGGTTTATATTTGAATTTGGCTCAATATGACCTTTTAGGTCAAGTTGGGTTCAAGGTCAATTGGGCTAGGTTAGGTCTAGTTGGCCAATTGAGTCTTTTGTCAAGTTCAACAATTATTTTGGAATGAACTTGACCCATTGGTTTCAATCAATTTGTCTTAGATCAAGTTTTGACATATTTTGACTTTTCAGGTCAAGTGACCAATTAGGTTAGGTTAGGCTCAAATGTTGACTTGTTCAAGTTTAAACATTGATCATAAATGAACTTAAATCATTGGTTTCAATCAATTTGGCCTATGGTAGATTTTGGCTATGTTGGGTTTCATTTTGACTAAGTGTTGACTTTGTCAACCCTTAAGTTTGACTTGATTTGACCCAATTTGAGTAATTGATCATCTCATGATTATTGTTGATCATGATGAGAGACTTAGGTGGGCTTAGTTCAACCCAATTTGGTTAGGATTAGAATTTGGCTCATAAGGGTACTTTAGGTTTCTTTGGGTCAAGTGAGCCTAAGTGGGTCAAATGGCTTGGTCAAAGCTTGATTTCAATTTGATTGAACTCACATATGGACTTATGATTGAAATATAAATTCATTTGCAAGTGGTTTGAAGTCAAATGGGTTTTGATTCATTTGATAATTTCAAGTTCAAAGGGTGAACATGAGTTTGACTTAGGTTTGATTTTTGAATTGAGTTTTGATTTGGTGATTGAAGTTTATATTTATATTTGGATTTATGATTGAAGGATTGATTGAATCATGAAGAAAAATCAAGAGTTTGGCTTGATTTGAAATTGATTTGGCTAAGTTTAAGATTTTGACTTAAAAGGCTTAGGTTGGATTTTAATTGAATTTGAGTTTGATTTTTGGAGTTGGTTTTGGTTGTTTGAATTAATATTTCATTTATATATGTGAATATAAATGAGAATACAAATGGGTTATGAGAAAATTTTAAAGATTTGAAGTGATTTGAACATGATTTAGGCTAAGTCCTTAAGTGGAAATCCAAGTGACTTATGAAAGATTTTTGATTTGGGTTTGAATTTTGGATTTAGTTTGATTGATTTGAATTTATATTCTCATTTATATATGTGAATATAAATGAGAATATAAATGGGTTGTAAGAAAATTTCAAGGATTTGAAGTGGTTTAGATTTGAATTAGACTAAGTCCTTAAGATGGAAATAAAGGACTTATGAAAGATTTGGAATTTCAATCATGGGCTTCAATCATAAGTTTCAATTATGGGTTTCAATCATTTGGCATTGACATGAGTTTAGAGTAAATCAATTAAGTTGGAATTTATTAGGCTCGATGTTGATTTCATTTGGAGTTTGACTTGAAGGAAGGAAGTAAGGAATATGGTTCAAGTGGAAATTTTCCACACCCCAGGCATGACCTATTCCTATGGATAACTCTTCTAAGTCTCTAGAGCTAGGTTGAGTGTTCACCTAATCACTAGATGTGTCTTAAGACTAAGGATCTCTTAAACTCTAAGAGGAGTCCTATGTCTAAGATGGAGGGGTTGAGAGTTCATCCTAAAATGAGGTCAACACCCCTGGTATAGAAAATAATGGTGTCGTACTCACTTATATATTTTATACATGTAAATGTGCATTTGATTAATGGATAAAAGAATCCCCTTCTTTTCTATTTAACAAAATCATGCATCATGGAATATCTAAATTTTCCTAAACAACCTCTCTTTGAATTCATCATTAAGGTGTGCTAAAGTTTGCATTTGCATGTATATATATGCTTAGGATTATTCATATGCATGGTATACATGTTGGAAAGAAATAAATGGTTGTGTGTTTTATGATAGTAATTCGCCTTAATTAATCTTAAAATATCTTTCTTATTGAATAGGTTTATTTAGAGTAAATCTAAACTTAAGATTAATTAAAACACATAATAAAACATTCACAAATGAAAATCATTAATAAATCTATCTTAGAAATTACTTAAGGTAGGGAGGAAAGAGAAGTTCTCTTCCTTTTCCTCTCTTTACAACACTTATAATTAAATGTAGGTTCATTCAAACCAAATCAAATCAATAAATAAAATTGATAAATCAATTAAATCACTTAAATGAAATCACATCTAAGTTGAATACACTTAGAAAATTCCAACCTTAAAGCCTAGCTAAAATATGCCACACAAGCCTTACATTAAAATTAAGTCACCATTTCTAGCTCTATGTTTAGGAGGCATGGTTTGATTCTTGATTTTATTTTATGATGTAATATTTTAGACTGGATGTTAGGGTGTATGTGCGTAGACTGGATGATAGGATGATCTTAGTCTAATCATTATCTTCTGTAGGGGATTACGCTTAAGGGGTACTGTAATAAATATATAAATGTTTTTGTTGTACAGGTTGCTTATACAGCTAAGCATAATCCAAAATAGGAACAGACTTGGTTACCCATGTGTGGGGTACTAAGTCCAATTCATTCATATAACTTCTTGGGATATGGGGTGTGTTCAGCTAATCTCTATTTTTCAAGTTTTAGTTAGATTTATTTTTCTCATTTTCATGTAATTTTTGCAATTAGGATTTGGAAGGAATGTTATGGGGAAGTGGAGGTGAACATTGGTCATAAGACTATGTCTTATGCACCATGTGAAGCCTTTGGAGCAACCACATTCCAACCAAGCCAAAAGGAAGAAAGGAAAGAAGCAAATCAAAACATGAAGAATGAAGAATGAAGAAATGAAGAATGAAGACCCTCATAACATAAATTCCTTTTAAATTATAATTATTCATTTGATAATCTGGGTTGTATGAGGGTAGAGCTTACCCATATTCCTTTTTGGGTTTGTGTGATGGAACCCGACCATAAAGGCCTTTTATTCTTTTGCACTAGCTTTATAAAATTACTTGATGTTTGTTTAGCTTGTGCATTCAGATGACATGATTTTTCTAGTTTCTTCATTGTTTGATGAGTGGCCTAGATGCCATTAGGCACTTAGGAAAAATAAATTTTCTATCCAATCAAAATTTAAAATTAACAACTCATAACCTCACCTAAAATAGGTTATAAATCAAGATAAAAATTTAGCAATCCCTTAGATGCATGTTGTATGTCTCACATCATGCATAAAAAGCATCTTGGTTCACTCTTGCTTATGGAGGGCTTTCACCTTTGCCAGAGAATTTGGCTTGACCTTTGAGAGCCATGGTGGAAACACACCTCCCTCTTGCTAATTTTGGCCCATAACTAATTTCTCATGCATTAGCATATGAATCCCATAGCATGTGTCAAATAAATTATCCAAAAATAAAAATAAAACATAAACAAAATCTGCATTAAATTAAAGTCATTAATGATGCCCTACATGATTTAGTCTCTTAGGAAGTGTGTTTAAGGACTTAGTCTCTTTTTAAATAAATAACAACCTAGCTATCTTGTAAAAGCATAAGACTTACTTACATGTATTTAAAATCATAGGAGGAGTTAGTTGGCAGCCACCCCTAAGCGGTTGTAAGTCCAACAATCGGGTGGTTTATCCTCTCTAATGGACGTAAACCAAATACTCATTTTCACCTTAGATTTAGGTCGTGCCTTGGCCCTCACCAAAGTTCCCTAGATTTATATTTAGATGTTGTTGTTTTCCTTTGCTACAAGCATAAATCCTCACCTCTTAGGCATTTCCACAATCTTGTGTTGTGGAATTGTAAGCCTAGATTTCTAATAAAAATTCAACTCAATAATTAACTCTTCTCAAATTTCAAAAATATAAAGCCCAACCATAGGATAGTTTGGGATGTTTACTAGGATTCCTTGTATCATGAGCATCCCTTACTTATCTCCCTTTAGTTTCAATAATAACTCCCTCCTTTTGATCAATCCCACTTGATCTTCAAAAAAAATAATCAATTGATTGATAGTCCTATCTTTGAAATCTTTGGAGATGATGATCATTTACCTTAATAAAGAGTATTCTTAAGGAATCTCATTCCATAAGATGTAATTAACTATGGGAGTTTGCCTCCATAAAGAACTTACGAACCCAGTTTAAAATAAACCCTACTTTACTTTTCCATGTAAAGTAGGAGAAGAATATTTGGTACATTCAAAGACCCATTGTCAGAAGTCCTTATTAGGTAGGTCCATTGTAGGATGGTGACTTCTATTTCTCGAGATAGTACATCATTCCTCAATGTATAGCCGATCACCCTAATAAGAATATCTACGGATCTATGTGGTGTCCAATTAGCATATTTTGTCTTCATTTACTTCACATAGATGAAAATAAAAACACCACAGACATTTTTAAAAATGGCCATATTCATTCAACATGTTTGAAGTTGTTGAATGAGGAGTCTACTTTCAAATAAAACCACAACATGAGATTGAAACTCCACTTAATATTTATTCCATATATGTTGAAGTTAAGGTTACTCTCTCAATCATACATGAAAGCAAGACATCATTGAACTCTACTTAACATGCCTGAAATTATTAAATAGATTTCCTTTCTTTCAAAAATAAATACAAATTTGATTTTCACTTAACATATTCCATTTGTTAAGCGAGAGTCTCATTTTCAACATACAAATTGATTCTCAGTTAACATATTCCATTTATTAAGTGAGAGTCCCACTTTCAACACAAAATTTTTACCTCCACTTAACACATTCAAGTTGTTAAGTGAGGGTCTCATTTTCAACATACAAATTTGATCTCCACTAAACATATTCAATAAGTGGGGGGTCTCATTTCAAAAACATAAATTTGACCTCCACTTAACACATTCAATTTGTTAAGTGAGGGTCTCATTTCAAAACATAAATTTGACCTCCACTTAACACATTCAATTTGTTAAGTGAGGGTCTCATTTGAAAACATAAATTTGACCTCCGCTTAACATATTCAATTTATTAAGTGAGGGTCTCATTTCAAGACACAAATTTGATTTTGACTTAATATATTCAATTTGATAAGTGAGAGTCTCATTTTCAAAACATAAATTTGACTTTCACTTAACATATTCAATTTGTTAAGTGAGAATCCCATCTTCAAAAGAGAATCAAAACACAAATCCATCACATTTGGGATTTCATTTAACATACCAAATTTGTTAAATGAGAGTTCCATTTTCAAAAGAAAATAAAAAAACTTAAATTAAATCACATTTGTCTTTCATTTAACACACCAAATTTGTTAAATAAAAGTCCCTCTTTAAAATATAAATCAAACACATGTGGCCTCTACTTAACATACCAATTTTGTCAAGTAAGAAGCCTCATCTTCAAAATCAATATTTCTCACATCATAAGCAAAAGTAATTCTAGAAACTAAATTTTTAAACACAAAATCACAACCTCTTCTTAGCATACTCAAATTTGCTAAGTAGAGGTCCTTTCAAATCACCAAAAATTTTCAAACAAGATGCACAAAATGCAAACATTTCCAAGAAAAGAAAATCTCTCCTCAAATTTTTGATCCCTACCCAACCTACCTAAATTGGTTGAGTATGGGTTCTAAAATCAAAATCAAATGACAAAATACTCTCCTCTATTTTCAAAATCTCTCCATTGAAACCCACTTAACATATCTGAATTGTTGAGTGTTGAGATTCCAAATCTATACAATTCTTTTGTGACAAATATTAAAGCAAAGATCTGACTCTGATTACATTTCAACACTTAGAGATACAACTCAAATCAGTGAGTATAGTCCTTACAATCAGCATGCATGGCCTCGTAAAAGGTTGTTTTCACTTTTTCCTTCGGGATGGACTTGGCCTTGGATCGGGCCAACCTTCCTGAAATTGACTCTACCCATCTGGTCCTCTTCGGTTGTGGATTCGAGGGGGCTCGTGTTACTTGTGAGGGGGAAACCCTCACTAGCATCAACAGGGATGAGGTGGCTAGGCAGAGGCTAATCATCCACATGGACATCAATTCAGAGTATCCTCCACTGAAGAGGAAACCTGCAGTCATTCCTGCACCCCATCCTGAAATAGTTTCAGCATATATCCATCCAGCTATCCATACCGTTACTCCAGCGAGAGCTACTACCTCCTCTTTGGTTACCCTGACAGGGAAGGCTATCTTATCTCTTGAGATAGTCTCCTTCACTTATGAGGTAGGTGCAGCTCCACAGTTCACTCACTGATGTCATAAATTGCAAGATCAAAAATTGAGCACGGCGGCGAGCAACCAGAGCTTGAGGCTACATCCCACATAGCCGAGGAGGGTTCTCCCCGAGAGGTCTCTCCACTTCCAACAAACAACAAGTTCCACCCCCTCTCAGTATCAGACAGAGAGAAGATTACAGGAGGATTGTTGCTTCTTCTCCATCAGTGGTATACTATGACACACTGGGTAGGGAGCATAGGAGGCTCTATGCCAAACATAAAACCATCTTATGCTAGGTTGGAAGAGCACATGGATGCTTACAGTCTGTTACCTTATTTGATCTGTGATCACTGATCCCTAGGAGTGTTAAGGGTCAACTCCATAAGGAGAGAGCCAATGAGGCTCAAGCATGTACTCATGTAAGTAGAGGCGAAGATACAGGCAAGGCCCTTGTTTTGATAGATTTTCTTGATCGTCCCCAGCCGGGGGATCATTCTAATGTTACTCTTATTATTTTCATCATGGCGGACATCTCCCATCGAGGGCAGTCGGCCAGTATTTGTCGACATTTAGATCATTCTTTGGATGAGATGGTGGTTGATTACTTTACTGAAAAGAGGGAACTCTTAGGCAGTGACCGCATAGATTCTAAGGATGAGTGGGTACAATTTGATCCGGATGAAGATGGCCTTCTTGAAGATTCGGTCGGAGTTCATATGGTCAATACTAGAGCTCTATTCAAAGAGATTAGTACAGTTAGGAAGGTGTTATAGGAAGATGTCGTCCATTCAACCCAACACCTCCATCAGTAGCTCAAATAAAAGATGATTAGATCAACCGAATGGAGAAGAAGATGGAAGACTTATTAGCAGCTCTCCAAGCACTTCAAAATCAGACTTCAGTCTCACATCATATTCTGATAGAGGTAGATCATCCTAAGTTAGTACATGCTCTTGATCATCCCAAGAGTACTTCTCCAGTAGATCGGGATAGTGTTATCTTGCATAGGAAGGTGGCGGACAACACCTCCATGTAAGAGAAAGATATCAAGCAATTGGTGGAACAATAAGTGAAGGATGCATTGGCACAAGCTCAAGGTGGAGGTAGACCCTACCAGGAGGAATTTATTATTGTCCAATATCCCAAGGGTTTTATGTCACCTTCCTTTCAAAATCTTTAATGGCAAAAAGAACCCCTAGCAATACATAGCACATTTCAGGGTAGGGTGTTGCAATGGTGGAAAAGATGCACTTTTATTCTGCCTCTTCATCAGTAGCTTTACATGCATCACATTCGATTGGTATGCTGAGCTACCTAATGATTCAGTGAAGAAATTTATTGAGTTAGAGCAACTCTTTATTAAAAGATTTGCTAGAGCTCATAAAGGGTAACTGTGGCGATCTCATTATAGTTCAAAAACACCCAGTGAATCCCTTGTTGATTACATTATTAGATGGCACAATTTAAGTATGAAATGGGAACCACAGCTGTTTGAATAGCATGCCATTGAAATTCTACTCAAGAATATTCATGGCCCGATCACCTTCATGCTTAAAGGGTTTACCATTAAGACATTTGAGAAATTAATCAACAAGCCAGCTAGTCTATAAGGAGAGGTCAAATAGTTACATTTCCAAGATCGGTCGATCAGCCATAGAAGGCATTTGAAAAGAAGCCAAGAGGCGGTTACAAGATTGATAAGGAAAGCGAGCCGGTCGAAATGTCAGGCCCTGGGTCAACAATCTCCTCTACCACCTCCTTTGCCATCACCTCGACTGTCATACCGGCCACCATAATTGCCATAGTAGCCTCCACTGCTGCATCCTCAACAGTATCCCTATCAGCATCACCAGCATTAGTATAGTTACCCGCCACCAGGTAACTATCATTTTTTAACTCTTATCAATAAATTGAATAAATCATATTCATTCAAGAGGGAGGTAGTCAGGAAGATCTTTAAGAACCTCTTAAAGAAGCCTAATTTTTAGTTACCAGAACTTAGGAGGTCGAAGGAAGTGGGCAAGAGTCATGATCCAAACTATTGCCCTTACCATCGCATGATAGGACATGTCTTACAAGATTGCTTTACCATCAAGGACTGGCTTGAGCGTAGCTACAAGTCGGGTGCCATTGGAATCCCTAAGGAATATCTACTAGAACAACCCTCTAGTTTTTTTATGGTAATACTTGGGAAAACACGCGATCTTCTCAAGATAAAGGAAGGTTGGGATATCTCTTTATCCCAAACCTCCAAGAAAATCATCTTTAAGATTAGAAAATTACCTTTGCAAGTGCGTGAGGCAGCTCAAACCTCAAACTCCAAGGAAGGCTTGCAAGTTGCTAAAGATAACACAAAAGAGGTGACAACCCGAAGCAGTAGTCCCACCTCACTTGCTGGGGATAGCATAAGAAGCAAACCACCGCCCAGTCCAAGCCTTCCTCCACCAACAAGAGCGTTGTATTAGTGGACAAGGGCACTAAACCCCTTATCCCGCTTACTTTATTAGATTTCTATCATGTACCTCCACCTAAGAAGAAATCAATGAAGAAAGCTTTCACTTACATCTTATCAACTTCTGATACTCTAGATTTTATTCTTCTCAAAACTCTCTAAGTCTATAAAATAATGATAATAACTCTAGCTCTGATCATTCTTCTTCTAATTTAGAAATAGATTTCCCATTCCCAAATCATTCGGGTTCACCCATTGAGATTGATTTGGAGTCTTCTGACTCTGATGATCCTTTGGGAGAAGTTGTAGGTGAACTTGATGAGCAGGTAAAACTTTTCACGAAACTATCTCATGAAGTCACTGAAGTCAACCTCCGCAGTGGAAAAGTTCTACCTCCTAGGGTAGCACCTCAGGATAAGGGTAAACAAGTCATTGGTTCAAATGATCAAGAAGCCCCTCCATAGGATATTCCACCTATGAATATGCTTGTGGAGGACCAGCCCAGAGTTGACTACAATGTCCTTGCTCACCTAAGAAAGTTGCCAGCTAAACTAAGTATATATGATGCCCTTGTCTTATCCAAAGGGATAAGGGAATCATTGATCAAAGACCTTCTTGATCTAGAAATATGCTTAACTCAGTTGATCGCTATTAGAGAGGAGACATGTTATTCAAGAGAAGCCCATGGAGTTACATTTACGATGACCTTCTGGGACAATCACAACCTCCATTATAGTGGGCATGGATAGATTGACTCACCTGGAGTATTATGAGTCTAAAGACTTTCTAAGGATTGACATTTTCATACTCAAGGAGATCGGATGATGTTGAGAGGATTCAATGAACAAGGTGAGATTTTTAGGCTCTATAGTGCCATTGGAGATAGATGATGAAGAGCAAGTCTACATAATCAATTCAAATACATCTTTCACCACTTTGCTCGAGGCCTTGGATACATGGAAACAACTTCCATCCTCTTTACATAGTGCATCAAATTTGGAAATGAGTATTGTGTCAAAGGAGACTTGAAGCCATTTTGTTAGAGAGGTCGAGATATATGAAGATCCTACTATCTTCCTCAAAATCAAAAAGTCTATTCTCGTGAACTTGGTGAGAGTTCAAAAATAAAAGAAAAAGAAACAAAAGAAAAGGAAGAAAAAGAGAAAGAAAAAGAAAAAGATAAATATAAAGAAAATAAAAAAGGAAAAGAAAAAGAAAATTCAAGTGAGCTAGAATTAGACATCGAGGAAGAAGTAGAGCCAAATATTATATTCTTCCCATAGTTTGTTCCTCCATATGAACACATGGGTAGGATGACTCGACATCCACTAGGTAGAGGCAGAGAGGCGCTCTAGAGGTGAAGACCACTCCCTATTGGCCACCCTGAAGCTATGTTCTAACTCACGTGAGTACCCCGCCATCCACATAGACTTAGAATCCAGTCAGGGATGAGTCTCATGTGGTTAGCACACCCACCAACCCTCTCAGTGGGTCCCTTTGAGTGACATTGAAGCATGATGAAGCCTCCAAGCAAAAGCATGAATGTATCTAATCATTATTATGTAGAAGCTTAGACAATAGTTGGAAACCTTAGCTCTAACCTCACTTTCTTCCAAAAGTTGAATGTTTAGTTAAAGAGGCCCCCAAGTTATCCACAGATGTCAAGCCAAAGAGATTTTTGTTAGGAGCATCATCCTCAAGTTAAGAAGCCGATGTAGAACTTGAGAATAATTCATATAAAGATTTAATATAATTATCTTTTGATTGGTATTCATCTTGTGTTCTTAACTTAGCAAAGAAGGGATTAATCTCACATACTTGGTCTAAACACAGGTTAGATTTCTTTGAAAGGTTATGGGACAACCAAAGCACATCCTCAAGAGAGACTAGATGCATAAGGTCCGATGATGACAACCATTGCCTAGTCATCACCATTTGGGTCCGATAAAGTTCTTCTCAAATCATGCTAACTCTTATGATGAGGTATGTTTAGAAACTTTAGATGACCAAAATGAGCTTGATGTTAAAGAGGCACTGCCAGAGTTTAAAGAAGAGATTAGATCAACCATCGATGAACTTAAAGAGATCAACTTAGGAATTGAAGACAATCCACGTCTGATATACATCAGCTCCTTATTGAATGAAGAAGAAACCAATGACTTAGTTAGGCTATTAGCTGAGTTTAAGGACTACTTCACATGGAGTTATGATGAAATGCCTGATTTATCTTCTAACATAGTAGTCCACAAACTAGCAATATAACATAATCCTAACCCTATCAAGTAAGCTCCTAGACGCATGCGATTAGACATTGAATAATAGATCACTTCTAAAATCAACAAACCGAATTAGCTTTATCAAGAAAAATATTCTTTGGTTGGCGTGTCATCGCTAAAAAAAAGAATGGTCAAATTCACATATGCATCGATTTTAGGGATCTGAATAAGGCATGTCCTAATGATGAATTTCCACTTCCTATAATTAATGGTGACATTGCCTCATCTCATGCAATATTCTCTTTATGGATGGGTCATCCGGATACAACCAAATCAAGATGGCCTCGAGGATGAAAAGAAACATTACTTTTGAACTCGATCAAAATCTATTATTATAAGGTCATGGTCATAAAATTTTAAAAAACTACATACAATGACTATCTTCAATGAACTTATTCATATGTTGAATGATCTAGCAAAGAAAAGGAAGCCATCTCTTGACTTGAGGTAGTTTTGAATGGATAATTTAACCTTAAAATGAATCCCCTAAAGTGTGCATTCAGAGTGTCTTCAGGGAAATTCCTTGGGTTTGTTGTCCCATAGGGAATAGAGATCAATCCAGAGAAGATCAAGGCTATCTTAGAAATCCCATCCTAAAAGTCAAACTCAACTTGGATCATTCCAAGGGTGGTTGGTGTATCTAAGATGCTTCATATTCAACCTATCAAAAAGATGCCAACCATTTTCAGCACTTGTCAAAAGGATGCCAAGTTCAAGGAATAAGTGTCGCTTTTGAAGACATCAAGCACTACGATGACGCCCGCTTCTAGCATCCCCTATCCCGAAGTAATCCTCTACATAGATGATTCCCTTGGCACTTTTTTTGGCTCAAACTAATGACGAAGGGAAAGAAAATGCTCTCTACTATCTCAGTTGTCATATAATCCCTGCCAAGGCAAACTACCCACTATTGAAAAGCACTGCCTAGCTTTAATCTTTGCATCCCAAAAGCTACGTCACTATATGCTTTCTCATAAGGTGAATCTGATCTCCAAGATCAATCCACTATAATATCTCATGACACGACTAACCCTATCTAGACGGTTGGTGCATTGGTCCATGATTTTGTCATAGTTTGATATCACATTCATAACCCTCCGTGTAGTGAAAGGACTGGCACTAGTGAATTTCTTAGCAACACACCCACTTCCTACTAATTCCCCACTTAGTGATGATCTCCTCGATGAATAAATCATGAACTTAGGGGACACTAGCATTCTTTGTTGGGAGGTGTATTTTGATGGTGTGGTTTCCTTTCAAGAAGGAGAAGAACCACGATCTACTCTTCCAGAAAAGGCAGGGGTAGAAATAGTTCTCCTAACTCCAAATCGAGATGTGATGAGATTCTCATATCATCTGTCCAATCCATGCACCAAACACAAAGTTAAATATGAGGATCTGATTGCTGGTCTAGAGTTAGTCATTACACTATACACCTAGAGTATCAACATCTTTAGGGATTCTCAGCTTGTCATCAACCAAATCGTTGGGTCCTACAAAGTTCTAAAACCTAGGCTCCATCATTACCATAGTGTTGGCCCAAATCGAGGTTACCATCTACAAAATCCCTCAAAGAGAACAAGAGAATAATTAGCCAAGCAGCCAACATTCCGGAAGATGAGACCATTCCAATAAGGGTCCAAAAATAGAGTTTTATCCCTTATTGATGTTGAGAGACTCTCTCTTGAAGGGGAGGTTGTCGTTGACAAAAAGGAAAATGAGTCAGATTGGAGGCAACCATTCATAGATTATCTACATACTGGCAAACTATATCAAAAGAAGTCACTAGCACACTAAGTGAAGTAGAGAGCCCTTTTCTATGCTCTCATAGGCAACACCTTGTACCGGGTATTTCGATCATATGTGGTTACATTATCTATATAAAAATGAAGCCCGTAGGATTATGACTGAGGTACATTCAGGTTTATTCAGAGCACATCAATCCGGTCTGAAGATGAAAGCCAAGATCAAGGGACTAGATACTATTGGCCTTCAATAATCACAGACTACATGGACGTAGCTAGAAGATGCCACCAATGTCAGGTACACTATGTGGTCCTAAATCAACCACCCAATATTCTACATCCTACTTTGGCCTCATGGCCATTTGAGTGTTGGGATACTGACATAGTGTGTCCGATCGATCCTCCTTCTTCCAAGGGTCATTAGTTCATTCTAGTTGCCACACCACTTTTAAGGCAATCCCACTTAGAGGTCACAGCCAAAGATGTGCTCCAGTTTTGGAACCATATGTATAGGGTGCCTCAATGAATTATATTTGATAATGGTACGCATTCAAGAGCACTAAAATCAAAAGCTTTGCCCAAAGACACAAATATAGATTGGATACCATCTATTACCGAGGGCAAATGGTCAAGTAAGCATTCAATAACTCTCATCCAAATAAAGAAGACACTCGAATAAGTGATAGTGGCAAGCATTAGTTGAAGCCTTGTGGGCCTACAGTATCACATACAGAACTCCAACTCAATCTACCCCTTTCTTCTTAGTGTATGGATTCAAAGCTGTTCTACCATTAGAAGTCCAACTCCCATCATCAAGGATAGCTATGGGTAGTAAAATCACAATGGAGAAGAATGCCAAGCTGCGGTTGGAAGAGCACGAAGGTTTGGAGGAGAGATGCCTCTGGGCATGCCAGAATCTCGAGTTGTACAAAGCCAAAATGATTCAAGCTCACATAGTTGGTCTGTCTAAGAGCTTTTTAAGTAGGAGAGCTTATTTTAGTTCTAAGGAGACCAATTGTTGCCAGTTGAAAGATGGGAGGCAAATTTGAACCCACTTGGAAAAGCCCTTTTTCCATAGAGAAGGCCTACCAAGAAGGATCTTATCAACTTATAAATTGTAAAGGAGAATGCTTGATGCTTCCAATCAACGGGCTCTACTTAAAGAAATACTATCCATAAATTTTGTTTAAAAATAATCATCAATAAAACTTCTTTTCACATCAAATTCCATCTCTTATGTGTTAGAAATATCTTTCGCTTGTGAATCTGCCATGACGTGTTTAGGGTAGGTGTAAGAGAATCTGAGTGGCATCCTATCCCTCCAAAACATAAACACAAACTATAAATGATCCTCCAGTGCTACTAGGTTAGGTGTAAGAGAACCCAAGAGACATCCTATTTTGACTAGCATAACTAAGTTAGGTGTAAGAAAACCCAAGCGGCATCCTTTTTTGGTGGAGTCACAATTGCCCTTACAATGCCATTTCATCCATTCTTCTACATGTTTAAGGTAGGTGTAAGAGAACCCAAGCGGCATCCTATTCCCTCTTTCACAACACAAATGAACACATATCTTTTGTCTTGAGCTATTTCTATGTGGGAGCAATCCCCCCATGGTACTCACCATAAGCTACATGCTACCTTGTTAGTGTGTCACCCATACCTTGAAATGTCACTTGTCCCAAGGTGGATATGAGTCATCATACTTTCTTCCTAACTTAATCATTGCAAACCAATGAGCGTCTTGTCAGTTTAGTAGGTCTTACTGCACAGCCAGTAAGCTACCCCATGTTGACTTTGTTTACGAGGATGTAAGCTTACACATTTTCTTCTTAGACTAGCCATCATGTACAGATTAGGTCGAGTATATTTGAGGTTTAGGGTAAATAACTCAGTGGCTCCTTTCCTCTTTAATACTTCAAGCTTGGGTTTAGTCCTTACACAGGACTCCTCACTTAGTAGTAACCCTAAGTCGGATAGCCCATGTTGAGCCGAAGATAGACTATCCCGATGATTAGTTCCACTTTAAAGAGATGTAAGTCTACATGCCTTCTTCTAGACTAATTTTTGCAAACTGATGGGCACCCTAGGTTGGTTGGTTATCGCCATACTGATGATGACCCACCCTATGGATATATCACTCTTGGCAGATGTGAGTCCCCATGCTTTCTTTTTAAGTTGGCCACTGAATACCTACAGGATTTCTTTAATAGGGTTTTTGTGGCACCTTCCCTGTGGGCACTCTATTTGGATCACATCCTTAGTGACCCCATTTAGACACTACCCCGGTTACTCTTGGATTGGACAGTTCCCCTTTCCTAGTAGCCACCCCTATGGTTGGAGAATTTGTCTTGATATGCAGATTCTCTCTTGGTCCAGTAAGTCTAAGATAGGACTAGGGTAATATGAGCTCCTTCTCAGTGCAGTCACTCACAAACCAATAGGTTCCATAATAACTTTATACAAGCAAAATATATCTTCACTTATGGATTAGGAATTCAAGCCCCTAGTGGCCCCTTTCCCAAGCAGGCATCCTATCTTCAGGGCAGTGTTAGCAAAACTCCCTATAGGAATTACCTGACAACTTTGAGTTGAGATAAGTCCCCGGGTCAGCACTCTCTCAGTAGTCACCCTTAGGTCAGGTTCTACTTGTTGTTCCACCAATAGGTCACCCCGACAGTCATCTTTGCTTTGAAAGATATAAGCCTATTATGCATTCTTTCTAGTGTGACTATCATAAATCGACGGGCAGCCTTAGGTCAGGTTCGATTTATTATGCTATCAATCGATCACCCTAGTGGTTATTTGTGTAGGAGAATGTGAGTCCCCATGCTTTCTTCTTGACTTGACCATTTCACACTGAAAGGCACCCCTTTGGTTGGTTAGCTCTATCCCACGGCCGGTAGACTATCCTTTGGATTTGTAAACTTAAGATAGGTCTAGTCTGATATTAGCTCCTTCTTAGCGGATCCATTGCACATCGATAGGATCCATCCCAAATTGATTTAATTCATACTATCCTTGAGTCGATGTGAGTCTACAGTGGCATTCACTCGAATAGTCACCTTAAGTCGGGTTCAATTTATTGTGCTATCAATCGATCACCCCAGTGATTCCTTGCTTAGAAAGTAGTGAGTCCCCGCACTTTCTTTCTAACTTAACCATTGCACAACGAAAGGCACCCTTTAAGTAAGATAGCCCTACCTGATGGCTGGTAGACTATCCCTTTGGATTTGTAAATCTAAGATAGGTCTAGGATGATATTAGCCCCTTCTTAGTGGATCCATCGCACACCGACAGGGTCCATCTCATCAAATCTGTCATCCCCCCTCTAGTGGAGTCAAAATTAAACTTATCTTATCCCTAGTGGATCTGAGCTCACATCTCTAGAAGATGTGCCCTCAAAATCAAATCATATCATCTCCCTAGTGGAGCACCAAATCACAAATCAACAAATCAAATCAAATTTCTTCCCAGCAATATGCAAGTATAATCAAACCTCTATCCCCAATGGATAACTTGAACATTCTTCCCTAGTGGAAGGTTTATGCACTCATCCCCAATAGATCTTTTCCTTCTCATATCACATCAAACCAACTCAAACTCTTATCCCCCATCCCCAGTGTATAATCTGAACTTGCTTCCCTAGTGGAAGGTTCACATGCTTGATCCCTCAGTGGATCCCTTCTCCCTATCAAATGCCCTTGGCATGAGTGGAGTTGCATTGCACTAAGACCTTGATTCTATCTACACCTCAGGTTTAGAGATAGATCATTTATGTTAGTGTTTGCAATCCTTCGAATATTGTTGATCATCTCGGTCAACACCAATACATGTGGAGTGCCTTGTTAGTCATACCACACCTATTGTGCGCCCTTTGTTGACCTCACTTTTAGAGTGAGCTCTCAGCTCCCTTATCATAGATCTAGAACTCTTATAGACACTAAGAGTTCTTTAGTCTTAAGACACTTTTAGTGATTAGGTGAACACTTAACCTAACCTTAGAGACTTAGAAGATTTAGCCATAGGAATAGGTTGTGCCTTATCAAATTTGAAAATCCAAATCATGAATCAATTCCAAATTAAATGATTGAAACCCATGACTGAATTCAAATCCCAAATTCTTTCTTAAGCCCTTTGATTTCACCTTATGGACTTAGCCTTAACAAAGTCCAAATCTAGACCTTCTTGTGGTGGTGGTGGTCGAGGTGGTGGAAGAGGAGACGGTAGCAAAGGCTAGTGAAATATAGACCTCTTAAATTATACCCTCGCTGGCTGTTTCCCCTCATCAACTGCCACTACAATCCATGGCTCCTTCTCAAAGACCTTTTGATGCTTGGGCTTAGATGACTGGTCTAAAAAAGGTAACTTTTTGGCTTTCTCTTATAGGTTAGCCGCCTTGCTGATTAACTTTTAAAATGTCTTAATGGTAAAACTTTTGAGCATGAAGGCGACCAGACTATGGATATTCTTAAGTATAATTTTAATGGCACACTGCTCCTACAACTATGATTCTCATTTCATACTTAGGTTGCGCCATTTAAGAATATAATTAACAAGTGGCTCATTAGGATTTTGCTTCTCTACAATGAGGTCACCTACAATTACCTTTTGTTGAGCTCCTACAATTCTCTTGATGAAGAGATGCTCCAACTTTGCAAAGGACTTCACCAAATCATTGAGTTGTTTGACATACCAATCAAATGCTACACCTAACAGGCTACTGACAAACTATCAAAAAAGTAATGCATCACTGCCACTGGCATTGTAATAATTAGCCCTAAAGTGTGTTATATGCTTCCTTGGATTCCCACTGGCATCAAAAATCTTGAAGGATGGTGGCACAAAACCCTTGGGGTATTGAACTACCTCAAATTCTTCCAGGTAGGGTCTACCTTTTGGAAAAGATAAGCTCCCCCAAGCTTGTGCCAATGCTTCCTTCACCTACTACTCTAACATCTACATGATGTCTTTTTCTTGCATGGAGGTACTATCGGTGATCGTCCTATACAGGCTATTGGCGTCCTCATCCATAGGAGTGCACTTAGAATGATCTAGGGTATGTACTAGCTCTAGCTGATCAGCCTCCATGGGGGAAGGTTGTGAAACTAGGTCCTGGTTCTGTAAGGTTAGGATCACTTCCATCAACTCCTTTACCCTTCGCTCCATTCAATCAATCTGATCATCTTTCTGCTTGATTTATTAGAGTAGGTGTTGAGTTGAGTCTAATGCCTCACCTTCTTCAACTACAACACCTTCTTGGCTAGGTTTCTCCCTCTGCAAGGATCCTCGGGTATCTACCATGTGGGCTTTTGCTAGGTCATCTAACATATCATCCTCATTGACATCAAAGTCTACCCTACCCTTGTCTTGGCCAAATTGATCATCCCTGAATATCTGCCTTACTGCAACACAATAGTCCTCTAAAATGTAATCCAAGGATCGATCATCCACTCGATCCGATGCTACTAAAATATAGGCTGACTAATGACTGACCACTAGACTGAGCTCTGTGGAAACTATGCACTGGATACTCTGAACAAGTGGAGTACTCTCCCTGACTAACACAATAACCAGGTTCATCTCAGCATCCCCTCCCTTCTCCTCCTCCAACTACGATGGTGAAGCGACCATGACACTCATAGGCCACTCCTTTTTCACCACTATTGGGATGGAAGGTCGAGAAGGGGAGCTCGGCCTTACCTCAATGGGTGGAGTAGATGAAGTGGGGTCCTTGGTTCATAACCGGATCACCAAGGGTGAAGCTCTCGCTCCATATGTGGGCTTATGGAACTTGGTGGGGACTGTAGATGGTGGAACCTAAATTGGTGAAGGTGGACGGCGAGTGGAGCAGAGTAATGGGGGTGACACCAACTACCTCTCCATCGAAGATCTCCTCTTGTGAATACTAGAACTAGTGAGTACTATGAGATCAGACTGATTGGCTCTATCAGCTTGCCGATCATAGTGGTCAATCAGAGCAAAGATCGTTGATTACAGACCTCCTCTCTTGCCCTTTGGTATCTTTAGGTGGTCCTCTCATGAATCGGTCTCACACATAGGATCATCCTCCCCAATTCATGTAAGGTGTCAGACTTCGAGCATCTGTGGGCTCTCCCAACTCTCCTGAGCACAGACAATAGACCAGCATAGGGCTTCCTCCTCTTTCTAGTTGGTGTCTCACACTCTATAGATGGTGGGGGTAATGCAGCGATCTTCCTATAGTCCTTCTCTCCCTCTAAAGTTGAGAAGGGGTGAAACCTATTGCCTCCTAGAAGGGGAGAGGTCTTACGAAGGGAACCCTCCTTAACCACATGGGAGGCTTCCTCTACCTCTTTGGCCACACGCTTGTAATGTCTTTTAATTTTCTAGTTCTTATTACGATGTTGGGTTTTAGTGAGCGGGGTCAGACAAGAACTAGAACCAACCTCAAAAGTGAGGGAGACTATCTTAGAAGCTAAGATAGCCTTCCCCTTCATGCATGGGGCAACTACAAAGGCGGTACTAGCCTATGTTGAAACTATGGTAGGAGAAAAGGCAAAATTGGCACTGCTGCCAGGGGAACCTCTATAGCCTTCCTCTTCATTGAGGGGAACTCAAAATCCAAATGTAAATCAAACTATAGCAGTGGTTTCTTAGTAACCACCTCCTCCATACTGACATTGGTGAGGGCAGGTCCCTCACAAGTGACTTTGAACTGCTCAAAGCCAAGATCAAACTTGATGATGGGGGTAGTGGTGAGGATGGTCTGATCCAGGGCCAAATCCACACCAAAGATGAAAGAGAAGATCAACTTGCCGAAAGACATGGTGAAGGACTAATTGAATGAAGGAAGAAAGAAAAGGGATGGAATCTTTACAACATTGTTGAAAGATAATAGGATTAGACTCTAGCTTTGGTTTTATTGACTCAATTTGACTTTTGATTTTGACTTTGAACACTCATTTAACAAATTTTATTATGCTAAATGGGGTTCTTGAATTTTGTTAGGGAGGTTGAAAATTAAAATGTTTTTCTTGATTGTTGTTGTATGATTGATTGATTTATTTATTTATTTATTTACAAATGAGAACCCTCATTTAATAAATTTGATTATGTTAAATGAGATTCATTTATTTTATTGAGAGGTTTTGGAAACTTTGGAAGAGAAATTTTTGCTTTTGCTTTTGAACTTTATTGAAATTTTGGAGATGTAGGATGAACTTTTCTCTACTAAGCTGGTGGTAAAAGGTTCATGATTTTGTTTAATTTATATTTTGGGTAATTTATTTTGATTAGATTTATTTAATTTTCTTTGATTAATTTTCTCTTTACCTATTGGGAATACAATAGAGATTTTAAGACCTACTTGAGGTCTTAAAACCTAAGGATGTTGGCCACTTTGCTTAAGGATGAAATAAGCAAAGTGTCAATGGAAAGAAAGATAGCCTTGGACTTATATAAAACATAAGTCCACTATCGATGCTTGGAGATAATGATTGACTTCTAGAGATGGAGAGAGGAACATCCCTAGCACAGTCACTAGAAAAATATATGGTGTTTTATTTTGGATGTTGGGTGGACACCACATAGATCTTAGAGGATACTTATTAAACTGATTGGGTACGACATTAAGGAATGATGTACTATCTCAAAATATGAAAATATCATCCTACAATGGACCTAATCACCTAATAAAGACTCTTAAGGCATGATGGGTCTTCGTATGTACCAGAGATCTTTCCCTACTTTATATGGAAACATAAAGTATTGTTTATTTTATGTTGAGTTCTTTAGTTCCCTATGAAAACAAGCTTCCATAGTTAATTATATCCTAGAAAATTGAGATTTTCTAAGAATGCTCTTGATTAAAGTAGTCAATCAATTATCTCCAAAGATGTCAAGGTTAGACTATCAATGAATTTGGTATATATGAAAAAATCAGTGGGAAAGTTCAAGTGGAAAAACTTATTTTGGATTCCAAAGGAGGACAAAGCATTCATGGTACTAGGAAGCCTAATGATCACTCCAATCTATCCTATGATGAGGCTTTATATGTTTAGAAGGGAGAGTTTGTTTTAATTTGAATTGTAATTTGATTAAAATACTAGGGCTTATAATCCATCAACACAAGATTGTGGAAATGCTTAAGAGGTGAGGATTTATGCTCCCATCTTAAAAAAAATAAGCAACCTCAAATCCTAAATGTAAGTTTCTTTAGCACAAGCTAAGAGCCTAACCTAAATTAAAATGGAAAGGGGACATAGTGGTTTACCTCTACAAGAGAGAGTAATCATGTCCAACCATTCTATATTTACAACCACCTAGAGTGGCCGCTAGCTAACACTGCTTAAGTTTTTAAATCCATGTAGGTCAGTCTTATCTAATTGCAATATGGCTTAAGCTTTTATTTAATTTGAAAAAGACTAGAGTCTTAAACTCACTCTCTAAGAGACTAGATCATGTTTGGTATGAGATATGACTTAGTCTAAATACAAAGTCTTTTCAAATTTATATTATTTTGACACATTCATTTGGACAAAGGCTTTAGGATAATTATGCCTAAATGCATGATGAAATATAATTTTTAGCTAAATCAAAAAAAGAGAGGGAGATCTCCATCATGAGGGGGTGCTCTCATAGGTCAAGCGTTCCCTAAAGAATGGAGACCCTCCTAATTCAAGAGTGACATAAGATGATATGCATGATGTTAAACATTCAACATTCAACTAAGGGATTGTTAAATCTTTTAATTATCTTAATTATATCCTAGGCTTTAGATGAGATTGAAAGTTATTTTTAAATTTAATTATGAGTTGTTAATTGGGTAGAAAAATTAATTTCATCCTAAGAGCCTACCGCATCAAGCCATACATTCAAACATCAATTTTAAGAAAATATGAAGAAGATGCAATTTTTATTACACAATCTAAACATAACATTCAAACATTTATAAATTTCATATAATAATAAGTGGTCGGTGTGGCTGGGTATCATGCATACCCCAGAAAAGAGAAAATTAGGTAGCTGAGCTCTACCCTTATACAACCTAGATTACAAAAGAATATTATAATTTAGAAATTAAAATAGATGTTATGGGGGCCTTCATTTCTTGCTTTTCCTTCTTCTTCCTTTCTTCTTAATTTGAGTATGCTCTAAGGCTTTACAAGGCCTTCTAGGACTAAGTTTCTCGCCATTGGTCATCCTAAATCCCATAGCACTAATCTTAATTCATTTTGTAAAATTACATTTTATAGAAAAGTAAATCTAGCTACACCTATAAATCATATGTTAGCTAAACAAACATACATTCTCAAACAGTTATATTTCATAATTTGTACTTAGCACCCCTCACATGGGTAACCAAATCCATATGTCCTAATCATAGATTATGTTAAGGGGCATAAGCAACCTACAAGTAGAAGCATTTGTATTTATTTTAGCGACCTCATTAGCATAACCCTCTACAAAAACAACATTAGGCTAAGAATGACCTAACATCTAGCCTACAAACCACAATCCTAACATCCAGTCTAAAACATTACATCATAAAATAAAACACAACATCATTACATGCATCGTCATAACTTAGAACTAGAAGTGGTAACTTAGCATTCTAATGTACATGCTTAGGCTTAGTGTGGTATGTCTTAGCTAGGCTTTTAAATTTATGATTGTCTAAATTTTGAATTATTCAAGTTATACATTTAGGGTGGTTTCATTTCAAGTTATTTAGAGGATTGGTGGATTTTAATTTGTATTTTTTTCATTTGTTTCATTTGGCATTTACTTAGCAACTAAGTATTGTAAAGAGAGAAATAGGCTTAACATCTTTCATCCCTACCTTAAGTTGTTTCCTAAAGGTATGTATTATGACTTGATTTCTTTTAATGAATGTTTTATTAAGTGTTTTATTATTCCTAAGTTTAGGTTAATCTTAAAGAATCTTATCTAATATGAAAGGCATCTTAAGATTAGTGTAATTGAATTGCTTTTCTTTTCATCACCTATAACATACATATGATTTATGACTTAACATACATATACATACATTATATTTTTGGCAGACTTAAATGATTATAAATGCATATATTTTGATAGAAAAGAGCAATCTCCATCCGTTAATTAAATACACACACACATATATTAAAATTTTAAGCAAGTGCGTGCCATTGTTTAAACTAGAAGAAGAATAATCAATGACTTCCTTGGGGCTATTTAAAGCCTTGTATTCACAGGATGCCTAGACTATATACTTGTTATTCTTAAATACATATGGATGTACACATAACTATGAGAATAAAATTATGAAAAGATTGTATTTTGGTTGAATTACTTACACATGTAAAATAAAGTTTTATCTAAATTCCAGTACAAGTACACATCTGAATGAAATTAAATAAGTACGTGTCTTTGTTAACCAGGGAAGTGAGATAATCAATGACCTCCTTGGGGCTATGTGGTGTTTGTTTTTGGATGTGTATTAGGGGGGGAGGGGGAGGGACACCACGTAGATCGTGGGATACTTATTAAAGTGATCTGGTGTGACATTGAGGTATGATGTAATATCTTAAAAGATGGAGGCATCACCCTTCAATGGACCTAATCACCTAATAAGGACTCATAAGGTATGATGGGTCTTCAAATGTACAAGAGATTTTTTTCTTATTTTATATGGATGAATAAAGTAGAGTATATATTAAACTGGGTTCTAAAGTTTCATATGGAGGCAAGCCTCCATAGTTAATTATATCTTAGGGAATAAAATTCTCTAAGAATACTCTCAATTAAAATAGACAATTAAGATCTCCAAAGCTTTCAAGGCTAGACTATCAATAAATTGGCTATGTTTGGAAAGTCAAATGGAAAAGTTCAAGGAGAAGACTTATTTTTAGAATCTAAAAGGAATATGTAGGAATGATCAAGATACTAAGAAATCTAGTGAGCATATCCTATGATTGGGATTTATAAATTTTGAAATTAAAGAGAATTACGTGTTTGAGTTGAAATTTTATTAGATTGGCAGGGCTTATAATCCACCAACACAAGGTTATGAAATACCTAAGAGGTGAGGATTTATGTTTATAGCCTGAAGGAAACAGCTACCTCAGATCCTAAATCTAAAGGGCTTTAAGAAGAGATAAAGCATGACCTAAATCTAAGCAAAGATGGGCATAAGATTTACCTCCACAAAATAGGATAAACCACCAAACTGCTAGGCTTATAACCACCTGGAATGGTCTACCAGCTAACTCCTCCTATGATTCAAACCCATGTGGTCTGGTCATATGAATTATAAGATAGCTAGGATAGTTACTTATTTAGAAAGAGACTAGGTCCTTAAACCCACTCCCTAAGAGAATAGAGCATGAGCGATATGAGTAATGACTTAATCTAATACAAAATCTTTTCAAATTTTATTTCAATTTTGACACTTCATTTTGACAAAGGGCTTTAGGATTTTTATATGCTTAAATGCATGATGAAGTAAGGTTGTTGGCCAAATCAAAAGATAAAGAGGGTGAAGCTCCGTCAGTAGGGGTTGCTCTCACAGGTCAAGCGGTCCCTATGCGTGTTAGGACGGAGGCCCTCATTTTATAAGAGTGATTTAAGATGATGCAAGATGTGAGACATACAACCATACAGCTAAAGGGTTGTTAAATCTTTTAATTATTTTGATTTACATCTTAGGCTTTTTGGTGAAGTTATGAGTTGTAAAAAATTTTAGTTTTGAGTGATTAATTGGGGTAGAAAAATAATTTTTTCCCTAGGAGCCTAATCATATACAGACCACACATTAAAGCATCAATCATAAAGAAAATATGAAAAGGCATATAATTTCTAATGTGTAATGTAAACACAACATCATACATTTTATAAACTAACATAAAAGAATAAGAGGTCGGAAGATCGCCATATAACCCGAAAAGAAAATATGGTAGAAGCTCTACCCTTATTCCTAATATGAAAGAATAATTACAAGTGACAAATTAATAAATTCTAGGGGGGAGTCTTCTTTTTTCATTCTTCATTTCTCTTTCATTTCTTCACTCTTTTCTTCATTTGATTTGGTAGGCTTCAACACATCACATAACACCCCAAGACTAGGCCTTCTAGCCAATGCTCATCTAAACCACCATAGAATTAATCCTAATTCCTAATATAGGATTACATTAAAAATTAGAAAAGTAAATCTAATTAGACATACAAAATATAGGTTAGCTAAATAAACATATAATCCCAAGTAGTTATATTTATTAATTTGGACTTAGCACCCTACACATGGGTAACCAAGCCCACCTATCCTAACTTGTATTATGCATAGGGGTGTTTAAGCGACTTATAAAGAGAGCATTTATACTTATTTTAAGCACCCCCTTTAGCATAATCCTCTGCATAAAATATGATTAGACTAGGAACGGCCAAACATCTAGTCTATGAAGCATACACCCTAACATCCAGTCTAAAATAATATATCACAAAATAAAACATACATCAAACTATGCACCATTCTAACTTAGGACTAGAAGTGGTGACTTAGTTCTAATGTGTGTGTTAAGGCTTGTGTGGTATGTCTTGCTAGGCATTAGTGTTATAATTTTCTAAGTGTAGAAGGATTTAATTTAACATGAGAAGTTGATTTCACTTGAATTGATTTAATTGATTTGAGAATTTTTAATTTGTGTTTTCTTTTATTTCAAATGATTACACTTAGCAATTAAGTATGATAAAGAAAAGAAAGAGGATTGCCCTCTTTCATCCCTATCTTAAGCCACTTTCTAAAGCATGTTAATTTGATTTAGTTCTCTTTAGTGAATAGCTTAATAAATGATTTAATTAATCCTAAGTTTAGGTTCACTTTAAATAATCCTATTCAATATGAAAGGCTTCTTAAGATTAATTTAATTGAATTACTACCACATGATATATATTAAATCATTCCTTTCCATCACATGTAACATGCATATAATTTTTATCCTAATTATACTTATACATGCAATATATTTTGGCACACTTATATGGTGATATATATATATATATATATATATATATATATATATATATATATATATATATATATATATATATATATATATATATATATATATATATATATATATATATATTTGAAGTTTATATTTTCATTTTGATTATATCATCTAATCATATTAATTTAAAGCTCTATCCAAATTCTTATACAAAAAAATATAGGGATGAAATTAAATAGGTATGTGTCATTGTTAACCAAAGAAGTGAAGTAATCAAATGATCTCCTTGGGGCTAATTAAAGCCTCGTATTCCTATGATCTCTAAACTATATACCCATTTGCATTCAAATATATGTAAATTTATATACATTAACATAAGGAAAGAAGCTCCAAATCATATGGCTAATTATCTCAATCATTTGAACAATTATGAATGCATGTATTTTCAATAGAAAAGGGGTTTTATTTTCATAATTAAATACACACAAACATGTATAAGAGACATAAACTAATATATGCCATTGTTAACAAAGGAAGCGAGGTAATCAAATGACCTCTTGGGGCTACTTAAAGCCTCGTATTCCCGGGATGTCCAGACTAAACACTTGCTTTTCTCAAATGCATATGGATGTACACATGACTAAATGAAGGAAAACCATGGAAAGATTTTATTTTTATTTGATTGAAGCATTTACATATGTGAAATAAAGTTATATCCAATTTTTAATGTAGAAATACATGTAAATGAAATCAAATAAGTATGTGTTGTTAAACTAGGGAAGTGAGGTAATCAAATGACCTCCTTAGGGCTAGCTAAAGCCTCGTATTCATGGGATGTCCGGATTGTGTACTTATTAGCATTCAAATACATTTAAAGCTACACATGAACCAAAGAAAAGAGAACTTTACTTCACATATGCAAGATATAAGCACATGCAACCCTATATATACTCATAACTCTATCACTCTAATAAATGTAATTGATTTATAAACTTTGGAAAAATATTTTGGATTTATTAATGATAATAGCCACATATATTAAGTTAAGTCAACACATGCAAGCTCAACATAAAAGAAAACCATTTGATTTAATTAATTTTGAAAAGATGAATGCATGATTTCAAATGACATACAACATTTAATATGATTGGAAAGAAATAAATAAGCATAAACACATGATTTCATTCAATCAAATTAATTTCTGAGGGTAATCATATCAAATAAGACCATTTAAAGTAAACTAAAGTTTCTTTAATGCCATTTTTAATTTTATGTTTTGATTTGATTTACTGATATGAGAGGGAGTTTGTTGATCCCAACTCATTCACATGTTTGTTAATTAATTTGGTGTAATGAAAAGTAATTAAGTTGATTTATAAATTAATTAAGTTATAATATGCTTTAAATCCATTAATTAACCCTTACTTATGTTACCTTAAAGTAATTAACTAAATAATTATGAGCCAATATGATATGCAAGTGAATTGAAAAGTAAATTAGTAATGGTCCTAGAAAATGAAAGGGCCTAATGCAATTGGCTCACAATTATTAGTTAATTAAATTAAGAAATTTGATTAATTATTTTTATGATTTTCTTACACATGTGGGTAAACCATAATTTCATTAACTTCCTTTAAGTTATTAAACACCTAAAGACCTACCCCTGATTTAATTAATCAAGATTAGATGTGATTGTAATTTTAATTTGAAGAATTAAGCAATTGATCAATTAATTAAGCCTTAATTAATTTTCTTTGAAAAGTGAAATGAACTTAGGGAAAGAGATTAGGAAAGACATCCCAATCCTATTCCATAAGTCCCCTCACTGTTAGACAGTGATTAATGTGCCCAATCAATTGGTTAGTTTAATGTTCATGTGATTAATTAACCTTTAATTAAATTAAGAATGTAATTAGGGCTTAATTAACTATTTTTCCTAATTAATTAACCAATAAGTCTCAAGAAAATTAGGGGAGGCAGGGGTCATCCCTTTAAATAATCTTAAAATTTTTGGGTTAATTAACTAATTAATTAGGGAGTAATTAAGCTAATTAATATTTCAATTAAACCCTAATTAAGCCCTAATTACTATTCAAAATCAATTAAAGATATTTTTAATAATTTTTTCTCTAAAATACCATTTAAAATGAGTATTTATTTGTAATTTTTAGATTTGTTTATGATATGTTATCATTGTTACAAGTTTTAGGCATTAATATTTATTATTTAAGCCTAATAATCTCGTCGCCATGTGATGTTGATGCGGTATTCTTTCCACATGGCGTCGTAGGATTGGCTATTAAAGCGCGTCCGAGTCATCTTTGACGTGGCTGACGGCAAACACACTTTTGATCTCCACCATTAGATCATGGATCAAACGGCACAAATCGATCCCGTTGTTAATAAAGGATTAAAATGGCTCATCTAATGGATTTAATCATGTTCTCCCTACTAATCATGCAGAATGGATGACACATGATCTATCATTCCACGGGCGACGAAGGATGGAAGCCATTCGCCATTGCCCGCACGATCTGAGCTCACCCAAACTCGGATCCACTCCAAATTGATCTCACACCTTCACGATAACAATCGAGGGGATCCAATGGTCAAGATCACATGACATTCAACTTTCCTTTGAAAAGCTCTAAAAAATTCAAAAAAACTCTAATGGCCAGCAGTTCACATGCTTGAGGTAGCTTCGTCTGGTCAAGATGAAGCCCGGTTAAGCTATAATTGGATTATTTTCTTATGGTTCACTCGGAAGACCAAGCTCTATCCTTAGGAGGCTCAGTCTTGATTGAAGTGGCACCTCCGGTGCATTTGGAGCTCGAGGGAAGCTTGATTAGCGTCGAAGGGTCAAAGGGATGGTGTGTGTGTGAGAGGAATTTGGTTTAGGTGAAGTATTGAGGAAGTTTGGATTGGAGGGGATGTGTCCTATTTTAGGTGTGCTCAAGAAGAGGAAATCAAACAAGCATGAGCCTTGGGAACGGTCTGGGAACTCACTAGGGGACTCTGAATTGCCTCAGGGATCTCCGAATTGAATACATGCTTGTGTTGTGAGAATTGAGGGGGATATCTCTCATTTTCTTATGATGGATGGATGGGATTGTCTCTCATTTTTTTGGCCAGCCACCATCGGAGCCCTGGAGTAGTCGCCATCACCTCCATGTGGCACAACTTAAGGGGTAGAAGAGTTGAGGTGGCTCAAGACAGGTGTGGCTTAGCCTTTGTCCATGGGATTCTCAGCTTGTAAGGGAGGTGAGTTAACTCACCTCCCTTTGGTCCATGGCAGACCTAGCCCACATGGGCTAGGTTAGGTGGCTAGGTTAAACCCTATTTGGGATGTGTGAGGCCTGCCAAGTGGAAAGGAGGAGTGGACTTTGCCAATTTTGGCAAAGATCCCATGTGGGAGGCAAATCTAAGGGGGATTGCCTTGGTTTTGACCCCATTTGGGTTTAGGCTAGTTTTGGGTTGATCCCAAGTGGGTTTGGATCGAGTTAGGTCAGCTCCCAAAGTATCATGGGTTGGTTTCAAGGGATTTGGCTCAGTTTGGGTCATATGAGTTACTTTGGGTTATGTTCGGTTAGGTTGACCAATTGGTCAAATTGGGTCAAACCAAGGATTGAGTTAGGTTTAAATGATGATTTGAAGAGTTTTGGTTCAAGTGGTTTCAATCAACTTGGCCTAGATTTGATTTTGACTCATTTATAATCAAATTGGTCAAATGGGTCAAGTTGGTCAATTTGACCAAATTAGCCAAATTGGCTTGGGTTAGGTGTTGGTTCATATTCAATTGATCAATTAGAGGTTGTAAACTTTGGTTTGAGTTGATTTGGATTTAATTTGGATTTAGACTAATTTGACCCTTTAGGTCAATTTAGGCTAAGTTAGTCAATTGGGTTTGATTGGTCAAACCGGGTTCAATTATAGCTTTGGTCAAGTTCAATAATCAATTTGAAATGAACTCGAGCCATTGGTTGCAATCAATTTAGGTTAGATCATGATGTGACCTATTTTGGCCTTTTAGGTCAATTTGGGTCAACTTGGGTCAAATGGCCAATTGGGTTTGGTTTGGCTCAATTGATGGTCAAGTCATGTTCAATCATTGATCATGGCTTGGAGTGAAGCTATGGTTTCAATTAATTTAGTGTAAGATGAGTTTTGGCTAGTTTGGGTTCATGTGGGCTACAGGGTTGACTTGGTCAAATGACCAAATTGACTTGGTTGGACCTAATTTGTGACAATTGATCATCCTAGGATGGCTAACAGTCATGATAAAAGGTTTTGGTGGGTTTGGTTCAATCTAGTTTGGGTTGGATTGAAACTTAGCTCAAAAAGATCTTTTAGGTCACTTTGGGTCAAGTGGATCTAAGTGGGCCAATTGACTTGGTTTTGGCTTGATTTAGGCTTAGTTAGATTTATATGTGAGCTTATGATTGAAATATAAATCTAACTACAATGATTCCAATAGGGTTCATTTGAAAGTGGTTCATTTGAAATTTTGACTTGGTCTTAGTTTAACTTGATGATTGTAAATTATATTTATATTTGGATAGGTGATTTAAGGAATGGTTGATTCAAGAAAATTCATTGGTTTTAGCTTGATTTGGATAGGATTTGGCTAAGTTCATGATTACTTCAGAAGATTTAGATTGGGATTTAATTTGATTTGATTTTGGATTTAGTTTTAGCTATTTGAATGTAGATTTGATTTATATTTGTAAAGATGATTGAATATATAATTGATTCATGAGAAAATCAATTGATTTTGAGTTGATTTGAATGAGATTGATTTGCTTGAAAGGTCCAAAGATTTGATTTAGTTTGATTTAATTTATCATTTGAGTAGATTTAATTTATATTTGTGAAGATGATGATTGAATAATTGATTTATGAGAAAATCAATTGAGGGATTTAATATTTGGGATTTGGCTAATTCATGAAGGAAAGAGGTTGATTTTGATTTGATAGTTTATGAAATTGACTTAAAGATTAGGTGGATTTCTATTTAGTTTGATTTAGTTTGATTTGAATGAATTTGATTGGTAAAGATGATGATTTTCAATGATCCATGATCAATTGAGTGACAAGAGATGATTATAAGTTGGATGATCCAAAGGACTTTGGAAGGAGTTTGATTTGAAGTTTGATGGCTTTGAAATTGAATTTGATTATAAGTTTGATAGAGTGATTGAAGGGTTGAATTGATATTTGAGAAAATCAATTGAGTTTAGATTGACTTAGATTTGGTTAGGGCTAAATCCATGGGATTCAATCATAAGGCTTAGGAAGGAATTTGAGCTTGGATTTGAAGTTATCATTTTTTAATTTGAATTTCAAATTTGAATTTGAATTTATTTGAGAAGGTGAACATGGATTGGGTTTATGCTATAGGGTAGGTAAGTCTCCCTGTCCCTAAGGCATAGCCTACTCCTATGACTAACCCTTCTAAGTCTCTAGAATAAGGTTAAGTGCTCACCTAATCACTAAAGTGTCTTATGACTGAGGAGCTCTTAGTATCTCTAAGAGTCCTAGATTTATGATGAGGAGATTAAGAACTCACTCCAAAAGTGAGGTCAACGAGCTACTTAAAGCCTCGTGCTCTCAGGATATCCATACTATATACTTATTATCATTCAAACATATATAAACCCATACATGAATCATAAAGATAAAATAATACTTTAACATGTTTAGATTATAAGCACATGCAAATCTTATGTAATATTCATAGCTAATATCAATCCAAATTTTAATTATCAATTTATAACTTTGAAAATAATTTTGAAATTTATTAGTGATAATAGCCACACATATGATAAGATTAATTCAACACATATAATTTTACATAAATAAATTCAATTTATTATTTTTATTTGAAAGTATTATGGTATGATACAAATGACATAAAATATTTATGATGATTGAAAAGGAATAGTTGAACACTTCTACATGATTCATTCAACTACATTAATTCCTAATGATAATCACATTAGATAAAATCATTTAAGATTAACCTTAGCTTTTTATTGAATTTAATTTAATAAGCTCAAAGAGAAAAATTCATTTGTTATTTTTGGCTCATGCCATGTTGATGACTTGTTATGTTTAAAAAGAAGTAATTAAATAGAGTTTTATGAATTAATAAGTTTGAATCTTTAAGCAAATGATTTATTATCCCTTTCCTATGCTTCTTTAATTTGATTAATCATTTAACCATAAGCCTTCAATGACATGCAAATAAGGGAAGTAAGGTTCATCTAATATTCAACAAAAAAAATAATTGAACATAAATCAAACAAATTAAAGAACCTCTTACCACTAGCTTGGTGAAGTAAGGTTCATCTAATATTCAACACAACTTCAACGAAGTCCAAAACAAAAATAAAGAAAATTATTTTTCAAAATTCCAAACTTTTCAAACAAAATTAATGAACCCCATTTAACATAATTAAATGTGTTAAATGAGGGTTCTCATTCAAAAATCATGATCAATCAAACAACAACAATCCCTTCTTCAAAAAAAAATTTCAAAATATTTTCAAAACAAAAATTAATCAACCCCATTTAACATAATCAAATTTGTTAAATGAGGGTCCCCATTCAAAACTAAATTAATATCAAATACCAACAACAATCAAAAGCAAAAGCAATGATATGAAAATGAGGGATTAAAATTGCAATGCACTTAGAGACCTAATATAATGAGGCTTATAGTTAAATTTTAATAAAATTAAAGAATCAAATTAAATACTTATATGATTTTCCCACACCTATGGGTTATTCATAATTTCCTTAAGGGTCTTTATGCTATTAAATACATAGAGGGACCTAAAAATTGAATTCTAATTTTCTAAAGTAATTATCATTTTAATTTGATTGAATTTCTTAATTAATTGCTTAATTGAATTTTCTTAATTAATTCATGCATTAATTAAACTTCTTTATGAAATGGATTTGAGAAAATAATTAGAAAAGAGGTCATAATCATCTCCTCTCCGCATTTCATTGTTAATCAGTGATTAATGATCATTAATTACTGGAATTTACTATTTTGACATTTTAAATAATTATTAAATTGCTTAAGTGGGTAATTAAGGTTTTAATTTTAAATTCTCTTAATTACCTAGTAAATAAATCTCAAAAAATTATGTGAGGCAGAGGACATCCCATTGAATAAACATTTTATGTTTGAGATAAATTGGCCAAGTAATTAGGGCTTAATTAAGCTAATTATAAATATATTCAAACCCTAATTAAGCTCTAATCACTATTCAAACCATAGAGGGATTAATTTTATTAAAATCTCCTATGTTGCTCTTTCTAAAATGGGTTTATTTGTATTTTTATGATTTTTCTACAATTAGTTATGATTTTATCAAATTTTAAGTGATTAATTTAATTTTTAACCTTAATTAATTGATAATCCCGTTGGCGCTATGCGGGCTGATGTGGCCACACTTTCCACATGGTGCCACGAGATTGATCACTTAAACGATCAGATGCGGCATGTTGAGTCAACTACGGCGGACGCACTTTCGTCGTCCGATCTCAGATCAGACGATGGGGATGAATTTCGCTGTTCCTAAGAAATAAAATTGAATAATCTAATTGGATTAATCACGACCATCCATTTCAATCACATGGAATAGATGACAAATGATCCTTCATCCCCCGAGCGACAAAAGATGGATGCCATCCACCCTCTTCCACTCGATTCGAGCTTGATGGAGCTCGTTAAGCATCGGGATCGACTCCAAAAGCTTCAAGGAAGAGATCTAAGGAGATCCTATGGTGGAAAATGCACGAATTGAGATTTCCTTCACAAAGGCTAAACAACTTAGTGGATTTCTACGGTTTAACAAAATTTACCTCGCCGGAGCTCAAGATCGGGTCCGATGGTGAGGTAGCCCTTGAAGAGACAAAGCCTGTGGCTTCGTGAGTTGCCTCCCCCCGGTGGCTCACGTGGTCCAAATCTTTGTCAAGATGCCAAAGTTGGTCTAGGTATGGTCTCCGGTGCTCGAATCAATCAAGAATCAGTTTATTTTACCTCATCGGAGCTTGGTGAAGGTGTGGGTAAAGTTAATTTATATTTGGTGGAGTTTATGTGAGGTTAGATGGAGTGGAGGCTTTGTTTCACTTGGGTTTGGTCTCGATGATGGGAAGCTCAAGGGAGGTCGAGAATGCTTTAGGGATGCTCATCTCAACTCACTGAAGCTCTCTGTGTGTTCAAAATGAGATGGGAAGGAGTATACTCCCCTCCCCAATCAATCCAATGGCTCAAAATTGCTCTAATTTTGGAATACATCCGATTGACGCGGGTGGTCAGGGATGTCAGGGAGGTGCTGAGGTGGTGCACCTTGACTGGTTGAGTGAGGGAAGTGGGCTGGAAAGGGCTGAGGTGGAGTGTACCACCTCCTTCAAGTGTGCCAATGGGCGCGGTTTGGGTTAGCTCACCTCCACTTAGCTCATGGTTGACCCAATCAGCTTTGGGTCATGTGAGCTAATGGTCCTCATGTCCTATTTGAGCTTAGGGTGGTTGACATGGGGAGGAGAGTGGGTTTGATTATCTGAATGGGGATTTTGTCCCATTTGGAGGGGTTTACCTAATGAGTCTTAGGATAATTCAGGTCTAAATTGGGTTGGGTTTGATTTGGGCTGACCCATGGTGACCCAAGGATGAGTCATGCCAAGTTTGGTTGGGTTTGGAGTTGGTTTGGTTAGGTTTGGCTCAATTTGACTTATGTAAGTCAAATTGGGTCAACTTAGATTAAGTTGACCAATTGGTCAAATTGAGTCAAACCAAGAGTTGGGTCATGTTCAAATGATGATTTAGGATGTTTAGGTTTAATTGGCTTGATTTGATTTGGAGTAGATTTAGATTTGGTTCTTATGGGTTCATATGGGTCAAATGTGCTAACTTGACCAATTTGGTCAAAATTGGCTTGGGTTAGGGGTTGGTTTAGGTTCAATTGGTAATTTGAAGATGATTGTAGGTGTTGATTTCAATTAATTTAGATTTAAGAAGGATTTAGACCAATTTGACCCTTTAGGTCAATTTGGGCTAAATGAGTCAATTGGTTCAATTGATCAAATTGGATTCAATCAAAGGTTTGATCATATTCAATAATTAATTTATGATGGATTTCAGTCATTGGTTTCAATCAATTTTATTTAGGATTTGATTTGGCCTAATTTGGCCTTTTAGGTCAAATTGGATCAACTTGGGTCAAAGGGGCCAAATGGGTTTGGCTAGATGCAATTGATAGTCAAATCACATTCAATACTCAGTTTATGATTGATTGAAAGCAATAATTTCAATCAATTGGGTTTAGAATGAAGTTTGGTTCAATTTGTTTATGTAAGTTAATTGGGTCAACTTGGGTCAAGTTATCAAAGTAACTTGGTTTGACATAATTGATTGTAATTGAACAATCAAGGATGATCAATAATCATTATAGAAGGTTTTGGAGGTTGGTTCAATCCAATTTGGATTGAATTAGAGTTTGGATCAAATGGGTCCTTTATGTCACTTTAGGCAAGAGAACCAAATGGGTCAATTTGAATTGGATTGAGTTGAATTAGGTTTGATAATTGATTTAGGATTGATTGATGACTTTGATTGTAATTGATTTAGGTTTAATTGGATTTTGGCTCATTTGGACATTTTGGATCAAATGGGCTAAGTTAGGTAATTGAAATGATTTGGTGATGATTTGGATGGTTAGAGCATTTCTATGAAAATAAATTGAGTTTGGTTAAATTAAATGGGTTTTGGGTTGATCCATATGATTGGATCATAGGATTAAGATGAGTTTGAGTTTAAATTAGTTTGGCTTGGAGCTTGGATATGAAATAAATTCAATTAGGTTTGGTTGCATTAATTTGAAGTTTGGTTTTGCATTGATTGGATAGTCATAGGTCATGAGTTGGGCCATAGGATAAATAGGTTCCCTTGGTCCTAAGATATAACCTAAACCTATGGTACACCTTCCTAGTATGTAGGCTTGAGTTTATTATTCATGTAATCACTAGAAGTGTCCTATGACTAAGGAGGCTATAGTGTCTAGAAGATTCCTAAGTTTAGGATAGGGAGGAAGAATCCTCAATCCAAAAGTAAGGTCAACACCTGTATGTTCCTCAATGACTTTGCTCTTTGAGCTGTGAATTATATAATGTATTTGATTGGGCAAAAAATCCTATGTTAGCTAAGGTTGACTTATATTTGTCCCTTTAAACAAACACCACCCCAAGTCTACAAGGACACCTTGAACGACATAACTCATGATTGTTGGCATGGATCATTCGGTCAGGTTGGGTCGACTACCTCCTTTAACTAAGTGGATCAGAGACTACGACAGTCCGGGATGACGGAACTATGGGATCTTGATCGGGCCTGTCATCGTTCCCCCAAATATAAGCTTTAAATTAAAATAATAAATCTCATAAATTTCTTAACTCCACTCACTACTATTATACGCTACGCAATTTAGCAATCTATCAACTAGCCTTAATCGAAAGTACTCTCTCAATATTGGGAGGGGTAATTAACTATAGGTGCTTGCGCCTATAGGAAACCTGGAACAAGATCTAAAGTCCTCGAAAAAATGAAGGTGAAATCTCTGAGTAGTGTATTATATACTATTCCATCTATCTTCTGAAAGTTTGACCAACATTTTAATCTATTCTCTTCATGCGAGAGATCGATAGCGATTTTTCGAGCCCCTCAATAGTTGATTTGAAGTACCCTAGTTTGCTGAGTACCACATAATGATTGTTAATTGATTTAAGTTCAAAAGCTTCATTACTGTAAGTTATTGAGTTTTCAAAAGAGGGTTTTGATTAGAAGAGCAATGAAAAAAGTGTAATAAGATTTTATGAGTTTATGATAGAAAGTTGAATTAGAGAAATTGATGAGAGAGGCCTAACTTATAGAAGTGGGTTTGTTAGGTCTTGATGAGTGAAGTTGAGTAGGCTAGCAAGCTCAAGTTGAGTGTTGACTATTTTTTTGAATAGGTCAAAATTTGATAGCTTGAATATTAACTTTAGGCTGATGTGATCAGAAATATAGTAGAAAGACCTCGGAGTCTAGCAATATTTTTTTGAAAGTTAAAACTAAGTTGAGCTAACGAATATAATTACTCTTGGAGGCTTTTTCAAGTAGCTCTTATGGGGTTCGTAGTTCGATAAATTTTTTTAAATACATGCATACTTTATATCATGTGGAAAAAACTTGTTGACTATAATATTCCTTCTCTTAAAATTGAATAACATATGATCATAACCATAAAAAAATGCATCAATAAAATTTTAAGGTTTGATGGTTGAAGCAATTCTATTTGTAAAGGTGGAAAATGACATGACCGTATGATGATGGATGAGCTCCCATAAAAAGGTTAGGATGCCATTAAAAATGACTAAACTAATCCATCTTTTAAAGAAAATGCTACATGGCTTTTAATTTATAAGCAAAATAGAGCTTAATGGAAGAAAAATCCACTTAGAATGGTCAAGAGAATTTCCCCATGAAGGCAAATAAGAACGCTCTTAGGAGATGAATGAGATAATGCTAAAACATTGACAATATTTATGGAGTGGGTGTGGGCTGATGGATAAGCTATCTTTAAAAGTCCAAGGAGGTATTGAAGGTTATCAAGTTGACCCTTCTCTTTCAGTTGAAGGCATTAGAACTTTGAAACCATAATAATGATTGACAAAAATGATGACAACAGTTGGAACATCAGAAATTTTTTACAATCTAAAAGTTTATAAACCTTATCACAACTTTCATTTTTAATAAGATAATTATGATAAATTATTAGTCTAAATGAGACAAATATTTATAATAAGTAGGTGGAGTATCACCATCATTTTTCAATGATCATAAATGAGTCACAAAACTTCTCAAAATTTATCTTATTAATTTGGATATCAAAATCAAGATCAATGACATTCTTTTATTGGAAGATTTACATACATACCATGTAATTCTAATATATTTACATGTCTAATACCTAAACTTTTAATTTCTACATATATAATTTCCCAATCTTCGATATCACATAAAAAATACTATCATCATTCACTTTTTGAAAAAGAAATGCACATTTTAAAACATAGAAAGTGTTAGATAAATAAATATATAACTTTAGGTGTTAGATATGTAAATACATAAGAATTATGTGAAATGTATGTAAATCTTTCTTGTTTCTTTTATGATATTGATTTTTATAAGATAGTATATTTTGTTCACATAATAGATAACTTTTGATTATGGTCATTTTCTAACCATTATCATTTACTATTAAATACCACTATTTAGGGTGGGCAGATTAAGGAAGTCCTCATTTATTACTAATAATATTAATGAATATATTTTGTTCTATTTTAGATCACCTAAATATATTTTTTTCAAAAATTTATAAATAAAACTCAAAATTTTTAATTGAGGCCTAAATAGTAAGATTTGTATATTGTGGAGACTATTATTATATCAAATAGTTTTGATCAGTTTCAATCTTTCAGGACATTTAAAGCAAAAAATAAGAGAAACATTATACTCTTTAAAAAAAGTTATGTTACTATAAAAAATGAATCAAATAAATTTATGGGTGTAAATCTGATTAAAGATCAACAATATAAAATAAAAACAAAATTTACATAGAACCCCATTGGTGTGATAGCCGCAAGGTTTTCGACTTTTCGCTACAACGTCATCTCATCCGTGCATTTATTTGGATGGCTGTGATTTATTCTTTGAAAAAAAAACGACTTTATCCTAGCCACTCAAAATGAAACCCATAAACAGGATCAGCCATTGGATTCAACAATAACTAGTTTGGTTGGATGGCATCCAGATCGCAGATCACCCGCCTCAACTCGTCCAAGGCTGGCAAGGCCAAAAAGGCTAAAAGGGGGCCTTTCTTCTTTATCGGGTTATCAAAAAAGGGAATTCTGGGTTACCTCTCCACTTCACCCGCAGCAGCGAAGCACGGATTCGGTCGTTTGGATTTCCCTCGAGCGAACGGTGAATCATATTTTGCCCCTGCTCTTTTTTTCTATATCCATTTCAATTTTAATCTTCTTGATTCGTTCTGAATTCACGAACGACTTAAAGAATTGATAGTCTCAAGGCGTTTCTTATGATTTAGCAAAAGGTATTTGTATCAGAGTTGATTTATTAGATTCCGCCTGAAATGCGGTGAGGAATTCTTCTATGTTCTCGTTCTTTTTGCGATGCTTTGTTCTTCACAAAGCTTGGCAAATTGGCCGATCGACTCCAATGGTTTATCTAAACTTGGGATCTTTTCGTGTCATATTTCGGTGGAGAAGGGATACTTTTTTTGAAAACAGGTATTATTGGGCGCTTTTGAGATGTAGAGATGACGGGTTCTAAAGAAAATTAGAATCCGGGGATCTCAAAGATCTCAAAGCAAGCATGAATTTTGAATCAAGGGTGACTACAATTCACATGGATCTCAAAGTGCTTCAACAGGAGCCATGATTTTTTAGGTTTCACATTTGTAGAAGGGATGCGTTTTTCTGCAATTTCGTTTGTTTGCTGGTTTCATTTGTAGAAGGGATGTGTTCCATGGCCCATGGCTATGGTTCCACCAATAGAGAGTAGTCAAGGGAAAATAACGAAGATGACACAGGTGCAACTGTGTGCCTGCCCATAAGATGGTGGCCATACAATGTCTGGAGGTCTCTTCCTATTTGTTTAACCTGGAAACTATTGAAGGTCAGATGTGGTTGCTTGATATAGCCATTTTATGCTGTAGCTGCAATGCATTTTTCTCGGGGAAATGGTGTTTCCCAGTTCCCTTTAAATTCCATGCCACCTATTCTAGATGGATCGTTACCATCCTTTGACAACCCTAACTCCGATGGAAGCTTGATTTTCAGTAGAATCAATTTTTTGGTTTGCAATTAGGTCATTTTAGATGTGAAAATTGGTCAGAAGGTGCATTGTTCATTGACTATGTGAATTACATCACACAATGTCACATCTCAACTCTCAATAGAATTATTTTTTCTTAAATAGTCTTAGGTTTTGGCTATTAAACAAGATCCTATCATCCTAATTGAGTGTTTTCGTGTACTTTAAGCTCTTAGACTTCAAATCAATTCAATTGTTTCTTGATAGTCGAGGCTAAGACTTGAGAAGGGTGTAGATCCTAACGTAGATACCTTGATCTAGCCAGACGAGTGTATCTAATTTAAATTAAGATCTACATATGTGTGTTTAGGGAGATCTTCTTGTTGGCCTAACTAAACTACTTTTCTTTAAACTTACAAAGTTAATTCCACATTTGAGGTTTCCGTTATGGGAGAACACCTATAGATTGATTTTGGTGCAATCCATTTGATCTTTTAGAATGAAGGTTAACCAACGACAACTTCATTAGGGGTGGGATCTAGTAATCTCTCTCTCATACAGTTAGCTCCACTAAGCTTTATTGGAGGAAGGTTGCCAAGAGTTGTCACCCTTGGGGTTTGATTCCAATTCCCTCTTAATAGTGGGGTACCAACTACAATGACTATCTTCATTTGCTATTTTTACAGCAATCTTTCAACTTGATTAGCTCTTGAGTACATTTGTTGTTACAACTATTTTTGCTTGGTTAGGTTGCTTGTGTCATCTAAGCCAAATCTATTGCTAGCTTTTGATGGACCAACAACTTTTTAGGCTCATTATGAGATGCGAGTGTTAATTATTTGATCACACTAATGGAATATTTAGCTTTAGTAAGCATGATTTCCTTATATCTTAAAGATTCTATATTAAGAGTTTGATTGATAGGCTAATTGTCTTTCTATTTTTGGTACGTTGTTCTACTATTGCCAAGATACATCCATGAATTTTTAGCCTTAACTTGATGTACTTCTAGGCAATAGGATTAGACAATTAAAGGTTGATCCTACTATGGAGATCCCTTTATGGTGCTAGGCTGCCAAAGGGATTGTTCCCCTATAGTGAACTTAAGATGGTTGCATGGCTCTGGCCTAACCAATCTTTACCGTATATAAGGTAGTGGATGACTAGGCTATTTTCCAACCATTATAAGGTCAAGAAGGGTATATAGATTCTACTAGAGTCGGAAGGGTATGCACTGCTTACCTATCTCCAAAAGATGTACTTAGCAAACTGAACTTCAATATAGTATATAGCTACAAATTGAACTTCAAGGAGTTAAAACAAAGGCTTTGGCTTGCACTACTCCGTTTTTTTAATTGTTGGCTTGCTACTCGTGCTTAAAATGCACGGGGAAAAAAACTTCTTTAATTATATCTAAGTTATAGTCTGAAGTCTCATGGATTTCTTTTATTTATCATCATGAAAACAAAAATCCTAGAAATGTTGTTGTGCATGAGGTATACATTATGCGAGGAAGATACATCAAGAGCCATAGATTATACGAGGAAGATGTATCATAAACATAAAAAATTCATTGGTCTTTTTTCCCTTTTTGAATTGACATGAATTTATTAACTTGTTTCATCAAATTCATATTTGTTTCATTTTGCAACATTATCATATATATATATATATATATATATATATAAACTTAGATGTAGGTGAATTATGTGATTAGTTTGATTTTAAGCTTCATATATTATTTATTATATAAAGTGATATTTATATAAGTATATCATATGTTTATATATATATATATACATATATATATATATATATATAACTTAGATGTAGGTGAATTATGTGATTAGTTTGATTTTAAGCTTCATATATTAATTATTATATAAAGTGATATTTATATAAGTATATCATATGTTGATTGATCATCATATTACCCAAATGCACTAAATTAAGTGTTGTCGAGGAATCTTATAACTATATAGTATGACTTTGATGATTACATAAATGATCATAGTTCTTATCCTTACTAATATGAAACCTTTAAATAAGTTATTATCACAATGGTACCATAATTACAATGAATCATATTATAATCATAGCAACCATCATCAATATATATCTTGCAATAGTTGGCTAGTTGCATGTGATCATCCTAGACATCCCATCTAAAATCATCTTATCATGGTGATATATCTTTTTATACACTAGTTTCTCAAACTTTAAAGATTTAGAAGCCTACATTAATTTAAAAAGTTTAGGCAATTGTGTTACCTCTACTAGTTCAAAAACTTATTGTCTCCGTAACGAGTTAGTCTATAAAGATTATTATTATAATGATCTAAGTTCTATATATGAACTTGATGAAGATTATAAGTTTTAAATAATTGAGCCTCCTACCAAGTATAATTCTAAATTTACGCCCAAGTCTATTCGTGAAGTTAAATTAGGATCGTGTCTGAGCTTATTATTGTTACTAACATTTTTTTTTGTTTTTTTAGGATGAAGAAATAAATTAATTCAAGAAGTACAGGTTGAGTTTATGTTAACATTGCTTCCATTGCTTCCATTGCTATGTTTTTTAGGATGTAGAATTGACCCCCCCACCCCCCCTTTTTTTTTCTCGACGACCTAAGGAGGGGAGAGTCAATTCATCCTCTTCTTGATTATGGACAATGACACTCCTTGAAGTCTCCTCCAAGAGACTTCATAAAGAAAAATAATTGACGAATGGAGATCGCAAAATTAAATTGTCTTACACATCCAAATATGTCATTGAATAAAGCGAAGAAAATTTAGACCTAAGAAAATTTGAATTTAAGCTTTCACTATGTCGAGAAAAAATGATGTAGCAATATAGGCTTTTTTTTCTGATTTTAAAACTGTTTAGAGTTATAAAACATGGGGTATATATAGGAAAGTATTAGGGTTAATAAGCAACACAAAGTAATTAAAATTATATTTCCACATATGAAAAATATTAAAAACAGCAGCTCAAAAGTAGAGCAATTAGGGTACCAAAATGGATTATTGCTAATGATGAACCATTAAATTAGTGGTGGCTGACTCATCCTTAATGAATAACTGCTAAGGTTTGTCTAGAAAATTCCATGGCTCTCAACCATTTTGTAGAGCTACGTAATGACTTAACAGTAATTATGATGACTTATTAAACAAGTAGTGGTGACTCATAAAGCATAAATGTAATTTTTGTTATTTTTTAAATTATTTAATGCATATCATTTAACAGGGTAACTATTGTAATACAAAGGCTAAATATGATTTTGAGTATAAAATTTTCTGTAATTATTTATTAAAAAATACTTTATTTTGTAAAATTATATGAATTGGACTTAAATTTTTTAGAATTTTGAGCTTGAATATTCGTAAACATATTTCATAGTTCTTGTATATATAAAAAAATGAACCAACCCAAGTTTAAAGCTTGCTTCATATGCATGCTATAGTTTGATGATTTTATCCTTCGATAGATGCCTTAATTTTGCATTAAATTAAATAAATTATTAGTGTATTTTAAATATTTGTTTGTGATCATCAAAATTAAGCTTTTAATATTATTAATCAGCTCATTTTTAATGATGAAAAATTACAAATATAGCTCTAAGGTTGGAATAAGTTTCCTCTAAAATATTGCATATCAAATTCTAAAGCATTTTGTATGATAAACGAGCAAATAAATCATATAATTCACAAACATGTTGAAAACATCAAATGTCATTCCTAGTCAAAGTCAATATCATCATATTTAATTATTGGATAAAATGTATTAAACTAATGTGGGCTCATGTTTTTTAGCATGAGGTAAACTAATGTGGGTTGATGAGATAAACAATCTCTCCCATTTATGATGATGACAAACTTATGTTGAAAAAATCAATATAAAGTTAATGTTGGAATAAATTTCTCTTAATATATTGCATATAAATTTTGAAACATTTTGCAAGATAAATAGACGAGTAAAATAGTAAATTATATGATTCATAAAAGTTTGAGAGCACCAAATAGGTAAATATCATTCAAAAATCAAAAGTCATGGACATCATATTTCACTAAAGTCTTGTGAGTATAGAATGAGTGATGTCATATCACATTGTAATAATACGAGTGTTATATTAACTATTTAAAAATAACATTTAACCACACAAGGAATTCTCATGAACATTCAACCACATCATTTAATCATACAACTCATTTCTGCATCTCCATTTGCCATATAAAAATGGGTTCATGGGAGCAAAAAAAAGTACAAGTATCGACAACGGAGAATAACGAACAACATCAAAGATAAATAACCACTATCGTCACCATCACTATCATTACAATCAACGGAATTAGAAGAAACATCACTCATTATATATTTATTTGAAGTGGGAACCATCCACTCATCATTTTTGTCACCAAAATTTGAAGAGGGCATCTCTTTTTTGGGTCAATGATGCACCATCCATTGGTGTAGCAGTCCATGTGATGCATGATTTGGACAACAAATCCATTTTGTTGGACATGGATTTGGAAGAATGAGAGAATGAGGGTTGAGATTAACGAGAGGAGTTATTGTGATGTGAAAGTCAATAAATAAATCTTGGATTGAAAACTAGATAAAAATTAGCTTCCTTAAATTGAGAAATTTCATATTTTTGAAACTTTTCTAGTAGAGTGAAGTTGATATTATGGCTGAGAACTAGATTATGCGGTTGATTGTAATTTTTAGTTTGTGCTTAAGATATGTATGTATTGTGCAAGAAGGCCACTAATAACATTGAACTATTCTCGGGTTAAAGTATAATATGTTACAAGAGAGAGAGAGTGGATTAAGTTTAGTTGAGAGTCCAATTTTTTGAAGCATGACTGCCTTATGATGTATTGAAGGGAATTAACATTGAAAATGCTTTCGGAAGTTGGTTGCTAATGGAATATATTCACGTACTTCTAATTAAATGTTTGCTAAAGTTTCTCAATAATTCAAATGGATGGATCATCTTACAAAATGTTAAAAGTTAAGTGAATTGTCAGTTTTTATTTAGACTGAGCGATCATTTATGCTGGAGAAAATTTTATAATCAATTTTCTTTTGCTTAACCTAAAGCCTTAAAATGAAGTTGAGTTTAGTTATCATACTAATGTCAATTTTAATTTATAGTTTTGCAAACTCATGGTATGTAGATTCATTAGTAGCTCCAAACAAAATATCAACATATATTTGTCTCTAATCATATTTTCATTAGTCTTTTTAACAAACAATGTGTTGTTTACTCTACCCTAGATAGAACCCATACTTAAATAAAAAATACCCAACCTATCATACCCTGTTCTTAATGTTTGTTCCAAATCATACGAAGTTTTCTAAAATTTATGAGGGAAACTAGAATGATCATGATTTTTGAACTCAAGTTCTACAAAAAAAAATCTTTACATTTTTCTTGTTAAACTTAAAGACCTTGAAACAAGCAAGTGCTAACAAAAATTTAATAACTTTTAGTCTAGTTATGGGGGAATAATAATTTTTAAACTCTATACCTTTTATCTGGTAAAACTTACGTTGCTAGTCTAGCCTTGTTTCTAATTATGTCTCTTATATTGCTAATCTTATTTCTAAAAATCCATTTAGTTTTAATAACATTTTTAATCTGAGGGTTTTGCAGCTAACTCCTAAACATTATTTTCGGTGAGCTCATTGAATTTATCTTACATTGGTATAATTCAAAACTTATCTTTAAGAGTCCTTTCTACATCTTGGTATTTGATTTGAGATAAATATATTAAATGACCAGTCTCACTTTAAGATGATTTATAATTCTAATCTCTTGAGGCGGATCTTTATAATTAATTCATTTCATGAAAACTCTTGCCATTGTTTTTTTTTTAAATTCACTTAAATGCCTTTCATAAAGCTATCTCTTCTTTTAATTTTTTCAATTTGTATGAAAGCCTACAAGAAACGTTATGATGCATGTAATGAAACAGCGCTGTCAAATGTTCTTTTTGTTCTCTGGATTAAAAATAGAAAATTCAGATTATTCTGATAAATTATGTACCAAGATAGCAAGGAAATTAAAAAATGTAGATGACAAATGTTTAAAAGCAAAGCCCGTTTAAATTTTCTGAGAAAAGAAAAATATGTTTCTATTTGTATGCAATTGTCTTATAGTTTTAAGCATTTGCCATCTATATTTTATTATTTTGTCTTCTTATCTTGATTGAAAATGTATTAGGATATTGTGATGTAATTTTTTAATGGATTAGCTAAGAAGTTAGTAATAAGCATAACTAAATTTTTAATTAGGCTTTAAAATTGTAAATATATAAAATATCCTCTGGCAATGTACTTAATCAAATGAATCATTGTGCATTCTGTGTCATAATTGCTGTTGTTGTCTATCTAGAGGCTTTGCTAAATCAATTTGATATTTCTTTGGTTAATTCTTTGAAATTTATCCTGCATCACTTTTGGTTTCTTAACTCCATAATGGCATTGGCTTGAGAAGGAATCTCCATAATCATTTGATGGTTGCTTTCATTTTACCTGTCAACCGTGTCTTGGTGATCTACCTCATATTTATGTTTTCCAAAGTCCTCAAACAAATCCTGCACTACTCATACTTGGATGCAGCTTCTGTTCTTGAATTCCAGCTGTTAATTAACATGTTCGTGTACAATTTGTTTTTTGCTTATTCACATGTATATGTGTTGTGGTAATATAAGTAATTTGAAGTTCGTGAATTCAGCCAAATTATATAATTACTGCTTTAGGTGAACTTTGTTTCTTAAAGAAAAAAACACAAATTAGGCAGAGACTAATAAGCATGATGCGTAATATATTTTTGGCGGATATGCATCTGTTAACTCCCGGATATCCATCTGTCAATTCCTGATGCTTATAAGCACAAAAAAGTTGACTCAATTGTTGCACTAAAATATTTATGCTTGAAAATACTTCTTGTTAGCTGTTCAAACTACGACATCATTTCAGCATTGGTGGACATCTTGAATCTGATGTCCAGACTGCAACTGCAGTATGTGACACTAGAATTGCTGAAGTATTTCTTCCTGCTTGTTTCTTTATGATAATATTATTTCTGTTATAATTATTGTCTTTATAACTCCCTCATGTGAAGCTCTTAAAATATTCCAATTTTTGGATTTTGGCATGACTCGCATTCTTGGCTTCCTTTGATTCAGTTGTCACCTTGTAGAACCATAATGGGTGGTGGAAATTATGACACTTCTGAGAAGGGTTTTTTCTCAAACCTGGCACATGCATTTGGTTCAGGATATTCATACCCCCCACCATATCCACAGCAAGGATACCCTTCAGCACCTGGTGCATATCTACAACAGGGATACCCTTCGGCTCCTGGAGCTTATCCACCTCAAGGGTACCCTACAGCACCTGGAGCATACCCTCCGCAGGGTTACCCTCCACAAGGTTATCCTCCACATGGATACCCCCCATCAGGACATCAGCCCCCTGGCACATACCCTCCATCTGGTTATCCTGGTCCTTCTGCTCAAGGTATGCATTTTCATTGCTGCATATGTTTATTCCTCCAATAGCTTAGCCAATACTTATTTGGGTTTACCAATACTGCAGAAACAATATCGTGCCTTCTTTCCACTATAAATTTTAATTTACCATCATGGAAACTTTCATTTACTAAATAAGACCTCGAAAAGCCTAATTGATGTTCTTTTGCTGGACTAGTTTGTTAGGGAGCTACTACTTGCTACATCTTAGACATTTTATTTTTCTGTCTACTATGTCTGTTGACAAATGAAAACTGTTTTAACTCTCCTAGTTTCTCTTTGGTTTCAAATTAACTATACATCCTTTCCAGAACTATCTCATTATCCCCCAAAAAGTAGGTAGACATTGGGTTGTTCAATCTTTCCTTTTTCTCTTCCTTACTAAGGTATTTACCTTTAATCCTCAATTTGATATTCCTTCTCAATCTTTTATGATGATTATTTGATTCTACTACTCAATTTTCTCCTCTCCCTCCATATACAATCATCTCAAGCACTTGGATGGCATCATCAATTCTATATATCTATACTATATAACCTCCTCAGAAGCGGCTATTTTTTTTAACTTTTTTCTTCTGCATTTTATCTGTAAATCCACTCATAGAATTCTCCCTTACATTTTCAATCTCTTAATTCTTTGCTTGCAAAATTTTAATATCTGTGTGATGATATATTGCCTTTGTTTCAGGCCATGGGTCTAGCATGGGAGCGGTATTAGCAGGTGGCGCCGCTGCTGCAGCCGCTGCTTATGGTGTTCATCAGCTATCTCATCATGACCACATGGCCTACCATGGATTCGGACACCATGGGAAGTTCAAGAAGCATGGAAAGTTTAAGCATGGGAAATTTGGCAAGCGTATGAGGTTTGGAGGAAAGCATAGAATGTTTGGCAAGCACAGAATGTTTGGAAAGCATCGAATGTTTGGAGGCAAGTTCGGAAAGTGGAAGTGATTGGGATGCTTATACGTGGCTTCTTTTCTAACGGACAGTTTTACTACTACTTAGTTAATGTCTTTTCTATCTATATCATGAATCAAAAGCTTTGTCTATAGTAATAAAAGCTTCAAGTGCCATATTAGGTGTGATGTGTACTAATTGGTTTTAATGCAAATATATATTCTGACATAAATGGACAGCTTTGTGTTGTTGAATCATCTTAGCTTTTGTGATTTAAATCATTTTGATAAGAAGAGATATTTCATACTAGAATGGTAAGAATTGATGGTTTTTGTTGTAGTATAATTCTTAATTTTTGAGGTAAACCTAAAAAGATATACCAAAAGTTTTCATTTGTCATACATTAATCTTTTTGCTAGAATCTTTATCATATGCCATACATTAAAATTTATGGGAGAGACTAATCGAGCATAGACTACTACATGATAAAAAAGTTTCTCAAAATCAGTTTAGATTTATGCCGGGTAGGTCTACTATGGATGTTATATATTTGTTGAGAGATTTGATTAAGAAGTATAGAGAGAGTAAGGAAGATCTACATATGATATTTGTTGGTTTAGAGAAAGCATATGATTAAGTTTCAAGAGAAGTGCTTTGGGGAGTTCTAGAAAAGAAGGGAGTTAATATTGTTTATATTCAAGTCATTAAGGATCAATAGGATATGTATAATGGAGCTGTCACTTGTGTTTAAACACAAGAAGGATTGACTAAGAATTTTCCTATTTTAGTTGGATTACATCAAGGATTGGCTTTAAGCTCATATCTTTTTTACTTTAGTTATGAATGTTCTTACTAGACATTTACGAGAGGATGTATCTCGGTGTATGTTTTTTGCTGATGATATTCTTCTTGTCGATAAGACTAGAGAGGGAGTTCAAGAAAAACTTGTATTATGGAGGCCAACCTTGGAGTCTAAATGCTTTCGTTTGAGTAGATCTAAAACCAAATACATGGAGCGCAATTTTAGTTGTAGAAGATCTAGTTGTAGGGTGGTGGCAATGGGTGTGATCAATTCATTGAAAAGAGTGAATGCTTTAGATATCTCAAGTCTATTGTTCAAAGTGATGGTGAAATAGATGGGGATGTTAATAGTAGAATTTAGGTTGGATGGTTGAAGTGGAGGAATGCATCGGGCCTGTTGTGTAATAGAAATGTACCGCCTAGACTTAAGAAAATATTTTCTAAGATGGTGGTGAGACCTGTAATGCTTTATGGCGCATAATGTTGGCTTGTAAAAGAGAAACATAAAATTAAGTTAAGTGTTATAGAGATTAAGATGCTTAGGTGGATGAGTGGCTTTACACTTAGAGGCAAAATGAGAAACAAATATTTACTTGATAAGGTTGAAGTAGCTCTAGTGGCAGATAAGATTAAAGCGAGTCACCTTAGATGGTTTGGTCATATAAAATGCCTGCCCCGATGACCTAGTTAGGAGAGTAGATGTATTTGATTTGTTTTATGTTAAGAAGGGTAGAGGTAGACCTAAAAAGATTTCATTAGGAAGTATAAAAATGACCTTAAATTATTAGGATTAAATGAGAATATGACACTTAATAGGACACATTAGAGAAAAAGGATTCATGTAGCCGACCCCACGAAGTGAGATAAAGGCTTGTTGTTATTGTCACCATGAAATTTGGGTTGCATGAGGAATGTTGTCGAATATAATATTGTTGAAAGAATTATAATTTAGCAACATAAATTATGAAGATAGTGCTAGGAAATATGAGCGCATTAAGCTTAGTTTAATATTAAATAGTTGAAATATATATTGATATAGAAATTTAAAGTTGTCCCTTAGCTATGAAGTTTGCTTTTGGTTAGAAGTAGGTAAAACTATTGGAGATCTTTGGAATAAAATTTGTTAAAAGGAGCACCAAGCAATCTAAGGGAGAAAGGATTTATTTTATGGACTTTAAATGATTTTGGTTGTACTAGAGATTGGAATCCTTGGCTTATGGTGTTGATGAAGAGATGTTACAAATGAATGCGAGAATCACTCCTAGAAACTCAAAAAGTTGTTTAACAAACAAAGTACTTCAAGAATTAATGAAAAACCAATCGACATGAATAGATTCTTGCGAGTGAAGGCAATACTAGGACAACAATGAGAGACATGAAGAATTATTTTGGACAGCACATAAAACCCTTGACGATAAGGATGATAGTCTTGCGCTTCATTTAAAGAAGTAACACCCAAATCATTCACGGTAGAGGCTAAAATTGACATTCTTAATTATTATGATTTTTTAGATGATGAGAACTTGGATGTATTGGTGGACTAACTTGAGATTTGTTTTAATTTCTGTGTATTCTTTTCATGAGAAGGTTTTATTTTGCTCCCCTCAAATTAACCCCATTCACTGACTTGGTGGAATGTTTATCTTTAAAATGGATAGCAAAATGTTATTCGAGGACACTTTAGGAGAATGATTTGTCAAGGATTCTACACTATGGGGAATGAAGAAGATAGGTGGTTAAAGTGACATGAACTATGTCAAGATATAGTCAAATTGTGCAAGAGCACACTACTAAGTTCATAAAACAAACCCTCATTATTAGCATTCCATTGGAAGAAATTTTGAGGGCTCATTTCATTATTTTTTAACAAACTTTGTCTCTTTTCCATCAAAGACAAGTTATATTAGTGGACTTGCTATGGCTATCAAAAGAAAAAAAGTGTCAATAAAGCATCCTCAAAAAGTAACGTAATTGCCATATTTAAGGTTCAATCTCTAATCATACTAAATAATTTGTTACAATATAAAAAATGTTGAAAACTTCATCCAAAACTCGTTTGGGATAAATTCAAGAAGGAAGATGTGAAGGTAAAAAGTGACAACATCTATTGACATGAGCTAAATATTGGAGTCAGTCAACCATCTAGATAAAGTCTTTCCTTAATGGCCATTTTAAAAGGGATAAGCAAGTGATAACTAATATAGATTTGCATGAGAAATTCTTCAGCTTTTGCATAAACTCAAGCGAAAAGTATTTAATGTCATTATAGGCATGATGAGTCACAGGAATCTAATCTTTTCAATTTTTTATCAAAAATCATTGTTTGGGGACTAATCCTCACCCTCACCTTTATTTGTTCACTTGAATCTAGAAATGCTAAAATGAGGATTAACAGTCATGTTGCTTTGTCATCACTCAAGAGTACATTAATGAATTGTTATGTGAAGTGATTCCTCTAGATATTTTTCAAATTATCTTTTGTATTTATGGCTCTGAGGTACCATGTACTTTGAAGGGCATAATTCCATTCACTCATTGATAATGATGTTAACTACTCATTAAATTCAAGTCATGACTTTCAGCTAGAGGGCATAGTGGCAATATGACAAATAAAATGAATTATCAATTCTTATTAATGATTCATTATCATCTTCATTCAACTAGAAAAATTGGATGATAATCCTTGTTATTTATTCGGAATGGAACAATCAAGCCAAACTTGATTGAATTTTTTTGATGAAAAGGCTCTTAGTATTTCTTGGAATGGGAGAAAATAAATCGCTACTTATTGAGAAAGATTGTAGAGCCTTTTATAAATGACATGTTCTTCTACCATGAAGAATGGTGAAATGTTAAATTTAACTAGTCTTTGATGCTCCATCACCCACAATTAGGATGCATCATGATGCCTCATGATGTGGTGGTTGAGAAAGAGAAGATCAAGAGGCAAGTAGTAGAGTTGCTCAACTATGGAGTCTTAAAATCAACTATCTCTTCTTTTGATCCTCGAGTATGATGCTATGAAATAGGATGATAGTTGACACATCTGTTGACCATGGGTCATTAAACAAGATCACTTTGAGTAATGTTTAGCCTTTTCCATATATTGCATTTTTTGGATTAACTAATGCATGCTTCCTTCTTCTCAAAACTTGATCTTAAGGTGAGTTTGTAAGTAATCCATAAGGATGATACTTGGAAGACTACATTCAAGATAAGACAAGGGTATGCAATCAAAACTTGATCCCCCTTTGATCAATATTCCCTAATTGATATTAACTGTTTGTTTTGGCCATATGCTTGTCCTTATTCAATGAAATTAGAGTAAGCACGATTGCAAAGAATATTCTTATAAATTTTTAATTTTATTTATAAATAACTTTTGTAGATGCATTCCATACTTGCTCACCTAAATAGTGCTTATGCCTAATTTAAGGCAAGTTGCCCTATCTTAGTTGGTTGAGTTCAACTCAAGTTTACTATATGATTAATTTACCATATAGAAGAAGTCACTAAGGATATAATCTTCATATCATTTCAAATTGTAGAAGTTTGACTTAGTGAGCTGACACAGTTATGCAAGTTGCTAAGCCTAGTTGTCAATATCAAATACTCAAGTCGCCAAAGCTACTCGCCCAGGTCTAAAAGAAACTTCCTAAAACTTGGCAAATGTTATTAAGTTGGTGGTAATGTTACATGAATATGTCCCTTAAAATTCATCATGAGTTCTTTATGTAATCAAATAGATAGAGGCTAATTTTTATTTTACAACAATCTCTCATTAAATCTTGTTATATAATTTTATTTGTACTTAATATTTCATGTAGCTCTATGCCTTGACTAGAGTCTATAAATAGGTGGGTCAGAGGTTGAGCCTACACATCAAATCATCTACATTAATCTTATTTTCTAGTAATTTAGTGAAATTCTAGAGCACATCTCTCTAGAATCTCTTTCTCTCATTTTTTTCCCCTCTAATTTGATATGTTCTTGTGAGCAAAGTTTTAGTATCTCCCACAAATAAATTTAAGTCCAATAGTATTGCCATAAAAATGTATAATTGAGGATGTGCTATAAGTCACTTTAAATTAAGAGCTTATTTTGGTCTAATGTTACTTAGATAATATTTTTATCTAAATAATGATGTTTGTCATCATCTTTCAAATATATTATATTTGGTTTAATTTTATTTTACTTTAAAGAATGTAGTCATATTTGAAAAAATTGGTGGCGATTAAGATTTTTTTTCTTTTTGAAGATATCAAGATTGAGGTAATTTGGATAGCATTTAATTTAGATGAAATTTACTTAATTTGGGCCATTAATATTATTCAATTTATCTCAAATTAAAAGATAACATCAGATCAAATACATATTATTATCCTTAATATAGTATTATATCAAAGAAAATGGTGAACCACATAACTAAGTTCTAGCTGCATAAAAATAAATTTATAAGCCTATCTTGGAGTACAGTGAAGGGATTACTTATTTGTACAAATCCATGACTTCCCTCTCTTGCCACTTCATCGAGTACATGATGTAGAGTTCAATATTCATGAAATTAACATTACACATGCCATGTCTAGTTAGATGTATATGCTATAACTTTTCAAAATTTCTAGGAGAAAATCTTTTTACATTTGTTTTTACTTGTAAGTTTCATTTTTGCAATAATTCTTCCTAAAAAAAATGAAATTATATGATTACCCTAAAAATACCATGATTTCAATTAATAAGATAACATTTAATACTATTATGTATGAATTGATGTGTCAATTAACTTTAGAAGTGATGGAAACTACAGGTCCTAAAACATACTTCCTTATTTCATAGATCATCTAAAATAAAATTTGTTGGTGGCACAAGGTCAGCGTAAACTATAACAAATCTCTACTAATGGAAAGGCTTAAAATTTTTTGCATGTGCATATTGCTCAATTATAAATAATAACAATAAAAATTTAATAATTTAATTGATTGTGTTAGCTCCCCTTCTTTGGTTGATTTTTTTTATTAGCAACTTCTTTAGACACTATTGAGATTGCCTTGAATATTTTTTTTCATTTTTCTCTTAGATTCACATTAAAGAATATTGAATTAAAAAATAAAAAAGGGTTTTTGAATGAATCTTCCCTTCACCTTTTTCATGTGAGGAATTTACATTTATGCATGTTGAGATTCATATACCTGCTATGATCTTGATCCTTTTAAATGAGTTTTTTTGAATGTGCGCGTAATTACTTGATATATATAACCTCTTATGAGAGACATTCCTCATATAGGGGTCTCATCCTTAGATTAAAATTATCGAAATATTCACTCTAATGTAGAGGATTTTTGAAGAATGTATGTGGATAATAAATTCATAAATAAAATCACTATTAAATATATGTTCATAGTAGATTATATGACATGCTTGATTTATTTTGTGGTTTTAAATTCTTCCCAAAGATTTAAAAAATTATAATCATCATATTAGAATTAGGCCTAAAGATGAATGACAAATTACTTTAAAATTTTAATAATTTATGTGAGTTTTTTGTTATGTCTTTTTGGTCTTTCAAAAGCTTTTAATACATTTATGAGGCAAGTCAATAGAGTTTCAAAATATCCTAGTTCTCTTGAGACTAGACATCAGGAGCATTTGAGACTTATTTTGAGTACTTTGAGATTTGAAAATTTGCTTATCAATATTAAGAAATGGTTTTCAGGTAAAAAGTCAATTTTTTTTTTGGATTTATCATATCTATTAATGGACTTCAATCTGATTCTTCAAAAGCAAAAGCAATTGTTGATTGGACTGCATATAAAGGATTTTTTCATGTTATGAATTTTTATAGGTTGATCATTTTTATATGGGATTTATGAAATATTTTAGCAAATCATAGCTCCTATTATTAGTATTTTGAAAAGAAAAAATAGGTAAAGTTTACTTGAACTATAAATGTTGATAAATCTTTTTAATCAAATTAGAGTTTTTTAGGCAATTTGTGATCCTTCAGTATAGTTATAAGTGGTGTTCTAAGTCAAGAACATCACCCTATTTTTTTTCTTGAATAAAAGATTAAATGAGGTTACCCAATGATAGTTTACATATGATTGAAAATTGATATTAAGTTAAGCTAAAATTTAGAGACATTCTTATTCCATAACAAATTTATTTTTAATTTTGATCATCAAGTACTAAAATTTATTAACTCAAATAAATTGAATAATATGCCTATTAAATAGTTAAATTTATGCAAGATTTATTTATTTTTCTTAATTATAAACCTAGAGTAGAAAATAAACAATTGATTCTTTATCTCATAATACATTTGATGATTTCATCCATATTTTTTGTTTTTGCTATAGTAAAAAGATGATTATTCTATTTGAATTTTATATTATTTATCATGATCACTTAAAATAAATCTTTATTTGTTAGCAATCTCTTTTTTGTAATCAATGGTTATCTATAATATGGTGAACAACTTTATATATCAAGGCCTTAATTTTGAGATATTTTGATTTTTGAACTTCATATGAATGAGATTGTTGTATATTTTGAAGAATATAATATAATAAATAAGATAGAAAATAGATTTTACTAGTTAGCTTTAAAATGGAATGTTTAAAGTTATTTTAGAGTAGTATACTTATACAATATCAAAAACAAAAAAATAATAGTCTAGTAAATACACTGCATTACTTGCTCTTTATAAAACTTTGGAAGACTTATTCATAGATTTAATCTTAAATTTGCCTGTAACTATCATAAGATGTGATAATATTTTATTGTATATGATAGATCATCTAAGATGACACACTTTCTTGTTAGAAAATACGTACTTCACAGATTACAACATGATCTTTTAAGAAAATTATTAGATTGTATGGTTTGCCATCCATTATTTTTTTCGATAGAGATGCTAGTTTTGCACTTTATTTTTGAGTTTTTGAAAAGTTTTTGGAACCCAATTAAATTTTTTTCTTGTCTTTCACCTACAAGTAGATGATGACCAAACTAAAGTTGTTAACAAAATATTGAAAATTCTTTTGAAATATTTGGTGGGTAAAAATATTTGCATTTGAGATTTACATTTACTTATATCTAAATTTATCTATTTTTAAAATAACAAAGAAAATATCTTTTGAAATCATTTTTGTTATAATCTAAATAGGTCTATTGATTTTGCTCACAATATATGTCATACATCTTTTGTGCTTCATTTACAATTGTAAATTTATATGGTCCTCATATACATGTGTGATAATAACTTGAAATAAGTAATGATGATTATACTAAAGACATTAATTAAAAGCACTCACCAAGAGAATATAAGGAGGTGATTATATATTAATTCACACAGATGCATGCCTTGTTGGGAATTTTTAGAAAACTTATACCGAGTTCTTGTTTATTTGAATTACCTCTTGAAATATTTATTAGTAGTATTTTGAATACTCAAGATATTTTATCATATTCATGAATTATAAACTCTTGAGAATTGCATGTTGCCCAATTTGTAGGAGAGAAATATCCTCAATTATGCGCACCTCTCCTTTCAAATTTTTTGAATGATGAAGACATCATTTCAGATAGAGTTCCAATAGCATTAAATGCTCCACACAATTTTCTAGTTAGGTGAAATAATCAATCTCCTCTAAAATCATTGGAGAAACATGCACCTGTCCTCACGGATGTCAACTTTGTAGAACATAGGTTTTTATGGTTCGGAGTTGATGCAACATAATCAGACATATATAGGCTAGTGACTTGATGACAAGTTATAGTACTATATTAACATTGAAGGTCATCATCATCAACAACATTCACAAACTTCGAAGTAAGGATCATGATCAAACAGGGCTGCTTTTTCCACAAGAGTTCCAACATTTGCCAATTTCAAGACCACTCCATGTTAACCAAGACATGGCCGACCACTATATATGTTTTTGTGGAAGCTATATGTATTGCAAATTAAAATTATTCCCCCTTTATAAGTGCATTATTGGCCAATCAAAAGAGAATCATGAAGATTATACAATTTAAAATTACTCTCTTTTCGTTTTTTGTTTTGTTGATCCATGTAAGAATAATTGTTATGTTTGTTTATTTATTTTCTTTTTGAGTACGCAATAAACTCTCTTTTGAGACTGACAATGAATGAAAATTACGTTGCTTGGTAGCAAGTTTGGTGATGCTTGATGGTTTGTTATAAGAAGGAATTTTGGTGAGCTATAGTAGATCTAAAATTGAATATATGGAGTGTAATTTTAGATGTAGAAGTTCTAGTGATAGTGTTGTGACATTAGGTGAACAAGTCATTAATAAGAGTGAGCGATTCAAATATTTAGGCTTTATTGTTCAAAATGATGGTGAAATAGATGGAGATGTTATTAGTAGAATTCAAGTTGGATGGTTGAAGTGGAGGAATGCATCATTTTGTGATAGAAAAGTTCCACTTAAACTTAAGGAAAAATTTTATATAGTGGTAAGACCCACAATGACTTATGGTTCAATGTTGGCCAATAAAGAGAAGCATAAGACTAAGTTAAGTGTTACGAGATGAGGATGCTCAGGTGGATGAGTGGCTTTACTCTTAGAGATAAAATGTGAAATGAGTATATTCGGGAAAAAGTTGGAGTAGCTCCAGTGGCAGATAAGATTAGAGAGAGTCACCTTAGATGGTTTGGCCACATAAAGCGTCGGCCGTTCGATGACCCGGTTAGGAGAGTAGATGCATTAGATTTGCCTTACGTTAAGAAAGGTAGAGGTAGACCTAAAAAGACTTGGTTAAGATGTATAAAAAATGACCTTAGTATACTTGAATTAAATGAGAATTTGACACATAATAGGACACAATGGAGACGAAGGATTCATGTGGCTGACCCCACTTAGTAGGATAAAGGCTTGTTGTTGTTGTATAGTTATTCTTTTGGTTGCACCTTATTCCCTTCTTGCCGCCTCTTGGTCCTTGCTTCCTCTTGGCCAATCACTACCCACAAACCTAGCCGCTTCTTTATCTCTTTACAACTCCACAATAAACCTAGTCAACTCAAAGCTATCAACCATCAGTTCTTACATAAAATCTTAAATGATAAGCGATCAGATTTTCTCTCCATAACCCTAACTCTTGACAACACTTCCTTCACCTCTACATGCCTTCCAAAGTTTGCTTCTTTCACCTCTCGGCCAACTACCTCCAAAGCATCAAAACCCGAGCCCAACATCATTTAAGTCCATTAACAAATAATCCATCTACTTTTACCTCTTGGTCACCCTCCAATACACTCAAACTATAACTCTAGCTAGCTTCTAATCATAGTAAAAGATTCTCGTATTTCTCCTCATATCATCACAAGCAAGTCTTGCTTTTTTAAGATTGTCTCATTTCCATCACGTCTATCACTCTTTCTCCAAATTCCAACCTAATCTTATTAGAAAAGTGAGGTTCTAAATCTAAATCTCTTAAATCAAATAAATTAGAGAGACACTAAGGAAATAACGAATAAAGAAAATTTAACTAATAATAGAAATTTACCTCTACAAAGTTTTTTCAAAAAGGTAATTTCCTACATGTTAATGGAATCATTGCAAAATTTGTGATACCATCGCACTTGGATTGTGTGAAGCTAATACTCTATCATCACTAAAATTCTTTTTTCTTATTCCTTTCTTTCATCCTTCTCTCTTCTTTTTCTAAAATTTTCACTGCATGTATTTTGAGCTCCCAACAAATAGCTTTGACCAAACACCAATACGCAGCCATAGGCCTTCATACTCTAAAGAAATTTTAGCTCGCTGTTGTTCTCGAATTTATAGGGTTTATAGTTTATAAGATTTATAATCATGTGATTTTAAATTTTAATAACGTTTAAATTTTGACTTCAAAATAATAAATTTATAACAAAAATTCAAAACTAATTTTTTAGATATTATATGAAAGTCTGTTCTCAGTAGGGTATCTAAGGCATAATTTTAGATATTATACAAAAAAGTACAGGCCCAGAACTTCAAATTTTTTTTTTCTTTTTTGTTGCTGCAAGGTGCCAAATGTTTAGTCTGAATTATCTTGAAATAAAAGCCACTCCAAACCAGCTATTTCAGGTTAACTTTGTTTTTCCAGTAGTTAAAACACTCCTTGGCCTATTTAATCAACGATGGGAAGTGACAGTGGCTTTCCAGATCTCCCATTTAAGCACTTATAGGACTAGTCATTCAATTGATTCTATGAATCTCTTAAGATTGGTGATCGAAAAGCTGGTTTCAGTGGCAGAATTAGAATTTTAAAATAGAGGGACGAATGTTTTTATCTTAAATTTAGATGCACAGAAGTTCCGTTACATACATAATTGCGTGAGAATTCAAAGTTAAAAATTTCATATTAAATTTATTCTTAATTCTATGAAGGTCGTGAACTATTCTCTGCCCCTTCTTAATTTCATTATTGGCTATTGTAAGAGAAAGGGTAAGTTTTCTGAAGGGATAGGCCACTATGTTCAGATAATGAACTTTAATTATCTATTTAAGTGGAGTCTTTTGCAAGGTTAAACCATTTGAGAATCCAAACCTCTTTTTAGCATACCGTTATTGGTTAGGGGCTTTTCTGCTAAAACATGTACTTGGGGTTCTTTCAAATGTGTTCTTCTCCAAGGTCATATTCCCCAACTATTTGCAAGTGGCCAATTTAACTTCATAGTATCAAATTGCTCCATTTTAGTCCCTAACTATACAAAATTAATCCAAAATGATTCCTCAAAGACTTAATTGGGTCAATTTTATATAGTTGAGAGACTAAATTGGGGTCAATATTATATCACTATTTCTATATAAGAGATCATTTGGATCAATTTTGTATATTCAGATAATTTGGTACTTTGAAATTAAATTGATCATTTATAAATAGTCAGAGGATCATTTTGAGATTTATTTCCATAAAGAATTGACAAAGTCAACATCATGAACAAGAAAGATTAATTATTTCTTTAAGAATGCTGAATTTTTTTCTTACAGTATAACAAATATTGTGAACGTTCGTTTGACTAGATTAATGAATGCTTGAGTGTTACACTGTTTAGCTTTGTTGTTCTTGCGACATCTCATTCAACAGCTGCATTTCATATCAATCATACCAAATGTCAGCAGAGAGACATATAGGCAATTTCAAACCTTAGCTGCACATCAGACACAAATGGGTTGCATGTAAAGACCCTGATTTCCATCAACTAGCCAATAAGTGCCTCTTATAGTGGTGATACTATATTTCATGTTTTCTTATTGACCTATTATAAAAAATTGAAGACTTATTTTAAAACTGTAAGTGCTACATCAAATGCTGATTTCTCCATTTCTCCATATGTTACTACACAGTGATGTCTGGTCCAACTTCAGTTTCTTTAGATCCTTTAAGGGCATGGTTGGTTGAGGATTATGATAGGCTAAATGAGGATAAACTAAACTGTGAGATGGTTTAAGCAAATTTAAGTCTTTACGTGGACTTAAGTAGATTGGCAGATGAAAAATAAGTTGGCATAAGCTGAGGAAATTATTTAGTTTTATTTTACTGAAGTTGACTGGGGCTGTTTGGTTGCCTGAAAAAGATTTGCAGTGTATTTGAATTACTTTAAAGTTGTTTTGTTGAAAACTCTATAAATACGTGAGTTTATTTATTTTTTATTTTGTAAAATAAATGTAATGTAATGTTCTTGAGAATTGTGGATGGTGGGCTGGCGTGACGCGCGCGGCAACGATAGTGGCGTCGGCGTCATGGTGAAGCGGGGCGGTATAACACTTTCACTAATATGTATTTGAAATTAATGATTAATTCACCCAAAAATTACCTTCGTAATGTATTCTAAATATATTACATTATCTTAGAAATTTTACTTTGCACCATGCTAAATACCAAAAAAGTTAAAACCCCTTCTTACTTTACTTTACACACAAAATTCAGGCAACCAAACAGCCCTTAAAAGAATCTGTTTTTCAAGGAGGAGAGATGACGCCATATTCAGATCAGCAATTTCCTGATGGAGGGATGCATTCTCGAACTCGGCCATAGAAGAAGGAAAATGTTGAACCTTTTAAGTAGAATAAAGCTGAACTCTTAAACATCGATGCACCTTCTGATGTAATTGTTGAAATTTTAATTGGAACTCTAAAGTTAAACGTGCTTGTATGGGAGCACTCCTAAGATGGGTGACTTCCTGAAAAGTTACACCAATAGAAAAAAGTGAGTCTATTTGGCCAAAATGGACAATATCTCAATGATAAGCTGCTAATCTTAAAGAGGAGGGAGCATAACATAATTTAATATCTAGGTGTGATAATTCACATAAAAAAAGATGTCATTAACGGTAAGGACACCAACATAATGCAAACATATATATACGCATAGATAGACGAACATATCTTTACTAGAATCTGTGGACATTCGCTTGTAAAATACAAAGCAGACACTTAAAGATCCTGACTTGGGGGCTGGAAATCACAATATTGGAAGATGGAATCACCATTCAAGAGCTCCTGTTAGCATCACGTGGCTCACTACTGCTCAGAAGTGGGATCTCAATATAATGGACATGGAGGTCAGCAAACCTTGCAGAAATGGGATCAGGTACCGTTCATGGATTTTATCATGTCTGGTTGGCCATGAGTGCCTGCCTCAAGTTGGTGATTTTGCACTGTCTGGTTACATCAATGTGATACGTAGCTTCTATTGTTTTGTGGGGTTTAGAGAATCCAAATATCTACAGTAGTTGATTGTGCTCCAATTGGTTTGGACCATTGCACACTAATTAACAGGTGAAGCAGCATATTTTTTTGACAACAAAGTGATAGAAACTACACACTTCCCAACCAATCTGACAGTGAAACAGCATGAATCTCCGCCCAGCTTTACCTGGTACATTTGTGCAAATGCTTTCAAAGTTTGAATCATTCTTCCACTCAATCCCACAGATTACCGTTAACATGTTCTCTCATTAGCTTGGTGGATCTTAAGGTTGTTTTATATGGCTGCAAGGATGGCCATGTGATATGAATCTTTGTAGTTGACCTGAATACATTAGGATATATTGATCTGTTGCAAGATATGAAGAGTTTGATATCATCCAAGATGTTCATCATGTTGAGTTACAAATTCATTTTTGATTGAATTACTCTGCTCTTTAAACATGCATCTTTGACTAATTCATTTTTTTTTTCATGAGATATGAGATTATTTTTGAGAGATTGTACTAATGTAAAGATCTTAAAAGAGATTATTTATTAAGAGGTATTATGAGATTTTTTATTTCTTTTGAAAGATCTTGTGGAATCTTATAATAAATTATACGCTTTTAAACTCCATCCCTATTATAACTATTTGATCTCTATATTACCACTAACATATGTAGATCTCGCTAAATCGTGTAAAACTGTGCCTCAATTTTGCAATCTCTAGCATGTTTGTTCTCTCATCTTCATTTAATTTTTGCTCTGAGTTTTATTATCATTTTAACATGCGCTAGTAGATATGTAGCGCATGTATTCTCAATATGTTCTCATGCACTTGGAAGCTTAACTGTACATGATGCCCCGGAAAGATGGTTATATTACATAAGTTGGTCTCTTAGGATGGCCTCCTCAAATCTCTCCTCATCCTCTTTCTTCTAATGGGATCTTCCTGTTTTGCTCCATGAAGCAAGTGGTAGGGTCTACTTCTTTCCTGGTCAACTGCAAGTTGAGTAGGAATACCTATTCTAGTGCTCTAAAGCAGGAAGGCACAAGTTTACATTATTTTCAGGCATTACTGGAACACAAAGTCTCACCAATAGATTGAACTAAATTCTATTCATTGTTATTACATGAGAAATCTGTCCTGCTACTGCATCCCTCAGTCCTTTACGTTGACAATACATTATCACTACTTGCATTTGAGCACTCTATCTTAGGTGGATTTTGAGTGATGGACAATGAAAGAAATTCCCATTGGATGGAGTCTCATGCTTCCACGTGATCGTATTTTATTAATAGCTTTTTTGTCCTAGGCTGTCTAATGCCCTTAATAGTCTTGGCAGGCTTTACTGTAATCTTTTTCGGTGACATTTTCTGAACCTTCTTGCCTGGTTCTTAGATCAATAAAAATGTCAGCTTATTTCAGCTTGTTCAATTCTGCTGAAGAGACAAAACAAAAAAAGTGGAGAACTTGGAAATTTTGTTGATTTATCATTTTATTATTGCGGGTTTTGAAGAATCATTAAGGCTGCCACAAATGACTGTCCTTATCATTGTAGTGGGGATTACATAATGGCGGCCCCTTTATCTTAATGCTTCCTGAGCTGAGCGTCAGAAAGGCTATCTCTTGCCGGCTTGGTTGATGCCAATTTACCATTCAGGTAGTTGCCACCAAAAGTTTTACATATTCTGGTGCTTAGACCTCAGAATCAGCACAGAAATCTTAGATTTGCCTGTGTTATAGTGTTAGTGGCAAATATGGAACTAACAATAATGTATCCTTTAAAAAAAATAAAAAAATGTTCTTATGTTGTTGCTTACCTGAATCACTTTTTCTTGTTTTTCCCCCATGTGTTTGAAAGAAGGGAAAGACAAAATGCTCTTGGCTAATTCAAGGCCTTTTGGAGTTTTGGTAGGTTTAAGGCTTTTCTTTTCCTTGGATTCACTTTTCCACCCACCTCCATTTCCTTTTCTGTGATTCTAACATACTAAATCCCTGGAAAAATGAAATAGTCATGCAGAGTAGTGGGCGAACAAAGTTTCAGAGATCAGGAGCTTTGCAAGTTCGTGGTTTTTAGTGGAAATCTGAGGCAAGACAAAGGCTGAGGAAGCTACCATGAAGGTCTGTTTTCAGTGAGCTTTCAGCCTGGTGGCTGACTGGAACTGTCATGTCAGATCAAGAGGGATAGGTGGTTTAAGACTTTTTCATGGAAATATTGAAGGGAACCAATGATATGTGCCTTGATTGTGAGCTGTCCACTCTTAGTTGTGGCGTGGCTCCATGGCTGAACTTAGTGCTAAGTAGATTTGTTCTTCCCTTTAATCACTCGGGATTTTGTCTTCTGGTGAAGATTAAAGCCCATTTGGCTTGTTTTAACACAAAAGATAATCGATAATATCCATGTTTTAGTGGCTGTGTATCTAATTTTTGTCTGTTGTTATCTGTTAGGAGTAGAATAATTTGGTGAATTTTGACAAGTGGATTGTTTTAATAAATGGCATGCATGAAATGGAGAAGCACCAGATAATCATTATGTATAAGAAGTGAAAGAGAAATAACTTCTAGTATCTCTTATTTATGAGAACTTTATGAAGTTACATGAAAAATAACTTTTGATTATTTGTATAGGTCTAGTTCATCATGCCTCTAACAAAGTTTTAGGCCTTGTTTGGGGTGGTGATGGCAGTGCAGTTTGCATTGCACCGCAGTGCTATTTGGGGCACTGCATTCTGATTGAGTTTTAGTTGCATTTCAAGAAATTTGAGTGAAAATTTTGCGTTTTCTAGCATGACTTGATTACCTGTGGTGACGATTAGAAAGTTATGGTTTGATTTTTGTAGAATAAAAAAAATTGTATTTCCACCACAGTTTCTTCAAACAACAGCTTCTTTTGCAGTATCCCCACTACTGCTTTTTCATAGATCTTCAACTGTCTCAAACAGACCCTTAATTAAGTTCAACGAGTTGCTGCTTATGAACCGATTTTGATTATGCATAATTTGGAATGTGTTGATGCTCTAAGACACCTAAAGCCTCGAGTCACTAAGATCAAAACTTTTCAAGTTAGCCAAAAAATCAACTTTATTTTGTCATTAATATTGAGCTATTAAACTCTTGCAACAACTCGCAAAGTTGCTCATTCTATAATATTGCTCTCCCAATCAACTCATCTACTAACTTCGAGTACTCATTATATGACTAGGGGTTCTTACTAGAAGAATTTTGTAAGACTACTAATCCAAAATTCATGGCTTTTAGCCTACTATAAACCAAGCTCAACTACAATAAGAGTACTAATCCAAAATTCAGTAAGAGCCACTTTGTCACTTCACAACTTTTTTAATGAAAAGCCTACTATTGCTTAGTAAACACTCATTGATGACCACAAAAAGTTCTTTCCATTATGCTCTTCATTTGTCATAGCTGAAGATGTTGGCCAACTTGCTTGAGTTGGCCAATAATCAAATCAATATGAAGGAGTACAATTGTGCGCATATGGCTTTCAACTTAGAAGGTGTAACAGTCCAAACTCACAGGGAAATCTTGACGACACCTTGGGAATCAATGGAGCAAGCCATGCAAGAAATAACAAATGTGCATTCACCTTTATGTGTTACTTATAGATTAGGGAGACCAACATAACAAAAATTATTATATCAACCTGTGCTAATGCACATGACATTGATTTCTAGTAACCCATTAAAGTACCATGTCTTTCATGATGATCATGAACATGATACATAACTGTCGCCACCATCGTGATCTACTTGTGGAGTTTATTTGCATTGAAAAATTTTAAATAATTCATTCTTACTGACATTGGATGATGCGTTGATATATGAGTAATTGAATAGAGAAGTTCACCCTTTATGTTTTTTTAAAATATTATTTTCTATGCACATTATAATTATTATTTAACTTTTTAAAATTTAAAAAATAATTTTGATTGAAAATTTTGCATATCCCATTAAAATTAAGAAATTATAGTCTGAAAATTTTAATGAATACAAACCTAAAATAACTTATTTGAATTTGTTTTCTTCAAATAAGAAATATTTCATAATGACTTTACCAAATTTATAAGAGAAGCTCACCATGATGTAAAATTAAAATTGATATTTTACTTTTATTGATGATATATAAATATTAATATAAATTTTATATTATTTAAAGGATACTCATGATAAATAACAAATCTAAAATTGATATATATATATATATATAGTATGCATGTATGTCCTCATACTACCACTTACAGCTCCATCTAGTCAGTATGGTTCCACTACATGGAGTGTATTAGTTTAGAGCACGTCGTGGTCTATCTCGTAAGTGATGGTGCTTGCTCCTCTAGATGCTTAGGTGCTTTTTTCTCTTCTGTAGCTATAGACTGCTAGATAGGATATGACATGAGCTGCTACTTTTGCAATATTAAGCTGATAGTAGGCCAAAATTATTACTCATAAGGATGTGGTGTGGTAATGGGCATCCAAAATTGTAACTTATAGTGAAGTAGAAGGATAGCTACCTAGTGTCACTCAAAAAGGTCGTAGTCCAAAAAATGTTGAAGGCATAAATGGTGACCGTCTAGAGATGCCCCCTTGTGTTTCTCCTCACTACGAATCATAGGATGGCCATATAGGATAATTCAAGGACGTGTGTGAGGCGGGAGAGGTGGGGGTGAAATTGTGTACATAAATGATTCAAAAACAACATAAGTGGATGGTCCAGAATCCACATAAGTTGGTGGTGGAACTCCTACATTTTCAACTACAATGTCTATTTTATATGTGTATCTAAGAAGCACACTGCATGCCACATACGACTGCATATCTCCATGATCTTATTGATCGCTACTTGCTTCAAATTACCATCATGATCACCAAAAAATGGTTGGAACAAATCCTTTGCCTCCATAATGAGATCATGCTATAGAATTTGATTAAATTTAAATTAAGAAGTTATTAAAAAGTAAGTTAAGCAAGTTTCAATGAAAAAAAAAAGAAAAAAGAAAAAAAAATAGAGCATACAAGGCTTGTTCGGTGGAGGACTTCAGGTAATATGTGTTGGAGGATCTATGGGAGCTTGTAGCAAGTATAATATGACTCATGATTAATACCACTGCATGTATAGTGCTATTACTCTCTCGACATCTACAACCGAGTTATCTTGTGCAATAATATAAGCCTCCCTATCACTCTAAATCTTAATGTACCATCAGTTGTAGTCCGCTTAATCAACACTACTCTTCTTCTAATCATCAACATGTTGAAAATATATTTTTATGGGCTCCATGTCAACTCTAGACATTCATTCAAAATGTTTACTTCACCACCGACCTCTCGACAAATTGAATTAAAGAGAGTGATATAAGCGTCGATGTAATTTTTAGAAGATAGATGGAATAGTAGATAAGACACTACCTAGAGATTTCATCCCCATTTGGTGAGGATTTAGATCTGGTTCCGTGTTATAAAGAAGCTTATTAATTACCTCTCCCAATAAATGAGAGAGAACTTTCAATTACAGCTAGTCGTTAGATCATTAAATGCGTAGCATATAGTAGCAGCATGTGGAGTTTTAAAATTTAAAATTATGAAATTCATCATTTCAGCTTAAACCAAATGGTTGAAGGAATGATGATGTGCCCGATCTAGATCCCATGGTTCCATCATCCCGGGCTATCGTGGTCCCTAGTCTATTTAGTCAGAGGAGGTGGTCGACCTAACCTGACCAAAAGATCCTCATCAGCAACACATGGGTTACGTCGTCCAAGAAACCTTGTAGACCTAGGGTGGTATTTGTCTAAAGAGACAATCTTACCCTATGATTCACAAAGGGCGAACCATTGGGAGCATAATGGCTATGATCGATCGTAATATAACGGAGCCAGCCAAGCCACTGATGGAGGACTCGGTCGAATCGATATTCTGCCTATCGCCAAGCTACAATGAGGACATGAGCGATGTCCTTACTAGCATGAGATTGGTTGAGAGTGAACATAGTAGAACACTTGATTTGACATTTGCTCCTTTGTGAGCTAGAGTTTTCTTAATTTGTCACCTCCGACAAATAATTACGGAAGGGGATAGATTGAGTTCTTTTTAAGCTTTTAATGATTGAATTTTATTTAAGCATTTTTAGATTAATATCTAATTTGAGTTAATTTGATTTGAAAACAAAATCATGTTTTGATGGAAGTATCCCCTCCGGTTGAAATCACCATTCAACACAACCATCATCAGAATAGTTAATTGATTGACTCGAATATATTTGAGAACTTCTAGTCAACTCTGTTTAGCTCTTAACAAAAAATCAGATCTATTATCACATGACAACCTTAGCTTCTCAGATATTTCAATAAGTTGAAATTCTTATAATAGATTTTTAGGTTTTGTTAACTCGGACCCAGTCCTAAGACTAAACCGGGAAGTAACCTGCGCATCATCCTCAAGCACTTTAATCTAAACATTTATCATAGTATCGGGACCCATGCGGATGTATTTAAGAATGCCTTAATTAACGTCTTCTGTTCGCTTATACAAAGTGTTGTGAATCTGGTGGCATTTGGGGTATGTTTCATTCATTTAAAAGCTTGCATATATCTTTCAATGCTTAAGTTAAGCTATTGAAAATATCATGCTTTTATATTTGTGAGCTCACATAAATTGAAATGGTTAAATATTGTGTTTACTTGAAAGTGATTGTAAAGAGTTCACTTTATTTAAGTATTTACATGTGTTTTGAAGCTATAAATTCAAAATATAGTTTAATTTGTTGTTTTACATGAACATTCAATCCCTTAGAGTTACTTCAATGAGTCAATAGAGTGTAATATTTAAGTTGATTCCTCCTCTTTTCGAAGGTTTTTCATTTGACTTGTTTCTTATTTTCACAGATAAGATTATGGGTTTCTGTATTTTTTATGAAACATCCTTAGATATTTCAAGCTAGATCAATCAACCCATATTATGAATAAAGTATATTTTCTTTCAATTCAACCTTCAACTCCATAGATTCCTCCACGCAAATGTTTGCTTTTAATTAGGTATTAAAGCTAAAACTTCAAATATCAAAATTTTAAGTGCTTGCATTAAAGTTAGTTATGCTATGACGGATATAGAAGACTTATTCAAACTCTCCGACATTCATTTTCTCCCACTTTTTTTTGAAAGTGGGTCCTTCACTACCTCCTATAATTTCTATAAATAAGGCCAAGAGAGAGTCTTACATTCCATTCCATTTATTTGAAGAGTTATAGTGTTTGAAAGAGAACGATTAAAAATTTTAGTGGCCTTTCAACTCCGTTTAGATGAATTTTGTAAGTGTTTTTCACTTCAATTTTTTTTGTTTTATCTTTGTATTCATTGTATGTTCTTTTCTCTTGCCCTTTTTTTGTTTGAAGTTTTTTAATTTGAACTTAGCCTTAGGTTTCCTTGCTTAACATTCTTAAGCCGGTTCTTTTGTTTTCCATTTTTTTTCTAAGTCAAAAGATTTAATGAAATTTCGACAACATTTCGACTAGGGGGAGCGATATCTAATGGATGTTGGTTTACTCGGTACGCCCTAATGAGCATAGCGAGGTGTGTGACACGAATCATCTCGTCGCAAATGAGCACGACAGACCTTCAAACCCGCAAAAAAATGTATATATACATCCACATCACACATGTTCTAACTCATTTTTCTAACAGCAATGTTCGAAAGAGAGACAGATGCCGGAAACCAAGAGAAAACCTAATAATGTAATCCTCCTCTACAAAGGAAAATGAAAGAGGTAGAAGAGTCGGAATCGAGAGAAGAACACTAACGATGTTCTTCCTATGACAAAAAATTTGGAAATTTGGATTAGGAAAATGAGGGAATTTTCGTATTGAGAGAATGAGAGAATTTGAAAGTGGATTTTCGGTTTTGGTGAAAATGAGGGAAAAACAAAGGAATTTCGGATTGAGGGTAAGATAAAGAGGAGAAATTCGAATTTGTAAGGGTGAGGGAAAAATATGATTTTGGATTTGTGAGGGTGAGGGGGAAGGATTTTCGGTTTTGGTGGAAAATGGGAAGAAAAATGGATTTCGGATTGATTTTGTGAGAAGGAAAAATAAATAAAGAAAAAGAAGGGAATGGAGTGGATTTTTAGTTTTGTTAGAGGAAGAAAGAAATAGAGAAAAGGAAAAAAAAAAAAGGAAAATGGAAGAAGAGAGGAAGGAAAAGCAAGAAGAAGAAAAAGAAAGAAGAAGATGAAGAAAGAAAAAGCCATGCCTTTTTTCGGTTTGCTTGAGGGAGGTGGGAGAGAGGGGATTTTTCAGTTTTTTGGAGAGGGGAAGGAGTGGAAGTCCACCTCTTTGCGTGCGGTTGAAGGGAAGAGGGCTGCAGTTTCGTTGGAGGGAACGGTTGTGAGTTCGAACAGAAGAGAGGGAGGAGACCAAGCGTTCGGCCGGAAGAAAGGTGAGATCCGATTGGTTGAGCCCTTCGAATCGTGTGTTCGATTGCACAGAAGAGAGAAGCCCGTGCACGTGAAGGGAGATAGAGTCGCGTGAGCCGAATGCATGAAGGGAAGGTCAGTCGGGTTGAGCAAAGTGAGATGAGGGGATTTAGGTTAGGTTAGGGCTTTTAAGTATATTCTTTTATTGCTTAATTGATTTTAATGTAGATTTTAATGACAAGATAATCAATATATATATATATATATATATATATATATCAATTTAAGTTATTCGATATTCTAACGCAATGCTCAGTGAGGGCCATGGTAATCATCATCAATTGAGTCAATTTTAACTCAAAATATGTGTCTCTGCCTTCGACCACTCAATTTTGGCGCAAACTTGTTCGAATTGAGTGCAAATAGTCTTACTTGATAGATTTCGATGTTTCAAAACTAATGGCACAATCAATTTCATGAACGAAGATCATTTGGCTTACGTCGGTGCCTCTTGATCTCGACATATGTGTTTGTTGACATTGACGCTGAGCTCATCATCGTTACAATATTTATATTACCGCTTTGACATTCTAAAGGCAATGGAGAAGTCCGCTCATCGATCGGTCATTTTGATTTTGTGATGTGTAATGCCTGATTGCGCTACTACTTCAAATCATTCGACATTTGCATAGACTCATCCGAATTGAGCGTGGACAGTATCATTTGATTATTTTCGATGTTCCGAAGCTAACGCCTTGATCAATTTCACGAACGTAGATCATTTTGCCAGATAGCATCTCGCGACATATGTGAGTAGCTCGAATATGATCGCATGATCTGATCATTGTGCAATATTTATAATCACCGATTCAACGTGATGGAGAATTTTGTTCGTCGATCGGAGGTCGTTTCAACCATTTTTGGTGACGTCCTGTGCATTTTGAGCCCCGATTTACACACTATCACTTCCAAAGTCCATCAAATTTGACTTGTGTGCTTAACTCAACTTATGACACATATGTGGAGGTCAAAAAATGACCCCCAACAAATGTGGTTCGAGCATGGAGCGAGTCATATTTGTTGAAAATTGGTTGACTCTTTTTTGACTTTCTTCGCTCTCTCTCTTCTTTTTATTTCTCTTTTTTTATCGCTTCTTAGTATAACTCCCTTTTTTGTTTTATGCTTTGTTATGTGGTTACTTAGATTATTATGTATCATTTCTCTAATTATTTGACAGGAGAATGTTCCGTTGGGGGAGACTTGATGATTTGTCATCTGGTGACCCTAGCGAGGAGGCTATTTGGTTGGAGATTGACAAACATGATCCTCATAGAGATGTTGATATTAGTAGGATCGAGTAGACCGAGAGGATGTGATTTTACCGTGGTTTCTTCGCAGCTCTTCCATACTTCGACCACTTGATTCTTTTCCAAGGATCTTATAGATTGGGTGGCTACCATTAAGTTGAAGTGTGTGGACTACAATCTTTTGGATAGTATAATAGCCCAGGTTAGTTCTGGATATTGTGATGTCTTATAGCCTGCTTCTGATAGTATTGAGTAGATGAGATAGTCTAGACTTCTGAGCTACCGTCATCTACAGCTGGGCTCATTAGACCTACTTCGAGATTTCTCCGTTGGCAAGATTCCTACTCTTCCACATGGATACGTCACATGGGCTAGGTATGTTTTACATGCTCATAGAGATATTTTACAGACAACCGACGTTTATGAGGTAGTAAATGTGTTTTATTTGACTTTGGGGGTATGCCTTCTTCTTGGGCTCATAGAGTAGGAGAGTTATGGGATACTAGTAGTAACACTTGTTGGATTGGCCCAGAGGAGTTGACAGTCACCCTTTTGGACTTACAGGGTGTGTCGGGTCTTCCTGTATTTGGTTACCGCTATGAGAAATGCGTTCCACCTGATGAGGAGTTATTTCATGCGATTTATGATGATGACGGAGGTATATGCCTTATGTTTATATTGATCTTCTAAACCATTGTCATCAGGCTTTCAGGGCATCAGGATTTTCTAGATGATCACAAGCTGCACTGCTTGTGAGTACATGGATTTAGAGCTTCTTATAGGATTATGCCCTATCTGAGGAGACTGTAGTACTACATGACCCTTTTGATTGGATGTGTCTGTACTTTATCTAGAATATCTGAGCCTACTTTACCAGCAGGGAGGACTTCTCCAGCTATACAGGGATTGGGCGAGGATTTGTTCTTACCAGGATCTATAGTGGCATGGCTTTGCATTTTTGTACTCCCATTACAGAGGGATCTCACCTGTGTGCTTTAGCAAACCAATGAACTCTCGAGGTGAGTGAGTTTCTCTGCCCCAATAGTGTTAAGATTTATGGATATTGGGGTGATTTTTGAGCATTCTCTAGAGTCATGAGATGTGACTCTACATTGATAGTACTTATATGCTTGGGTTCACCTCTACATACATGGTGCTTTTGCTTGTTTCGAGTATCCAACATTCTTTTTAGAGTGAGGATATCCTATGATCTTGCAGTTATATCGAACATCCTCTACTTTGGAGATGGAGAGGATTCACATGCTCTTCTTTACTCCTCATTTGGTCAGAGATCGATTTTTGTTGGTTCACCAACCGGATATATTCGGCTTACCATCTGACTTGGTAGGGGTTGATTTTATTGACAATCTTGATGAGAATAGAAGATATTCCTTGCTTCATGGCCGTCGGACATTGAGAGTAGCTGAGTACCTTTTCAAGATAATGCCCGTGATGGTTATGTTATCAATTTGGGCAAGCTTATAGAGGCTATCACAACCGAAGTTTTGTTTCTTCCACGACCGTGATGGTAGGCCATTCATCCGTAGTGCATTTTATGGAGATCGATGATTCCCCTTGAGACACACTTATCGCTTCATTGTTTAGCTATATTTATGAGGCTTGCATCTCATTTTGAATACTTCTCAGAGCCACAGGGTTATATACCTATCTCACCGGTACGACTATCTTTTTGGTCCTTTTCTGAGTGGTGCCGAGATATGAAAGGAGTGATGATCTTTAGAGTTCCTCGAGGTCGAGGCCTCATCCACCACTAGGACACAAGGCCGAGGTATAATTACTATTTTTTTAATACTTCTACCATCTTCTTTGTTACATCAAAAATATATTCAATGCATCTGCTATTTTAATTTGATTGGTGATAGATATTATAGTTGATGAGAGGGTCAGAGCTGAGGACACCCATCCTCATAGCAGAGTTAAAGCTAGGGATTTTGTTCGTAGCTACACTGAGATTTCTTCGCCAGCTCGCAGACGTAGAGTGCCGCCTAGAGCCTGTAATGTTTCAGCTTGATTGTTCCACAAGTCTTCCACAATGCTTTATGACTTGTAACGAAGTGCTACAAGTATTAGGTATCACTGAAGATATTATTGAGGACTCTGGAGTTAGGCTGTCGTGCGTGCTGACCTTTGATACTACCACTTTTGATTTTTCTACTCCTTCTATGGAGCCACTTTTCTTTACTGAGCCTGACTCTACCCATTGCCCTTGGGAGACTTCTGAGGTGAGAGATCTCATGCCTAGTGGGGCTTTTGTTGAGCTAGCACATACCCCTGGAACTTATCAGATAGTGAGAGTCCTTGAGGATTATGTACACCAGTTTAGTCAGATTCATCACGTTCAAGTACTTTATCCCTCTCTTCATTCTTTAGTTGCACTTCTTTACATTTACTGTTATACTTTATGCTGATTATTTTCATTTGTTCCTTGCAGTGCCTGATGTAAGTAATGAGTCTGAGATCTACCATCGATATCCCTGTAGTCCAGATCCATGTGATAAGGGCATGCAGGATTGTGGCTTGGTGTTTTTGAGGGATGTGGTTTCTCAGCTTACTTTAGATTCATTAGTCACTAGCCTTCACATCATGCAACATCATTTTGGATCTTCTAGCTGCATCTTGGAGGAGCAGTTCTTATCCGGAGACTCAGAGACGTAGAGTTCTTGATCCATGGATGAGATCGCCGATTGTCCACCACTTTTACGACAGAGCTTGAGCGTGTCGCTTTGTAGGAGACTACCGACCTAGCATGATGAGTTTGTGAGAGTGCGAGGCCACAACATGATCGCCGAGTTTGATAGATGCTTCTTCGAAGTTAAGATTGGTCGCCGATCGAGAGCGGCCGAAAGGTGACGTGAGAGCTAGAGTAGAGCAACACTTACCGCCTATGTCACCGGGCTATGATAGATGTTAAGGCTGCTTTGATCAGAGCTACTGATGCTTTACAGCTGGTTGAGAGTGACCAACAATGTTTAGCAATTTATTTAGCACAATTTTAGGAGCTACAGTCTAGGCTCCCGTGATATACCTTTTTTTCTTCTTCTTTTTTTATCAGCCAAGTACTATCTTGTTGTATTAGTGAAATCAACATTCCTCTGTTACTCTTGTACTTTTTATCTTTGGAGGATTTGATGAGAAAATCAGCTTTGATTTGTGCTTTGATTTAATGTGCTACAACTTGGATCATTTCAAATTTGATTGTAATTTTATTGATAAGATTTGTCATTATATGATGCCTTATTTAGACATGCTAAATGATGGGCTTAACGATTTGTCGAATCGACTTGTTTGATAGATAAGAGTTCTTACACCACATACTCTGCCGATGGCTTTTCTGAAGATCTCTTTCTTTTATGTCTTTGCATATTTGAGTCTCCTCCAACCCTAGCTTCGTGCTTGGTTGGATTTGGTGGAGGAGTTGGTTTATTTATTTTGATAAAGGACTCTGTTGGGGAATTGGTTTATCCGTGCTTGGTTGGATTTGAAATTCCTTCTGTCCTAATTTCAAGCTTGACGAACTTGATGAAGGACTGACCTGATTTGTTCATATTGACTTGTCAATAAGTGTATGTACGCCATGAATCATGTGCTTGCTGCTTTGACAGATTTATTGAAGGGTACGTACAGATGACCCTCTTCCTTATACTAGTCTGTTGAGTTATCGCCTAGCAATGCTTTTAACATCAATAACCATAAAATTCTATAGTTCGCCATCAATTTTGTATGAACTATGAAATTATTTCTCTCGCCGCTTTTGACATGGCTTGATCTAGCAATCATTTGAGAATAGATTGAATATCACCTGCAAGCAATATAAAGATTGACTGACAACTCAATTGAGATTTTCTGATTGTCTTGTCATGGTAGATCTCTTGGATTCTGTTACTTATAATCACTATTTGATGAGATTGAACAGATCATCATTGACCGATGAGCGTAAGCTCTCATTAGCTTTTTATGAGAGGAGAGCGCCAACAATCTACTTTGGGCTTGAGTTTAACCTTTAGAACCTATCTTTGACTAAGTCGAAGGTGGTTTTGTCATCAAATCAATGGGGCTCTTTCTATGGCCTTCGCTACTTGTTGAGTGAGATGAACTTCATTCGGACTTGACCTGAACCCATCCATGTGACTGATGAGGGTTGATGGTTTTCCAACTTAGATTGAAGCCTATTGGGAGTTCTTTTGAATTGATCTTTGACATTTGACGAATCTGGGATAAAATTATCCTTAACATTTATGATTGTATATTCTTGCATAGTAATAGATTCTTTTTGTTCCTGTAAGAACCTGCAACTTAACAATGACAATCATGGGTATATTCAAAGATTTCAGCATAAAGCTCGATGTCAACTTTAGAATATATTAGAATCTCATCTTATAACCGCAACTCAAATAAACTTAACATAAACTAAAATTGTTGTGGGGAATTCTAAAGCACATTTGCTTTCAAGATGAAATTAAGTACATCAATATTTGAATTGATATGCTCTTAAGAAGGTTTTAACATGTAACATTGATTTCACTTATATATAATGCTAAGAATTTTCATGAAAAGGTTTTTCATATGGGAGTGAGTATATTTATTTAGATATATATATTTATATATATATATATATATATATATATATATATATATATATATATATATATATATATATATATATATATATATATATATATATATATATATATATAATAATATATATATTCAAATATTTCATAAAGCTCGATGTCAACCTAATTAGAATATATTCGAGGATCTCATCTTATAACAGACATCAACTCAAATAACTTAACATAAAAAAATGCCCCCTGCCTTGTGGGAATTCTAAAGAACATTTAGAAGAGCTTTCAAGATGAAACTAAGCAAATACATTAATATTTGAATTGATATGCTCTTAAGAAGGTTTTAACATGTAACATTGATTTCACCTATATATATAAATCAAAAAAATGCCCCCTGTATAATAGGAGAATTTTCATGAAAAAGGTTTTTCATATGGAGTGAGTATATTTATTTAGGGATATATATATATTTATATACACACATACTAAAAAAATGCCCCTTGTCATACAAGGGGATTTCTATTATACTTTGAGAATGTAGTCATCATGTATAATACTTTTTCAGGTATCGATCATTAATTGGTGGCATTGGTCTTTCACCATTTAAGTCAATGAGTTGGTATGCTCCTCCTTGATACACTTTTTCAATGACAAAAGGGTCTTCCCAATTAGGCTCAAATTTGCCATCAAATTTTTGATTGGGGATAATGGGTCTTCTCTGCACCAGGACCAATTCCCCTTTTTGGAATGTTCGAGGTTGTACCATGTGGTCAAAAGTCTTGGACAGCTTTGCTCGATAGACTTCTAGATTTTGATGAGCTTGCAATCTAACTTCATCAAGCATGTCAAGTTCCTCCATTCTCAGATAAGCATTTTGATCTTCAGTTAGATTGTATTGGATGACTACTCGAAGTGAAGGTAACTCAACTTCAAGCGGAAGAACTGCTTCATTTCCAAATACCAATGAATAAGAAGTGACTTTAGTCAGCATTTTGTAGGTGATTCGATACACCCATAATGCTTCTATTAGTTTGGTATGCCATTCTCTTTTTTTTAGTGTGGATCTTCTTGAGCAGCTTGACTAATGTCTTGTTGAAGGCTTCTACCAAATCATTTGCTCTTGGATTGTATATTGAAGAGTATCGCCAATCAATTTTGTGTTGATCGATGAATCTGTAAATCTTTGCACTTTTGAAAGCTATATCATTATCAGAAATTATTTGGTGTGACAGTCCAAATATATATACCACATTATGCATGAAGAAGTTGATCACTGATCAAGAACTTTTAAATGGGGTACCCACTTAAAGAAATAATCAATTGCACTATGATGAAGCTGTCCGACGACAAAGAAATCAATTGGCATACATGTACCCAACATTCAATGGCCAAGATGCTATTGTTGGGTGTAGTAGATTTGGAGGTTGATGGATTATATTCCCATGCACTTGACATTCGTGGAACCTCTTAGCATGATTGATATAGTCTCTCACCATAGATGGCCAATAATAGCCCATCATTTTGATCTTTATTTCCATATTGGGACCTGTCTGGTCTTCACCACAAAGTCCTTCATGAACTTCAACCATCACTTTTCTAGCTTCATTTTTATTTAGGCATCGTAGCCACATTTGTTCAAAGGATCTATGATATAATGTGTTGTTGACAAAAGCATAGCACAATATGCTCTTCTCAATTTGAGCTATCAGTGATTTATTGTTTGGTAATTTGTCTTCTTTAAAGTAGTCGATGAAGGGTTGCCTCCAATCATGTGGCTCTTCTATAATAAAAACTTCACACTATTTTTCTGAAGTAATGTCAGGCTTAGCTCTTCTCAATACAACTTCTTATTGATTTTGAGGAGTATGAGGAGCAACCTGAGTTGCATCTTGCTATATCAAATTTGATAACCCCTCTACTTGTGGGGATTGATACTTGGCTAGCTCTAGAACTCATCAAGTAAATATGCCAATCATGATATAGTCACCATTCATACTTACCATTTTCTTAGCTAATTTTGTTAATCAATATACTTTGTTATTCTCGAATTGAGAGACTTGAGTTAGTGTGATATTTGGTATTTGCTTCATAAGCTCGAGAACTCGCTTGTGATAGAAAGCTAAGCTTGTTGATTTTATAGATGCCAAGTACTTGATTTATAATAAGCGAGAATCGCCAAAAATATGCAAGTTTTGAATGCCTATGAAAATAGCTTCTTCAAGACCACTAATGCTTCATATTCAGTTTCATTATTAGTTCTTGGCTCAATCAACCCATATGATCGTATCATTATCTCTTCTTTTGGTGTTATGAAAATGATGTTGATTCCTACTCTTGCCCTTGGGAAATTTAGAGGTTGGACTTGTTTGATTGATGAGGCTCCATCAAAGTACATTTTCCAAAATGATTTTTCTCTTTTCATGAATGAGCATAATTTGCTCATCGCAAATCATTAAGAGAGAAGAGTCCGTAGGGATGGATGTGCGCAAAAATCTGCTAAGACTTGTCCCTTCGCTTTCTCGTAACATGTGATATCAAATTATAGAAGTAATATCGCTCATCTTGCCAAGCCAACGCTAGTCTTGTCATCAAATACTTTAGGATCAATCCTTGAGATGAGGGTAATCTTGTGCCATAACATATAATGATGGAGCTTTTGAACTGCAAAGATCAATGCCAAGCAATGCTTCTCTATTGAAGAGTATCTCATTTCTGCTTCTATTAATCTTCAACTGATATAGTAAAGAGCATTATCTTTGCTTTCTTCATCATGTCGTGCCAATAATGCTCCAATGGACTCTTCTAATGCACTTGTGTATAGAATGTGGGGCTTCTTAGGAGTAGGCGCTGCAAGAGTTGGTGGGTTTAACATGTAGCTTTTAATACTATTGAAGGATTCTTGGCACTCCTTAGCCCATTTGAATGGAGCATCCTTCTTCATCAACCTTGCAAATTGTTGATAGTCGATATTTGATATAAATCAACGATGAATGCAAGTCATAAAAAGAAGTGACAAACTCTTCGGTGGAGGGATCTCCACAATTGTCTTTATTTTAGTAGGATAGATTTCAATACCTTTGTGGTGTATAATGTACCCGAGAAATTTTTTAGAGGATACGCTGAATGCATATTTTAGAAGATTCATCATGAGATCATATTTTATGATTCTCTCTAATACAATTCTCAAGTCTTCAAAGTGATTTTCACGATTTAATCTCTTCACCACCAAATTATCAACATAACATTCCACCTTCTGATGAATCAACTCATCAAAAATATGCATCATGGCTCTTTGGTATGTAGCTCTAGAATTTTTCAAGCCAAAAGGCATGACTGTATAGAAATATATACCAATTGACATTCTAAATGATGTGTGCTTCTCATCTTTAGGTGTCATCTTTATTTAATTATATCCCGATGATCCATCCATGAATAAGAATATGTCATAGTTGGAAGTATTGCCCACTAGTAGTTTTGATATTGGAAGTAAAAAAGTCAACTTTTGGGCACACCTTATTTAGGCCTCGGAAATCAATGCAAAGATGGATTTGACCGTTCTTCTTCCTAAGTGGGACAATGTTGGCTATCCAATCTGCATACTTCTCCTCCCAGATGAAGCCTTCTTTGATCAACTTTTTAGTTTCTGCAATTACTTGCTCTTCGATCTCCAATCTCATTCACTAGAGCTTGCAGCATCACATCTAGTTTAATAGTTTATGAACTACTACATCAGGGATAAGCTTGGTATTTAGAATATGTCCGGCAAAGTAATCCTGAATTCACAAAGTAGCATTTTTAGCTCTTCAACTTTCTCATCAAAAGGGCACGGACAAAAGTTGGATGGGGATCATCCTCAACTCCTAGGTTGATTTATTTGAGTTCATCCATAGTAGCTATTTATCCACCATCTTTGAGTTCTTCTGCTTAGCTTCTACTTCTTTATCATTTGTAAGAAGAATTTCGTGGAGATCATCTTCATCATCACTATTAGTTTTGATCTCAGATTCTATTATATTATAACAAGCTTTATTTTGATTAGATTTGTGGATGAACCCAAGACCTTTAGTGATAAAACTTATCACTTCTTCGTGATGCTTGAGGACTTCTTTGGCTCCACATCTTGTTAAAGATTTGAGTTCTATGTTTAGTAGTTCCAATATGAATTCCAAGCTTATGCATCATTCTTCATAATTTTTGTGAATAGTATATTGGTATTCTTATAGGCACTATCTCATCAGATTCTCATGTTGAGTGATCAAAATTAGGTCGAGACTCTTCGATTTGTAAAATAGAGTTCTCCACCACTCTCACATAAAATGTTATCAATTCTTCAATTTTATGAACCTCCGTGAGAGTGATTTCTTTGAAATCCGCTAAGAGATGGTATAATTTGAAGGAGTCCTTAACGCCAAATGAGCTATCCTTCTTGATGCAATTATCTCTGAACTTTTCATAAGTAGATTCAAAGTCATAGTCTGAATCAGAATCACTCATTTCATATTTTGCCATTCTTGAAAGCTTATAAGTTCCTTTATGTTTGACAGGAATAACTTCTTCTTCTTGTGTATCACTTCCCAAATGAGGAATTGGTTTTCTTGATTTATGTACAGAATCAAGTGCTTTAGGGAGAGTCGATATTGCCTTCTTTTTTCCTCTTTGCTTCTGCTTTTTCACCTTATGAAATTGCTTTTTAGTTCCTGAAGTGGATGGTACCACTTCAAGAGGCTCTGTTGGCTTAGGCTCTTTAGGGATGAAATATTTTGCATCCTCATAGATTTTTGTTTCGTGGATGGAGAATGGTTGTAGGTTGTCAAAAATTCTGAATTCTTCTCCATCTTTAAGGTACTTCATACACTGATGCATAGTTGATGAGACCATTCCATACTCATGCAACCATGGTCAACCCAAGAGAACTCTAAATGACGTATCAGTGTCGATTACATGAAACTTGACTTCTGTATACAAATCTCAAAACTTGAGCGAGAGAATAAAAGAACCCAGAGTTTTCTGCCATTTTTCATTGAAATCATGAACCATCAACCTATCTCTCCCAAGATGTTAGATATCAAGTGATAATCCTCTTAATACCTTTAGACTCATAAGATTGATAGAAGAACTTGGATCAATCAATATTCGACTGATCGAGGTGCCATCACTCTCTACAGCACATATAGAAGACAATTGTGATCTGCTGTTCCCAACATAAGATCTTCTTCAGAAAATATGATTACTAGAAGATCTTGAGTTTGCAATGATTCAGTCATGCATTTTTCAGCAAAGTACGCTTCATAACTTTTCAGATCTTTGAGGACCTCTATCAAAGTTTCTCAGAGATCTTTTGACATTAAGAGAGTCTTGTACACACTCAGTTATGTAGGGATATTTCTCAGATGTGATAGAATATTATAATCTATCTTTTCGCTTGATTTAGGCTTTATTCTAGGATTTTTGGGAATGATATCTTCGTTGACTTCAATTTATTTGCCTTTGTCTTTATTTGCATTTTCCCTTCTTTGATGAGGGTGGTAATACATTACCACTTCTCAACTGAACTTGAATCACTTTATCGTGCTCAGATTCTTCTGAAGAGGTAATTTTTTTTTTCAAATTCTCTTCTTATTCTGAAGGATTGGCCAAGAGAGCTAAACTCATTTTTCAACTTCATATGTTTCATGCGTGATGATATCGATGAGTCTGACTCTTCTCCGTCGGGAAAATATAGATCTTCATCTGAACTTGTGGTGAAAAATATTCATGCCTTCATCTATCTTTTCTGAAGAGGATAAATAAAAATAGAAATATATACTCCTTATTGTTGGGGCACCACATAGATCCACAGATGTGCTTATTTAGGTGATCGGGTATGCCATTAAAGAATAGTGTACCATCTCGGGAGATAGAAGTCACTACCCTTTAATGGACCTAATCACCTCAATAAGGACACCTAAGGACAATGGGTCTACATATGTACCATAGATTCTTCCCCTACTTTACATATAAAAGTAAAATAGGGTTTATTTTAAATCAGGTACGTTAAGTTCCCTACAGGGGCAAGCCCCTATAGTTAATTACATTCTAAGAGATGGGATCCCTTAGGAATACTCTCGATTAAGATAAATGATCATTGTCTTCAAAGATTTTAATAGGAAAGGACTATCAATCGATTAGTTCATTTTGGAGATCAAATGAGATTGATCAAAGAGAGGGAGTTATTATCGAAGCCAAAAGAAAGATAAGTAGGAGATGTCCACGATGCTAGAAACTTAGCGAGCATCTCAAATTATCCTATGGTTGAGCTTTACATTTTTGAAATTGATTTAATTTATTTGAGTTGAATTTTTCATTAGAAATTTAGGACTTATGATTTCATAACACAAGATTAAGGAAATGCCTAAGAGATTAGGATTTGTCCTTATGGCCCACAAAGTGGAGAAGCAACCTTAGAACCTAAATCTATGGAGCTTTGGCAAGTGCCAAAAGCATAACCTAAATCTAAGGAAAAAATGAGTATTTTATTTACTTTCACAAGAGAGGACAAACCACCCTACTGTTGGGACTTACAACCGCCTAGGGGTGGCCACCAACTAACTCCTCCTATGATTTTAAATTCATGTAGGCAACTCGTATGCTTTATGCAAGATAGCTGGGCTGTTATTTATTTAGAAAGAGACTAAGTCCTTAAACTCACTCCTTAAAGAGACTAGATCATGTAAGGACATGCTTCAAATGACCTAAATCTAATGCAATTGATTTCATTTTATATTCATTTTTTTGGACAATTATTTTGACTTAATAGATTCATATGCCTAATGTAGAAATAAAGTTATTGATTTTAAACCTAAGCTTTCTGACAAAGGTGGAAGCCCTCAAATCAAGAGTGAAATAAGATGCATTTGAATGATGTTATAAAATAAATACTCATCTATTAAGGGGTTAATTTTATCTTAATTTTAAACCTAAGCTTTAGGTGAGGTTATGAGTTCTTTAATTTTAGTTTTGAGTTAATAAATTTGGTAAAAGATTTATTTTTCCCTAAGAGCCTAATCCACATCCAGGCCATACATAAAGCAAGGAAGAAACTAGAAAAAACATGCCACTTAATGCACAAGCTACACAAATCATCAATCAATTTATAAAGCTAATCGCAAAAGAATAAGAGGTCATTATGGTCGTGTACTATCGCACAAACTCAAAAATAAATTGGGTAGCCAAGTTCTACCCTTATACAACCTGGATTACAAATGAATTAAATATAATTAAGCAAGGAATTCATTGTTATAGGGGTCTTCAAGCTTCATTTCTTCATTCTCCTTTTCTTCTTTCTTCTTCTTTTCTTCTTTCATCTTTGGTTCCTTCTTTTGGATGGTTGGAAGGTGGATGCTCCAAAGGCTTCACATGATGCATAAGATAAGATTTTATGACCAATGTTCATCCTAATCCCCATAACAATCATTCCAAAATCCTAATTACAAAATTACATGAAAAGGAAAAGAATGGAAATCTAACTAACACCTACAAAATAAAGATTAGCTAAAATAAACCACATAAATCCCAAGAATATATATTAGACTTAACACCCTACACATGGGTGACTAAGTCCACCTGGCATATTGGATCTTGCTTAGTGGTATAAGCACCTACATAGCAAAAGCATTTATATTTTTATTACACCACCCCATAAGCCCAATCCCCTGCAGAAGATAATGGTTAGACTAAGATCACACTACCATTCATTCTACAAGCATACATCCTAACATCTAGACTAAAACTTATATCACAAAAAAAATGCAAACATCAAACCATGCACTGCCCTAACCTAAAGCTAGAAGTGGTGACTTAGTCTAATGTGTGTGCTTTGGAGGTTTGGTATGCTTAATTTTAAGTTAGAATTTTCTAAGTATGAAGCATGTTCAACTTAGAGAAGGGTTTAATTTAAGTGATTTAGTTATTTTGGGTTGATTTTATTTCATAGTTTGATTGGGTTCAAGTGAATCCTACAATTAATTACTAAGTTATAAAGAGAGGGAAAGAGAAGGGAACTTATCTTTTCTTCTATAACCTAAGTAATTTCTAAAGAAGAGTCATGCTTTTGATTTTATTTAGTAAATGTTTTGATTAAGTGTTTTAATTAATCCTAAGTTTAGATGAACTCTAAATAAACCTATTCAAAAAGAAAGGCATTTTAAGATTAAATAAAATGAATCAAATTCACAAAACTTACATCACTTCATTTCTTTCCCAACATGTATAACATGCATATGAATGGGTCCTAGGCATATCTATACACACAAATAAGAATGTTTAACACACTTTATGATGCATGCTAAGTAATTCATTTAAGGAAATTAGAAAGTTTATGATGCATGATTTTTCTTAAGAAGAAAAAGAATTTCTTATTCAATTTTCACATGCACACATGAAAGTAAAAAAAAGCATAAGTGAGTACAACGCCATTGTTAACCAGAGGTGTAAGGTACAAGACTTACTTAAGGTTACTTAAATCCTCACAACCTCGGGGTTGTCCAGACTAATATACCACTTTCCTTAAATACAAACATGTGTATAAAAGAAAAGAATGGAAAAGAAGAATGCAAAAATTTGTATTAATTGATTCATTTTATTTATGCAATTTATATGTGCAAGCATAGGTATCCTTCTTAAGTGATAGTATAGAAATTAATAGGATATGAAATTAGGCAGTGTTAGGTTCTTTTCAAATGAATCCACGCATCTTACCAAATCCTATTCAAAACTATACTAAAAGAGAAGAGAAGGATGACCTATACAAGGCACATCTTTATATTTTCTTCACATGCAAACTTATAATTAAAATATAAGTAACACACTTTTAGTTTTGATAATTGATTCATATATTTTTAAAAATAATTTGAATTTAATAGTAATAATAGCCACTCATATTCTTATTTTAGCCAACACATGCAATTTAACATAAAGTAAACATTTTCATTTTGAATTTGAATTTGAAAAATATGGATGCATGAAACCATATGAAATTCATATTTAACATGTTGGGGAAAGAACTAATGAAATAAAATCATGTAAACACATTCACTTTAATTAAATCCTAAAGACAATCTTATGAAATAAGAAAGCTTAAAGTAAATCAAAGTTTATTTAGTATGATTTTTGTTTGATTTTAAATTTGATTTAATTTTAAAAATGTGAGTTGAGTTTACTGTTCCTAACCCATTCCCACATGTGTTTGACAATTTTGTTTAATTTTTAGATGATTAGATGCATTTTAGATTTTGATTAGGTTAAGGTATGCATTAAGCATGTTAATTAACCCTTACCTACACCACCTTAGCATAGTTAACCAAGTAATTATGAGCCAATGAGATGACATAAAATCTTACAAGGAATTTAAACTTGCAATGCACCTAGGAAGAAAAGGGTCTAATGAAATTTGGCTCATGATAAATGATTAATTAAGCTAAGGGATTTAACTTAAGTAATTTCAAAACACCCCTCACACATATGAGTTGGGTTTTGATTTTATTAATTGAACTTAGGCTCTTGAACACCTAAGCATCTACCCAAACTAGATTAATTAAGTTTTGGAAAGTTTTAGAAATTTTAAAAAATTAATTAAAAGAGTAATTAATGAATTAACCCTTGATTAAGAGAGGATTAAGGAAAAAAAATGGGGTTTAGGGAATAGCTTAGGGAAAATATCCCAAAATTATTCCCTAAGACTCCTATTCATTGGATATAACCTTAATCAACTCTAATAAGGGATTAACACACTAATCAAATCTTTAATTATCTTTAATTACATTAAGAGAGTAATTAGGAAATGCATTTGCAATTCCACCAATTAAGCTTTCAATAAATCCCAAGAAAATTAGGGGAGGTAGAGGTCATCCCCTAAAACATACTCAAGAAGTTTGGGATTAATTAGAGGATTAATTAAGAACTAATTAACAAATTAATATTTCCATTAAAACCCAAAATTAGAGAAAGATATAATTCAAAATCTGTTAAAATTAATTTTAGAATATTCTAGATTAAATTATCTTTCAATAAAAATTTACCTCATATTTTTTTTTATTTTTATTTAGGGAGATATGAATTTTTAAAGCTTAGAGGATTAATTAGAAACCTAATTAAATCCCTTAATGCCATAGCTCGACACGCAGCGGCAGCGCTTAACGTGCTTTACACGCGTCACACTATGAGTGGGTCACTTAAACATCCCATCACCGCAGGCACATGGTGGAGGGACGAGGTTTAATACCCGCCATTCGATCAAGGATCGAACGACCAGGAATCACCCCGTGGTTTTAAAAGGATAAATGGATTTAAAAACATACGTTTAATCTCGGCTGTCCATCCAAAACACACGGATGGATGGCCGGGATTATTTCTGTTCTTCCCTGAGGATTAATGGAGACCATCCATGATCCAAGCCTTGATCCGAGCTCGATTAAGCTTGAATTAGGATAAAATTTTGCACACACCATCATACACTAATGGAAATCCTATCCAAGGGTTGAATTTTCATGCCATGACACTTTCTTTCACAAAAGACCAATACGCCTTAAGTTTAGTGGTTAGAAAATGGCATACCTCACCAGAGGTGATCACCGATGCTCGATTTCGTTGGAGGAGCTTCGTCTGGTTGAGACGAAGGTGCGGTGAAAGAAATAGCTCTTGAGGTTATATAGATTGCTCTATGGACCAACACCTCCTCCTATCTTTTGTGGATTTGATCGAATTGAACTTCTCCTTGCCTTTGGAACTTGAGGGAGAGCTTAGGCAAACTCGATTTGGTCACCTGAGGGAGTGTGCAAAGGCAATTGAAGTGAATAGGAGTATATAGGAAATTTGAAAATGAGTTAATCTCCCTTATTTTCTCTTGAAGAAAATTGAGAATGGCTAGTTTCAAATCCCTCTTAAAAAGCTTAAGATTGCACTCTGATGGCTCCTAACACTCTCTAGGACTCAATCGATAATGAGGATGTGAGAATTGAATTGAATTAGGGGGAGTATATCTCCCCCTATGCAATCGGACGACCGAAGCATGGTTTGCCATTTTGATCCAATTGACCATATAGAAAGGGTTGTTTGAGCTATTTGGAGTTGGCACATGGTCGGTTTGAGCCAAGGAGTGGATTGGTAACCTCTTATGTGCTTGAAATTGAGTGGAGGGAAGTTTTCTAATTGGCCAAATTGAGCTATGTGGTCAATTTTGGCCTTGGGTCCATTTGGGCTGACCCAAACCCATTGGGTTCGGTGCACCACCCTCCATAGGGTTCACTTACCTATTAGGAAGGTATCAAGTTGATATGAAGAGGGCTTGACCAAATTTCCCATGGATTTGACCAAAATTTGTTCAATGGCCTAGGGGTAGAATGGTCATTTGGCTAATTTTTAATTTGGATATGTTGGGTATGTTGAGAAAATGGGTTTGGCCAAGTTTCATTGGATTTAGAGTTCATTTGATATGGTTTGGGTCATGTTGACCCATTTAGGTCAAAATGAGTCAACTTCGGTCAAGTTGACCAATTGATCAAATTGGGTCAAACCAAGGGTTGGGTCAAGTTCATATGATCATTTGAAATATTTTGGTGGCTTTGATTTGATTCAATTTAGTTTAGTTTTGAGTTTGGCTCATATGACTTAATTTAGGTCAAATGGGTCAAGTTGACCAATTTGACCCATTTGACCTATTTGAGCTAGGCCATGGGTAGGTTTAGGTTTAGTTAGTAATATGGAGTGGATTGGTATCTTTGTTTTTAATCTGTTTTGGTTAAGTTTGGATTTGGATCAACATGGCCCCTTTAGGTCAAGTTGGGTTCAAGATAAATTGGGCTAGTTAAATTGAGGCTATTAAGGCTTTGGACAAGTTCAACAAGTGATTTGGAATGAACTTGATCCATTGGTTTCAATTTTTTAGATCAAGTTTGACACATTTTGACTTTAGGTCAAGCGCCAATTGGGCTGGGTAGGCTCAAATGACTTGGTTAAGTTCAAACATAGGTCATGAATGAACTTAGATCAATGGTTTCAAATTTGGCCTATGGTGGATTTTGGCTATGTTGATATCATTTTGGCTATGTTGACTTGGTCAACCCTTAAGTTTGACTTGGTTTGACCCAATTTGATTGATTGATCATCCCATGATGATTGTTGATCATGATGAGAGTATAGGTGAGTTTGATTCAATCCAATTTGGTTAGGATTATAATTTGGCTCATATACTTTAGGTCACTTTGGGTCAAGTGAGCCTAAGTAGGTCAAATGACTTGATCAAAGCTTAATTTGAGTTTAATTGAACTTGTATATGCACTTATGATTGAAATATAAATCCATTTGCAAGTCGTTTGAAGTCAAATGGGTTTTGATTCATTTGACAATTTCATATTCAAAGGAAGAATATGAATGGATTTGGGGTTTGATTTTTGAATTGAGTTTTGATTTAGTGATTGAAGTTTATGTTTATATTTGGATTCATGATTGTAAGATTGATTGAATCATGAAGGAAAATCAAGAGTTTGGCTTGATTTGAAATTGATCTGGCTAAGTTCAAGATTTTAACTTGAAAGGCTTAGGTTGGATTTTGAGTGGATTTGAGTTTGATTTTTGGAAGTGGTTTTGATTGTTTGTATTTATATTTCATTTATATATGTGAATATAAATGAGAATATAAATGGATCATAAGAAAATTTCATGGATTTGGAATGATTTGATCATGATTTAGGTTAAGTCCATTAAAAGGGAATTTAAAGGACTTAGAAAATTTTGGAGTTTTGGATTTGAATTTTAGATTTAGTTTGATTGATTTATATTTATATTTCATTTATATATGTGAATATAAATAATTTATGAGAAAATCCCATGAATTTGAATTGATTTGATCATGATCTAGGCTAAGTCCTTAAAAGGGAACTTAAGGACTTAAGAAAGATTTGACTTAGGAATTTCATTCATGGGTTTCAATTATGGATTTCAATCACATGGAGTTGATTTGAGTTTGGAGAAAATCAAATAAGATTGATTTGGAGTTTGACTTAAAGGAAGGAAGGTGAGGAATGGTTCGAGCTAAGGGTAGGCAAATTTTCCTAACACGCCTAAGGCATGACCTATTCCTATGGCTAACTCTTCTAAGTCTCTAGGGGTAAGTTGAGTGTCCACCTAATCACTAGATGTGCCTAAAGACTAAGGAACTCTTAAGATCTAAGATAAGCCTTATGTCTAAGATGGAAGGGTTGAAAGCTCATTCTAAAAATGAGGTCAACATAAGTGTTATCATCTTGTTGTGTCATTAAATAAAATTTAGATGTTTACTCCTCAGGCTCTTCTTCCTTTCCTAATAAGAATTTTGATGGGTTGGCCAAGTTTATCTGACTAGCCTTGCCATTTCAGAGTAACTAATGTTAAAGAACATCTGATATCACATAAATGATCTGATGTCTCTATGACTTTTTGCCATTATCTTCTTCATGATATTAATGCTAAGTTTAGGCATAAAAATCAGTTAAATGGTTGCCTCTGGTGATACTCTTCTAAATTGTTAATGATCTTTTGAGTTATAGTTCTCTTCTTGATCTTCTTTTTCTTAGTTAGCTTCTTTGACTTATTAGGCAAGAGATGAGATCACATCATGTCAGGAGGTAGCCTTATCAAAATGTTGTTGAAAAGCCCAAATACTTGGCTTAGGCATTTCTTTTAAGTCCAATATAGGTTCAAGTGGTGATTTTCACTTAACACTAGGACGCTTTTAGCTTCAACATTTTCACTATCTTTTGGTGACCATGTTTCACATTCTTCCCAATTGATTTCTTCTTATCTTTGATGGATGATACAAGAGGAAATCATTGTAGATTCTCTTGGGTTGACTAGAACACTATCTGATAGTGTAAATTCACCTCACTAACACTTCCTTTATAGCAAATCCTTGAGGACATAATAGTCTGCTGATGAATCATCCATGATAGAGTAATTTGGAGACTTGACGCCTTCTTCGCCTTTTAATTTCTGGTAATTGTAGACCAGCTTTGACTGCTTGCCGAAATAATTTGGCCACACTGTCCCTTCTAAAGGAATAATCTTTGTTCATCTTTTCCTTAAGAGATGGCTGCATCCACTCATCATCTATTGTTGCTTGTTTTGGATGCTCCCCACCACTTGAAAAAGTCTGAGATTTATCATTACCTCCCAATACTAATTTTAGCTGTGGATTAGAATAGATAGACTTCTTTCCCTTATCATCATTGTACATTAGCTATTTTCCTTTATCCACATTATATAACACCCGCTTTTCACCATTTGAGCTATAGAAAGCGGCATGAATTTCATTTCTTCTTGAGTCTGAAGGTTTGTTCCTCTTTGCTTTATCCGCATAGATTTCAAACTTAGGGTGATTCAGCTTTTCAAATTTAGCAACCCTATCGAGCAAGTCTTGGGATGTTGCAATCGATGCCATACATAGAAATTATGTCATTTTATCATCCATATTGCCCATTAGTAGTTAGACCGCATGTTCTTCTTCCAATTGTTACTCACACTTCATACTTAGGTTACTCCAATGACTTATGAATTTTGTCACTAACTCATCTTTTCTCCTTTTCAGCAAGGCAAAGTTAGCGATTGTGATTTTTTCAATTGCACTGGCAAACCTCTTCACAAATATTGTCTCTAACTCAACAAAGGTTTTAACTGAATCATTCGACAATTCTACATACCACTCGAAAGCAACCGAGATCGCATCAATGAATACAAAAAAGAAGCATTGTTCTCTCATGTGCTACCACAAGTAGCCTTAAATTGGGCTAGATGTTACTTTGGGTTACCAAACCCACTGAAAGTATTAAATTTCAGTAATGAGTAACCTTTCGGGTACAACACTTGATCATATTCAGCTGGATAAGGGTGACCCTTACTCACCCACTTCTCAGCTTGCTCTAAATCTATAACTATCTTTATCTTTTTATTGATTATTATTTCTAGTTGAGCAGTTGTTATCGCTCTGGGTGTTCTAGAGAGATTTTGAATTATCGGCTGAAGAGGTAGTTGGTTAACTTCATTCCTAGCTTCAAGTGTAGCATGCACTGTAGGAGCTTGAGGTGATAGAGTGATTGGTGGTATAGAAGTTGCATTATTTGATTAGCATACTAGATAGGTATAATATTTGATGTGATATTCTTCTGTAACATCTCCATCATGATATTCATTTGTACCATCATATCATTCATCTTGGTACCAAACTGTGCAATCTCCTTATCTTTGACCTCCATTTGATGCTGCATTTCTCTTTGGTCTCTCACTAGCGCCACAACATCGTTGACCTCATTTTTAGAATGAGCACTCAACCCTTTCATCTTAGACATATGACTACTCTTAGACTTTAAGAGTTTTTTAGTCTTAAGACACATCTAGTGATTAGGTGGACACTAAACCAAGCCCTAGAGACTTAGAAGAGCCATAGTGAATAGGTCATGCCTGTGGGAAAATTTTCCTACCCTTAGCTTGAGCCATTCTTCACCTTCCTTCCTTCAAGTCAAACTCCAAATCAATCTTATTTGATTTTCTCCAAACTAAAATTAACTCCACATGATTGAAACTCATGATTAAAATCCAAAATTCAAATTCAAAAATTCCAAATCTTTTCTAAGTTCCATAATCCTCTCTTAAGGACTTATCCAAAATCATGATCAAACCAATTCAAACTCATGAGATTTTCTCATAACTCATTTATATTCTCATTTATATTTACACATATAAATGAAATATAAATATAAACCAATCAAATCTAAATCCAAAATTCAAGCTCCAAACTCCAAAAATTTCCTAAGTCCTTTAAATTTCCTCTTACAGACTTACCCTAAATCATGATCAAATCAATTCAAACTCATGGGATTTTCTCATAACTCATTTATATTCACATATATAAATGAAATATAAATATAAACCAATCAAATCTAAATCCAAAATTCAAATCCAAACTCCAAAAATTTCATAAGTCCTTTAAGTTCCCTCTTAAAAGACTTAGCCTAGACCATGATCAAATCACTTCAAATCCTTGAAATTTTCTCATGATCTATTTATATTCACATATATAAATGAAATATAAACTCAAACAATCAAAACCACTTCCAAAAATCAAACTCAAATCTACTCAAAATCCAACCTAAGCCTTTCAAGTCAAAATCTTGAACTTAGCCAAATCAACTTCAAATCAAGTTAAACTCTTGATTTTCCTTCATGATTCAATCAACCCTATAATCATGAATCCAAATATAAATATAAACTTCAATCACTAAATCAAAACCCAATTAAAAAATCAAACCCTAAATCCATTCATATTCTTCCTTTGAATATGAAATGTCAAATGAATCAAAACCCATTTGACTTCAAACCACTTGCAAATGGATTTATATTTCAATCATAAGTCCATATACAAGTTCAATTAAACTCAAATCAAGCTTTGACCAAGCCATTTGACCTACTAAGGCTCATTTGACCCAAAGTGACCTAAAGTACCCTTTTGAGCCAAAATTCTAATCCAACCCAAATTTGATTGAATCAAACTCACCTATGCCTCTCATCATGATCGAAAATCATCATGGGATGATCAATCAATCAAACTGGGTCAAACCAAGTCAAACCTAAGGGTTGACCAAGTCAACATAGCCAAAATGAAATAAACATAACCAAAATCCACCATATGCCAAATTGATTGAAACCATTGATCTAAGTTCAGTCATGAACTATGTTTAAAATTGACCAAGTCAACATTTGAGCCTAACCTAGTCTAATTGGCCACTTAACACAAGTTGACTCAACTTGACCTAAGAAGTTAAAATATGTCAAAACTTGATCTAAGCTAAATTACTTGAAACCAATGGGTCAAGTTCATTCAAAATCACTTGTTGAACTTGACCAAAGCCTCAATTGGCCAGCTAGACCTAACCTAGCCCAATTGACCTTGAACCCAACTTGACCTAAAGGGGTCATGTTGAACCAAATTCAAACTTAACCAAAAATGATTGGAAACAAAGATATCAATCCACTTCATATGACTAACCAAACCTAAACCTACCCATGACCTAGCTCAAATAGGTCAAATGGATCAAATTGGTCAACTTGACCCATTTGACCTAAATGAAGTCATATGAGCCAAACTCAAACTAAACCAAATTGAACCAAACCAAAGCCACCAAAAATATCAAATGGTCATATGAACTTGACTCAACCCTGGTTTGACCTAATTTGACAATTGGTCAATCCTGACCAAGTTGACCCATTTTGACTTAAATGGGTCAACATGAGCCAAACTATATCAAATGAACTCCAAATCTAATGAAACTTGGCCAAACCTATTTTCTCAACATACCCAACATATTCAAATTCAAAAATTAGTCAAATGACCATTCTACTTCTAGTCCATAGAACAAATTTTGGTCAAATCTATGGGGAATTTGGTCAAGCCCTCTTCATATCAACTTGATACCTTCTTAATAGGTCAAGTGAACCCTATGGAGGGTGGCGCACCCAACCTAATGGGTTTAGGTTAGCCTAAATGAGCCCAAGGCCAAAATTGACCACATAGCTCAATTTGGTCAAATAGAAACCTTCCCTCCACTTGATTAGAAGCACATGTGAGGTTACCAATCCACTCCTTAGCTCAAACCGATCATGTGCCAACATCTAACTGCCCAAACAAACTTTTCCATATGGTCAATTGGATCAAAGCCACAAAGATAGCTTCGACCATCTAATTACCATAGGGGGAGATATAATCCCCTTAATTCCACTTGAATTCGAGACACCCATTGTTGATTGAAGGATAGGAAGCTAGAGGAGTGAATTCCTAGCCTCCTTGAGCTCTTGCCATTTGTCCACTTCTCAATTTTTGAATAGTGAAAATAGGGGAGCCTCACTGAATTTTGAACTTGCTCTACACTCAACCTCAGCCTAATTCCTTTTGCAAGCACTCTTAGGTGACCAAGTCAAGCTCACCTAAGTTCTTTCCCAAGCTTTAAGAGTAAGAGGAGTGCCAATTTTATCAAAGCTGCAAGCAAGAGCATGGGGAGTTGTTCCATAGAGTATCCACTCAACCTCAAGAGCTCAAACTCTCAGCAGAGCTTCGTCTCAACCAGATGAAGCTTCTCCAAGCGAATTGAGCATCGGTGATCACCTCCGATGAGGTATGTCATTTTTTGACCATTAAACTCAATGTGGTGTGGACATTTTTGAAAGAAATGTTAATGGCATAGGATTTCGACCGTTAGATATGATCTAGGGTGTATGCTGATGGTGTGGGAAAAATTTAGGATTGATCTGAGTTCAATCGAGCTCGGATCATCCCCTAGAACATGGATAGCCTCCATTGTTCACAGGGGAGATCAGAGAAGGATCTCTAGCCATCCATTCACACATTTTGGATGAACGACTGAGAACAAGATGCATAGAATTCGCTATTTCCTCCCTCAGATCCATGGGTTTTCCCTTAACCATCCGATCCCTGATCGAACGGCTGAGAAGAAAGCGCGTAGCACCATCGCTGATGTGGTGCTATGATGTGATAACTTAAATAACCAGTGGGGAGGTGCCACGTGTAAAGCTCTGCCGAGTCAACTGCTTATGTGGCACGCCGTAAGGATTAGGAATTTAATTAAGATTTATTTAATTTCTAGTTAATAGCAATACGTAACTGAACGAAGTACATCGCAAGAAAAAAATGAGGTAAATTGCCACTGAAAAATAATTCAATCTAGAATATTCTAAAATTAGTTTCAAGGGATTTTGAATTGTATCTTTCTATGATTTTGGGTTTTAATAGAAATCTTAATTTGTTAATTACTCCTTAATTGATCCTCTGATTAATCTCAAACTTCTTGGATATATTTTGGGGGATGACTTATGCCTCCCCTAATTTTGGGATTTATTGAGGGCTTAATAAGGGGAATTGCAAATTCATTTCCTAATTACCCTCTTTATATAATTAAGGATAATGGTTTTGATTAGTGTTCTAATCCCTTATTGAGTTTGATTAAGGTTTGATCCAGTGGCTAGGAGACTTAGGGAATAATTTTGGGGTATTTCCCCTAAGCTATTCCATAAACAACCTTTTTTTTCTTAATCCTCTCTTAATTAAGGGTTAATACATTGATTACACTCTTAATTAATTTCTTAAAATTTCTAAAACTTTCCATAACTTAATTAATCTACTTTGGGTAGATGCTTAGGTGTTCAAGAGCCTAAGTTCAATTAAGAAAATCGAAACTCAACTCATATGTGTGAGTGGTGTTTTTGAAATTACTTAAGTTAAACCACTTTGTTTAATTAACCATTAATCATGAGCCAAATTACATTAGGACCTTTTCTTCCAAGGTGCATTGCAAATTTAAATTCCTTGTGAGGTTTTATGTCATCTCATTGGCTCATAATTATTTGGTTAACTATGCTAAGGTGGTGTAGGTAAGAGTTAATTTACATATTTAATTCATACCTTAACCTAATCAAAATATAAAATAAATCTAATCACCTAAAAATTAAAAAAAAATGTCAAACAAATGTGGGAATGGGTTAGGAATAGCAAACTCAATCCATATTTTCAAAATTAAATCAAACTCAAGATCAAAAAAAAATCATACAAAATTAACTTTGATTTACTTTAAGCTTTCTTATTTCATAAGATTGTCTTTAGGATTTAATTAAAGTGAATGTGTTTACATGCTTTAATTGCTTTAGTTCTTTCCCCAACATGTTAAATATGTATGTCATGTGGTTTCTTGCATCCATGCTTTTCATATTTTTGAATTTAAAAATGAAAATGTTTACTTTATGTCAAAATTGCATGTGTTGGCTAAAGTAAGAATATGAGTGGCTATTATCACTATTAAATTCAAATTATTTTTAAAATATATGAATCAATTATCAAAACTAAAATTATGTTACTTATATCTTAATCATAAGTATGCATGTGAAGAAAATATAAAGATGTGCTTAGTATAAGTTTTCCTTCTCTCCTCTTTTAGTATAGTTTTGAATAGGATTTGGAAAAATGTATGGTTCATTTGAAAAAAACCTAAAACTTGCCTAATTCCATATCATATTCATTCCTATACTATAAGTTAAGAAGTATACTTATGCTAGCACATATAAATTGCATAAACAAAATGAATCAACTAATATAATTTTTTGCATTCTTTCCTTTCCATTCATTTCTTTTGTGCACATATTTGTATTTAAGAAAACTTGCATATTAGTCTGGACAACCCCAAGATTGTGAGGCTTTAAGTAGCCCTAAGTAGGTCTTGTACCTTACACCTCTGGTTAATAATGGCATTATACTCACTTATTCCTTTCTTACTTTCATATGTGCATGTGAAAATTGGATAAGAAACCCCATTTCCACTTAATAAAAATTATGCATCATAAAGCATTCAAATTTTCTTAAGTAGCTCACTTAGCATTCTCTTTCAATGCATTTCTTTTGTACACATGCTTGTATTTAAGAAAAGTGGTATATTAGTCTAGACAACCCCAAGATTGTGAGGCTTTAAGTAGCCTTAAGTAGGTCTTATACCTTACACCTCTGGTTAACAATGGAGCTATACTCACTTATGTATTTTATACATTCATATGTGCATGTGAAAATTGGATAAGAAATCATTTTGCTACTTAATGAAAATCATGCATCATAAGCATTCAAATTTTCTTAAGTAAACTATTTAGCATGCATCATAAAGTGTGCTAAACTTTTCCATTTGGTATGTATAGATATGCTTAGGACCCATTCATATGCATGTTATACATGTTGGGAAAGAAATGAAGTGATGTATGTTTTGTGAATTTGGTTCATTTTAATTAATCTTAAAATGCCTTTCTTTTTGAATGGGTTTGTTTAAAGTTCATCTAAACTTAGGGTCAATTTAAAAAACTTAATTAAAACATTCACTAAATGAAAATAAGCTTGAATCCACTTTATAAATTACTTAGGTTAGGAAAGGAAAGGGAAGTTCTCTTCACTTTTCCTCTCTTTATAACTTAGTAATTAATTGTAGGATTCACTTGAACCTAATCAAAATATGAAATAAAATCAACCCAAAATAACTAAATCACTTAAATGAAACCCTCCTCTAAGATGAACATGATTCACACTTAGAAATTTTAACTTAAAGCTATAGCTAAGCATACCACACAATCTCCAAAGCACACACATTAGGCTAAGTCATCACTTCTAGCTTTAAGTTAGGGCGGTGCATAGTTTGATGTTTGTTTTATTTTGTGATATATATTTTAGTCTAGATGTTAGGATGTATGCTTGTAGAATGAATGGTAGGGCGATCTTAGTCTAATCATTATCTTATATAGGGGATTATGCATAAGGGGCGCTATCATAAATAAAATATATATTACTACTTTTATTGTGCGGGTGCTTATACCCCTAAGCATAATCCAATAGGCCAGGTGGACTTAGTCACCCATGTGTGGGGTGTTAAGTCTAATATATATGCTTGGGATTTATGTGGTTTGTTTTAGCTAATTTCTATTTTACAGGTGTTAGTTAGATTTCCATTCTTTCCCTTTTCATGTAATTTTGCAATTAGGATTTTGGAATGATTGTTATGGGGATTAGGATGAGCATTGGTCATAATATCTTATATTATGCACCATGTAAAGCCTTTGGAGCATCCACCTTCCAACCATCCAAAAGAAGGAACCAAAGAATAAAAAGGAAAGGAAGAAGAAAGAAGAAAACAAGAATGAAGAAATGAAGCTTAAAGATCCCCATAGCAATGAATTTCTTGCTTAGTTGTATTTAATTCATTTATAATTCGATTTGTATAAGGATAGAGCTCGGCTACCCAATTTGTTATTTTTGGGTTTGTGCAGTGGTGCCCGACCACAAAGACCTCTTATTCTTTTGTGATTAGCTTTATATAGTGATTGATGATTTGTTTAGCTTGTGCATTAAGTGGCATCTTTTTCCTAGTTTTTTCTTTGCTTTATGTATGGCATGGATGTGGATTAGAGCACATGTAACTGAACGCTTTAACCAAATTTAACAAGTCAAAATTAAAATTAAAGAACTCATGATCTCACCTAAAGCTTATGTTTAAAATCAAAATTAAATAATTAGTAACCCTTTAGCTGGATGAGCATTTCTTTTATAACATCATGCACAAATGCATATTATTTTTACTCTTGATTAGAGGGCTTCTACTTTTGCAAGAGAAACTTGGCTTGACCTTTGAAAGTCATGGTAGAAACACACCTCCTCCCTTCTTACTAGTTTTGGCCAATAACTTTATTTCTCATGTATTAGGCATATGAATCCTATTAGCGTGAGTCAAAATAATTTTCCAAAAATAAAAATAAAATAAAATTTGAATTGCATTAGATTTAGGTCATTTGAAGCATACCCTTACATGATCTAGTCTCTTTAAGGAGTGAGTTTAAGGACTTAATCTCTTTCTAAATAAATAATAATCTTGCTATCTTGCATAAAGCATATGACATGTCTACATGAATTTAAAACTGTAGGAGGAGTTAGTTGCCACCCTGTGAGGTTATAAGTCCAAATAATCGGTGGTTTGTCCTCTGTGGAGGCAAACCAATACCCATTTTTTCCTTAGATTTAGGTTGTTGCTTTCTACCAAAGCTCCCTAAATTTAGGTTCTGAGGTTGCTTCTCCCTTTCATGGGCCTTAAGTATAATTCCTCACCTCCTAGATATTTCCATGATCTTGTGTTATGGAATCATAAGCCCTAAATTTCTAATAAAAAATTCAATTCAAATAAATTAAATCAATTTCAAAAAAAATGTAAAGCCTAACCATATGATTATTTGAGATGTTCGTTAGGTTTCCTAGCATCATGAGCATCTCTTACTTATCTTCCTTTGGCTTTGTTAATAACTCCCTCTCTTTGATCAATCCCACTTGATCTTCAAAAAAATGAACTAATCAATTAATAGTCCTACCTTATTGAAATCTTTGAAGAAAATGATCATTTACCTTAATCAAGAGTATTCCGAAGGGATCCCATCCCTTAGGATGTAATTAACTATGGGGGCTTGCCCCTGTAGGGAACTTAACGAACCTGGTTTAAAATAAACTCTGTTTTGCTTTTCCATGTAAAGTAGTGGAAGAATCTCTGGTACATATGCATACCCATCATCCTTAGGAGTCTTTATTGAGGTGATTAGGTCCATTAAAGGGTAGTGACTTTTATCATTCAAGATAGTATACTATTCCTTGATGACGTACCCGATCACTTGAATAAGCACATCTATGGATCTGCATGGCATCCTAAAAAGATGAATTTCTATATTCTTGCATTCTCTTTCTCACCAATAAATTTTGAAGGTGACCCTATAGAAATTTTATTCACCATAGATTTTTCTGGCGACTCACTGGGAATGGTTCCTCTCTCAATCTTTGGTAAATGATCGTTGTCTTCGAGTATCGATAGTGGGTTTGTACTTTGGAATGAATCTGAGACTATCTCTCTTTCCATTGCACTTAACTCATTTCATTCTTAAGTTGAATTAGCCAACATCTTTAGGTTTTAGGATCTCACTCCGTGCTGGTCTTAAAATCCCTCTTGGGTTCTCCAATGGGTAAAAAAATAAAATATTTAAATAAAAATAAAACATTTAAAGACTTCCTCCTTATCATTTTTATGATAAGGAAAGGTTCATTCTAAAATAATAAAGACAAAATAAATTTTTCATAAAAAAACCTTGCTTTTCAAAAAGCACCCTTTCAAAAAATACACATAATAAAATATTTTCCATAAAATTTTCTTAAATCATTCAACAATTCTCATCATATATGTGGAATTTTAAAATAAAACTAATAATCTTCCAAAAGCACATGAACATCTTCCTTCAATTCATTTTGATGAAGATTTTATTTTCAAATTAAAATGAACAATCATCTTTCCAAAAATTAAAATCACAATTAAAAATAAAACTTTCAAAAAGCACACATGAACCTTTCCATTCAATATACCCACACCTATTAAATGGAAGTTTCATTTTGAAAAAAATTAAAATTTTCAAAAGCATATATGAACATCTTCATTTAATATACCTAATTTTATTGACTGAAGATTTCATTAATAAATAAAAATAGCATTATTCGAAAATTCCACTTAAACATATTCCATATATGATTAAGTTGGAAATCCCCCTTTCAAAAAGCAATAATCACACACAAAATAAAATTTTCACATTTCAAAAATAAGATTGACCTACATTCCTACATACCCAAATTTGTTGAATGGAAGTCCTCTTTTCAAAAATTAAAACTTAACAATCATATTTCCAAAAAAAAATTTTCAAACACATTTGGAACCTCATTTAGCATACTCAAATTTATGAAGTCTTCCATCCAAAAAAAATCAAAAAAAAAATTCAAACACATTTAGAACCTCATTTAGCATACTCAAATTTGTTAAGTGAATTCTCCAAAAAAAAATTTAAAAAAAAAAACTCAAACACATTTGGAACCTTATTTAACATACTCAAATTTGCTAAGTGAAGTCTCCAAATTCCAAAATAAAAAAAAATTCAGACACATTTGGAACCTCATTTAGCATACTCAAATTTGGTAAGTGGAGTCTCCAAATTCCAAAATAAAAATTTCTCAAACACATTTGGAACCTCATTTAGCATACTCAAATTTGCTAAGTGAAATCTCCAAATTCAAAAAAAATTTCAAACACATTTGGAACCTCATTTAGTATTCTCAAATTTGCTAAGTGAAGTCTCTAACTTCCAAAAATCAAAAAAAAATTCAAACACATTTGGAACCTCATTTAGCACACTCAAATTTGCTAAGTGAAATCTCCAAATTCAAAATCCAAAAAAAAAAAAAATCAAACACATTTGGTACCTCATTTAGCATACTCAAATTTGCTAAGTAAATTTTCCAAATTCAAAACCAAAATTTTCAACACTTTTTGGAACTTTATTCTTTAGCATACCAAATTTGCTAAATAGAAGTTTCCATTTTCAAAATCAAATCAAAAACAAAATTGAAACACATTTTTTGGAATTTCATTTAGCAAACTCAAATTTGCTAAGTGAACTTTCCATTAAGTGGAACTTCATCTTTAGCATACCATATTTTCTAAAGTAAAGTTTCCACTTTCAATCAAAAAAACAAATCAAAACAAAAAAGAAACACATTAGGATTTTTCATAAACATATTTTTACTAAGGATCCTACTTTCAAAAATCATCAAAAGGAAAAATCACAATTAAAATTTTCTCTTTTTTCCTATTTTAAAAAAATCAAACAAAACACACTTGGGTTCTTCATTTAGCATACCTAAATTTGCTAAGTGGAAATTCTAATTTTCAAAATCAAACAACAATTCACCAAAAAGAAATAATTATTTTTAAATCACTTTACTTAGCATACTCAAATTTTCTAAGTAAAACTTCAAATCCAAAACAAAATCAATTAACCCTTACTTTAACATACCCAAATTTGTCAAAGGAAAGGGTCCTCAAATCAAATCTCTAAATTCAAACAAACATGAACCTATGGAAGCATTCTTCTCAAAATATTTTGAATCCATCTTTCAACATACCCAAATTTTTTGAAGTTAGATTCATATTCAAAATTCCTCTTCAATCAAATTTCTAAATCTTCAAATCCATTTGAACCCACTTAACCAAGTTGTTGGATGTGGGTTCAAATTTTCAATTCAAATTCAAATCAACAAAGATAGAATTGATCCAAGTTTCCTATTGATTCTCACCATCACATGCATGCCAATTTCGCTTTCAGTTGATCTGAAAATGGCTCAGTAATTTTCACTTTCCTCATGGTATGGATTTGGCTTTGGACCAAACCAACTTCCCCAATTGGATCATACACCTTATCCATTTCGTAGGGATTTGATGGAGTGAGGATTACATGTGAGGGCACTCTCATGACAAGGACACAATGACCGCCGATCATCGGAATCTATCTTCGATTCTAACATCTCCTCATTGAAGAGGAAAGCGCAGCCCCACCCAGCCAAGAGTGATAGTACCAGTGTTAGCCCCGTTCAGGATGGTTTCTCGTTACCCCAATGAGGGCTAGCACCCTCATCAAGCACTCTAAGGTAAGGCTCCCTGATCTCGTGGATTGCCTCCCCTACTTTTGAGTATGGTCTAGCTCTCACTCCCATCCTACCAGACAGAGTAGAACAAGAACCGCATGATCAAGTCACACTAGATTGCTGGGGAGATGGAGGAAGCCACCCATTTAGTTGAGGATTTTCTTTCGACTTCACACTAGTTATAGAACTAGTTCATCTTCCTCTCAGAGAGGATGAAAGGAGGATTCGCATATCACCTCCACTAGTGGTCCATCATCAGCTAGAAGTTACTAGGAGTAGGAGATTGTTTGCCTCCGCCTTGCGTAGCTACTTGGATGTTTAGAGTCTAGAGCCAGCTGAGATCTATCTTCCCCCGTAGTGTGGGGAAACATATTCATCAGGAGAGGGCCAAAGAGTCCCATACATATGCTCACATTACTAATAGGGAGAGGCGGTTCAAGATGCACTTGTTGATTTTCCAGCTGCCGCGACCACCATACAAAATCATCTTACTTACGGGATCATCATGAGGACAACTCTTGCATAAATAGTCTGGTGTCTCCACCACACCACTCTACCCCCCATCATCACGCCAGTCACATATCTCCTCCATCAAAGGCCATGAAGGCCATATCCGGGAGAAGCACACCCAGTGATCTCTATGGTTGAGGATCTACACCACCAGGTGGAGGCCAAGCTCTCCTCCCTACCATCCTCAGTGGTGCGAGAGTGGCGACCCCAAAGCATAATGGTCATCCCTTCACCAACTCAGCACAGAGATGGAGATGGACAATTTTGAGGTAGCGATGATAGTCTACACAAGGATAGTGGAACCTCCTAGGAATGTCACCCCTCATAGTGAGTCAAGAGTGTCTCATTTAGTGAGTACCCTCATGGGATTGACTCCCAGAGATGTGAGTTCGATGCCTCTCGGCACGATAGTGATCACACTGTTAGATCATTTGTTCCCATTCGATCATCTTGAAGAAATAGTAGCACATTATCTTGTAGAGAAGAAGGAGATTTTGGGGTATGATTGGATGAGGAGAAGTCATCTGATCCCAATGAAGATGACTTATTGGGAGGCTCACCGAGTCTATGGTAGATACTAGGGATCTTCTTCGTGAGCAGCCATGGAAGGTGATGAGGTTGATGAGAAGACACCCAATCAGCCAACACCTCCAGACATTGAAACAAAAGATGAAAATAGATAGATGGCACATAGAGGACTTGTTAGAACTTCGCATTTCAAAATAAGCCCCATAGTTCATCTACTACAACACATTAGTCAACCCGAAATGTCATACACCAAGACCATTACCTGGAGCAAGGTAGCACTAGCATGTATAAGAAGGTAGTGGAAAGTACCTCCACAAAAAAAAATATATAAATCCATGGTTGAGCAGTAAGTGAAGGAAGCGTTGGCTCAAGCTCTGGGAGGATCATCGGTTCCAAAAGGTAGACCCTACCTAGAGGAATTTGATGCTATCCAATATCCCAAGGGTTTCATGCCACCTTCCTTCAAAAGCTTTGATGGTGGAAACCCAAGGCACATAGCACACTTGCTTGTTGTAATGCGTGGCGTGACACTTGCTTTTGCCTCTTCTAGTAGCCATAGCAAGGATTGCTTTTCGATTGGTATGCTAAACCCAACTTCAAGAAAAAGACATTTGTTGAGTTGGAGCAACTTTATCAAGAGGTTTGCTGAGCTCAAAAAGGGTTAAAGTGATCTCACAACAACACTCGTGAGTCCCTTGTTGATTATATTCTCGATGGCATAACTTGAGTATGAAATGAAGCCACAAGTTGAACAATGCCATTGAGATTCTTCTAAAGAATATCTATGGCCTAGTCGCCTTCATGCTTAAGGGCTTCACTATCAAGACTTTTGAGAAGCTAATCAACAAAACTAGTCTACAAGGAGAGGCCAAATAGCCTTTTCAAGACTAGTTTCAAGCAAAAGTCTATGAAGAAGCGAGTAATAAGTAGAGGGGAAAGCAACCATCTAGAGATCTGAGAGACAACCTCAATAGCCTCCACCTCCTCTACCACCACTGAGGCAACCATACCAACCTCCATGGCCTCCATCCTCCACCTCCCACCTCACCATATCACACCAGACACATACACGTCGCCAGGTAACTATGGTCCACCTATTCTTTTAGATAAGCTTAACAAGCCTTATTCATTTAAGAGGAAGGAAATCAAGAAGATCTTTAAGAATATCTTAAAAAAGCTTGATTTTTAGCTACCCGAGCCTAGGAGATCGGAGGAAGTAGGTAAAAGTGATGATCCTAACTTTTTCCCCTACCATCATATGTTAGGCCATATTTTGGAGGATTTCTTCACATTTAATGATTGGCTTGAACATAGCTTCAAGACCGGTGTTGTAGTTATCCCAAAGGAATACCATGTGGAATAATCATCCAGTTCCATTAGGATAATCCTTGGGGATACATGTGATCCTTCCAAAACCAAAGAAGATTGGGATATTTTTTTATCCAATACCTCTAAGAAAATCGTTCAAAAGATCAAGAAACTTTCCTTGCAGGTGCCTGAGTCAGCCCAAACCTCCAACATCAAGGAAGGTTTGCAAGTTATCAATGTCAACTCTAGCAAAAGAGGAGCTCAAGAAAGACAAGATGTGTTAGCCCTGATAGCCCATTAGCAACCATCAACCAAGTCCCTCCTCCTCCTTGCAGCCTTCCACACCGACTTCTTCCACTTCATCTAATTCATCTTTTTCTTCTAGTAGAACTCAGATCGATAAGGGCATCAAATCCTTACCCCACTCACTTTACTTGATTTCTACTTTGTACCTCCAAACAAATCCAAGAAATTGAAGAATAAAGCTAGCTTGAATTACATATGTGTCACTTCTGATGGGTTATCTTCTTCTATTTCTAATGATAACTCTTCAAGTCAAAATAACTATAGCAATTATGATTTTCCTCTTTCTGATTTAGAGTCAAATTTTCCTACTCTGAATACTACGGGTTCACCTCTTGAGATAAACTTGGAATCATTTGATTCCGAGGGTCCCATAGGAGAAGCTATAGGTGAGCCTGATGTGCAGATAGAACCTTCCATTACCCTGCCACAAGAGATTACCAAAGTCAACCTCCATAGTGGCAAGGTTCTACCTCCTAGGGCAACACCTCAAGATAGAGGAAAATAAGTCATTGGTACGGAGGATTGAGAAGCCCCTCCACAGGATGCTCCATCCTTGGATATGCTTGTGGAGGACCAGCACAATGTGGACTACAATGTCCTTTCTCATTCAATAAAGTTGCCATCTAAGCTAAGCATATACGATGCCCTTATCCAAAGAGATGAGGGAATCACTAATCAAGGCTCCTTGATCCTAAAATATGCTTAGCTCGACCGCTATAGGTGAGGAAGCACATTATGCAAAAGAAGCTCGGGATCACCTTCATAGATGAAGACCTTCTTCTGGGGATATGAGCACAACCATCCCCCTCTACATCATAATTGACACATGGAAGTTCGACTTGCTGAAGTTCTCATGGATGCAGAACATTATGAGTCTAAAGACCCTTGCCTATTTGAGGATCGACATCTCCACACTCGAGGAGATCGATGATTGAGAGGATTCAATGAACAAGGTGAGCTGCTTTAGGTTCTATAGTGTTACCTTTGGAGATAGGTGATGGAAGACCAAGCCAAGTTTTACATCATTAATTCAAATACTTCATTCACTACTTTGCTCAAGAAGGCCTTCACATCGAACAAGATCATTCCATCCTCCTCCATCGGTATCAAGTTCAAAAGATGGAATTGAATTATCATGTCAATGGAGAAAAGCCATTTTAGTTAGAGAGGTTGAGATTTATGAGGATGTGACCTACTATCTTCCTCAAAACACTCTTTCTCGTGAACTTGGATAAAATTCAAACTCGAAATCAAAAGAAAGAGAAAATGAAGAGAAAAAAAGAAAAATGAAAGTCCGCATGAACAAGAAAGGAGAATTGAAGAAGAAATAGATCAACATATCACATTCCACCCATAATTCATTCCATCATATGAACATGTGGGTAGGATGGCTCAACCTCCACCATACAAAGGCAGAGGTAGAAATAGAGGTAGTTTTAAAGGTAGAAGACCTCCTAGTTAGCCATCAGCCAATAGAGATCATGTTCCAGTTCATAGGAGTATCCTTACTATTCACATAGACTTGGAATCCAGTTCAGAGGATGAGTCTAATGTGATTAGTATACCAACCCTCGTTCCATTGGAGGTGACTTTCAATCCATAACATGAAGACCAAGCCTCCAAAGCAAAAAGTATTCAAATCAGTTTATGTGAAACTATTAGGTAGAAACCTTAGCTCTAACCTCACCATCTCAAAAAGTTGAAGGTTTGGTGGTTAAGGAAGTCCCTAAGTCTTCCAGTGTCATGAAGTAGAAGATGTTCTTTTTGGGATCATCATCCTCAAGTCCTGAAGTCGATGTAGAACTTGAGGAGAATTAATTTAAAGAATTAATGGAATTACTGTTTGACTTTTACTTCCCTTGTGTTCAGAATCTTATATAGAAAGGTTTAGTTTCTGACACATGGTCCAAGCATGTGTCGAGTATTTTGAAAGTTATGGAATAATATAAAAGTGTGGGAAGCACAATCAAGGGACTAGATTAAGATAAGGAGTCCAATCGATGATGATGATTACTATTTGTTACCAATCATTTAGAGTTCGATAGGTTCTTCACACACCCCAACTCTTATGAGAATGTGTGTTTAGAAACCTCGATGATCTAGATGATCTCCAAATCAAAGAGGCACCACCAATTTGAAGAGGAGAATTCAACAATAATACAAGCTTAAAGAAATCAACCTGACGTAAGAAAATCCACCGACATACATCAATTCATCATTGAATGAAGAAGAAACCAATGACTTAGTATTAAGAAAGAATACTTTGCATGGAGTTATAAATAAATACCGGATTATCTCGTAGATAAAGAGCAAGAACTACCTATTAAGCAAGCTCCACACATTAGAAATGAACAATGTGTCTCAAGTCTGTATTAAGAAAATATCCTACGAGCACAAGAAGAAGAAGAATGGCAAATAAATTATGGACTTAAAGGCATGTCCGATGAGATTATCGTAATTAAGATAATCTAATCTTTCATGGATACTCGCTTCAATCAAGATATCTTAAGATGAAAGACGACAAATTCCTATAGGGATTTTCTTAAAATAAGGCATGTATAAGATGACTCATCTTCTCTCATCCATCTAGATTAAGATCTTATCACATAGAAAGACAAGTTTTCATGAAGATAATATAACCAAAATGAATCTAAGATGAAGAAAATCCTTTTAACCACCGAATAGAAATCTTTGATTAAAGTTATCTTAGAAATGCCTCGAGTTTAACTAACTATCCTTCATAACAAGATATGCCATGACATCTTCATAAACTCATCCATCGTTGAGTACTATGATGATCTAGAGTCAAGAGAGAAGAAGACCACCTCTTTGACTTGAGAGTAGTTTTTGAATTAAGATAATATAACCTCAAAATGAATCCCCTGAAGTGTGCATTCGGAGTAGCTTTAGGAAATTCCTTGGGTTTGTTATTCGACACCAGAGAATAGAAATAGAACCTTAAAAGATTAAAGTTATCTTAGAAATGCCACCTCCTAAGAGTTTAACTCAACTCAGATCCTTCCAAGGATGCATATCTAAGATGCTTTATCTCCAACTTATTGGAGATGCATATTCGCACTTGTCAAAAAGGATGCCAAGTTCAAGTGGATGATAAGTGTCACATGCCTTTGAAGACATCAAGCATTATTTGGTGAAGTCGCCAGCCTAGCAACTATCCTCAGCCACTCATCCTACGCCGATTTGATGACTCTCGGCTCTCCCAAGCCAACAAAAGGGAAGGAGAATGCTCTCACTCATCTCATTCCACCGAAGTAACTATCCACCTATTGAAATACATTGCCTTTTGATTTTTTGCATCTCAAAAGCTATGACATCACATGCTTTCTCATAAGTGAACTTGATCGAAATCCACTATATAGTATCTCATGACACTACCAATGCTATCCGAGATTTGGCACGATCCATGATTCTCTCCAGTTTGATATCACATTCGTTCTCCAGTAAAAGGACGTGCACGATTTCTTAGTAGCCACCCACTTGGTGATTCTCTCTTAGTGATGATCTCCGATGAATAAATCATGAACTTGGGGGAGGCCGAACCACGATGGGAGATGTATTTTGATGGTGCGCCTTCTTTTCAAAGGGGAAGCACCATGATCTATTCTCCTAGAAAGAAGTAAATAGTTCTTCTAACTCCAAACCATGTGATGATGATTCTCATACTATCTTTCCAACCCGCACCAACAAGTGTATGAGTATGATTACGTCTGAGTTAGCCATCACCATCACAAGTGTCATCAATATCTTTGGGATTCTGGTCATCAACCATTAAGTCCATCCTGTCCTCAAACCCAAGCTTCATTACTATATATGAAGTTATTACCAAATTCTCAAAGTCACCATCTACAAGAGAACGCAGATAGATGCTTTGGCCAAACTTGCCAAATAATTGGCATGTCCGGAAGATGAGTCCATTCCAATAAGGGTCCAAAATAGAAAAGTCTTATCCCTTATTGATATTGAATCATCAAGAGACTTTCTCTTGAAGGGAAGGTTATCGTTGCCAAAATGGACAAGGAGCTAAATTATTGGCAACCGTTGATAGACTATTTGAATATCGATAAACTACCTCAAGAAAAGTCACAATCCCATCAGGTGAAACATAGAGCTCTATCCTATGCTCTCATTGATTACACCTCATCGCTGGTCCTTTGACCAAATATGGTTACATTATTTAGACAAACACAAGCTCGAAATTAATTGAGGTACATTCTGAGCCACATCAATCCGGCCCAAGATGAAGACAAAGATCAAGAGACTGGATACTACTTGATGATTACAAACATGATGGAGCTAGGAGAGATGCCATCGCATTGTGGTCCTCCACCAACCACCCAACATTCTACACCCTACTTGGCCTCACATTTGAGTGTTAAAACATTGTGGGACCGATCGATCCTCCTTCTTCCAAGGGCATCAATTCATCTTAGGCCACCGACTACTTTTCCAAGTGGAATCCATCACTCGAGAGGTCACAAAGCATGTGCTTCAATTTTAGAACCATATATATAGGTTCTGGGGTGCCTCAAAAAAATTATATCCGATAATGGTATTGCATTCAAAAGCACCAAAGATCAACAGCTTTTCCAGAAGACACTGTATAGAGTAGAGATACTCCACCATCTACTACCCAGAGCAAATGGCTTAGCATTTGTTGAAGCCTTCAAAAGCATTCAACAAAACTCTCATCCAGATATCGAAGAAGACTCTTGATGACAACAAACGATAGTGGAATGAGCAATTGGTTGAAGCCTTGTGGGCCTACCGCACATACAACTCCAACTCCTACCATTTTTCCTTAGTATGGGTCTCAAGTCGTTTCTACCTTAGAAGTTCAACTCCCAATAAGGATAACATTGGGTAGCAAGATCACTATAGAAGTAATGCAAAGTTGCGCTAGAAGAAGAGCTCAAAGGTTTGGAGGAGAGTCACCTACGCGTAGAACCTCGAAGGCCAAAAATGATTCAAGCTCACAACAAGTCGGTCCTAGGTCTTTCAAGTAGGAGAACTTGTGTTAGTCCTAAGGAGACCAATTGTTACCCATCAAAGATGGGAGGCAATTTGAACCCACTTGGAAGGCCCTATGTCATGTAGAGAAGGCCTACCAAGGAGGATCTTATCCTATTGATTGTAAAGGGGAACACCGATGCTTCCAATTAATGGGCTCTCTAAAGAAATATTACCCATGAAATAAATCATGTTTGAAAATAATTATTAATAAAGAACAAAATCTAATTCCATTTATCAAATCTTCTCTTCTTTCGAAGCGTTGTTTGCTTATCTTACGAACCAGCCATGATGTCTAGGTTAGGTGTAAGAGTCCCCCAGCGGCATCCTATCCCTCCTTCACAACACAAACACAATCTTTTGATGCTATTAGAATAGGTGTAAGAGGACCTGAGATACATCCTATTTCGATTAGCACAACTAAGTTAGGTATAAGAGTCCCCCAGTGACATCCATTCTTAGTGGGAATACTGTTTACCATCTATGGCACCATTTCATCAAAATTCTCAAGCGTGTTTTTAGGTTAGGTGTAAGAGTCTCCCAGAAACATCTTGTTCCTTTTAGCACATGCACAAAAAATAAACACAAATCTTTTGTCTCGGGCTATCTTAATGTGGGAGCAAGCCCCCTATGGCACTCACTCATTAGTTGCTCTAGGTAAGATCTACATGCTACCTCGCTAGTATGTCACCCTAGTGGTCACTTGTTTGGAGGATGTGAGTCCCCACACTTTCTTCCTAACTTGACCATTGCAAACTAACAAGTGCTTTGTTAGTTTAGTAGTGTTCACTGCCCAGTCAGTAAGCTACCTCATGTTGACTTTATTTAAGAAGATGTGAGTCCCCGAGCTTTCTTCTTGCACTAGTCATCATGCATTAACTAGATTGAGTATATTTGGTTTAGGATAAGTCCCCGGCTCCTTTCCTCTTGACTACATTTGAGTTGATATAAGTCCCATTCACTGGAGGTATAGCACTAGTCAGCCAAAGATAGACTATCCTGCAATCGCATAAGGGATGTGAGTCCATGAGCTTTCCTGGTCGCAAATCGATGCACCTTAGTTTGTTGATGTCACCCGGATACACCACTCGTAGATGTGAGTCCCCGTGCTTTCTCGAGTTGGCACCTCATCTATTGGATATATGACTAGCCATGTCATTTTCTCGTGGTTGGATCAAGCCCTTAGGGCCTCTATTTGGATCACGTCCTTTGTGACCCCATTTTTAAACATTACCCAGGTTACTTTTGGATTGGACAGTCCCCCTTTCTTAGTAGCCACCCTTGTGGATGGAGAGTTTGTGAATGCTGATTCTCCTGGTTCAATAAATGAGATAGAGATATAAGGTCCTTCTCGCTTAATCCCTCACAACCAAGGCCACTTTTGGATTAGGAATTCACTTGTGGATTAGGAATTCACAAGATAAACAAACTAAACAAACAAACAAAATTAATTCACTTGTGGATTAGGAATTCAAGTCCCCAAAGGGACGCTTTTCCCAAGCATACATCCTATCTTTAAGTAGAACTCCTAAGGAATTGCTTGACTACCCCAGTTCAGAGAAGTCTGGGTACACTCACTAGCCCCTTGGTGGGTTCAAGCTTACAAAAGTTACCCGACAGACTTTGAAAGAAACTATGACGCATTCTTTCTAACATGATTATCGAAATGAGTCCTTAGTTATTTTGATTTGTTGCCCAAAGCAACCGATCACCCCAATGGTCTTTTGTAGTGGAATATGTGAGTCCCCGAGCTTTCTTCCCTTAAATTGATCATTGAAAATTGAAAGGAAGTCCTTTGGTCAGATAGTTTCCCCATCGGTCGAGAAGATACTCCCTTTGGTTCAAGAACTGAGATGTCTAGTTGATATGTTCCGCTTTGATCCATCAAAACCAATGTAATTTAAAATAAAATCTAAAAAATGAAATTAACCTTTGACTATCTTTAAGTGATTTAAGCCCCCCGCATTCACTTCATTTTGAGTTCATATGTTGCCAACCATCACCCAATTTCCTTATTTTGGAAGATGTGAGTCTCGCACTTTCTTCCTAACTTGACCATTGCATACAAAGGAACCTCTGTTGATAGTCCTACCTTTGTAGACTACTCACTTTGATTTAAAAGTCAAGGCCATGGTCCCAAATCGGTAATCCATCACAAACCCATGGAATCAAACAAATCTAAAATGAAATTAATCTTGACTATCTTTGAGTTGATCAAGTCCCCAATGGCATTCATTCTTGTTAGCCTAGGTTGTGGTTCAATCTATTATCGAATTTACCCCAACAAGGTCTCTACTTTGGAGGATGTAAGTATACTACACTTTCTTCCTAGTATAGCAGTTGTATACCCCTTTAGATTGGTAAATTTGAGTTAGGTCTAGGCCTCCATGGCTCCTCCACAGTGCAATCCATCGCAAACCAACAGGGTCGAACTCAAAATCTAAATTTAAAAATTAAAACAAATTCAACTCTCTTCCATAGTGGAAATTTCTCCTCAGTGAGACTTAAGTCAAATCAAACCTCTCATCCCCTTGTGGATGACTTGAAACTGCTCTAGTAGAAGGTTCATACTCTATCCCTTAGTGGATTCTTCCTCTTATGTCATGGACATAAGGAGCCACATCAAGCTTTTTCTACACCTTGGGTTGTGGATATATTGTTTATTATTGCAGATCTTGATCATTTGAATATCATGTGTGTGTGTTCCTTGTCTCACACCACACCTATTGTTTGTTAACCTCATTTTAGAATGAGCTCTCAACCCCTCCATCTAGACATAGGCTTCTCTTAGACTTTAAGAGTTCCTTCTTTAGACACATCTAGTGATTAGTGGACACTCAACCTACCCCTAGAGACTTAGAAGAGTTAGCCATAGGAATAGGTCATGCCTTAGGGGTGTTAGGAAAATTTTCCTCCCCTTAACTTAAACCATTCCACACCTTCCTTCCCTCAAGTAAAACTGTAAATCAATCTTATTTGATTTTCCCCAAACTCAAATCAACTCCACGTGATTGAAATCCATGATTAAAATCCAAAATTCAAATTCAAAATTCCAAATCTTTTTTAAGTTCCTTAATCCTCTCTTAAGGACTTATCCAAAATTATGATCAAACTAATTCAAACTCATGGGATTTTCTCATAACTCATTTATATTCTCATTTAAATACATATAAATGAAATATAAATATAAACCAATCAAATCTAAATCCAAAATTTTTCCAAAATTTCATAAGTTCTTTAAATTTCCAAAGACTTAGCCTAAATCATGATCAAATCAATTCAAAGTCATGGAATTTTCTCATAACTCATTTATATTCATTTATTTATAAAATGAAATATAAATATAAATCAATCAAATCTAAACTAAAAATTCAAATCCAAACTTTTCAAGTCCTTAAATTCTCTTAAAAGACTTAGCCTAGATCATGATCAAATCACTTCAAATCCTTGAAATTTTCTCATGATCCATTTATATTCTCATTTATATTCACATATATAAATGAAATATAAATTCAAACAATCAAAACCACTTCCAAAAATCAAACTCAAATCCACTCAAAATCCAACCTAAGACTTTCAAGTCAAAATCTTGAACTTAGCCAAATCAACTTCAAATCAAGCCAATCCCTTGATTTTCCTTCATTATTCAATCAACCCTACAATCATGAATCCAAATATAAACATAAACTTCAATCACTAAATCAAAACCCAATTCAAAAATCAAACCCCAAATCCATTCATATTCTTCCTTTGAATATGAAATTGTCAAATGAATCAAAACCCATTTGATTTCAAACCACTTGCAAATGGATTTATATTTCAATCATAAGTTCATATACAAGTTCAATCAAACTCAAATCAAGCTTTGACCAAGCCATTTGACCCACTTAGGCTCACTTGACCCAAAGTGACCAAAAAAGTATTTATGAGCCAAATTCTAATCCTAACCAAATTGGATTGAATCAAACTCACTTATGCCTCTCATCATGATCAACAATCATCATGAGATGATCAATCAATCAAATTGGGTCAAACCTAAGGGTTGACCAAGTCAACACTTAGCCAAAATGAAACCTAACATAGCCAAAATCCACCATAGGCCAAATTGATTGAAACCATTGATCTAAGTTCATTCATGAACTATGTTTGAACTTGACCAAGTCAACATTTGAGCCTAACCTAGCCCAATTGGCCACAAGTTGACCCAACTTGACCTAAAAAAGTCAAAATATGTCAAAACTTGATCTAAGCCAAATTGATTGAAACCAATGGGTCAAGTTCATTCCAAATCACTTGTTGAACTTGACCAAAGTCTCAATTGGCCAACTAAACCTAACCTAGCCCAATTGACCTTGAACCCAACTTGACCTAAAGGGGTCATGTTTGAGCCAAATTCAAACTTAACCAAAATTGATTGGAAACAAAGATATCAAATACTTCATGACTAACAAACCTAAACCTACCAATGACCTAGCTCAAATAGGTCAAATGGGTCAAATTGGTCAACTTGACCCATTTGACTGAAATGAAGTCATATAAGCCAAACTCAAAACTAAACCAAATTGAATCAAACCAAAGCCACCAAAACATTTTAAATGGTCATATAAACTTAACCCAACCCTTGGTTTGACCCAATTTGACCAATTTATCAACTTAACCCAAGTTGACCCATTTTGACCTAAATGGGTCAACATGAGCCAAACTATATCAAATGAACTCTAAATCCAATGAAACTTGGCCAAACCCATTTTATCAACATACCAAACATATTCAAATTCAAAAATTAGCCAAATGACCATTCTACCCCTAGGTCAATTCTATGGGGAATTTGGTCAAACCCTCTTCATATCAACTTGATACCTTCCTAATAGGTCAAGTGAACCCTATGGAGGGTGGTGCACCCAACCCAACGGGTTTGTGTTAGCCCAAATAGACCCAAGGTCAAAAAGAAAACTTCTCTCCACTTGATTTGAAGCACATGGGAGGTTACCAATCCACTCCTTAGCTCAAACCAACCATGTGCCAACATCTAACAACCCAAACAAACCTTTCCATATGGTCAATTGGATCAAAATGGCAATATATCTTCGTCCACGGATTACCATGGGGAGATACTAATCCACTCAATTTGAGACACTCATTATGGATTGAAGGATAGGAAGCCAGAGGAGTGAATTCCCAGCCTCCCCAAGCCTCCTAGAGCTCTTGCATTTCATTTTTTAAAAGGAAAATGGGAGCATCACTAAATTTTCAACTTGCTCTACACCTCAACTGCCTACCTTTAAGAACCTTAGGTGACCAAGTCGAGCTCACCTAAGTACTTCTGCTCCAAGCTCCTAGCAAGGAGAAGTTCAATTTGATCAAAGCCGCAAACAAGAGCAAGGAGTTGGTCCATAGAGTCATCCTCAACCTAAAGAGCTTAAATTTCCAGAGCTTCATCTCACCGAAGCTTCTTGAGAATCAGTGCGATGATCACCTCGGCAGGTATGCCATTTTTTGACCATTAAACTCAATGTGGTGTGGAGCTTTTTGAAAGAAATGTTAATGGCATAGGATTTTGATAGTTAGATATGATCTAGGGTGTATGCTGATGGTGTGGGAAAAATTTGGGATCGATCCAAGCTCAATCGAGCTCGGATCATCCCATAGAACATGGATGGCATCCATTGTTCACAAAGGAGATCAGGGAAGGATCTCTGGTCATCCATCAGTGCATTTTGGATGGACATCCAAGATCAAGATGTGTAGGATCCATTATTTCTTCCCTCAGATCTATGGGTTTTCCCTCATTCGATCCGATCGAGCGAGGAAAAGCACGCGCCGCCATAACGTGGCTTTATGATCAACAACAGTGAGGAACCGGTAAAGCGTTGTGTGCGCTTGTGTATGCGTAAGGATAAGGGATTTAATTAGGATTTATTTAATTTCTAGTTAATTACCTAATCTTCAAAAGTTGATATCTCTTTAAAGAAAAATCAAAAAAATTATGAGGTAAATTGTCACTAAAAGATAATACAATCTAGAATATTCTAAAATTAGTTTCAATGGATTTTGAGTTGTGTCTTTCTCTGATTTTATGTTTTAATGGAAATATTAATTTGCTAATTACTTCTTAATTAAACCTTTGATTATTCTAAAACTTCTTGTGTATATTTTGGGGGATGACTTCTGCCTCCCATAATTTTCTTAGGATTTATTGAAAGCTTAATTAGGGGAATTACAAATTCATTTTGTAATTACCCTCTTTATATAATTAAGGATAATTAAGGGTTTGATTAGTGTTTTCACCCCTTATTGAGTTTGATTAACATTTGATCCAATAAATAGGAGGCTTAAGGAATAATTTTGGGGTACTTCCCCTAAGCTATTCCCTAAACCCCCTTTTCTTTTCTTAATCCTCTCTTAATTAAGAGTTAATTCATTAATTACCCTCTTAATTAATTTCTAAAACTTTGAACTTAATTAATCTACTTTGGGTAGATGCTTAATTTTTAAAAAAGTTCAAGATCAAAACTCAACTCATATGTGTGAGGGGTGTTTTGAAATTACTTAAGTTAAACCCCTTTGTTTAATTAACCATTAATCATGAGCCAAATTGCATTAGGCCCTTTTCTTCCTAGGTACATTGCCAATTTAAATTCCTTGTGAGATTTTATGTCATCTCATTGGCTCGTAATTATTTGGTTAACTATGCTAAGGTGGTGTAGGTAAGAGTTAATTAACATGTTTAATTCATACCTTAACTTAATCAAAATATAAAATGAATCTAATCACCTAAAAATTAAACAAAAATATCAAACACATGTGGGAATGGGTTAGGAACAACAAACTCAATCCATATTTTCAAAATTAAATCAAACTCAAGATCAAAAAAACATCATACTAAATGAACTTTGATTTACATTAGCTTTCTTATTTCATAAGATTGTCTTTAGGATTTAATTTAAGTAAATGTGTTTACATGCTTTCATATTACTTTAGTTCTTTCTCCAACATGTTAAATATGTATGTCATGTGGTTTCATGCATCCATGCTTTTCATATTTTCAAATTAAAAAATTAAAATATTTACTTTGTGTCAAAATTGCATGTGTTGGCTAAAGTAAGAATATGAGTGGCTATTATCACCATTAAATTTAAATTATTTTTAAAATTATATGAATCAATTATCAAAACTGAAAGTATGTTACTTATATCTTATTTATAAGTTTGCATGTGAAGAAAATATAAGATGTGCTTAGTATAAGTTTTCCTTCTCTCCTCTTTTAGTATAGTTTTGAATTGGATTTGGCAAGATATATGGTTCATTTGAAAAGAACCTAACACTTGCCTAATTCCATATCCTATTCATTCCTATACTATCATTTAAGAAGGATACTTATGCTAGCACATATAAATTGCATAAATAAAATGAATTAACTATTACAAATTTTTGCATTCTTTATTTTCTAGTCATTTCTTTTGTACACATGTTTGTATTTAAGGAAAGTGTTATATTAGTCTGGACAACCCCAAGGTTGCGCCGTTTTAAGTAGCCCTAAGTAGGTCTTGTACCTTACACCTCTGGTTAACAATGGCATTGTACTCACTTATGCCTTTCTTACTTTCATATGTGCATGTGAAAATTGGATAAGAAACCCCATTTCTACTTAATGAAAATCATGCTTCATAAAGCATTCAAATTTTCTTAAGTAGCTCACTTAGCATTCTCTTTCCATACATTTTATTTTGTACATATGTATTTAAGAAAAAATATATTAGTCTAGACAAAAGGTTCTTTAAATAGTAAGTAGGTCTTATCACCTTATAGTTAACAATGGTGTTGTATCATATACATTCATATGTGCATGTGGAAATTAGATAAGAAATCCCTTTGCTACTTAATGAAAATTATGCATCATAAGCATTCAATTTTTTTTAAGTAAACTACTTAGCATACATCATAAAGTGTGCTAAACTTTTCATTTGGTATGTATAGATATGCTTAGAATCCATTCATATGCATGTTATACATGTTGGAAAAGAAATGAAGTGATGTATGTTTTGTGAATTTGGTTCATTTTATTTAATCTTAAAATGCATTTCTTTTTGAATGGGTTTGTTTAGAGTTCATCTAAACTTAGGGTTAATTAAAACATTTAATTAAAAATTCACTAAATAAAACTAAGCTTGAATCCACTTTAGAAATTACTTAGGTTAGGAAAGGAAAGGGAAGTTCTCTTCTCTTTCCCTCTCTTTATAACTTAGTAATTAATTATAAGATTCACTTGAACCTAACCAAAACATGAAATAAAATTAACCTAAAATAGCTAAATCACTTAAATTAAACCCTCCTGTAAGTTGAACATGCTTCACACTTAGAAAATTCTAACTTAAAGTCATAGCTTAGCATACCACACAAACTTCCAAAGCACACACATTAGGCTAAGTCATCACTTCTAGCTTTAGGTTAGGGTGGTGTATGGTTTGATGTTTAATTTTTTTTGTGATATATATTTTAGTCTAGATGTTTGGATGTATGCTCATAGAATGAATGGTAGGGCGATCTTAGTCTAACCATTGTCTTCTGTAGGGGATTGTGCTTAAGGGGCGATATCATAAATAAAAAATTTATAACTAATTTTACTGTGCAGGTGCTTATACCCCTAAGCATAATCCAATAGGCTAGGTGGACTTAGTCACCCATGTGTGGGGTGTTAAGTCCAAATACATGCTTGGTATTTGTGTGGTTTATTTTAGCTAATCTTTATTTTGCAGCTGTTAGTTAGATTTTCATTCTTTTCCTTTTCATGTAATTTTACAATTAGGATTTTGGAATGATTGTTATGGGGATTAGGATGAGCATTGATCATAAGATCTTATCTTATGCACCATGTGAGGCCTTTGGAGCATCCACCTTCTAACCATCCAAAAGAAGGAACCAAAGAAGAAAAAAGAAAGGAAGAAAAAAGAAGAAATGAAGCTTGAAGACCCCCATAATTATGAATTTCTTGCTTAATTATATTTAATTAATTTATAATCTGGGTTGTATAAGGGTAAAGCTCGGCTACCCAATTTATTTTCGGGTTTGTGCGGTGGTGCCCAACCACAAAGGCTTCTTATTCTTTTGCGATTAGCTTTATAAATTGATTGATGAGTTGTTTAACTTGTGCATTAAGTGGCATCCTTTTCCTAGTTTCTTTCTTTCTTTATGTATGGCCTAGATGTGGATTAGGCTCTTAGAAAAAAATAAATCTTTTACCAAATTTAATAAGTCAAAACTAAAATTAAAGAACTCATGACCTCACCTAAAGCTTAGGTTTAAACTCAAGATAAAAAAAATTAGCAACCCCTTAGCTCGATGAGAATTTCTTTTATAATATTATGCACAAATGCATATTATTTTCACTCTTGATTGGAGGACTTCCACCTTTGTCAGAGAAACTTTGCTTGACCTTTGAAAGCTATGGTGAAAACACACCTCCTCTCTTTTCACTGATTTTGGCCAATAACTTTATTTCTCATGCATTAGGCATATGAATCCTATTAGCCTGAGTCAAAATAATTGTCCAAAAATGAAAATAAAATGAAATCTGAATTGCATTAGATTTGGTCATTTGAAGCATGCCCTTATATGATCTAGTCTCTTTAGGGAGTGAGTTTAAAGACTTAGTCTCTTTTTAACTAAATAACAGCCTTGCTATCTTACATAAAATAAATGACTTGCTTACATGAATTTAAAATCATAGGAGGAGTTAGTTGGCAGCCACCCCCAGGTGGTTGCAAGTTCAAACAGTCGAGTGGTTTGTCCTCTCTTGTGGAGGAAAACCAATTACCCATTTTTTATCTTAGATTTATGTTGTGCTTTCGGCCCTCACCAAAGCTTCCTAGATTTAGGTTCTGAGATTGCTTCTCCCATTTATGGGCCATAAGCATAAATCTCACCTCTTAGGCATTTTCATGATCTTGTGTTATGGAATCATAAGCCCTAAATTTCTAATGAAAAATTCAACTCAAACAAATTAAATCAATTTCAAAAAAAATATAAAGCCCAACCATAGGATAGTTTGAGATGTGCGTTAAGTTTCCTAGCATTGTGGGCATCTCCTACTTATCTTCCTTTGGCTTCGATAATAACTCCCTCTCTTTGATCAATCCCATTTGATCTTAAAAAATGAACTAATCGATTGATAATCCTACCCTATTGAAATCTTTGAAGACAACGATCATTTACCTTAATCGAGTATTCTAAGGATTCATCTCTTAAGATGTAATTAACTATGGAGCCCTTGGGGAACTTAACGAACGATTTAAAATAAACCCTACTTTACTTTTTCATGTAAAGTAGGGGAAGAATCTATGGTACATATGTAGACCCATTGTCCTTAGGAGTCCTTATTGAGGAGATTAGGTCCATTAAAGGGTAATGATTTCTATTTTTTAAGATAGTATACTATTCCTTGATAACGTACCTGATCACTTGAATAAGAACATATATAGATCTATGTGGTGTCCCAACTAACATGCGTACATAATTCTGTTTTCATTTATCCTCTTCAAAAGGATAGATGAAGGCGGGAATATTTTTCACCAAGGCATCAACAAGTACAGGTTCTTCTTCTTCCTCTACTTCTTATTATTGTTCTGCTCCTTGCTTATATTCAGGGGAAGAACTTGATTGTCCTCCTTGTGCATTTAAAGGGGTAGCTGTTGATAAGGCTGAACGATGATAAAAGTGTGTCCCAGGATGATCATTTCCTAGTTCAACCATATAAATAGCTTCAATGCCCATGACCCCTTTCACATTTTGATATTCTTCTTCTTCATCTTCAACAAAGATTGAAGATCCATCTTCTACTTACTTTTGTGAAGACTCTCCTTCATAAGTGTCAAATTAAGGTTCATGTTGCTACTGACGGTGCTGAGTGGAGTGTTCATCTATATCTCTGACCATATAGACGACTTCTACTTCCATAGTGTCCTCTTCATCACCTTCTTTTTTGCACATGAATTTTTTATCGATGTTTCCAATGGATTTATGGTTCAATGTGCGGAATAAATACTTCTTCCATTAAAGGACTGTGATCAAAGTCAACCTTTTCTTGTGGGGGTGAATCTGATCGATGATGGCATCCCCTAAAGGGTTCTTCATGGTTTTAACCATCATATCTTTTATCAGTGATATTGCTTATTTTGGGTACCCACTTCTAATAAGTTATTTTTGAGGTAGATTTCTGAGTATATGTATCAAATGTCACCTCTTCCATTCTTGATTTCATCATGGGAGCCTCCATATCCTTTCCTTTGGGATCTTTCGACAACGGATTCTTAGAACACACGGTCTGAGTGTCATGCTCTGATGCTCACCGTGTGAAGCATACTTGGCTCAATGACTGGTTACTAGAAGAGATGGCAACTTCATTAGTGGAGCTTCAATATTTTCACTCACCATAGGCTTTTGAAATTTTCTTTTCATTAAGCCTCTATCCTTAGCCACTTTGATAACTTTATGTATTCTAGTAGACAGTGTTTCAAGATGTCTCCTTTGTGGTGGTGGAGCTTGACGTTGTTGGTTCTAGAAAGACTACTTTACTTCACCAGTAGAGCTATTCCTTTTTACCCACTTTAGATTGTCAAAGTTATTGTGGGTAGGAATACTCGCTTCCGACGATAGTATCGCTTATTCACTAGGTCATTCAAAGGGGATCTACTGAGCTCTTAGCTCAATAGTTCTTCTTCTTCTCTGCCTTCTGGTTAATTTGTTTCTTGATAAGGAAGCTTCATGATCATGCTTTCCAGGTACAAAAGGTTCAATTGGTAGAGCAGTTGTATCCTGAGGCATTAAAGACACAGTTTGCCCATTGACGGTTCTTTTCATCACGGGGGCTTCAAATTGACCTAATCTTTTAAAAATTGAAGTTCTTTGTCGAGAGAACTCCTTAGCAATGATTGGCTGCTGAACTGATTGACGAACATGGCTAGTAGGAGCTTCAATAACTTGAGGTCTTCCAACATGGCCTCGGACGAGTGTACCATGAGTGGGTATTTCAGGAGTTGCAACTATGATAGCCGGGAAACTCAAGCTACCAAATTAAATTGTAGGTCTAACATCTCCTGTGTTGATGGCATTATGGCAGATGTTCATACTAGGAAAAGGAGTGCTCAGATCCATTATAAAAGTGAATGATGGGGATTAGTAATTAGTAATTATTATTTCACCCCGTACTTTCAAAATGTAGATGTACTACAGAATAAAATAATAGTTTAATAAAAAATGTACTCTACAGAATAATTCATTTGACATAAAGTCTCATACATTAGTAATTTGAATTTATTACACATCTAAATCACCATTTTTATTTTGAATTTTCAAATATTTTATTGCTACTATAACACATATATGACTAGCCAAAGATGGAAAGAGAATCCCGTCCCCAACAGAGTTGCCATAAATCTGTGGGCTCCAAATATTTTCCACCGACCTCTTGACAAATTGAATTGAAGAGAGTATGATTTAAGTGTCGGTGTAAATTTTAGAAAGCGGATGGAATAGTAGATAAGGCACTACCCAGAGATTTCTTCTCCATTTAGTGAGGACTTTAGATGTGATTTTAGGTTTCCTATAGATGCAAACCTCTATAGTTAATTACCCCTCCCAATAAGTGAGAGAGAACTTTTGATTACGGCTAGTCGTTAGATCACTAAATACATAGCATATGATGACGTGCCCGATCTAGATCCCATGGTTCCATCATCTCGGACTGTCGTGGTCCCTAGTCTACTTAGTCGGAGATATGTCGAACGTAAGGATCCTCATCAGCAACACATGGGTTATGTCGTCCAAGAAATTCTTGTAGACTTGGGGTGGTATTTATCTAAAGAGATAATCTTAAGTCTACCTTAGCTGACAAAGAGTTTTTTTCTCTATCAAGCATACCCTATGATTTACAACTCAAATGCCAGAGCCATTGGGGAGCATACAAGCTACGGTCATGATCATAATATAATGGATCCTTACTGGCCAAGTCACCTGATTAGAGGACTCTGGTCGTAACTGCATCATCTATGGAGCCTACTGGCCAAGCCACATAGTTAGATGACACGGCCCATGTCCTTACTGGCATGAGATTGGTTGAGAGTGAACATAGTAGAATACTTGATTTGATATTAGCTCCTTTGAGAGCTAGAGTTTTCTTAATTTGTCACCTCCGATAAATAGTTACAGAAGGTGGATAGATTGAGTTTTGCTTTAAACTTTTAATGATTGCATTTCATTTAAGCATTTTTAGATTGATATTTAATTTGAATTAATTTGATTTGAAAATAGCATCACATTTTCATTGAAGTATCCTCTCCAGTTGAAATCACCATTCAACACAACCATCATGTAGTTAATTGATTGGCTTCGAATATATTTGAGAACTTTAAATCCTATCAACCATGTTTAGCTCTTAACAAAGGATCAGAACTACTATCACATGATAGACTTAGCTTCTCAGATATTTCAATAAGTTAAAATTCTTATAATAAATTTTTAGATTTTGTTAACCACAGTCCCAAGACTAAACCGGAAACAGCAGCGGCATCCTCAGACACTTGAATCTAAACATTCAGCGTAGTGTTTGGGCACATGCAGATGTATTTAAGAATTTCTTAATTAACGTTTATGTTCGCTTGTACAAAGTGTTGCGAATCCGGTGGCGTTCGGGGTATATTTCATTCATTTAAAAGCTTGCATATATCTTTCAACGCTTAAGTTAAGCTATTGAAAATATCATGCTTTTATATTTGCGAGCTCACATAAATTGAAATACTTGAATATTGTGTTTGCTTGAAATTGAATGTGAAGAGTTCACTTTATTTAAGTATTTACACGTGTTTCGAAGCTACAAATTCAAAAGATAGTTTAACTTATTATTTTACATGAACAGTCAATCCATCGGAGTTACTTCAGTGAATCAATATAGTGTAATATTTAAGTTGATTCCTCCTCTTTTTGAAGGTTCATCATTTGACTTATTTCTTAATTTTCATAGATAAGATTATGGGTTTCTGTATTTTTTATGAAACATCCTTAGATATTTCAAGCCTACAAATAGATCAATCCATATTATGAATATAAGTATCTTTTCTCTTTTCAATTCAACCTTCAACTCCATAGGATTCCTCCATACAAATGTTTGCTTTTAATTAGGTATTAAAGCTAAAACTTCAAATATCAAAATTTTAAGTGCTTGCATTAAAGTTAGTTAGGCTATGATGCACATAGGAGACTTATTCAAACTCTCACATTCATTGAAAGTGGGTCCTTTAGTACCTCCTCTAATTTCTATAAGTGAGGCCAAGAGGGGGTCTTACATTCTATTCCATTTGTTTGAAGAGTTAGAGTGTTTGAAAGAGAATGATTAAAAATTTTAATGGGCTTTCAACTCTGTTTAGATAAATTTTGTAAATGCTTTTCACTTCTCTTTTTTTTTTTTAGTTTTCTTTGTATTCATTATATGTTCTTTTCCATCGCCTTTTTTTTGTTTGAAGTTTTTTAATTTGAATTTATCTTTAGGTTTCCTTGCTTAACATTCTTAAGCCGGTTCTTTTGTTTTCCTTATTTTTCCAAGTCAAAAGATTTGATGAAATTTCGGCGACATTTAGGAGGCGACATCTAATGGATGTTGGCTTTTCGATGCACCCTAATGAGCGTGGCGGGATGTCTTGCATACTGAGATTTTTATCTCGTTCTAATGAGTGAAAGCCAACAAAAAGAAATACAAGCATATATACATCCATATCACACATGTTCAGACTCATTTTTCTATATGTTGCAATGTTTGGCATAGACGAGTTGGAGATGCAAAACCAAGAAGGACCCTAATGGTATTCCTCTGTTGTGCGAAGAAAAGGTCAAAAGAGTAGAAAGGAGATCTGAGAGAAGAACCTGCCTAATGATAATGTTCCTCTCCGATTGCGGCAAAGAGGATTTGGAAATTAGGATTAGGGAAATGGGGGAATTTTCGAATTGAGAACATGAGAGAATTTAAAAGTAGATTTTTTATTTTGGTGAAAATGAGGGAAAAATAAAGGAATTTTGGATTGAGGGTAAGGTAAAGAGAATAAATTGGATTGTAAGGGTGGAAAAATATGATTTAGATTTGTGAGGTGAGGAAGGACTTTCGGTTTGGTGAAAATGGGAAGAAAAATGGATTTCGATTGATTTTTTGTGAAGGAAAAGAAATAAAAGAAAGGAAGGAGTGGATTTTCAATTTTGTAAGAGGAAGAAAGAAATAAGAAAAGCCTTACCTTTTGATTTATGAGGAAGTGGGAGAGAGGGGATTTTTCAGTTTTTTTAAGAGGGGAAGGAGTGGAAGTCCACCTCTTTGCATGTGGTTGAAGGGGAGAGGGTTACGGTTTCCTTGGAGGGAACGGTTGTGAGTTCGAACGAAAGAGAGGGAGGAGATCGAGTGTTCAACCGGAAGAGAGGGGAGATCCGATCGGTTGAGCCCTTCGGATCGTGCGTTCGGTTGTGTGGAAGAGGGAAGCCCATGCGAGGAGATGGAGTTACCTGGCACGCGTGAAGGAAAGGCGAGGTTGAAAGAGTGAGATGAGGGGATTTATGTTAGGTTAGGGCTTTTAAATATATTATTTTATTACTTAATTGGCTTTAATGTGGATTTTACATCGACACAATTATATCATTAATATATATATCAATTCAAGGTTATTCCGACATTCTGAATGCAACGGCACAGTCTATTTCACAATCAGATGTCGTTTGGTTCGAATCATCGTCAAATGTCAATTTCAGCTCCAAATGCGTGTCGCCGCCTTCGACCACTCAATTTTTGGGTAGACTTATCTGAATTGAGTGTGAATGGTCTTACTTGATAGATTTCAATATTTTGAAGCTAATGGCGTAATCAATTTCACAAATGGAGATCGTTTGGCTTATGTCGGTGCCTCCTGACCTCGATATACGTGTAAGTGTATTGATGACTCGATCGCTTGATCATCAAGTCATGCAATATGTATATTATAACCAGTTTTGATGTTATGAACATGATGGTGAAGTCCGTTCATTGATCGGAGGTCATTTAGGTTGATTTTGGCAACGTCCTGTGTATTTCAGCCTCGATTTGAGCGTTATCACTTCAAATCATTCGAAAGTTGCACAGACTCATCCGAATTGAGCGTGGACAGTCTCATTTGAAATTTTTCAATATTTTAAAGCTAACAATGTGATCAATTTCATGAACAGAGATCGTTTGGCCTATGTCGGTGCCTCTTGATCTCGATATACGTGCAGGCGTGTTGATGACTCGATCATTTAATCAGTTGATCATTAAGTTATGTAATATTTATATTCTGACTTGTTTCAATATTTTTAATACAATGGCGAAGTTTGTTCATTGATCGGAGGTTGTTTCAACCATTTTCGGTGATGTCCAGTGCATTTTGAGGCCCGATTTGCACACTGTCACTTCCAAATTTGTCGAATTTGACTTATGGGCTTGACTCGACTTATGACACATATGTGGAGGTCAACAATGTTGTGCGACTCACTTTGGTAAGTGTCACTCCATGCACCGCCACCATATCAGTGGCACCCTAGCTTCCCAAATGATAGCTCCTACTGTGCACAAATCCGCTATGCGTATCCATATCTAGTGACCATACGATTGTCGAATAATGTAAAGAGATTAAAGCAATATAAGGCTAAGAGAAGAAAAATATACATGTACATATAATAAAGTACAAGTGAACAATAACCAACTTGGTTTTGTAGTAGCCCATCAAACTCATCTTAGCAACTCAAACGTGACTTGCTAGCAACTCATGGACATCAAACCTTTTTTTCTAATTGAAACTTTGTACAAATTATTATTTAAAACTAAGGTCCGGAGATATACCTGAACTCGATGCTTTTTCAATTGATGTTTTCTAGCAGGTAAGGGACTTGAAATGTGGGTTTGTTGATGTGGAACCTCTCCCAACACTAAATCAACACTTATCCATATTGACCCATTAAAGCTTATTATCCTCCTTCAATTCTTTGTATAAATTTCTTAATACTACAGCTTTAATAGAGTACTAGAAAAATATTATCATATCCTCCATAACTGACAAGTACTGTAAATGAATTTCTGATCTAGATATGTCTGACATAAGAAAGAGACAAGAAGGAATAATATATCAACATGAACATGTCTTTAGAAGTAAATCTTTGGTAAATTCAGACAAGACTCTTGGTTGAAAGTCCATCTTAACCACTTAAAGGGTACACATGTTTAAGCCTTGGCCTATCCCATGCGAAATGTTAATATGACATTGAGATCATCTGGATGATAATAGACCATGTATGGGATGAGTGGCTACCCAACAAATCATCATACAGTCAGGTCATGTTTCCCACCTCTTCCTCACATCAAGAACCTTTAGCTTAACCAAAAATGGGGCCCTTAATCTAATGCTTAAAATCATTGACACATTCTGCAATGTGAGTCATCCCACCCATTGATAAATATGTGTTGGTCTGTGATGTTAGTCTTATCTAATATATTGTAGGTGCATGATGTAGTCTAATCTTGCATCTCTCAGAGCCATTATAAAATAAAGACATATACACCATAACTCCTTTGCCCTTAGTATATGTGAACTCGCTCCAGAATTATATCTTGTGAAAAGAAATAATGATGATTACAAATATTGTTAAGTTAAAAAGTATGCATTTATAGAAAATGAAATAGATTAAGTGATTACCTCATTTGGATATGTGGCTTTATGTGATCAAAGTAGTGAAGGTAAGGTGAACCTTAGGTGGTGCTAGTCCAGTCTCGAACTCTTCTATGTCTTGTAATGCTCGATGATTTAGGTAGCTATGTCTCTCATTTTCCTTTGTGCCTATTGTAGAAAAAAATATTAAATCAATCACAACATTTTTTTGAAAGTAAATACAACAAATTTATATTTTTACAAAATATTGTACTTTACCAACTATTTCTTAGATTTGATGGACAAGTTGACCTCTTATGTCCTACATTATAAAATAAACTATAAATCCTTTGTCCTAGTGTTACCCGCTCATCCATTGGTTTAGTGTTTGCATTTATAGAAAATGAAATAGATTAAGTGACCTCATTTGGATATGTGGCTTTATGTGTTCAAAGTAGTGAAGGTAAGGTGAACCTTAGGTGGTTCTAGTCCAGTCTCAAACTCTTTTATGTCTTGTAATGCTCGATGATTTGGGTATCTATGTCTCTCATTTTTCTTTGTGCCTATTGTAGAAAAAAATATTAAATCAATCACAACATTTTTTGAAAGTAAATACAACAAATTTATAATTTTACATAATATTGTACTTTACCAACTATTTCCTAGATTTGATGGACAAGTTGACCTATTATGTCCTACATTAAAAAATAAACTATAAATCCTTTGTCCTAGTGTTACCCGCTCATCCATTGGTTTAGTGTACCATTTTGTTTATGGTCAATCACTTCTACATTTGAAGTTTGTTGGAAAAAGCTTAATAAAATCGATCGTTGCAACAAAGTTTCCAATGTTGAATGTTTAGGAATAACATAAAACTCTTTTCATAAGTACCCTTAAGACAATCAATTGTGTAATTTTGTGATACATATGATATATGATCAACACATTTTTGACCCATGATAGTTATAAATGTGGGGATATGGCAGATGATCTGCTTGAGGTTTATTGTAGGTACGTGCACAGCTCCCATATAGATGTAGATTGCCATAAAATGATCTACCATTAAATTCAAAGTCCTGGTACTCATGGGAATAAATGCAAGTGGGTTTGGAAAACCTTCCAATCCATGCTCGTCTAAAATGTACTTCCTATCCATGAGTTAAGAGGCAACTTGTTAGTCATTTCTAGGTCATGTGTAGTGTTGTATTTCCTACAAAATAGTGATATTATTGTAGTAAATGGAACATGTCAATGCCTGAATAGAAAGTCCTCTATCACAACGAAGAACTTCATTTAAATATTTTGGCACATTCGTCATCATTATTTTATATCTATAGCCACCATCATGTGATAGACTCCAACTTCTTACATCTTTATCAATCAACCAGTCATAAACCTTATGTTTCATATTTCTTATGTTAGTTAGATGTTACTTGAAAATCTGAACGTCATTAGTATTTCTTATGCCAGTTTCTTAAAATTCTCCATAAGGTGCCTTATGCAAAATATATGTGCCCATAAAAATATGTCTCTACATCCACAAATAATCCTAAAATGATGATTGTAAACTATATAGAGGTTTGTTCACTGCACCTATGGGCAATAACTTGTATAGATTCCATAAGAACTAAAATCATGACTCATTACACTCACATTCTACAATTGCTAATGCTAGTGGAAAAAGACCATTGTTCGTATCGCTCCCATTACATTGGGTAATGTCTCTCGATATTTTCCTAATAGCAATGTGCCATCGAGACTCAAGACTAACTTGTAGTAGCTCCAACCCTCTATGAATGGTTCAAGCCTAGAAAAGATATAATTGATTTGTGTTGCTACTTTGAATTATATAAATGGATATTCTCATAACACCATAAATAGCATTCATTAGCTGGTATGATTCCTTCCAACTACTTAAGATAGTCCTAACGGCCTTATGTCCCACATCTCAAGCTTTCATATAATAAATTTGTACATTAAATTTGACTTCCATTTTTTATTTCATTTTTTTAGGCTTCAACTTTATCTTGTGCCGGACTGTAGGAAGAATGAAATAACAAATGAACTTTGATGTGCACTATCGGTTACCACCAATCAAAATTCTATGTGCACACGTATACTAGCTAGTTATAATTAAAGTTTTACAAGTTCCTGTAAGCCTTTTGTTTCTAGCTACATGCAATCACCAATGACATGGTCGGAACATGTGATTATGGCATATACACATAATGAATAATAGAGCTTTATTAAAATTAATGATATAATATTTCATGTTATTAATTATGCACCCATCATCGATTGCACATTACAAATCAGTTTGGTACTAAGTTTAAATCAATTGTTAGACCATCAAAGTTAATATCCTCATCTCATTCCTTAGTCATATAACATGCATGAATGTAGTCAATGTTAGATATCAAGATATTTGTGTTAGACACCGAACATCTCATAAGTAGATCACGACCCATATCTTAGTTGTGCATGTGTCTAACCTATTTTCAAGATCGTTGACACTAAAACTATCGCTTGTGCCACTATTCATCATCTTATAATCATCTTTTGTTCGAGTAATTTGAGTGTCATCCCATGCATGATTAAAATCTCTTGAACTACTACAATGAATTGGTTCAACACACAAACGTTGTGTCGGACTAAAAAAGTTAAGTTCATTTAGCTTGTAAAATTTTATAACTCATAAGGGGAGTAAGTTTGCTAGTACTTGTAAGATACTTATAAGTTTGAAAGTACATGAGATCTTATGTGAAAAGTCATTCTACTCATGAGCGCATTATAGAATAATATAATGGTCAATATTTTTTGACTCATCCTAAGCGATATAAATGAGTGGTCAAATTGATAGATAATTTATGATATTTAAATTATTATCCGTAAACTATTTTAAGTCAAAATTAATTTTATCAGATGTACAAATTGTATAAATCACTTATTCATTAACTATTATAGTTAGTTATATACTTTTAAATTGTATACATGCATATTCATAAAATTTATATATAAAAAACTTTAATAATAATACTAAATACTTAGATTAAATTTGTACATAAACTTATTATATTATACATCCATGGATTTTAGCATCCAAGTCATAAACTCTAAACATGTTACTGTAACAATTAATATGAGAGAGAAAAAAAAACTTATGTCTAATAACAATTTCAATTAATTAAAAACTTTATATTTAGAGATAGTTTGGATCATACTAATCTAATTGAAATTTTGTCATATGAATTTTGGGGTCTTTCAATTTAATTAAATATGTGCAATTCACGATTATTCATTAAACCCTTATATTTTATTCATATGAAAATAAATTCAATTATTGTAAAAAAATACCTTTTTTTTCCTTCATATTAAAAAAAAATACTATCTAAAAGAATCTTATGTTTTATATCAAAATTAAACATTTTATTTATTAAACACTCACAACTAAAATGTATACAAAATCAAAACTTATATATGCATTCAAAAGTGTTGATATGATAAATAAAGTTCTTTATAATCACTAAAAAATAGTTTAATTGATAAGCCATCATCAAATCAATTGACAACGATTGCATCTAGCTATCATCCATACAAATTTCTATTAATATTTCATCAAAAATAGCTAAAACATAGATCTTTGCTATGTCCCCTACATTACTTTCTCTCAAGTATCTATTCTACACATAAGTTTGCAAAAGATTTAATCTGCAATAAACTAAAAAATAAGATTAAGTTTTCTCTCTGATTTGATGACGACAAAGAGTTTGGAAGATCCTGAAGAATCTGCATCAGATAATAACACAGTTATTAGAAGTGATTTAGCTTGAGAAATTGCGAAGAGAAGAGAAGGGGGAAACGGCATATAAGACGTTAAGTTCTCTGAGTAACTTTCTCTTCTATCGTCGGAAAGTTCATCTTCAGAGCTACAATGACTTTCCCATCATGCTTGGGAATAGACAATATTTATGAGACAATATTTATTTATTGGGGTGACGATGAAGGTCCACTTTCCTAATTGTAGACACGTTTCATGTTCTGAATCGTCACACTTTCTGCATGCATGATTTTCAAAAGTCAACTCGAACTAATTTGTTATAGCAGATGATGAAGACTTCCAATTTCCAAACAGCACTAAGATTATATATATATATATATATATATATATATATATATAATTGAGAGTAAAACTAAAAAAATTGTTATTATTATTATCTCTCTCTCTCTCTCTCTCTCTCTCTCTCTCTCTCTCTCTTTCTTAAATAAATTTGATATGGCCATATATCTTTGGTTGATCCAGCAAACAAAGAAGTCGTGCTCTAGATCACCTTTTTATCTACTGCTCCATTGAAAACTTTGATGAGCTAATCTACAGCCTGGTCGTTGACTAGGAATTCCCATCAATCTAAAATAGTTGTTTAGTTAACTTTATTTCAAATGCAATATTTTTCATCAATAAATAAAAAAATTGTCACGTAATTCTTTTTTTTAATTATTTAAAATTCATTCAAATAAAATTTAATTGCACTATAAATTTTTTATTGTTGCTATCATCCAATGTTGTCATTCGCTCGCCCTCTTCATCGCCTCTGGCCGTCTATTGCCCGCCGCTCATATCTAATTATTTTTATTGTCATTCACTCGCCCTCTTCCTTGCCTTCGGCTATCTATTGCCCGCCGCTGATCTCTAGTTGTTTTCGTAGTCGTTGCTGCTCTGACTTCTTTTAAGCCAACCAAATAGTTCTTGAAGGAGAATCTCTATAAAAGATTATTTCATTTATTTGAAAAATCCCAAAGATTAAAATTAATGGTTTTTTAAAAATATGGATTAGTTTAACATATAGTTTTAATTAAACTAAGGACTCTACATAGTTTTTATATAAATTTTATGTATTAGAAGTATGTACCAGATTATCAATATATAAAAATAATAATTTCATCATTTTTAAAGGTTAAAGAATAAGATTTTTAAATTTCAAAAAGAAAAAAAAAGTCGTAAAGTTAAATTATTAGGATAAAAGTTCAGAGGCAGCTTTCACCGACCTAGGTTTAGCTAACAGCAACCCTAACAAATTTCATATTGTGGGCAATGATTGATGCTTCTAATAAGGCTGTAGATAAAGTCTTTCACATGGGGCGCAATAAACAGTACTGTTGCTCCTTTGTGCCCCTAGTAGAATATATGAGACATCTTCATATTTAGTGGAAGATTGAAAAGAAGAGAGAGACAGAGCTGTTAAATTGCATTTATTTTATTATAGTTATTTTTTTGTATAATTTCTTTTCAAAATATTAAGGTTTTATTTGGATTGAAGAAATTTATTTAAGAAGTGTGAGAAAATGCATTTCTTCCTTAGCAAAAATCTTATCAGGTGATGATTTATTTGCCACCCTTTTTATAAGAAATAAAAATTCAAATTTTTATTAACAAAGTGGTTGTTTGAGATCACTTGTGTTTTTTAATTTTTGTTTTATATTTTTATTTTATTTTTTTACATTTTATTTCAAAATAAAATATGATTCGTGGTTATTATTTTTAAAAATATTCAAAATATCTAAAAATTATTTTAAATATTTTAAAAATTAATTTTATTTGTTTTTGAAAAAAAATATATATAAAATACATCAAATGTACATATTTTTAAAAATAGCATAAAAATAAAAGCTAAAAACATAAAACAAAATTGATAATATACTTGTTTGGTGAATTGAAGAATATATATAAGTGTGCGTGTGCATGTGTGCGCACAAGTGAGCGTGTGTGTGTGCGCGCGAGTACTCGTGCGTGTATGTGAATCAAATGTCAAAGTCAACTTTAATCTTTTGTTGCTAAGTCAATATTTACCTCTTATCAGTAGTACATTTTCTAGCTAAATTAGTTACTAACTTTGTTTTTTTGGTTTTTGCATCTTTTACATGTGCTAAGAGTATTACTCAAATCTCAAAGGAAAATTTTGGTATCTTTTAAAAAGTAAATAGACACTTTTTTTATATAATAACAAGTAGTTATAAATTTATTCAACTAATTTAGCTCTAATATAAGATTAAATTCAGTTAAAGGAAAGTTAATCAATTCAAAAAGAACTGTTGTAATAACTAAATAAAAAAATCATATTATTAGGGAAGTGTTTTAAAAAAAAAAAAAAAACAGGAGGTCATTTCTCAAGAAGGGCATCAAACTAGAAAATTCATGAAAGATGAAAATTAGAAGATATACCTAAGCTTAGATAAAGATCTGATCATAAAGATAAATAAAGAGATATAAAATTGCTTAGATCCAAATAACTTACATTTTGCAAGTAAAAAAAAACTTAGAAAAAGAAAAATGTAATGCCTTGCCAAGTTGACTTAGAAAAGGAAAACATCTAGTAGCATTTTTATTAAGGACATAAAGATTCTCCTTCATCTTCAACTTAAGAAGAATAGAAAATATATAATGTACAAATTTAGTTGAAGATTGCCTAATAAGGTAACATTATGTGGTGTTGACTAATAACAATATAAGTCAATTATAGATGCTGAAGAAGAGCTATGTTTAACATCTAGTATAGGACCTTAACAAATCTTAATTACTTGATTGAAAAGTTGGTGGGTGAATATTTTATACCAGTGATAGGGTAGTGACTAGCATTAAGAGTTGGGCATTATTGAACATTGATTAATTATAGCGATAAACTAATAGTGGCTTCTGAATATCTACTGTTATGGGCCTATAATGTAAACGAGGGAAGGCATGAATCAATTGATATAGTTAATAATAAGCAATTGGTCATTAGGAATTTGAACACTAATGGATGTCATGAGTTAGATGTAAGTAGTATTGACCTCTAAAAAATCACAAGTGGGGATAACTTAGATAACACTGACTTTGACCTTGACGATTATGCCAAAAGGGGTTCAACATCAACACCTATGAGATAAATAATGATTAGGAAAGGTCTTAAAGTGTATTTCTTGTCATTTCCTTACATTCTTAATTTAGCAAATTAACAAATACACTTGGTCTAGTACTTAAATTTGTGAAATCATTAAAAAATTGATGATAATTCATTTATGAAAAGATTATAATCATTAATAATTTATAAAAAATGTTATTTAAAAATTATTATGTTACCACCATCATCATGGAAGTTCTAATCATTTCTTAAATTAAGAAAGAATTCAACTTTGAATTCATTATGTAGATACAAAAACAACAAGCCAACAAGATATCAACATTTTATGTAGATAAATTATTTTATTATTATTATTATTATTATTATTATTATTATTATTATTATTATTATTATTATTATTATGAATTGAATGTGATATCAACATGTTCAATTAAGGTGAAGTAATTAAAAAAAGATATTTATCATAATAATAATAATTATAGGGATCAACAATTCTTTTATTGAGGAACATATAAACTTTTAAGCCAAAAAGATGTATGGATATCCACTCTACTTTTCATTAGGGTTTAGGGATAAACTAGCAATTGATCATTAGCAATTAAAGCGACAAAAATCTACCTTCTGGCACGCAACAATGTTAAAAGAATACTTCTGATATATTCCTCTAAAATTTATAAATCAAACATGGATTTCAAATTAAAACATATATTCAATCAAATTAAATGACTCAATGAGATGAGTCCAACAACCCTAGAATTGTGTCAAATCGAGCCAAATGAGCTCAAATCAAGCCCAAAAGTTATATATAAAAACTTTAAAATACTAACTGGATGATCAAATAACTTTTAAATTTGAAATGCTTATAGTCGAATCGAGCGGCTTGACGAGACGAATCCAACGAGTCTAAGATCACTCAAATCGAAGATCGTTTGAATGGTCAAATCACAAAAAAAAACTATCTGTGATCAAATGAATCGATATAAACCGTCTGATGAAGTGTTTTGGGATTTTTTCCAATAATGACCAAAATGCCCCTCTCAGAATCCTATAAATATAACCTTATTCTTGTCATGAGGGGATAGGGGGAGCTAGAGGCGAACTTGGGAAAAAGTTGGGAGAGAACTGGAAGTTTGAAGTTTGTCATCACCACTGTTATCGTCGATCACCACTTTTGTTATCGTCGACTGTTACCAACAACTATTACAACCCAACTACTGCTGCATAACTATTATTACCTGATTCTAGAATTCCCATTATCAGGCCTTCTCACATACAACCTTGTAATCCCGTTATCGGGAAAACTTAAACTTTGTATTTGAAAGCAGATATATAGCTGAACATTTTTACTAGACTAGCCCCATGGTTTTTTCCTCTATTTATGGGATTTTTCAAGTAAAAATTCTAGAGTTTATTGTTCTCTTTTCAACTATCTATGTGTGTGTTAAATTTTTATACAAGCTAAGGCGTGAAGTTTTATTTTACCACTATAAGTTTTCTAGCACATAATAATTTGATATCGTCTGTGAGAAAAATTCTCATTGCATCTTCATAATGATTGACAATCTAACTTTACGTTCAGAACAACATCATATATATGGTAAAAAAATCTTACTATAGAGAAACACATAAGAAGAATGATTATTCATCAAACTCCGATCCTTCAACTTTTGTTAGAAATTGAGAGGCAACTCTTAATCTTAAAAGATTTCCCAAATCAATATTTTGGATATCTAATTGATTATAAGTTCAAGAAGCAAGTCAATGATATGGAGTAATTTCAACATTGAAAAAAATAGCTTTGCAAATTGTGATTCTTCAATCATACTCATGAAAAATAAGGTAAAGGTCAATGAACAACTTTAGCTATAGCCTCAAACAGATGTTTGATTTGACCTCTTCCACACATGTTAACGTCATCGAGTAATACTCTTACAAATAATCTCAGAAAGGTCAAAATGTTTAACCTCTTCCACACATGTTAATGTTATCGAGTAACACTTTGACAAAATAATATCGAATGAGAGTTAAAACTATTGACTTCATCCACACATGTTAAATGTCATCGAGTAACACTCTGCTAAACAACCTCGGATATGTAAAAAATTATTTATAGATTCCTCTCCTGGAAGGCACACCCTTGAGGAAGCCTCGATGGAAAGTTAGTAGTGGATAAGGTCCTCATTAGAAAGACTCCAAGAGAGGAAATGGTTGATAGGGTCTCCACTCATCAAAAATCTCAAAAAAAAAGCCTCAAAGGAGACATTAAAATCTCAAGGCAAAAGCCTTAAATACATCAATCAAGGTAAAAGTCTTAGAAGATACAGATACATTAAATACCTCCGAAGGTAAAAGCCTCGGAAGGTATAAATACATCAAAAATCTCAGAAGAAATCTTAGAAGATATAGGTACATCAAAAATCTCAGAATATATAGATACATCAAAAACCTCAAAAGGAAAAAACCTTAGAATGTATATGTACGTTAAAAATCTTAGAAGCCAAAAGCTTTAGAAGGTACATGTATCATGAAAACTTTTAGAAGCAAAAAATCTCAAAAGATACAGGTATATCAAAAATGTCATGAGATACATATAAATCATAATCCTTTCGAAATCAAAGTCTGAGAAAGGATATATGATTATTGACGTCATTGGGGAGCAAAAACTTTACAATACAAAAATATATACTTCTTATGTTGGGGGGCCAAAGGCTTTAACAGACATAAGAGATAATCCGGAGCTTGAATTTAGGATATGCGCCGCTTAACCAGGTCAATTTCAAATCCTAGAACGGAGGAGAACTAGCTGAGGGGGGTCGCGCACCGTCATAAAGGTCAGTGGAGGATTTCAAGATTTAGAAAAACTTGGAATCACACTGTAGCCTAAATTTGGGATACACGCCATCTGACCAGGTTAGTTTCAAACCCCTGGACTAGGAAGAACCTGAGAGGGTGCACCGTCATAAAGATTAGTGAGGATTCCAGACTTGAAAAAAAAACTTAGAATCACACTAGAGCCTGAATTTGAGATACACGCCGCCTAACTAGGTTAGTTTCAAACCTCGAGACTAGGGAAAACTAGAGCCTACAAGGGGTGTCGCGCACCGTCATAAAGGTTAGTGAAGGATTTCAAGACTTCAAAAGAAACTTGAAAGCACACCGGAGCTTAAATTCGGGATACGTGCCGGCTAACCAGGTTAATTGGAAACCCTGAGATTAGGGAGAACTGGAGCCTACGAGGGAGGTCGATACCGTTACACAGGTCAATAGAGACAACTAAAGAAAAATAAGTAAGCTACGAGTTTTATCTTACCCTTTGATGGATATTTATACTTGAACAAAAAACTTTTCATCTTCTTTAAAAAAAAAAGAGAGAAGAAAAAATATTCATATTTTTTTTTAAAAGAAAACTTTATTTTTCATATTCCTCATTAAAAAAAAATCTCTTCATATTCCTTATTAAAAAAAACTCTTTATATTCCTTATTAAAAAAATTCTTTATCATCTTAGAAAAAAAATCTCTCTCTCTCTCTCTCTCCACGTCTCTCTCTCCCCCTCTTTTCTTCTCCCTCACTCTCTCTCTCTCTCTCCCTCTCACAACATTAATAAAATGAAGGGAGATTTACATACATACCACATAATTCTTATGTATTTACATATCTAACACCTAAAGTTAGATATTTACATATCTAACACTTTTCTATGCTTAAAATGGTGTATTTCACTTTTAAAAAGTGAATAAAGTGATATTTTTGATGTGATATTGAAGATTAGGATGTTATATATATATAAATTGAAGTTTAGGTGTTATAAATGTAAATATATAAGAATTATGTGGTATGTATATAAATCCCAAAATAAAGCACGGGAGGGCTCACGGCCGCCCTCACTTCCAAACCGGTGCCACCACTCGAGAGGGTGGAGCCAAAATTTAAAAATTAAAAATAAAATAAATAAATAAATTAATAATGATAATAATAATAATAAATATTATTATTATTCTTATTATTATTATATACATATAATAATGAAAATAAAAATAAAATGATAATATATATATATATTAAAATGATAATAATAATAATAATAATATATATTATTATTATTATTATTATTATTATTCATAATAATTTTTAGCTAAATTGATTTTATTTTATATATTTTTAGATTAAATAAGTTTTATCATCCAAAAATAAAGAGACGAATGATATATTCCTCTAAAATTTATAAATTAAGCATGGATTTCAAGTTAAAGCATATTTTCAATTAAATTAAACGACTCGGTAAGATGAGTCCAATAACGCTAGAATCAGATCAAATCGAGCTCAAATGAGCACAAATTAAGCCCAAAAGTTATATATATTAAAACTTCAAAATATTGATTGGATGATCAAATGACTTTTAAATTTGACGTGGAGCGGCTGATGAGCGAATCTAACGCAGCCTATCAAATCGAAGATCATTTGAATTATCAAATGACCAAAAAAAACTATCTATTATCAAGTGAATCGATATAAACCGTCTGATTGAGTGTTTTAAAATTTTGGTTATAATGACCAAAATATCTCTCTCATAATTCTATAAATAGACACCATTCTTGTCATGAGGGGGGAGGAGCTATAGGCGAACTTGGAGAAAATTAGGAGAGAACTAGAAGTTCTCACCAATCACCGCTTATTATAATCGCCAATCAGAATCAACAATCGCTACAACCCCATGCTGTTGTTGTACTTGATTTAAATTCTCATTGTCATGCTTTTTCATATACAACCTTGTAATCCCGTTATCAGAAAAACTTAAAATTTATACTCGAAATCAGATATATAGTAGAGCATTTTTACAGGAATAGGCCCCGTAGTTTTTTTCACTCTTTTTGGAGTTTTTCCAAGTAAAATTTCTGAAGTTTTTTCTTCTATTTTCAATTATCTGTGTATGTGTTGGATTTCCATATAAGCTAAGACGTGAAGTTTTATTCTACCATAATAAGTTTTCTGACACGCAACAAGTTAAAATAATATTTGTAAATTAAATTAATTAAAAATAGGCTCACAAATTCTATACATGTACAACAAATAAAAAATACTCATTAGATAGCTAGATACAGTTAGTATCGGAGAATAATGAATGAAAATGAGTAGATAAAATAACATAAATCTAAGCTGATCATAATAATTGTTGTAGAATAAATTTACACTTAAGATAATAAGAAGAAATAAACAATGAATAGTTATAAAATAAATCTCAAATAATTAATTTTGTTAAACTTATTGATGATAGGGAATAAAATCAAAAGGCTAGACAAAAGTAGTTAATATGTATATATCTGGTTTCAAATCTTTCCTAAAGAAGTATCTCAGTCAAAATGTAAGCCACTAAGGCCATGAAAAGACCAAGAAGGCATCTCCTAAGATAAGTGCAAGAAAAACAAAATTAATAAAGAAGATGAAGGGAAAAAAAATAATGGTGAGTGAAGAAAACATGGGATCAATGTTGTGAATTGTTCTACTCCGTACTTCATTTATTCAATTAGGAATCTCCAAAAGCTTAAGACTTTGTTGACGGACTCTTAATGAACAACAAAGCTTAGTTAGACCGTTAGGGCATCTCCAAAAGAACAAGTAAAAGAGCTATTTCACAAGCTTCCTTCTTGTGGCCCAACGGCATACACCTTTAAAATGGATGGTGTTTGAAGGTATCTATGGTTTAATTTGGAATATTGTTTATTTGGATTTGAAAAAAAAAAAAAAGTCATTTGCTAATAATATACTTTTTTTTTTTGCATTAGGAGTGCAAAATAATTGATTAAAATATGAAAAATATTTGATAAAAAATGTTAAATGTTTGTTTGATAATTATAAAATTACTATTATATGCTATAAAAATGACATTCTAGTTTTTTTTAAAATAAAATGACAGTCTCATAGTATTAATAAAATAATAGGGGATTTACATACATACCATATAATTCTTATGCATTTATATATTTCACACCTAAATTTTAATTTTTACTTAAATAACACCTAAATCTTTATTATTACATCAAAAATATCATATTTGTTACTTTTTTAAAGTGAAATGCATCTTTTCTTAGGAAGAATTAGTTTTGTAAATATTTAGCCAAAAAATACGTAATGTAAAGAATTACATAGTATGTATGTAAATTTCCCTAAAATAATTTTCAATATAAATATTTTTTTCACATCATAATTTTTTCTTTTGTCTTTGATGAGAGATGTAGAGAATGTTAATTTTATTTTATCTCTAACGAAAAAAAGGAGGAGTAGAAATCTAGATTTTGAAGTGCCTTAGAGGACAAGTGTGCCATTGACATTTGACAAACTGAAAAGAAAAAGATATTATTTTTCATATATTTACTCAGTTCTATCATAGTCAACGGTAGGGATATTTCCATTTTTATAGATTTTGTATCTTATGCCCTACTTCTGCATTCATACTCATTTAGATTAGATCGATCAAGTCTTTATAAGAACATAAGCTCAATCAATAAATCTGCTAGTTAAGACCAAATGTACTCATCTGCTAGACTTGCCCAAATGGGCATATGAATAGTCGAAAAGCTCATTTGTTCGTGAAATGTATTCTTGATTAACCAAACGATCCAACACCTAACAAACATTTCAAGCTCGATATATAAACGGTAACATGAACAATCATTTGTTCATCGAATTATTTCGAAATAAAAAATTATATTATATTATTATTATTATTATTATTATTATTATTATTATTACTATTATTATTATATTATTTTATTACTATAATTTTTATTTATTACTATTATTATTATAATTATTATTATTATTATTATTACTTTATTATTTTTATTTTTATTTATTACTATTATTTATTATTATTATTATTATTATTATTATTATTATTATTATTATATATACATATGAACACATTTACATATCATAAATCTGGCGTGAGCTTTAGTTTAAAACTTTATACAAAATATTGGCTCGAATCATCACTCATATAAGGTCGAAAAAGCTCATTTGTTCATGGCGTTCGTCGTCTAAACGAGTAGAACGAATTTCAAGCTCGATATATAAACGAGTCGAACACGAACAAAACAAATTTCAAACGAGCAGAACACGAACAAGAGTTCTGTTCGCTCAAGCTCGGCTCGTTTACACCCCTACACATGAACTCACCCACTTGTCTATACTGCACTCTTACAAACTAGGGAATCTAGCAAAAAGAATTGAACAAGATAACTTGCCTTCAACTCATAACTCATTAGTAGTCCTTGCTCATCTTTTTCTAAAAGCGATTCAATGCTTATCTTATTCCATGGAAGAACACCATAAGGATCTTCTATAACCATTAGAGTATTAATCTTGTAGTAGAAATATTAGCATCTTTTTGACAAAATTCTTCAACAATTGCATTCTTAGACAAGAAGGTTATTTGATTTGGAAGGAATAACAGAATTTTGATGAATATCTGCAATAATGGAATCTCTTGTTGGCTTAACGTTATTTTCATTGTTCTCTTTTTATCTGAGAACACTGATGGGACGATGGTGGAGGCTGTAGGTTGCCACTTGCCAGGAAATATTTCGTTGGTGATAGTTAAAAAATTTTTTAGCCAAAATATTCTGGATTTAAATTAAAGATTAACAGCGTAAATTTTAGGAGCCTTTGAGAATTAAGATCACTTTATTTTTAGTTTTTAAATTTTTTATTATTATACTATTTATTTTTTGATTTAAAATAAAATATGTTCAATGGTGATAGTTATTTTTAAAAGCACTCAAAGTATCTAAATTTTATTTTGAGTGTTTTTAAAAATAATATGATTTTTAAAAAAATAAAATAAAACACTTAAAAATTACAAAGAATAAATGAATTTCTAAATATAATATAAAATAAAATTGTAAATATAAATCATGTTTGGGATCATTTTCATTTTATATTTTTTTTAGTTTTATTTTAATGTTTCTTTTAAAAAGAAGCTTGTTCAGTGTAATTTTTTTTTTTTTGAAAAAATTATATTATTTTTAAAAATAATTACAATATTTAAAAAATTATTTTGAGAATTTTTAGAAATAATGTACTGTTTTTAAAATAAAAGAAGTTAAAAATTACACTAAACAATCATGTTTATAAAAAACACAAAAATAAATTTTAAAAAATATAAAATTAAATTGATCCCAAATAGGCCTTTAATGCATGTGCTCTATGATGTATTTTATCTTTTAATTCGCTTTATTTCACATTATTTTTAATTTTATTAGCACTGTTTTTGCATCGTGGTGCACGTTTCACATTAAGTTAGAATTTCAATAAAGGTTTTTGGACATCAATAGTCAAGAATTTTGAGATTGAGAAGTGTACTAATTTTAAGCTTCTAAGAATCAAGATTCTTGAGATGGTTAAGATAACATACATTTGATAGAAAATTTTGAAAATAAAACCATGGTAGTGATTTGCGTCGAAGAATCTCATTAATGAGTAAGATGAAGAGTGTAGTATGTCTATTTGTAAAAAAAGGGTTAGAATAAGTTTAGATTGTTTGACTTGAAGCTCAAATAGGGTTTAAACTATTGTTTGTATTTAGAGTGTAAAGTAAACTGAATGCAGTATATTTGGATTACTTTAACTTATTTGATTGGAACTCTACAAATACGTAAATTTCTTTTTTCTTGTTTGACAAAATAAATGTAATGTAAAGTATTTTTGAGATTATCGACGGCAATGGCATCCAACGATCGGCGGCGGCGGTGATCGGGGGCCTGCCGGCGGTGGTCGGCGGCGGCTACGGTTGGCAGCGACGGCGGGCGGCCGATGGTGGTCGGCAGCGACGACGAACACTTTACAATGGCAGGTGTATTTGGGCGAATTCCAAATGCACCCAGAATGACCATTCCAATGCATTTCAAAAACACTACAAATGCATTGAAATTTTACTTTGCACCATACCAAATACTCAAAAAAATTAAATTTTTTGCATTTGATTTACTTTATACTCTAAATGCAGGCAACCAAACAGCCCCTAAGCTAAATCAACACAATATAGAGCCAATCAACCTAGCTTTGCCTAAAACTAGCATGCATGAAGGTATATAACATTCACTCTTTTATCATAAAATCATTCATAACTAGTTTGTTTCAAGAGTGGAGAATTTTATGATTGCAATTATTAGCTAAAATTTTTAGGAGACATTAGTTTTAAAATGCTCTCAAGAGGAGAGGAATAATATCATGATATTCTAAGAACTATCCTAGCATATACACCATACAAATCTTTGTCTAGCCCACATCATTGTGATTACAACATTAACACTTGTAAAATGGCATGTTTAGTAAGGGTGAGAATGATATGATTTTGAGTTGATTTAATCCTGATTAGAGATTGGCTTGAACAGATGTAAGCTGGCATAAGATTGGCTCGTGATATAAATTGATTTAGGCAAAGTTGGTGGTGGCGGCGGCGGAAGCGGCGGTATCGGCAGATCGGCATGTCGGGCACTAGTTGGTGGGTCGGCGACGACGGGCGGCAACGCCGACGTCGGCTGATCGCCAATCCAGTAGTCCGCATGTCGACGGTGGTGGCGCAGCCGGCGGCAAATCGATGGTCGATAGCTGGCGCCGGGCGGCGAAGGCCGAGCGGGTCGGCGACCGTCGAATGGCCACCGCGACGGCGAGTGGAGGGCGACCCGAACACTTTGGACTCGTCAGTGTATTTGGAATTCGCCCAATTCGGGCAAATTTCAAATACACCCAAAATGATCATTCTCATGCATTTCAAATACACTACAAATACATTAAAATTTTACTTTGCACCATATCAAACACTCAAAAAATTAAATTCACTGCATCTGATTTACTTTATACTTTAAATGCAAGTAACCAAACAACTCCTTAGTCTCCTAGCATAGAATCTAACAATTGGTGCTCTTGATACAAGTCAATGGAAAGAAAACACAACTATCTCGAGACAAAATCCTATACATATACATATATAACAAGGTTTAAATAGAGAGTTTGTTTAATTCAATAACTATAATTATATTTTAATTATTTTTATTTTATCTAGAGGCCTAATATAATTAAATTATAAGACCATGGACTATTTTGGGTTATAAAAAGATCGGTGTATTTGAAAAAAGAAAAAAAATCTCAATTGTCTTTTCGTGTTCCTCATGTTGAAATAGTCTTCTATTCTTTCTGATTTTTATATTATACAAAGAGATCCGAACTGAGGCAGGCTCCAGGCTAAAGGTAGATTGAAACGAAAACAGTAAAAAAAAAAAAACACTGATAAAATATTTTTTTATTAGAAGATCACTATGAACATCTTGCCATTACATCTATACTATATATAATATAACTCTGACTACATAAATAAAATAATGCTTATAATTATATTTCGTGTATAGGGTTGCTAAGAGTAGTTCGTGATATAGCCGTTTTTTTTGTATCATTTAATTTATAATTCTAAAGATATATTATTCTCTTTTAAACAATGAGCTATAATTTATTTCACATTGTTGTATCATCTCTCTATCGAGAATATGGAGCAATGCTTTTTTTTTTGGAAGAATTTGAGAGCCTTAGCTCAATTATATTCCAAAGAAGAGAACATTACAAAAATACAAAACGAATTCACCAAGTGAATTCAATCATCTTCTCAAAACTAAGGTATAAGGATAACAGCAGAAAAAGAAGACAACAAACAGGGAAGGGAAAAGCACTCACATCTCTTCCCGCAAAAGAGAACTTACATCAGAAATAGATAGCAATCTAAGTAGATAATGAACCACCCCAAGCTGCGAACAAACAGAAACAAAAAAAAAAAAATAGAACTTACGGCATGTAATACATGTTGTAATTGGTTCTTTGTAATTTGTTCTGGACTCAGACATCTATCAAAGCATAGATAGCTCCAACCCGAGAAAAAACAGCCAAGGCAATGCTGCTGCACCCTCACAGCCATCCAATTGGCGAAGAAGAGACTTCCATCCAAGGTTGCTGTGTTGTGCAACCAAGCTGAGCCATACCAAACACATACGATTGGTGATATATAAGTCATCATTGTCCAGTTTTCCAGTTAGAGCAACCTCCATAATCCTCTGTACAGCCGCTATGGAAATTCAGGAAAGAGTCCTGTTCTCCAACTCAAAATAGAATTCAGCACAGTAGCAGGCCATGAATCTCTAAGTTCCCATCTTGCAGCTTTAAAAGCTATTCGGTCCATGATATGGTCGATTAAGAAAGTAAGAGAAGATGTTGAGAGAGTAAATAGTTATTCCTTTCCATATGCAATAGACCAAAACAAATAACAGATAAATAGTACAACCTTTTGATAATTTTGTGCATCTTAATTGTCATACCATTCAATACTTATGTAATGTGGATTGCATTAAAAAAAATTGCCATAAGAATGATCAAATGCATCGAAAAGGGCATTCAAGAAGAGGTGAGAGTGAGATTCATTCTTTAAGACAAAAAAGTAGTTTGAGAACCAATCCCTTTTAACAAGAATATCAAGTCTTTAAACCCCTTAAATAAGCCAACCATAATATATTGAGTAATTAAGACAAACTGTGAAACCATATACCTTTGTAATTTATCAAGGTTTTCAAAAGAGCACCTTGAAATCATAAGTAGTGGGAGATCGCTTTGAATCCCATGTAATCCAGTCCTCCCCTCCAGCTATAGGTATAGAATCAATGGTAGTACATATCAATGGAAATTCCGCAGCAATCTGTAAAGGCATTCTCCATCGACCCTCAACTATAAAAGAGCACAACTTTGTATCTTTATAAATATTCAGGAAATTACGATCATTAGCATCCATTGATTCAAACATAGATTTTTTGACACACCACGGGTCATAAAGGAAAGAAAAGGAATTGTCATTCCCAATGTGGTAAGAAATTTTGTCACGAAAACGTTTTGCATATAGTTTTAATTCTTTCCACATAGGAGAGATTCTACGAATAGAATCACTCCAAATGGACCCATATTTCTGGTTGCACCAGCTAGCAAAAGGGGAGTTCAGCTTAAGAGTCTTCCACATGCTTGTTCTTGCATTTTTGGAGCATTTTTAACTATATATTAATAGTGCGAGTATTAATCTTCTCTTATTAAATCATTTTTTATATAAAAAAAATTAAGTCTTTGGGAGTATACCTTATATCACATTCAACATCTCTTTAAATGTTCTTATAATATTAGAGAAATTATTATGTGTGGAGTCTAAATATAGCTATGTATTTAGATTCAAATAATATAATATTATATAGCACTCAGTCACTATATAATAATTATATATTGACTATAAACTATTATGTATTTTATATTGATATAATATTAATGATAATAAGCATATTATTGTATAATTAGCATGTATTGTATTATTTATTACAATATTATGTATATGCTTAATATACAATTACGCATATAATTTTTTATATTATATATATATAATAATATTAATTATATATTTTATTATTAAATAATATTATTAATATTTAATAATTATTAAATATAAAATATTAATATCTTAATATACATTAACATATATTTATGTTATTATAATATGTATACATATATAATAATATTATATAAATACAATTTAATGTATTTATTTTAATTATTATATATATTATTTTTATAATAACAATATATATATATTAATAATAAAAATTATTATACATTATATGCTATATATATTACAATATGTATATATATAATATATATATATATATATATATATATATATATATATATATATATATATATGTATATATATATATATATATATATATATATATATACATATACATATATATATATATATATATATATATATATATATATATTATTAACTGAATGGGTCAATTCAATTGGCTCATTTAGCTCAAATTAACCTAAAAGGTCAAATTAGTCTAAAACATCATAAATTCAAAATTGATTGAAATCAAAACCTACAATCATCCTCAAATAATTAAATAAACTTAAATCAACACCTAATTCAATTCAATTTGGTCAATTTGATCAAATCGATCAATTTAGCTCATTTGACCCATATGAATCAAATTTAAATCTAATACAAATTAAATCAAACTAATTGCTCTTAAATATCACAAATCATCATTTGAATTACCTCAACTCATAGTTTGATCCATTGATATAATATTAACTCATAGCATATATATATATATATATATATATATATATATATATATATATATATATATATATATATATATATATATATATATAATTAATATATAATAATTATATAATAATTATATAATAATAAATTTTTATTATCTCTTTAGATATCGCCATATCCTTCCTTTTTATTCAATTATATTCTGTTTGTTACTATTTTTTTTTTTTTTTGGAAAAATATGAGGGCATTTGCCCAATTTCATTCCATAAAAAAGTGATTACATATACAGATGATAGACTAAGCTAGAACGAAAAAAACAGTGAAGATCAAACATGGACTTCCCAGCAGGATAACTGAGACAACAAAAACAAAATGATGGAACAGAAACAAGCAGAATCAAGTTAGAGCTGTAGGAATTCAGCTGAAGTAAACAAAACTAATAACCGGAAAGAAACATTTGGTAATCTATCTGGACTCAGACACAAAAGAAATACTGTATAGTATATCCAGCAGCACCCCACTTTGAGAATCAACCAATCGAAACCTGGTTACCTTCCCCCTCCAATGGATGTATAAATACAAATTGCACTTTTACCAGGTTGCCAGAAGGTCATCCATGCAGGGACTATATATATATATAAATCCCAATGTAACTATACTGTCATCATCGTCCAGCAAAAGAAAAGAAAAAACCAGCAAGATGAAATCTGAGCGAACATAGATGCAGAAAACAAAGTTCATAAATGTGCAACTGAACTTTTCCATGCCAGAATCAATTGTCTAACTTCCAGAGGCCATGTTTCCTTCAACTTCCACTTTGATATTTTAGCACCAACCCGATTTTTTGACTTGCTGCATAATGGATTGAATAGAAGAGAAGGAGTTGGAGAAAAGTCTTTGGTTTCTCTCTCAAATCATGTATACCAAAACAGCAGTAATCATATTATGTAACCTTTAATTATCTTGTGAGCATGTAAATCAACACTTTCCAGAATTTGTTGAAGAGTGGAGTTAAGTAAGTAGAATTGGCCATTAGGAAGAAGAGATCTCACCAAGCTCATTGTAACCGGGCATTCAAAAAACAAGTGAGAGTGAGATTCAGAAAATTCATAACAGAAACAGCATTCCCGCAAAACACCCACACCATTTTAGCTAACACATCAGAGGTCTTCAATCTCCCTAAAAAAGCCATCCAACAGTAAAGTGAATAGTTTATGGCACCCCCTTTAAACCAAATTTCCTTGTACCATGAGATGCTAGGATAGGATTCAAAAATGGCTTTTTTGAAGTCACGGTTAGATGGCTTTTTTTGATTTTCCCATTGAATCACATCCTCCCCTCCGTATATATTAATGCTCTGAATATTCTCAAGCAATAAAGAGTATTCAGCAAGAGAAGTCCAAGGGAGACACCACTGTCGTTTAGGAGGATACCAACCTTTGCATCGTTGGAAATTCCCATTCTGACCGCAAGTTCCCCCATCAGGTTAGCAATAGTATTGCCATTACACCAAGGATCCTGAAAAGAGAAATAGTGTTTTGCCAACAAGATATTTAAACTTTGTTTTATATGCAAATCCAATTGATCTTAACTCCTTCCAACAAGAGGTGCATTTGGTATTTGGAGTTTCCCAAATAGTTCCATATTTCTGTAGACACCAGGAGGCAAAGAGAGAATCGTTTTTTATGACTCTCCAAATAATTTTTAGTTTACTGCAAGTATAGAGAGAATAGGGATATAAGACCGGTTCCCCTTTTCTCTAGGGAGGGTTGTTTTGAGCCAAGAGATAGTGTGTAGCTTTTTGTTTTCCCCACTATGATAGAAAAAGTTGGATGTAAATGAACATATCTTTTTTAAAACACCCTTTGGAACAACAATTGAGCAAACCAATATGAAAGTAAACCATTAACGGAGGATCTAATCATTTGATACCTCCCCCCTAAGGAGAGAAATTTGCTTTTCCATCCAGCCATTCTCTTTTGCAATTTATCAAATAATCCATTAAAATGGATTGTTTTGTGAGCACCCACTACAACAGAAGTCCAAGGTAATTTATAGGAAAAAAAGTTTATGATATTGAGAATATTTAACAAATATTCAGCATTTTGACTCCTTTTGAAAAGCAAATAGTAGATTTTTCAATGTTTACCTTCAATCCCATGTAATTCTCTAATGTAGTAAGACAACCTTGTAACGATCTTATAGTATCATTTTCAGCTTTACCCATTGCAAGAACATCATCAAAAAAAAAGAAGGTGAGATACTTTGCATAACTTTGACAAGGGGTATACCTTAGTAATTGAGTTTCTCGTTCCGTAAGACAAGATAGAGTCTCTATAGCAATAGTGAAAGGAATGGAGACAAGGGGCAGCCTTGTCTTAACCTGCATGAGGAGGAAAACCAACCTTTGATTTCCCATTGAGCACAAATAAAATGGAACATCCATGATACATGCCTCCACCCATTTTACAAATCTCATTGGTATACCTTTTGCCAAGAACTGTATAAGAGCTTCTCTATTTATAGAGTCAAAAGCTTTTAGATCCAGCTTAGCAAGAAATGTGCCTGGCTGACTAGGAGAAGAAAACTCAGAAGAAATTTCATTAGCCAAAGCCAAACTATCAGCTATATCTCTTCCTTTTATAAAAGCTGATTGAGCATTGTTTATCAACATAGGAAGACATGTTTTAGCCTATTTGCAAGTACTTTAGCAATAACTTTGTAAAAAATATTGCAAAGTGAAATAGACGATAGTCGATATATTACTAGAATGTTTCACCTTTGGTATTAGGGTAAGAAGAGTATGTTTGAAGCATCTTGGCAATTTCTTTGTACAGAAAAAATGATGAGCAGCTCTTAAGAAGTATTTCCCTGTAAATTCCCAAGTGTTGATAAAGAAATGTGAATTGAATCCATCCGGCCCTGGTGTTTTATTTTCATTTATGCTATGAAGAGCAGAGGTAATTTCTTCATCACTAATATCTTTTTCCAATTCATTTGCCTGCCAAAGAGAGAGTGTTTCCCCCAAAGGAAGGTCCTGCATTGGTAAGGAGAAAAGGTTACTGCAATTAAATAGATTGGCATAATACGCTTTATCTCCTCACCATCAACTCCTGATTTGAAATTACTCCCTGTTCCGTATGTAGTTCATGGATCCTGTTCGCATTTCTTCTTTCTTTTATTGAACAAAAAAGGAATTTCAGATCATCATCGGATTGACTAAGCCAATGAGCCTTTGCTCTTTGCTTGGCCCACATGCTTTCCATTTTGAGAAGCTTAGTGTAGCTCATTTTTGCATCATTAGCTTCCTTCATCAACTCTTTATTGCCCGGATCACGGTTCAGCTTTAACATGATTTCATCTTGCATTCTTTTTTCCTGCATAATTTGAGAGTGAAGAGGAGAGGGGTCCCATTTCCGCATTTTAAAAGCCTTTTTAACCTGAGATAGCTTTTTTGAAAGAACAAACATAGGATCACTGACACAAACCCCCTCCAAGCATCAAATGAGATAGTCTTGAAGTCCTCATGAGCAGACCAATGATTCCTATACATAAACCGATGAACGGGAGTATAACAATGTTGGAGAGTGGTTATTAATGGGGAGTGGTCGATGAGAGAGGTGACACTACTTTATAATGGGAGAGTGGGAAGAAATCAAACCATTTAGAATTGCATAACACTCTATCAATCCTAGAAAGAATAGGATTATTACTTTGTTGGTTCGACCAGGTATAAAATAAACCAGAACTAGGTAATTCAATGAGCTCACAATCATTTACACATTCTTTGAAATCAAGTGAATTGTTTAAGGAGATAGGAAGCCCACCAGATTTTTCATGACTCGACAAGCAGCAATTAAAGTCTCCCATCAGGATCCAAGGCTCGGTTAAATCTTGACCAATCGATCTCAGCACATTCCATAGGGAGAGACGTGACTGAGCCGTATTTTCAGCATAAATGCAGGACAAATAGAAGGTATAATTCCCAAGTAGTAACAATGCCGTGAACAACTTGGGCAGTGACAATCAAAGGCTTAAAATCAAGTTTATCCGAACACCACTTGATCCATATTCGACCCCACCGCAGATTCAAAGTTTGAAATTTGCGATTCAGAATTGAATAGATTAAATTTTTTTAGAAGGAAAGGATTGCGAGAGATTTCTGTACCAATTTTAGTTTCCAGCAGGCAAAGGAGATCGATACGAGTCTCTTGAATCAATCGAAAACAATCAGAAACTCTGCCCTCAGCAGATAACCCCCTGACGTTCCAGCAGCCTAGAACCGGAGCTGACATTAAGAGGATGAAGATGTTGCGGGCTTCCTGCCCTTTTTTTGCTTTCCTTTAGTCGCAGTAGGAGTCGGAATAACCTTCTCCTTAGCATTATCCAACGAATAGATAGACTTACCTGGTATAAGAGTAGCTTTTCCCTGAGGATCCAGCGATTCAAGACTAGCAGTGGAATTTGCCGTCGAGCGGTTTAACTGCTCGTAAAGAGCAATATCACTAAGTTTCACTGTGTTGGAATTATAAGCAGTTGATTCCTCACAAATGTGAATTTCGCTTTGAGCCTCCTTAGGGATATCAAAACATCAGATTCTCCTAAATTGGTGGTTATCTCTTCATGATAAGTTTCCGTCTCCAACACAGGGGATTGAATAGGTGAGTGGTTTAGGTCTGTAATTTGTTGTGGAGTGGTGTTCTCAATGACTTCTAAAAGACGTAATTCCTCGTTTCCTGAACGGTTCACAGTGGATTCATCAATAGGAACAATGTCCAATTGCGTATTATTTTGCACCCGAGTATCTCTACGGTATGGCCTTCTACTCTTACTTCTTCCTCTTGCAGCAGTAGAAGGTGTCGGGTTTAAGGGACAGGATTTCTCATCATGAGAAAAAGTTTGGCATTTGGAGCAAGGCTGGTTTCCAGTCATACACCACCTCCTGATTAAATTTCAGCCCATTCAAGTTGATTGGAATTGAGTCCGGCAAGATTGATGCTGTGTTAATCTGAACACAAATCCGGGCAAATGTGATTCTTGCTTTAGTTGCTGTGAGATTATCAACAGCTAAAGGAATGCCAATTTGGCTCGCAACTTTGGAGAATCCCAAATCATTCCAACAGCACAGTGGGAAATTCGGAAGTTTGATCCATAGGGGTAATTCTTTGATTTGCTCTTTTGTTGGTCGGAAGTTCCATTCCCACTTCTGAAAAATAAAGGGGCGGCCATTTAGAAAGCACGGACCATTATCCCAGACAAGATCGTAATCTTCTTGGCATGAAAATTTGAATAGGAAAAAGTCGCCTTCCAATGTTAGAAGATCCATGGAACCTTTAAACCTCCATCGTCTCTTCACAGCATTCAATAAGGAACCATAATACGGTCTTTTCCCTATAGCATGCCCGACCAATGAGAGATTCCATTCATTACGGCCTTCAGATAAATCATCTTCAGAGAAGCAAACTTCCGACGATTCAGGGGGGATGAAGGATAACGAGACGGCTTTACTCTTCTCATTTTGGGCAAGAAGAAGATCTTTCCAGTTGTTGACAGGAGGGATGTAGCTCGAACAGCAGATAAAGGAGGGAAAGATGCTTGAGACAAATTCCCGGTAAGGCCATTTCTCAAGAAAGAGGATTTCCTGACCTCCGGCCCTTGCCGGAGGTCAGATAGGAGAATAGAGTTGAGGAGGTGGAGAATGTTTGAGATAATGAGCAGAAGAGGGAGGAACAGGAACGAATTGGTTGCCGGACTTACCTTCAGGGAGCCCTAGTTTTCGCCTCATGCGCTACGGAGTTACCCTATTCTTCTGAATTATTTCTTCAACTTCATCGGCCTTGTCTGTTTGTTACTATTGAGTCATTATTCTCCCCTTGACCCGACTGTTTATTCGACAGAATTCGCATAATTTCGAGATCATAGCCATGTCTTGTTATTTGTCAAATTAGTCAACTGATTGAGTTGACATGAGCTTCCAAAATTGAAGTCAAAATAATTATCTAAATTATGCGATTTTTTTAAATAATCTTCAATATTCAGAAAAAGTCTCGAAGCTAACAGCGCTTAACTTTCACCCAGTTTGTTCGAATAAATAATAAAATTAATCACAGTAAATTCTCTTAGATTGACACGAAAATAGAATCATTTTTTATCTTGAATTAATTCTACTCAGAAAATAATATTTTAGCTCTCATAATTTGCTAACATGATTTGAAGATAGAATAAAATATGTTAGATAGAGAGAATCATCTTAGATGATTTAGTCACATAAAATATTAATTATTAGATGATCTAATTATAAAAATATATGTATTAAATTTATCTTTTGTTAAAAAAAAAAATAGATATAAATCAAATAAGATTTAATTATAATGTATAAAAAATAAATTTAATTTATTAAAATTAAATGAAAATTTGATATTTAATAAGAATGAAAATAAAGATTTGTATAAAATTTTATTTTGTTGCATAATTTAATGTAAAAATCTAACACATTTTTATATTTCTATTGCAATATTTGAAAGTTCTAAATTCAGTTTATAAATGGCTCCACGAGAAAGTTTTACTTTTGATGATTTTTTTATGATTTTATTAAAAATTTCTATTATTTTAAAAATATTATATTTTAAAAAAGTTTTATGTTAAATTTGTCTAATTTAAATTAAATTATAATAAATATTTATTTTAATATTTTAAAAATAATAATAATTTTAAAATATAAAAAAATAAAAAAAATTCAAACATAAAGGTCCACTAACTACTTATGAATTGCGAACTCTGCGATGACAGTGACAACCCTTAAAATCCATGAAAGATCAACGACGCACCACGCCGGAAAATCCCACTCCCTCCCCTCACATGTACTGCAATTCTCCAGAACTCCGGTGGGACCACTCGGTCAACGATCATGGCCCCACCTACCCTTCCGCCACGTCACCAGTCCGTGGCCCCCACATTCCAACGTCCATATATGCCCCGCCATTCCCTCCTCCCCTGCTCCGTCATCACTCACCCACCCTTCTTCCTCCTCCCTACTCCGCCGCCATGTTCCATTCCCCATACTCCACCTCTCCACCCTCTTATAACGGTGACGCCATTTTCGGCACGTTCTTCGATGCCGGAGGCGTCGGCGGGCACCAACCGCAGCCGCCTTCTCTCCTCTCCTCTTCACTTCCCTCCTACTTTCTCCACCGGAGCAGCAGCTCCCACTCCCTTCCTCTCCCTTCCGCTGCCGCCGAACCCCGCGACTTTCATGGCTTTCACACCGAACCCGTCCGCCGCGTTTTCAGTGCTGGTGATCTGCAGGTATTTCTGTTACTCGTAGCTAGCTGAATCATGATGTAAAGGAAGAGAATTAAAACATTAAAAACTATTACAAGCTTAAGTTATTCAATCTTTCGTATTATAGAGATAGCTAAGAAAGATTTATGGGAGAAAGTTACTTGTTGTTTCGATTTAGACGTCAGGGTCCAAAGAGTTATTTTACATAATAATTCGGCCGTGTTGGTGCGAAGAGATTGAAAAATAGCGGGCCTGGGAAAAAATATGCTGCTTTCTCATCTTCTATCTTTCATTGAACATTAAAAAGGAATTTAAAGTCATTAAGTTCGAGAGAGTTTGAAATCAATAATAACGTCCTGCAAAATATTATATTTAGCTAACTTAATCATGTTTAAAAACAATTGAATGAGCTATTGCTACTTTCCTCTTGTAAATTCTGACCATTCGAACACCAAACTGGAATAAAAATCCCATCTTTCAGTGCATGAACGGCTCCATTTCCTCCGCGGACGCTTCTCACGCCGATGCCGCTGGCCGAATCGGGCGTTACAGTGCGGAAGAGCGCAGGGAGAGGATTGAGAGGTACCGAACCAAGCGCAACCAAAGGAACTTTCACAAGAAGATCACCGTACTCTCCTCTTCTTTTCTCCATTTCCAATCCTTCCAGATCAAAAATATGAAATATTTACGTTTCTGTGTTGCAGTACGCTTGCAGGAAAACCTTAGCGGACAGCCGGCCCAGAGTCAGGGGACGATTTGCGAGAAATGGCGACACTGAGCACGAAACAGAGGCCGAAACAGAGTCTATGGAAAACGGCTTTGAGAGCTGGAATGCGTACAGCATTAACGGAGATAAAGGCAGCACCGGCTCCGGAGAAGGTGGTGGAGACTGGTGGAGACAATTGCATGCGGCGTTGGTGCCCGCCGATGAGGAAGAGAGGGGATATGATGAGGATATTTGGGCTAGCTTCGATGGAGTTTTCGCCAACTTGAGCAATGAACTATCTTAATGTGAAGGATTAGCGGTGAACTGACATGATTAGGAGCGTTTAGTTTCTATCAATTATGGTATATTGAAGTTGTTTTATAAGCAGAGGAAGAAGAGCCTGACTGAGACCAAGTGAACTTCCTTCCATTCTTTCTCTTATTGCAACTTTCTGCTTTAATTCCATCTCGGTTATTTCTGCAAAATTCTCATTCTAATACCTCCAAAGTTTCAATTTACAATTGCAACCTCTAATTACGGCCCGTGGATTTCTACTTTTTTTCAGAAAGAACGCTGAAAAGATTTAAAGGCATGGAACACTAAGGCAAGCCCCTCGTGATCTTCTTAATTGAAAGTTAAAAGAAAAATTAACTGATTTAATCCCGTAATCCCTTTCATTAAAAATAAATATTTATTGACTCAAAAATCATTTTAAAAGGAATTCAAAATTTCTAAAAAATTGAGGCCTTTACTGTTCAGCATGCATTGAGGTTCAAAAATTGTGCAACGCTCCAGATTCAGCATTAGAATTTTTCTTAGGATGTATTTGGAACAGTTTTTTTGATTATTTTATTTTTTTATAAAATAGTTAGAAAATAAATCAGTTTCATTTAATCATCAATTATTTGACTGTCTTTTAGAAATTTTTGTGATAAAAAATTTATTTTTAAAATCAAAATTTTTAGAATATGATGATGATCAAAAAAATTTTAAAAATATATATTTATAATATATATAATAATTTTTCAAAAATTTAATTTTTATACATCAATTTTACAATCAATTTTTGAAAAAAATTACAGCTGTTGTAAATAAATTCTTAATCTTAAAAAATCCCTGTGCAATTATGTCCAGAAATTTACATATTAGTCAACTAACCTCAGCATTGATGTCATCGGAGCTCGGTCAAAGGAGAGAGAAAAAGTGATATCGTCACATGGAGTCCATTTGAGAACGAGTTTTATCGTGCTCACTCTCGTGTACTTGTTGCCCGCATTAGTTGAATGAACAGTGATGGGTTTGGCAGGGTGGCTCTCCTCCTTTGAAAATTGAGATAATTTTTTGTAATTATTTATAGTATAAAATTTTTAATTTTTGTTTAAAATTATTTTATATTTATGTATAATATATTTTTTTAAAATATTTGAACTAAATTTTTAATCTTGATTTTTATAAATATTATTGATAGATGTGCACGTCACATTTTGATAAATCTTAAGTGTAACGTATTGACCAATTATGTCTTGTCATGTATACCCACATGGTAGCTATAATGTTGAAGTTTTTCAAGTACTATTAAAAGAGGTACTTGAGTTATCAAAGCATGAACTAATTATTTATCATGTCATTATATCTATAATATCTAGATAAGTTAGCACCTTCTATATTAGAATTATTCATATAATAAATGTTATTTTATTTAAAATATATTTTTATTAAAATATTATTTTAGTGATTTTAATTAAAGATGATAAATATAATATTTTGAAGTAAGATGAACTTTTAATCTTTCTAGTTAGGTTGCTATTCAATTTCATCTTCTCTCTCTCTCTCTCTCTCTCTCTCTCTCTCTCTCTCTCTCTCTCAATTTCTCAATTTAGGTTGCCTTAGTCTTATGATGGTTTATCAAACTTTGCCAAATATATGTTAGAACCAACTAGATCCTTAGAAGTCCAAATGAACACATTAAAACCCAAATGCTTAGTTAACCTCTTATAGAAACCATTTATATCCTAAACTATCATAAATATATACTTTAATTACATTTGAGGCTTGAGGCTTAAGGAAACCATAGGACATACATGATTGAAATCAAAATAACCTTATTGATCTAAGTGCTCTAAGAGAGGGTCGTTACCTTAACCCAAGAATGGTTTAGCTCACCATAAGTTATTGTCAACTAACCATAGGTCCTTAGAAGCTCATTGCATCTCTAAGTCACAATTGAGTCTGAATGGATTTTTCCTGTGAGTAAAATTGACTACTTGATGATTCCACAAGACTTAAGACTTATTTGTTGAACATAGCTAGCCTAAGCTTTAACTACCTAGATTAGTCTAGATGGTTAAGCTAACTTTGACACGATTAAATTGAACTGACCTAATAAGTTACCTTACTACTCTTGACTTATTATGATCATTTGAGGTCAATATAACTTGTTCCTAAACTTAGTGTGACCTAATAGTCTTTGGTGCCTACTAAAATCAACTTAGCATCAAAGTCAACCACTTTGGTTGACTAATTCCTAAGCACAATCAATTGAGCTGCATAAAGTTGACTAGCTCAACTAAACCTGCATATAACTTCTTTAAGGTATTTAAATCCTGGCTAAAAAAAGTTTGAGCATAATAAGCACCATTGTCTCTTGCCTAAGTTGTGTGATTAGATGCTATAACCAAAATGCTTCACTCTTTTTGGTGTCTTGCCTTCTTAGATATTTTTGATCCACTTAAAATATCTTGAAGGACATCATATAATGGCTTGGGGCTTATAATGACAATGAAGCTCCTATATTAGTGGAAAATGGTTTAAGCTTATAATCTTAGCATATAGAGAATTTCATAGTAGATATTGAATATTTTTATATTATCATGATATTCTTGGAATCTAAAAAATATCTTCTACTTATCATTCCCCTCTGTAATGATGTTCATGCATGTTAGCGATCTCAAGATCATTATGATCTTCCTAGCAACCAAAATCTTAATAAAACTCATCAAAATTAGTTACCTTTGTCTTTGCTAAATGAAACAATTATATGTGATTTATCATCAAACAAGATTTACTCAATCATAAATACTTAAATCCTCGTTAATGGTAGAATATCATGCTTTTAAAATGTTTATTCATTATGACTCAATAACAAATAGAATCAACTAATATGTATGCTTCTCAAAAAGCTATATCTAATAATTAATTACATTTTATGAGTTACTTCCTTATTTATCTCGATTAATTCCATGACTAGTAATTATTTCAACATTTAATTTTAAATGATTTGGTTTATGATTTCAATTGGAGATTGATATAGCCCAATAAAAGATCATTGAAATTCCAAAAAAATAGAAAATGTTAAGAACATGTAGTCATGATTGCTCATGTTACTCAAGATATTATCTTATTTATGAATAATTAATAATTTTAAAAAAAATTTAATGTTCAAATTGATTTGATTTTACAACATAAGACTTGCCTATTTTCATAATAATGATGAAATATTACTAAAGAACTTCTTAGGATGAGAGCTTATAACATCATAATTCTGGACATTAATCTCAAACTTAATATTAATGAATTTTTTAAATGATTTAAAAAATTTAAGTGTTATATATATATATATATATATATATATATATATATATATATATATATATATATATATATATATATATATATATATATATATATATATATATATATATATATATATATATATATTAGAATTTAATTTATATGTAAATCTATCAATAAATATAAATAGGCATTTTTTATAAATGGAAATGATTATTTTTTAGCATTTTGTTGCTTTTGAAATGAAACCAAGATTTTTGGGCTTAATTAGTACCCACTCATAATATAGCTAATTATAATTAAATGAACTTAACGATTAAGCCACGAGACTAATAATCGCTGTCGGGGCGATTAATTATTGAAAACCGAAATACAAGACTGGTCCAGAATTGCATTAGTAGGGAATTCAACTCGACCTTTTAGGAGAGTTGACATCTTCAGAATATATTTAATATAAATAAGGAGGCCTGAGTTGATGAAAATGCTGTGTTAATGATGTGATTAAAAATTAATTACAGGTATGTGAAAGTGCGGCTGGATTCTTGTAATTTTAGAAATTATGGCATGGCCCACCAATTATGTTTTGCTGAATTAAATAATAATTAATGATTGGAGGCAGGAATTATCGAGTTTTTGCACTTCAATATTAAGAGATTATTAGAGGGAAAAAAATTTTAAGAGGATTATAATCTGTTGACAAAATAAAAATAATTATGATGTTTAGATCGAGAAAAAAAATTGATCTTACATAAAATTTTAATGACTTAGTGCCATTTTTAGCGTCTTGTGACGGATCTAAGTTAGATCTGTAATTGATTTGAGCATTCAATACTTAAAATACATTAAATGATCAAAGAATCATTTTGAGTCATCCATGGAGTGTAGTGTTTGTTACGTATATTTATAAAGCGTCCTCATAATCTATAAATAACCCATTCTTCCATGAGGAGCATCTAAAATAAAGGAGAGAGCTCTAAAGCGAAAACCCTCGCATAATCGTGTCACCACTGACGGTCCACCGCACGTTGGTTGCCACCGCCGCCACCGCCGTCTCGCCGATCTCATCGTGGAATCTCCGTCGCGTCGTCACGCCGACCCATCGCCGTCATCATCATGCCACCATCGTCCGCCGGTCATCGCCGGCCCACGCCTTGTCAGCCGTACCATGCGGCCATCGCCGCCGTCATCACCACGGCGACCTTCGCGGTCGGCGACCTCATTGTTCATCATCTTCTACCTTAGTATTATGAATGTGATTATATAGTTGTTGTTATGCTCAGATTCTCATGTCATCTCATATACAATTGTAATCCGTTATTGGGAAACTTTTGTACTAAATAGATACATAGTGGAAGATTTTTCTTGGAGCCCCTGGTTTCCCTCTTTTTGAGTTTTTTCACGTAAATATTGGAGTTTTTATTAATTCTCAAACATCTGTGTGTCTTTGATTTCAATAAAAGCTAAGGCATAAACTTTTTTATTCTCCGCGGTTTCTAGCATGATTTGGAGGTCATGCGAGAATGACCCCTCAATCACAATTTTATGAACACCGCATCATGACAATAGGCGATACTCATCTGCGCCTCAACTCCTCGTCACTCTGAAACCAATCCTTGAACCAAGGGCAAAACGCCTCACTCCCGATAGGCGTGACCTCGGTGAAGATGCTACAGAATCTCTTAGAAGATCGTGCGAATGGAAGAGTCTCAAAATGAGATGATCCGACTTTTACGAGAACACAACCACTACAACGGCAACACATCTTTCACAAGATCGATCGTTAGCGGTGGGAGGTCAAATGCTAATGGCCTTCGATCAGAAGTTCCTCCACTTCCGGAGTGATGTTGATCTCCTTGACACTGTTAGTTCAACTAATCCATCACATGCAGCTCAACCGGTTATTAATCCATCAATTATTGCTGGTAGCTTGGCACGTTCTCGTCCTACTGACTCCACTCGTCATGTTATACGTGCAAAATTGCAATGCTTGGAGCGAGAAAAACTTCATTATAAAGATGGAAATCATCTTCTCTCTCTCATGCGGCTATCGAGTCTTCACCTTTTAGGCTATTCTTCAACATCTCATTCTCGTAGGGTTCAAGCTTCCGAGCATCGACTCTTATGATGAGGCAACTTACTCATATGAACATATCGACCATTACAGGACCATCATGCATATCCGTGAGCTCACGACAAATGACCTGCTTGCTTTGTCTGTCTTTCGTTACCCTCAAGGGGCAAGCTGCACTTGGTTCTACTCCCTTCCAAGGGGATCCATCCATACCTTTGTGACTCTTGAGATTTTTGTGGAACAATTCATTGTAAGGAGGATCATTAAAGATTCCTCTTATCCTCTCTCAGGCATTCATCAAAATGAGGGTGAATCACTTAAGGAATACTTCGAGAGGTTCTCCTTAGAAGCTTGCCAAATACCACAGTAGACCACTATTAAGAGGAGTTTTCCTTGGAGACTCCATCAGGGCCTTTTACTCATCCTTGCGATCACGGTCGCTCATGCCGACTTGGTTCATCGTGCGGAAGCACAAATTTCTATCGATGAGGCTATTAATGCTCATCGCAAACAATTTGAACAATCTACAGGAAAATGTAAAGCGCTTGAGGAATGCGGAATCAAAAGACAACAAAGCGATCCTCTCCACGACCTCACATCAATGACGACGGAAAGGCCTGAACACATCTCGTGTTAACATGATGGCCATTCAAGATGAAGAAAACATCAAGTGGCATCACACAAACCAAATTCAAGAAATCGGAAAATATTGTCACTTTCATGAAGTCATGACATACTTGGTGCAAACAACTCAAAGAAGAAATCGAGGCTCATTCAACAAGGATATCTATTCGATTTGTGAAGAATCAATTACTCAAATAAACATAACTCTAATTGGGGAAACCAGACAATCATCAAAAATAACAAAATAGTCATCAAACAGTTGGAGAAATTGAAACAATCAGGGATGACCACTACTATCTAAGTCCTCATTGCCACCTCAGAAGAACCGAGTTAAAATCTCGTTGATTCATCACTTTTAATGACTTAGACTTAGAAGGTCCATGTTCCTCATCAAGATCCACTTGTCATCGTAGGGATCGTGACCCGTCTATAATGTTAAGAGAATTTTGATTGACAATGGGAGTTACGTTGATGTCTTATTTTACTCCACCTTTCTTAGCATGGGCTTGGTTGGGAAAAGCTCCAACCTGCGGGACCATTATCGGGTTTGATAATCGCCATGCGGTAGAGGGACAATCATCATTCTGTTGTCCGGAGAATTCCTCGACAAGTGACTCATTCAATCCAATTCATGGTGGTCAAGATTCGGTTAAGCTATCTTTATCTTGGAAGGCCCCTCCAATCAATTTTGGTGCGGTCACTTTGGTATCTCATCTTAAGATGAAATTTCCAACCCTTGGAGTTGGGGTGTGTGAAATCATAGATAAGCCTGATCATGTTACCTGACAAGCTCAACCATTCTATGACCTTGACATCGAAGATTTTAATTTTGAGATGAAGAAGTACCCGGCTTTGCTTGTAGAAGACTTGCTCTCTGGCATTATTAGATGACCAACTTGAGCGGTGCAAGTAAGATCTGCTCTCGAAGAACAAGGAAAAATACATAGACTTCTTTGCAATCAAGACATCTTCTTGGAGTCATGATATGAGGGGTCAATGTGATCATGCACTCCCTCAAGATTGATCCAACATACAAACCGATCATCCAAGAAGCGAGTTTTGCACTGATCTATTGAACAAGAAGTTAACAAGCTCTAGAAGCGGGATTCATGAGAGGTACATTACCTACATGGCTAGCAAATGTTGTCATGGTTAAGAAATAAATGGAACATGGAGAATGTGTATTGATTACGACCCTTAAAGCTTGCAGAAAGATAGTTTTCTCTTCTCGAATTGATCAATTGTTGATCTTCGATGCATATCAAATGCTTTATTTTTGGATACTGCTGGTTACAACCAAATAAAAATGGACCCAATGGATGAAGAAGCCACCATTTCAAACATATAAAAGGTTTATCTTTGTTACCAAGTTATGTCATTTGGGTTAAAAAATCTTCTATCAATGCCTTATGAATAAGATTTTAAAGACTATTAGGCGCCTGATGGAGGTATATGTGGATGACATGTTAGTAAAAGCTTGGAAGAATCACATCATATTTCGACTTAGAAATATGCTTTAACCTTCTTCAACGTTATAACATGCGACTTAGCAACCAAGTGTGCTTTTGGGGTTACGTGAGAAAATTTCTTGGGTTTATGGTAACCACCATGGGATAGAGGCCAATCAGAAAATCAAAGCTCTCAAAGATATGACTCCTCAGAAGAATATCAAAGAAGTTCAACATTTGAAGGACTAATCGCTTATCCCGCTTCCCAGCTGCGGGATAAATACTTACCATTCTTTAAAATATTAAAGGAGCTAAAAATAATAATTTTCAGAATCGATGAATGTCACTTTTGAGCAACTAAGGGAGTATTTAGCATCTCCACCCTACTATCCAAGCCTATTCAAGGAGAGATGTTATACTTATATCTCACGTCTCTTCACGATAAGCTCGCTTTAGTGCGAGAAGAAAATGAGATACAATGACCAATTTACTATGTCAAAAATTCTCCGATATAAAAGTCATTATCCACGATAAGGTGTGACTTTAGTTTTTTCAATGCAAAAATTGCGTCCATACTTCCAAGCTCACACTATCGACGTTTACACTCATTTACCATTAAAGGTCATTCTATAAAACCGAGATCTGGGAGGTTAATTAAATGGTTATAGAATAGAGAGTTTGATATCCATACCTCTACCGATATAAAGTCTCAAGTACTAAGACTTTATAGTGGAATGCACACCAACCCAAATGAGCTATCTACTCTTCGCCTCCCTCAATGGACCCTCTATGTTGAGCTGAAAATAGTGCGTCAGTAAATCTTACTTATTTCCCGTAATACCTTAGAGTATGGATATCACCCAAAATTTTCGAACTAATAATATGGTGAATAGAGGCTCATCATGTGGTTGAGACTTGCCATCAATTATGAAGCTCAAAAAAATTAGCCACACTCGACTCTTAGCTCGCCTGTTGAGGGAAACTTTAATACTCATAATCCTCAGTTGGGTAATACAAGCAATTAATGAGATAAAGGAACCTTCGTAGATGGACCACATCCTATCTTTTCTATAAGAAGGGACCTTTCCTAAACACCCAACTTCTGCAACTCGTCTCCAAAGACAAACTTCAAACTTTATTATTATCGAGGTGAACTATACAAACGAAGCTTTTCTAGGTCATACCTCAAATGTCTCTCACCATCGAGGTCGACATGCATTAAGAGAGGTTCACTGGGATATGTGGAGAACAGGAGGAAGGGCTAGCCCTTAAAATTATAAGGGTTCTATTGGCTCTGACATGAAACAAGACGCCTTTGAGTTCACAAAAAATATGCATTGTCGTTGCACTCTAACCTCTCTCACATGCCTCAGAGCTCTCATCCCTTCAAAGCCCTGTTTCAAAAGTTTATCATTTTAGCCGTCACTACTTCACTAAATGGTGGAAGAACCACTCGCTAAAAGCATGGAGGCAAATGCTAAACAATTTGTTTGAAAATATAGTATGTCGATTCATCTTCCCGCAAAGATCATCACTAACAATGGAACCCAATCAAAAAGTCTTTACGCCCTTGCAAAGATCTTCACATTCACCGCCGCATCAGAAGACATCCTCAAACTAATGAAAGCTACCAACATGACTATACTCAAAGGACTAAAAACACGTCTTGAGAAGGCTGGGGGCAATGGGTTGATGAGCTTCTAATATTCTTTGGGCTTACGGCACTACATCGTGAACCTCGACTAGTGAGACACCATATAACTTGTGTTTCAACACAGAAGCCATTATACTAGTGGATATCAGAGTTCCAAGTCCAAGAGTTCAATTATTCGATCATGATGGTAATAAAGAAAAATTACGACAGCACCTCGACCTACTCCCCAAAACTCGTGATATGACCCTACTTCGGACTACTTCCTATCAACAAAGGGTAGCTCGTCACTTCAACAGAAGAGTAAAATCGCATCTCATATCTATCGGTGACTTGATCCTGTGAAGTCTCGAAGTTGCAGGAAAAGGCCCTCAACACAATAAACTCTCACCTCTTTGGGATGACCCATATATAGTTATAGCTATGGTCAAGCCAGAACATTCAAGCTCAAGGATCGAGGAAAAAAACTTTACCTCAACCCGGAACACCGAATCTCAAAATATTATCGGTAATTCCTACCATAATTATTGCAACTTTTAGTTTGTCTCGCTTTGTCATCTCCTCTCAAACTCATATGTGTTAAAATCATCTTATGATTGTATCACGACCTTATCGAGTAATGAATTTATAGTTTTTCTTGTTGCATATAAACAATCTCCTTCGTGTAAGAAGTCGCAACACTTTGGCTAATACCTGGATAGTCAAAAGATCCTTGGTGGACATCCCATGCCTCTTCCATACGTAAATGTCGAATATTTTAATTAATACCTAGAAAGCCAAAAGGTTTTGGTGGACTTCTACGCCTCATCCGTACATGCAAGATCGTCAATAATATTCTGACCAATCACCCCAGATAGGTAAAAATAAAACAAGAGCATATCAACTAAATAAAATAAAATTAAATTAAATTTTATCATTAATAGCACTAACATGATGATATAAGAAAGAATTAAAATTCTGATACAAAATAATAACAATACATAGAAAAAAGAAAAAATGCATCCTCAAGTGATACTACATGATATCAACGCCCCTCCTCACCACTGGAGATGTTCCCTTGACTCACTATCGACTCCTTCATCTCCGAAGAAGGGTCTGATACTTGGGAGATAGATCCTCAATACTAGCTCGATTTTGATGTACTAAGAGGGATTCCTTTAGGAACCCCTGATGAAGCCCTCATCTAAACATTGGTCCCCTTCACTTCAACATCAAGAATATGAAGCTTCCAACATGGTCTTCAATAGTATCACATAAGCTGGAGTTCTTAAAGTCTTCCACGCCTTCAAGGAGATTTTATTTGCTTCCGCTCATTATAAATAAAGACGGTCTTGTAATGCTTTCTTCCGGTCCTTTCTTCTCAAGCGAAGTCTTTTCCCCCTCACCTCAATCAACTCATCACGAGTGCTCCACCTCGACTGGAGAGAGAAGTTGACATGTTTGCTAGCTCGCCTACACCCGCTTAGTCGATCCTCCAGTCGCCACCTCTTTGGCCTTAGCACTCATCTTTCGCTCATACTCACCTTGTAGATATTTTACCTTCACAAATTCAGTATTCTACTCGTCTAGAGCAACACTCAAATGAGCCATCAACCCTAATATTTGAGCTACCTACAATAAAAAAAACCATCACAAATGTTACATAAAGAAAAAAGGAAAAGAAGAAAAGAAGGAGGAAGAGAAGACAACATACTAATTTGCCGCTTTGCTTCGCATACGCTTTAACACCCTCTTAGAATATGCGCTTAGAAATGAATTCTCTCATTATGAGTTGAGATAGCTAAACTCTTAGAGACCAACTGGGGGTGAACAACTTCTCCGTAGATATTTGACGTAGTCACTTCAGCACATGTCTTCTTTTTCTTCAAAGAAGAAATATTGCTACTACCGTGATTTCGTAACGGGCTTCTTGAAAGAACCCTATGAACATGAGGAGACCTTTCATCACCTACTTGACCTTGGAAGAGCATGAGATCTCCACGGATGGAAAGGCCAACCTTGAACATTCTATCTTCATATATTCAATGTATAACTCATGTTATAAGCTTCTTGCATCAGGAATATTAAGAGTTGCTAAGATTTCATTCTCCTCAATCAGCAATGAATCTGGAAGGTCATTCAATCTTCCTCATCTCTCAGAGAGGCTCCACTCATTTTTCACAAAAAAAGAATCCATTAGACCAATTTCTAGATGGATCCCGTGCTGAAAATTCTATCCAATTCTTTATAGTCCAATAAGAAATATGTCCCTGAGCATCACATGTGAATCTACACATTCGACACAAGTATTTAATGTTCAAAGTAACACCATCTCTAAAGAAGATAAAACCAACGATGATCACTAAAGCTCGAAATGAAAATTGTGACAAAGCTACACACATATTTTAAAGATCTCAATCAACTTGGGGCCAAAGGGAATCGCGATCCACACGAAGAATCATCTCAGAAACAGTAAAGTATCCCGAGGTGAAGGCTCGAGACTTTTGGCAATAATAGCCAGCAACTCATTAGAGAAGTAAAATTTCCTACGGAACACCATTAAACTATCTGATGTGACAATGGATGGTATATCATCTATAGCTGTCACGCTATGGGTTTTCTTCCGACCATCACCCTATGAAAATACATAATAAATAAATAAAGAGAGAAAGCAATGATAAAAATATGAGAATTTTGTGAAGCAACTCACTCACCCCAATACTATATCCTTTCTTCCGCTCACGGACTAGGATAAAATTTTTCGCCACACCGAAAAAAGGATACACATACATATGAAATCAAAAGAAGAAGTTATTCCTCTAAGGATGTTCAAATTACTCCAAACTTTCTAAGTCATTTGAATGAGTTCTAATTAACGCTTCCCATATCTCTTGTCAACTTGAACCATCTATTGGAGTTTCAAGAAATCCAATTTCCTACAAGAAGTATGAACTACGAGCCTTGATCGCCTCCAAACCCGGTCGATCCGACGAGGACAGTTGACGCCTCTTTCGAGGGAAAACTGAGCCTCGTCTTATGAACTACGGGCCTTGATCCTCCAACCCGCCGGTCCGACGAGATACTGACGCCTTTCGAGAAAATCGCCTCGCCAGATGAACTATGGGTCTTGATCGCCTCAACTTAGTGGTCCGACGAGGACATTTGGCGCTCTTCGGGAAAATCGGAGCCTCGCCGTAGAGAACTACAGCCTTGATCGCCTCCAACCCGTCGCGATGGGCTTGATGCCTCTTTGAGGAAAATCGAGTCTCGAACTACGTGCCTTGATCGCCTCAACCCGGTCGGTCCGACGAGAGTTGACGCCTCTTTCGAGGAAAATCGAGCTCCAGATGAACTACATCACCGAACGACCTTTCATTAAGAAGAAGGAACACTCGAGCATATGAGAGTGTGCTTCTCGTTCCTGAGTTTTATAAACCTATAGGTAAAAGATAAAAAATCAAGAAAATGGCTGAAAACCTGAAAAAATGGATGACAAAAACTCATCGAGCGCTGGCCCACTCATGCGGCAGGCGCTCGCCATGCGCCGCTGACGCCATGCGCCATATGCTGAGCTGCTCAGAATGTTTGATGGGTCCATAACCCCAAAACCTTGCGCCTGCACAATACATCCGCGCCCGCACCCGCTGCGGATCATAATCTTGTGCTCCATGAAGATGTCTATCAAAATATAATTAGTGGACCCGCAAAATTTCATTGAAGAATTTTAAGTATTTATATATTTTGGATGATTGAGATAATGTCATCCAAAAATAGAAACCGATATGATACTTAAAATACTACTAAAGAACTAATCTTGATGTCAAAAGCAAGTTGATCCTAAATTGAAACTAGCCAAAATGAAGCACTTAAAATATCATTGGAAACTTTGGGATATCAGTTAAATCCCTAAATAGCTCTTAAATATGGAGTGTTTATAGTCAAATTGAGTGTCTTGATGACGGATCAAGCCCAAGATCTCATAATTCACTTTTTGAGCATTCAAATACTTAAAATACATCAAATGATCAAAGGAATCATTTTGAGCCGTCCAGTGGAGTGGTTCGATTTTGTATATTTACATAAATGTCACTAATCTATAAATAGCCTCATTCTTCACGAGAGAGCCCAACCAAAAAGAGAGATATCTCTAAAGCTTGAAAACCTCCAAGCATAATCATGTCACCACTTCGGCCGACCACCCCGCTATTGCAACCACTGCCGCTGCGCCCGCCACCGATCCTCATCGCCAATCCTCGGTTGCCACCATCGACGTCGTTGCCGGCATGCCGCCATTATCATCGACCATCGACGCTGGTCACCACCGCCACTACCATTGCGTTACTATCGCCACCATCGCTGCCATTTTCGCCGGCTATCACCAATGACATTCATCGCTGGCCGCTAACTCGCTGTCATATCATCATCTTCTACCACGAACTATTACAACCGAACGCGGACTATAAATGTTGTTGTCGATTCTCCCATTGTCAACCCTTCATACTGTAATTCCATTATCGGAAACTTTTGTACTCAAAATGATATAGTGGAAGATTTTACCGGGCAGCCCGTAATTTTTTCCCTCTTTCGAGATTTTTCACGTAAAAATTCAGAGTTTTATTAATTCTCAAACATGTCTTATGCAAAGAAGACGAAATTTTATTCTACCAACATTTTCTAGACGCTAACAATTACAAATAATTATTATGTATTTACATATCTAATATTTTAAAATTATATATATATATATATATATATATATATATATATATATATATATATATATATATATATATACATATATATATATATATATATATATATATATATATATATATATATATATATATATATATATATATATATATTATTTGAATCTTTAATATTACATTAAAATTATTATTATAATTAATTTTTAAAAATAAATATAATTTGTCATGTATAAAAAATATTATATGTATATAAATATAAAATTTTAGATGTTTATATATATATATATATATATAATGCACCTAAATGTTTCTTTCTCTTAGGAGTTGTTTAGTTGGAAAGCAAGTATAGTAAATACAATGATTCCAACTTTTTTGATATTTGGCAGGATGAAAAGTAAAATTTTAAATTAATATAATGCATTTAAAATTCATCAAAAAGTTATATGTGTATTTAAAATTCTTAAATCACAATTACAAATAATATTTATATTGTTATTGCCATCATGCCGTACATTGCATCCATCACCGTCATAAATCAAAATTTTCAAAATACTTTACATTATATTTATTTTAACAAATGAAAAAAATAAACTCATATATTTATAAAATTTTTAACTAAATAACTTAAAATAATCTGAACATACATTTTTTTTATACTCTATTCTTTTACACTACATTTCTTTTCTAGACAACAGAATAGTCCTTAATTCTAATTTGTTATACATAGTGCTGATCACACGTGTGTGGGCATGTATGCGTAACATCCACGTGCACAGCAATCATTGTGTCACTGCACGCACACACGTGCAAGCACAATGCCACTATGCTCTATATTCTATAAGCTCGTGCAACTCAACACACGCACGTTAGCGTTGCGCCATCGCACCTGCCTGCGTCTCCATAATTGCAGCGTTGTTAACTCGCCCAGCCAACTATGTGGATGCGCATCCCCCATGCCTACCTTTGCATAAGCATGCTTTTCTATGGCCTATTATGAATACTCGTGCAAATCAATTTTTGGGATTATTTGATTAGCTGAAAAATAAATATAGTATAAAAATATATAATATAAAGTGAATATAATGAATTCTGAATATTTTATAATTATTTAATTATGTATAAAATAATACATAAAAATTATTTTTTCCGTTTTAACGAGTGAATATAAAGTAAAGTAAATACCTCAATTCTGAATACTTACTTGTTTATGTAAATTAATTGTAGAATTTTATTTCACTAATTAATTATTAAATTGAAATTTTAAATATATATTAAAATAAAAATCAATTATAAAATAAAATTTTACTATTTTGTTTAAAAAAGATTACTATATTTTTATTTTGAAATAAAAAAATTTATTCATGATTTATATATTAGAGATGCATTATAATAGAATTGATGAAGGCATTTTTGAGGTATTTAATTGGCTATGAAAACAGTCTTCGTCAATAATAAATCATAAAGATTAATCCTATAATACTCACAAGTACAATTATATTTTACAAAAATATTTTATTTATGGATTTGAGTTTAGATTTTAGGTTTATTTTTAGTGGTTCTGGGTAGTGATCATGGTGGTTGAAGAAAGAGACATCGACCCCATCTTGGACCCAGCCCCCTTTAACAAGCAAGCCATCCACCTTCCCTCAACAAGCTCCTCACCGTTCATCCAATTGTCATCATCCCCTTCCCACCATCATTGCAGCCGTCCATGACCTGCATCGTTGTCTTGACTATGTCCAATGGCATCGTCACGAGCGCCGCTGCTCCTCCGGCAATGGTCGCGCTCACGCCTTGCACAGCCTCCACTGTCCCATAGCTCGACTTCAACACAGAAGAATCTCGGCAACTAAACTAGTGAACTAGCCCACCCCAAATGATCCTTTGTGACATGGAATATGAAGCCCACCAAACCGCATTGGATGGCGCGTGGGTCAAGATCGACATCCCAGATCCGCTGTAAAGCCCGCATAAGCCATTGGAACGAAGAATCTTTCGGAAGGCGTCGACGCCGCCGCGGTACTTCAACGCCGTTTCATTACCCTGCACCATGAGACGCTGGCTAACTACGTCGATCGGCATCCAAACAATCTGCTCGGCAACTGAGGATGAGAAGCGAAGAATCGCACTCGCACGGGTCGGCAGCGTCGTGAAGTTTCACGAGATGCCCCAATTCCCCACGTGATATTTGTTTTTTGCTCAGATTCGGCCGAATTCGTAATACATAGGAAATAGCCTATTTGATGTATTTGAAATCCTTTAATATTTTACTTTTATTTTGTAATATAACCAAACCCTTTATAAATTATTTTTTCAGGTTGTTGGAGGTTTTCTTCAAACAGTAAAAAATACATTCTTTACTTGATAGTTAGAAGATTTCCTTAAATGTAATATTCTAATATTTGATCATAAATATCTAAGGATCCTAACGAGATAGATTGATGAAAAAGGCTTAGTAAAGCTCTTTAAATTTATTATTGCATTTAAATTGTACATAGAAAGACAATAAGAATGTGTATTAAGGATGGAGTTTGTGAGGCAAATCCAAGTTAGTTAAAAATCCTGGCCTGAATTTTGGGTAGATATGGATATAAGTTAAAGTAAAGGTCGAATAGCATAAATATTTTGTGGCTTGTCTCATATATTACTTTTTTTTTTTTTTTTGCATTTATTCTTTACCATACTCAATCAATACATGTATATTAACTTAGATTATTTAAATATTTTGCAATGGCTTAATTGTAAATTAAACTTACTCTTTTCATCAATTTTAAATAACCTAAAATTCTTTTTAAAAAAATGATTCACACATCTCTCTTGCGTGTCGTAGTCACTTCAAAATTTGCCCCATAAAAGTTAAAAAACTAAATATGATTTACTTAATTTTGATATTTATTTGTATGACTTAATTATTGATAAATAGTATGACATATATTATATTTATTCACATTATTTCATGTGATCATTTTAAAATAATGTGATGGTTCTATTTGCTATATTATTTATTGCACAAATTCTTAAAAAGTTTATGTTCATTATTTTGATACAATAACAAGCCTTTATCCCACTAAGTGAGGTCGGTTACATGAATCATTGGTCTCCATTGTGTCCTATTATGTGTCAAATTCTCATTTAATTCAAGTATACTAATGTCATTTTTTATACATCTTAACTAAGTTGTTTTAGGCCTACCTTTATATTTCTTAACATAAGGCAATTCTAATGCATCACTCTCTCTCCTAATTGTCATCGATCAACGCTTATGTTGGCCAAACCATCTAAGCACTCTAATCTTATCCACCACTGAGTTTCTCAACTTTTTCTCAAACATACTCATTTCGCATTTTATCTCTAAGAGTAAAGCCACTCATCCACCTAGCATCTTCATCTCTGCAACATTAACTTAGTCTTATGCTTCTCTTTTATTGACCAACATTCTGCACCATAAATCATTACAGGTCTTACCACCATCTATATAAATCATGAATTATTTTGATAAACAATTGAGTTTAGTCATAATTTAATCTTCATAAAGAATTTTGTATTTTAGTATAAAATTTTTATAATATATATTTGTGTGCATGATGCATCTATTGCTAAAACACTCTTGCAAACTTATGACACCTATTATTTAATAATTTTTAGATTTCTTGTTGTGTTTTATCTATTGGAGAGTTTAGAGAAATAAGAGGTGAATTTAGATAAATTTGGTATAGTATTAAACTATCTTCTTCTTCAATAGATTAATTTAGATGAAAAATCTAGATATATATTATCAATTACTAAAAAAAATTTTAAAAAAAATTATTAAGAAAAAGTGCATTGAGATACAATTTTATTTCAACACAATTATTAAATTTTTGAGAGCTAAAATAAAATATTAAATTGTTGAATAAGCATTTTTAATCAAATCAATCAAATAATTAAATGAAAAACGGCATTTACATGCATAATATTGCATGCTTATATATTTACATATATCTAACATCTTAATTTTTAAATTACATAAAAAATAGTATGAACAATAATTTAATTAAGATTAAATAAATATTTTTATGTGCATATGTTTTGATGTGATTTAAACCATAGAGTGTTAAAGATTTAAACATATAAATACCTCAAAAGTGATTTAATGGATACTTCAAGAATAAATGTGCATATTAAAGATAGGATAAAAGTTATTAAAAAAAAGGTTCAAAGGGTGGATATAAAAATAATTAGAAGTAGTGCTAGAGTAACGACAGAGTGACTACTGTCAGTAAAAGAATTATAAGAGATTAATTAGCAAGGCAGTTGTAAATTAAGTAATCTTTATAGTTTAAAAGAGAAGATGAGATTCTTGGCGTATTTTTTGTAAATACCAAAATTATGATGGATGAGAGAGAGAGAGAGAGAGAGAGAGAGAGAGAGAGAGAGTTCTCAAAAATAAGTCAGATAAGTTCTCAAAAATTATTATCAAAATCTTGACTTTGAAATTCATTGCAATAATCTCATTTTACACCCTTTGCATTGTAAAAAAAGAAGAAGAAGAAGAAGAAGAAGAAGAAGAAGAAGAAGAGAAAAACTTAAACAGCAATGATTTCAACATAAAAAAAGCATAATATAAAAGAAAAAAAAAATCTTATGCTTAAACAAGACACCTCATTGTCCACTAATGTCTTTATTTATACTTCATGACAGGACCATATAACAAATATTAAAGAACAGAAAAAAAAAAATTTCTTCTCACATGCAGCCCAATCTCTTCTGTCTTCCGAGAACAGCAGTTTTATAAGAAGTAATCAGTGAGCTGTCTCCCCCAAAAACAAAGGAGCACAGAAGCAATAGCTCCTGCTTATATTAAATAGAAGAACAGAAAAAAAAAACAATTTCTCCAATTCTCCTCAGACTCATGGAATCTTAGCTTTAAGCAAAGGCTATGTGGTATTCAAGAAGGCAAAGAGCTTCCTTCCTTCCTCTCTAGAGGGAAGGAAAGGCCATCTCTGACTGAATATGCCTATTCCTTTTGTCCACTAAGACCAATATAACAAATGTAATAATAAACTTCTTAACTGTAACGAAGGTGTGAAAGTAGTACGTAACAGTAAAACTGCAATGATTTCTACAGCAACCACTAATAAAAGTGTAAACAATCAATTGCACATCAATATAAAAGTGCGTGTAACTTTTCTTCTTCTCACAGAGCTGAGGCCCTTCTAGAAAAGGTTCCAGATACCTAAAACAACCTTTACTGTGCAATTCAGAAAGGTCAATTTACTTGGTCCCAGAAACCAGAAAGTTTTTATTATACAATTCAGAAAAAATACTAAAATTCATGCCCATTTATTAAATGAAAGTTTTTTTAACTAACGGCGGTCAAGTTGAGAAGAAATTATTCTTAGTTTAGATGTTCTATGGAGTATACGAAATGCATTAAATTTTGATTTTCTATGAACTACAAAAGAAAAGGAAAATTAAATAAATAAATTAAGATGACGACAGAAGCAAAACTAAGCTAAACCCCACAAGCTTCTTAGTTGTGAGGAGGCCTTTTCCTTGAAACTTTCTGCAATTAAAACTCCATATTAGCACTTTGGAAGGGTATCTAACAAGGCTAAGAGCAAAAGGTGACAATTAGCTTTGGCTACACAATGATGGGCTGGAGATTATTTAACAAAAATAGCAGTAGTTCTCTTTCTTTTGGTCATGGCGGAGGAAAGCATCATGTGAGGTGTTAAGATTCAGTGCAGGAGTGTTTTAGTGAGCTAGATGGAAAAGGCACTATTTACTGTCTAATTTATTTTAGTTAACCGTATAATGAGCAAACAACAAGCATGGGAATGGGGAAAGCAACCCCCCATGGATGCTTATTTTGACCAGAAATCAGAAAATGATGCTAAATACCCACTAATCACTTGACCATATAATAAGACTAAAATGAAATCTGAATTAGGAGGGTATATCTTGACCAGCACTAATCATCACATAGGTATAGTTTAGCAATAGAGAGATGCCCACTGGCGTTCAACCATAATAGATTTTGACCGAAGATTTTGAGCACTGAAAGCTGAGAAAAAGAATTAAGAAATTGCGAAGTGGTTGATTATGAGTTATATGGCATTCCTACACATAAGTTGGGAGACAAAATTCCTTTTAAGCCTAATAATGGAGGAATAAACCAATATTCAAGAAGAAAGTTTCTATGTTGGTCAAAAAACTCAAGAGGAGATGTAGAGTTCAGGTGTTCAAAGGCACTAAGGAAAGAATAAATATCCTTCTATTGGCATCCCCCCCAAGAGTGCTATTCTCTTATTCTTTTCTCAACATCCGCATTCATAGGCAAACAAAATTTTGCTATAGATAAGGTTAAATCATCAGAATTTGAACTGATAAATATCAGCAAAAGCTTATAATGATTTATATATGTATCACATAATTCTTATATATTTATTTATTTCATATCTAAATCTTTATGTTTATTGGTGTAACACTCTAAGCTTTTAATTGTATCAAAAATAGCATTAATATTGAGTTATGGGAAATGAAATATTACACATTTTCATGCGTATTTTTGATGTTCTTTAGATATGAGTGTTATATATATATGAAGCTTTAAGTAATAAATATGTAAATTCACCTTATAGATTAGAGCACATTTGACTAATTACCTACATTAGGCTCTCAAATGGCTACTTTATCCATTAAATTGACTGCCATTCTCTAATTAAGAAATCTTAGGGTAGTTTCTAAGAAGGAAATTAATATATTCTCGAGCTTTAAGTTTCATTAACTTCAAAGCTTGGTAAAGTCTAGCATATAGCTTACTGTCAAACCCAAAGAGGATTATGCGGGCTGAAAACTAAATGAGAAATAGTTAGATGATAGTTCGCCAGAAGAAATAAAGATAATTGGATTTCACTTATTTTTATAACCCATCATTAGAAGTATTACTAGCATTTAAGAAAAAATATGGAACGTTGAGCTTATGGAGGATTATGTGAGGTAATTCTTATTGAATATAGAATAAAATAAAATAAAATGATTTTATTCATATATTATGAATATAAATAAGTTCATGTGGTCCATGGAAAGTTACTAAAAACCATATATTGTTTATGAACCGAAGTTCAAATTATAACTTAAATTTTGTGATAGCTTTACTAGAAAGATTCTATTACTGGCCTACAAATGTGTGCATTGAAGTGGTCTCTTCACTTTGATGCTTCTAAGGAACCCTCCATTGCACCTATATGGGTTGCTTTCTCTCATCCCAAGGTTCGTTACGTCAACAAATCCATATTATACCTTTTGAGTTTAATCTATAGCAAATCATTACATGTGGATATTACTATTGCTAGACTCTCTCAAACATTGGCCCTGAGGCTGAAAAAGCTTTATCGCTCACCTAACAACACTGCTAGCTAAATAGATGCCTGTCGCTAACTGCAACACAACAAATATTTCAATCTCGATAAATGAGAACACGAACAATATCTTGTTTGTTCGTGTTCGGCTCGAATTAGCTCGAAATTAATAAATTTATTTAAATAATTTTTTAATTTTATATAAAATATATTAATATAATCATACAAATAATATATTATTAATATTTTGTGTTTTATAATTAATTTAGTTATTTAATAAGAATTTTTAAATTAAAATTTAAGTTCAATAAAGATTTTAAACTAGAATTCAATAAAATTGAATCCTATCTGTTAGCAATATAATCACCGGCTATCCATTTTAAAGGTTAACCCTAGATGTAAAACCTCATCACGCGCGGCCGCCCACATCCACTCGCTCCATCCCTTGATTCGTAAACCTAATATCCTATTCCTCTCAGTTCGAGTTCCCATCTCCTGCCATCTCTCATGAAAGTGTAAGAGCGGATGCGACCGCACGAGACTCGCCTAGGCTTTGGTTTTGGTCATTCCGCCGCGCTACCTCTCATCTTAAGACCTTCGGAGCCTCAATCGTCTTTGTTTGTACATCTTCATCTTTACTTCATTTTATTCTTTTGCTCTATTTTAGGGATTGAAATGATGAGTCTATTTAGTTATCTTTCTCAGTTTTTCTAATAATGATTATGCGTCCTACGGGTTTTAAGATGCAAACTACAACAGTTGTATTTCTAGGGTTTATGGGTTTGGCTCCTTTGAAAGTTTCAGTGTGTGTTTAGCGTGGTTTTGATTTTGCTCCTTTGCACTGAAGTTTCCTCGCGTTTTCATCTCCTTATCGGTGATATTTCATCTTTTAAGTTTTGGAAATATTTATAATTTTATTACGTGGGGTTTATGTTGGCATGTTGCACATTCACATACTTTGTATTATACTTGCATACAAGATAATATTGTATTATCACCTTCACATATTTATTTATGAGGCTCCTATATGGACATTGGTGGGATGTAGAATATGGTGGTGCGATTTTAAGTAGTTGTGAATCAGTGATGTCAATGAATTTTTTACTATTGGCATTCGGATCTATCATCTATGGACTATGCGACATTGTTAGCTTATTTATAATTTTTGGGTTTAGGGAGCACTATGAAATATGAACTGTTAAAAGGGAGAATTGTTCATGCAAAGTAAAATAGTTGTAGGGACATTGGGTAGTGGACTACTTCTCTTAGTCATTCTACTAATGATGTTATGGTAATTGATAAACACCTATATGTTATGCATTTCAGTTTATTATTTCTTTATTTAGAAATGATAAACATCTATAAACACCTATATGTTATGAGTTCCTTTCTTTATTTGGTTTTGAGTTTCTTTCTTTGTAATTGTTAAACACCTATAAACACGAACATGTTATGATAAACACCTAGTATGGAGAGTGTTTGTGGTCTTAACTAATATTTTCTTTTTTTATTTAATGTGCTATCATGTTTAATGTGGATCATTCTCAGTCTGCATCATGTGGTAATGATATAGTTGTAGGAGCTGAATATGGTCATAAAATTCCAACTATTTCTTCACAACATATTGAATCAGAGGCAATTGTACTTGAGACTACTAGTGCAGAAGTTAAATCTAAGAAAGCTAGAAAGAAAATATCTTCAATATGGGAGTATTTTATAGAAACCACTTACGTATTTAAGGGAGAGAGTATACCCTCTTTACAATGCATATGTTATCGCAAAAAATTTCATAAATCCAAAACTGGTACAATTTCACAACTCTTGAGACATGTGAAAGAATGTGATAAAATCAAGGTCAAGAATAAAAAGTTGTTGATTTGGCAGACAAAAGGCAAAAGAAAATAAATTTTATGTCTTTTGATGCTAATCCAGAAATTGAGATTCCATTATTCCATGACCTCAAAAATTATGATCATTTTAGATAAGAGAAATAATTGTAAAGATGATAATTATGCATGAGTATTCATTTATGATTGTTGAGCATATGTGATTTAATATTCTGTTGAAGGTGTTGAATTCCAATTTTGAGAGGGTGTCTAGAAACACTATTAAGAGTGATTGCATGAAAGTATATGAAATGAAAAAAGAGAGATTAAAAATATTTCTTAGGAGCATTCATAGAGTTTCTTAGACATCTGATTGTTGGACTTCAAATCAAATAGTGGGCTATATGTGCTTAACAATTCACTATATTGATGATTCTTGGCAACTGCATAAGTGAATCATCAACTTCATGGAGCTTGATCCTCCACACACTGGTACATTTATTTGTGATGCAATATGTGATTATTTAATAGATTGGAATTTGTGGGACAAGGTGTCTACTATCACATTGGATAATGCTAGTAATAATGATGTTGCTGCAAATGCTTTAAAAATTAATTTTCAGTCTAGAGAAAAGTTATATTTTTAGGGTCATTTCTTTCATGTTAGATGTTGTGCTCACATCTTGAATATAATGGTTCAAGAAGGTTTTAAAGAGGTGCAATAAATAACACATAAGATCAGGGAGAAAATAAAATACCTTAAAAAGTCTCCTTCACGATTACATAAGTTTTTTTGAAGTGGTAAACCAATTAGGGATCCCCACTTCAAAGGGATTATGCATTGATGTTCCTACAAGATGAAACTCCACTTACTTAATGCTTGAGTCTGCTTTTATTTACCGCAATGTGTTCGTTCATTATGCAGCACGAGATTCCAACTATAAGTGGTTACCTTCTGAAATTGAGTGATATAACTATGAGCATATTAGAAGGTTTATTTCTATTTTTCATAATGTGACTAAAATGATTTTAGGTTCTTCTTATCCAACTACAAATATATTTTTACCTACTGTTATGCATGTAAAGAAACTACTTATTGAAGAATGCAATTTATCAGATGAATTCATCAAGCAAATGGCTACTGTTATGAAAATTAAATTTGATAAATACTGGGGAGAATACAATTTACTCATGTCAGTGGCTGTTGTGCTTGATCCATGTTTGAAAATGAAATTCATTATTCCTAAAATATACTCTAGTTCTGAGGTAGAATCCAAGATTAAGAGTGTGGAGGATGTTATTTGGGAAATCTACAATCAATATTCAGTAGAAATTAGTACTTCAAGCTCTTCAATTCCTAGTGGATCTTTACAACTAACAGTTGATGTGCCCTTTTTATCAAATTTTGATTGTATGCTAGAATTTGTTGATTTTATTGTTGCTTCTGGTTTTATTCAACCATCAAAATATTATTTGCAAACTTATTTGGAGGAGGGAATATATTTGTGCAATAATGATTCATTTGATGTTCTTGAATGGTGGAAGATGAGTACTCTCAAGTATCCAATTTTATCCAAAATGGCTAAGGATGTTTTAACAATTCTCATAACCACTATTGCATCCGAATCTGCATTTAGTGCTGGTGGTAGAGTTCTTGATGATTATATGAGCTCTTTATCTCTAAAAATAGTCAATGCACTTATTTATACGGCTAGTTGGATCAGAGGTGTTCAACCCAACCAAAAAAATCCTTTGGTACTTTTCCAACTAAAAGCAATCTATTTGTTATATTTGATCAATTTCATTCTCTCATTATCTACTTTGTTTCAGCAAGAGTTAATGGAGGAGGAGAATCTTTATGTGAAACTTCCGGAAAATGTTTAACAATAGAGAAGGATACTAAGCATCAATATATCATCTTGCATTTACTCTTTCCAATCTAATTTTCATTTATGCTGTTTAATTTGGACTTCTTTTTGTGTTGTTTAATTGGGATTTACAGTTGTGTTATTTAGTTTGCACATATAATTGATATTTAATTTGGACATATAGTTGTACTGACTAGCAATGGAGAAGGATACTTTTATTTGTGATGTTTATCTTAGTTGCTTTCAGAGGGATTTGTGGCAACTATAGTTGGCTGCTATAATTATATTTATGTTTCAGCAGTTCAGTTTGAGATTATTCTATTTTTTGGCATCTTAATAGTCGGCTACCTTGTTTGAGATTATATCACCAATATATTTATGTTTCAGCAGTTTATGTCAAACTTCTGGAAAATGTTTATCTTAGTTGTTTCATAAATATATCATCTTGCATTTACTCTTTCCAATCTAATTTTCATTTATGTTGTTTAATTTGGACTTATATTTGTGCTGTTTAATTTGGACTTTGAGTTGTCTTTGTTTAATTTGGACATATAGTTGTGATATTTAATTTGGACATATAGTTATGTTTGTATAGCAATGGAGAAGGATACTTTTATTTGTGATGTTTATCTTAGTTGCTTTGAGGATTTGTGTTCTTATAGTTGGTACTATATATTATATTTATATTTCAGCAGTTCAGTTTAAGATTATTCTATTTTTTTGGCATCTTAATAGTTGGCTACCTTATTTGAGATTATTCTGTAGCATGTGGTAGTTGATAAGATGACTTTGTTGGCATAGTTGGGTTGGCTGACACTTTCGACTGGCTGAGTTGGTTAGGCTGGTTTTTTTTTGTTGTTTTGCTCTTTCTGTTTCATGTTGGACCATTGGTGACTAATGCGGGGGGGCTTCTTTTTTTGGCTATTTTGCTCTTTCTATTGTCTGTTGGACCGTTGGAAAGTGGAAATTATAGGCACCGCTAATCTCGACACTCGAGTTTTAGTGTTGGTTTTGAGTCTTTGACCAGCTTTGGATTCGCTCGTGGTTTGTGTATGTTATGGATTTGGCTTCGGCTTTGGTTTCTGTCTTGGGCGATTTTGGCTTAATGACTACTGTTGGTCTTTACTTGTTTTCTAGTTTCCTCTAGCTTTATTTTTTCTTTCTTGGCTTGATGACTACTGTTGTGTACTCCCCTGTTTCCTGTTTGGATGATAGCCTACAACCTACTACTTTGCTTATTCTTAATTCTTAAGAGTTAAAATGGAAAGATCAACAGATGCTGCACTTAGTCTTGTCACTTGTGATATTACACATTAATGGGCTATGATGGAAAACTAAATAGAAGTATGAGATGCAACTTAACTTGATGGTTGGCTGTATGTATTTTCAAACCTTCAATTTAATTTTTTGTGATTTATGTTTGTTGTTATATTATGTACAAAGTTTTTTTTATATTTTTTTTCCACCAACTCATTCTAATTTTATCTTATTCAATGTTCATTTTATTTTTTGAGTATTCCACTACACTTACTATTATTAATCTTTTATTTTGTCAATTTTTTGAATGTTTTAAATTCACACAGCCACCAAGCTATTAACGGCATCAATGATTATTTATTTTAATTTTTTGAGCCCATTAATAATATTTATTTCATATTTTCTTGTTAGTTTTGTTTACATGAAGTGCAGATTATTATTTTGAAGATTCAAGTTTGGTAGGAGGCTTGAAAGCTTGAAGATTGAAGGCTTGAAGCTATGGATTGGAAATTAGAATTTGGAAATTGTAATATCACTATTTTGTTAGCTTTTATTGAATCAAATTGTTACTTGTATATGATCATGTAAATTTTTAGGTTGAATTTATTCTAATAAATTATAAATTTGTAAATTGTAATATTATGAGTTAGCAGTTTAAATTGTATTCAATTTTGTGTAAAAATAAATTTTTTGATTGTATATATTTTAGTTTCAATTAAATAAATTTTTACTTAATTTTTGCTAATTAATTTTTTTTACCATATAAATAATTTTTTTTACTGTAAAAATAAATTTTTGATTGTATATCACTATTTTGTATATCTTTTAGTTTCAATTTTTGCCAATATTGCTTAATTTTTTTTTACTGTATAAGATTCAATTAAATACTTTTTTTTTACTTTTTTAATTTTTTTAATTTTAAATGAAAATTAAGAAAAACAAATATTATTAAAATATAAAATCGAGCCAATTTCAAGCCGAACACGAGCCTAAAATGAACACAAACAATTTTTTGAGCTAAACACGAACACTCTATAAACGAGCTATTTCAAGCACGAGCCAAATTTGAACAAATAAATAAATAAATGAGCCGAACATGAACAACATCTCGGCTCGCTCAAGCTTGGCTCGTTTATGCCCCTAGTGGCCCTTGTCGAGTTGAGATGGACATTTCTTCTCTTTTGGATCAAGAGGAATGGATTGACAATTTCTTACATGGTTATTAGCAAAAAAATAAAATTGAAAACTTGATCTCAAATTACAAATCTTGCACGTTTTTTTTTTAATCATGCTTCTATTAATTGCTTCGAGGGCCATGGAGAGTTAAGAAAAACTTCCTTAAAGTTCCCTTCTTTTGAGGTTAAGTCTTTTGATCACTATAAGAATTCATTTAATAACTAAGCAATAAATATTTATGATCAAGTTGAGTTAGCTAGTTTGTTAAGTGCTACTCACTGTCTCTTTGGGGTCTTCTCATGATTTGAGTGTTACTCATGCTTCATCTCCTGAGTTAGTGTCTTTTATTGCTTTTGATGGTTTGTTGTATGGTGATACCACATTTGTTGCCCTAGTTTTGGAAGTAAGATCTTTTGATTTATCTAAAGTCATGATTGGGTGAGAGGTTTAGCTTATTAAGGATCATACCACTATTTTTACTATTACATCTCTAATCAATATTGGAGTCACATTCATAAATGCTTCAAGAGATTATTTTGGGGTGATGGATTTGATAATTATAACCTAATTCAATCTCAAAATTCTATTAAATTTTATTGATTTTGTAGATAAAAGATTTAAGCTAATATTTTCTCAATAACGTACTGATTAGAAGAAATTATTTCTCTGTTCTCTGAGATTAATCATATACTAAGGAAGATATAAAACTCTCTTGATTCTTTTGGAATTTGAGTTGGCTGGTGTTTAAGTTGACATGATGTACTTCTTAAGATGTCATTAATCTCTTTTTTGAAATTAGCATGATTTAATGTATTTTTCTTTGACGTGTTATACATAGAAACCATTATTATATATCTCTAATTAAATAATTCCACTAACATAATAATACATCATTTATAGGCCTTTAGGCAGCATTATGTCCACTCAATTATTAGAAAATTAAAAAAAATTCATATGTTGCAAAAAAAAATTTATAAAAAAATTCCAATTTCTAACACTTCCAAAGAAGTAAAATAGTTTTCACCTTATTATTTACCCATATTATTGGAGTATTCAAGTGCAAATACCACACCATACTTTTATTGTCCACTCTTAACTTCTCCTTAGAGTTGCAACTAATTTGTATATTCAAACTTAAATGGAAGAAAACTACTCTTTATTGAAGAGGCTAAAAGGATTAATGTTTGAATGCTGTCTTTTTCCATGATGGATTTGTGAAATCCCTAGTTAAATTTTTTTACACTTTCATTACTTTCTTTTAAACTCTACTATTTGTGCATCACTTTGACAAAAGATAGAGTTGTCATCCTTGACATCACGACCTCTCTATTTGAAGATACAATAGCAAGATATTGATCCCCTAACCCCTCCATCTCCAACTCCACTTTTCCCCTTATGCACCTCATCTCCAACATTGACTAAGTCAAATAAAGTATTAAATCACTAAAATATTTTGCCAATTTATATATTTTAGTAATGTTATAGATTATGAAGCAACTCTATGATGATTTTATGAAATAAATAAATTTGGTATGGAGATCAAGAAACCTTGAAGTAATCAAAAGAAATTAAGGGCCAAAAATTTTAAAAGATAAAGTTTTAAGAGATGAAGAATCTTGACCCAAATTCTACATACAATTTCAGTGTTATATCAAGTACACCATGGTACCACCATTTCCAGTGCTAAGGCAATACCCTTTCTAGTGCCAAGGTGCTAGATTCAGATAAAAATGATAAAGAAACTGGCACTTAAATGTTTATTCAAAACACCTAAGTTCTACAACATGAAGCAAATTTATTGTAGAACAAGTAACCAGCATTGCAATGTTATCAAACTAACACCAAGACACTCCAACATAAACTTGAAGTAGTTTAACATCATTTTTAAATTGTGAGAAGACTTGAAAGGCATTTAGAAGGGGTTACACAAGGAGTTGAAAAAGAAAATGACGGTGAAGAAAAAAGAAGAAAGGAGGAGGAATTTAAGGTGATTTTAGGTATAAAATTGTATACGATGAAATTGTACTATAAATTTTTTTGGTTTATTTTCTTTGTATACTAAATTTAAGAAATTAAATAGACAACATTATTCAATTCATATGAACTATCTTTGATTTCTAAATTTATATTGTAATAAAAAAAATCTTCTTTTATGAATTGGTTTGATTCTTCTATTTTAATATATGGATTGTTTGATTTATCTTGTACTTAATTGAGTCATTTAAATGGTCATAAATTAATTTGAAATCTTACAACTTCTAATAATTATGTAAGAGTTGTTATGGGCGTTATAAAAAATAAATAAAAAAGTTTCTAATTGAGGCATGAATATACATAATTAGGGATTTCAATTATTTAAGAACAAAATTTAATGCGACCTTTTGACATAATTTATATAAAAATATGGTGAAGAATGTTAAGATATTAGGTCTTCTTAATTGTTGGAAGACCCAAAAAGATAAACTTATTCTTGATTGAAAATCAATCTTTTAAATTAAGAAATTAGATTAAACTATTAAAAAAAAATATTTTGTTGAAATCATAAATTTAGGTGTATGTCATATTAAAATAAGTTCAAGAATAAGAGAAGATTTTAAAAATAATAATTTTAAACTATTTAATATAATCAATGATAACTTAAATTAATAATTAATTTTGAATTCAAAATTTTGATCATCCTAAAAATGACACTCTACTCATCATATAACATTTGTTTGGCACATGCGCTTATGTATATAATAAAAATAGTCAATAAAAATGGATAAGTTGTAGGCACTTCCTTCATCTCCTCCCCACTCCTCTCCTTTCTCTCTTGCTCCTCTCTTTGTATAAGAATATGGAAAAGAGTGATTAGTGCATCCATTTTCTACTCCAACCTTTTTTAATTACTCTCTAACCTAACTTTGCTACTCCGCAACTCTTGATTAGTGATAAAAAGATACTTCAAGCCTTTATATAGTGAAATGGATTAATCTATAATTGACTATTGTTTGTTACCTCCATTGCTCTCTATTCAAAATGTGCTTTAATTAGGATAGGTTAACAAGGAGCGTGTGCAATGAACTCATAAAAGTCCTCCTCGTTATATCTACGCACTAGTATAATAGACAATCATATATAAATAAGTATGAAAATGAGTTTATAAAAATTATCTATTAATGCCTAAATAAAGTTTAAATAAAAAAACATACTTACATCTTTATTTATCAACAATGCCAAGAAGTTTTTATTGATGAGCACTTTGTTGCTCTTTCTACTCAATGTCCTTAGTGCTCCTCTCCAAAGAACACATATCTTCTCCCCAACTTTAGGATGGATTTAGTGAAATAGTATTATAATAATATGGCATGTTAGTTTTAATATACTAAGAGCATTTATTTTCATCAAGGTAATAGTCTCATAGTACATCATATCTCTCTTTGCCCCCTCAGTATTTTTTTCACTTGCTAGCTTACCTTATGTGCATTTAAAAAGCATCATTATCTTCAATCATATAGCATCTCATAAAAATATCATTATGTTTATCATGGTTATAAAGAACACCATTTATCCAAGCTTTCATACATCATTTATCTTAGTGAACTTCCAGAAAACTTTTTACAAGTTTGTATTTTTAGAATTTTTTATCTCTAGACAAAATAGTTATGAAGCAACCAACTATTTCTACTCATTTGTATAACTCCTCGTCAAATGTGAACTCCTTATAAAGTAATCAAAACAAACTCAAACATTTAAAATATTGTGTTCCTCCCTCTAATATTAGACAATAGAGTACTCTTTATTCCTAACATTTTTAATTATACTCCTTAATAGTTGATGATTCAAGGCATCAAAGTATTAAACTTAGAAACTCAAAAGAACTAACTAAAAGGGAGTCTTTTAGCTTTGTCAATGAGGTCATCAATATCAAATTATATAGCTAGTTTTTTCATCACCCTTAGCCTTGTATATAACCCAAGCACTATAATATCTTGAACTAGTATTATTAGATCAAAATCTTTATATTTATCAAGATAACTCAAATAAGTCTATTTCAAAAGAGATTATGAGTAAAAAAAATACAATTCAATCATGTTGAAACTATATCTAAAGCATGACCAAATTATTTTCAAATTATAATCAAACATTGAAGAATTCAACTTTGAATATCTTCAAAACATGATAAAATAAAAGTTTAAATAATTTTCAAATAATGATCAAACAATCTTCAAATAATGACTGAGTATGGATAAAACCTTGTCAAACCTTGTTCGAAGCATCTTCAAATAATGACTGAATAATTTTGAATAAAAATTGAATCATCTTTAAATAATGATTGAACAATCTTTGATTGATGATCAAACAAGAATTGAGTCCTTAAAACATATTCAAATAATGATCAAATAGCATTCGAATAACGACTAAAGTATTTTTTTTTTTAATGATCTTCAAAGTATGATGAAATCATCTTCAAATAAGGATTTACCATCTTCAAATAATCTTTGAATCATAATGCCTTTTAATTATTATGATTATATTAGATATCTTTATATATATCAAGATAACTCAAATGAGTCAAATTAAAAAGAGATAATGAGTAAATAAATTTGGTTGAACCATATTCAAAATATATCCAAAGTACAATCAAATCATTTTTGCACTATGATCAAACAAAGATCAAATCTTCTTTGAATCATTATCAAACAATTTTCGAATGAAGATTTAAAGATGACCAAGTAATGATTGAATATATATCAAATCTTATTAAAAGCAACTTCAAATAATGATCAATTAACTTTGAATAAAATTTGAATCATCTTCAAATAATGATCAAACAATCTTTCGATGATGAGAAAATAAGGATTTAATATCAATCCATATTCAAATAGCAATTAAATCATTTTGGAAGTATCTTCTAGTTATGCTCAAACCATCTTCAAAGAATCTTTAAATAATGACTGAATAATGATCAAAACATCTCTGAATAATAATTGAATCATGTTCAAATGATGATCAAACAATGATTAATTCATATTTGATCATTATTCAATTATGATTTAAACAATAATCGAATCATCTTTGATCATAATTGTTATCCTCTCTTTTGGAGTGAGCTTTCAACTTCTCCATCTTAGACATAGGACTCCTCTATACACTAAGAGTTCCTTAGTCTTAAGACACCTCTAGTGATTAGGTGAACACATACCCTAACCCTGGAGACTTAGAAGAGTTAGCCATAAGAATAGGTTATGCCTTAGGGGTATTAGGAGGACTTGCCTACCCTATAGCTTGAACCAAATCCTTGCTTCCCTCCTACAAACCAATCCAAATCAATCCTTAAATCAATTCCAACTCAATTGATTTTCTCAAATTATAAATCATTTCCAAAACCCAAATCTTAAATCAATTCCAACTCAATTGATTTTCTCAAATCATAAATCAATTCCAAAATCCAAATCATTAACCAATTCCAAATTAAATGATTGAAACCCATGATTGAATTCAAATCCCAAAATATTTTCAAGCCCTTTTGATTTCATCTTATGGACTTAGCTCAAATCAAATCCAAATCACTCCAAACTCAAAAGATTTTCTCATGATAACCCATTTATATCCTCATTTATATTCACAAATATAAATGAAATATAAATTCAAATAACCAAAACTAAATTCAAAACTCAAATCCAAATCCAACTTATATCATTTAAGCCAAATTATTGGATTTAGCCAAATCATTTTCAAATCAATCCAAACCCTTGGATTTTCTCTTCAAATAATCACTTCTTCAATTACATGCCCAAATATAAACATAAACTACAATCATCAAACCAAAATCAAACTAACCCAAATCATATTAATGTTCATCATTTTAACTTGAAATTGTCAAATGAATCAAAACTCATTTGACTCCAAACCACTTGCAATTGGATTTATATTTCCATCATAAGTCCATATGTGAGTTCAACCAAACTTGAATCAAGCCTTAACCAAGTCAATTTACCCCATTTAGGTTCACTTGACCCAAAGTGACATAAAATACATTTTTGAGCTAAGTTCTAATCCAACCCAAATTATATTGAACTAAGCACATCCAAGCCTCCCATTATGATCAACAATCATCCTAGAATGATCAATTACTCAAATTTGGTCAAACCAAGTCAAACCTAGCCTTTGATCAAATCAACACTTAGCCCAAATGAGATATAAACAAGCCAAAATCCACCATATGCTAAATTGATTGAAACTATTGATCTAAACTAATTCATAATAAATGATTGAACATGACCAAGTCATCAATTGAGCCAAACCCAGGCTAATTGGCCACTTGACCTAAGTTGACCCAAATTGACCTAAAAAGTCAAAATTGGTCAAATTGATCTAAGTCAAATTGATTGCAACCAATGGCTCAAGTTCATTCCAAATCATTTGTTGAACTTGATCAAAGCTTCAATTGACCAATTAGACCCAACTTAGTCTAATTGACCACAGACCCAATTTGACCTAAAAAGTCAAATCAACTTGAAATCAAACCAGATCAAAATTGATTGAAACCAAAGCTTGCAAAATATTTCAAATGATCAACCAAGCCTAAACCAACCCATGATCTAAGCCAATTAGGTCAAATGGGTCAAATTGGTTAACTTGACTCATTTGACCTAAATGAACCTAAATGAATCAAAACTAAATCTAAACCAAATTGAACCAAACCAATGATACCCATAGACTCCAAATGATCATTTGAACTTGACCTAACCCATGGTTTGACACAATTTGACCAATTGGTCAATCTAACCCAATTTGACCCAACTTGACCTAAATGAGTCAAATTGAACCAAATCAAATCAAATGAACTTCAAATCACTTGAAATTTAGCCCAACCCATTTTTGAATCATTTCAAATCTTCAAATCAAAAATCATGGTCAAATGACCATTTTGCCCTTAGATCAAAGGGTATCCTATGACCAAATTCACTTGGAATTTGGTCATTTCTTTCTCAATGACACTTAGCATCCTTCTAGTGGTCCACATGGACACCAAGGAGGGTGGTGAACATGACCCATTGATCTTGGGTCGGCCATGACCCAAGCCAAGGCCAAACTGACCTCTCCAATGACATTTGAACAATTGGAACTCCAAATGCACTCACCTGGCACATGGGCATCCACTCTCCTTCACTTCACTACCCAAAATAACCCATGTGGGATGTTTTGCAAATCAAATCGTACCTCCAATCCAAGCCATTGATCAAAAATGGTAATTCAGCCTCTCATCGTCCGATCAAAGGAGGGGGAGATATACCATTGAAGGGGAGCTTGGTCAACTGAGCAAACTACTTTAAACTAAGTCGGATTCCTTCAACAGGGTTTCGTCTCTACTAGATGAAGTTACCTCCTCCGTTGGAAGCGCCGGTGATAGCCTCCAGTGAGGTAATTGCTTGAAACCATAACCATAGAAAAATTGGCTGGTCTTTTTGAAGGAAATTCTCACCCCATTAAATCTTGATCATTGGATGTGCATCCCCGCTCCTTCCGAAGATATGGGATCATTTTGATCCCAATCCAAGCTCGAGTGAGCTCGAATTGAACAAAGAGAGACGAATGGTGTTCGTCTCTCATCACTCGCAAAGGAGAAGGATCACATGACGTTCATTCCGTGTGATTGGAACAGACGACTGTGATCAGATCACACTAGATCCCCTATGATTCATTCCTAAACCACGGGATTGATCTCGACCATCTGGTCTTAGATCGGACGGCCCGTAGAGAAGACGCGTCCGGTGCCAACTGACTCAACCCAACATATGTGATAACTTAAATAACCTATCTCATCGTGCCGCGTTAGCTGCCACGTGGCCCAACAGGATTAGGGGTTTTATTAGACTTAATTAATCTGATTTTAATGGCAAAACTTCCAAAATTCATAACTAATTGTAGAAAAATCTAAAAAAAAATGCAAGCTCAAGCTCATTTTAAAGATAATTCAGAGGAGAATAATATAAAATTAAAATCAAATAATTTTGAACAATAATTTTTACTCAATTTGAGTTTTATTGGAAATATAATTAAGCTAATTACTCTTTAATTACTTCAGTAATTAATTCCAAACTTCCTGAGGTTAATTAGTGGGATGACCTCTGCCTCTCATGATTTTCTTGGAATTTATTGATGGATTAATTAGGGGAATTGCTTATTTCATCCTTAATCCCTCTCTTAATTAATTAAATAATTAATTAGCATATTAAATAGTGATAAATTCATTAATTAAACTTGATAATCATCATGAAATAGTGAATGGACATAGGGAATGAGATGAGACCTCTTTCCAATTTTTTTTCCCCAAGTTTATTTCATTTGGATAAACACTTAATAATTTACAATTAATTAATGGCTTAATCACCTCATTAAATAAATATTAATCAAATTCAAAACCAAATCATTCCATAACCTAATCATTCAATTCTTGGGTAGATTCTTAGGTGTTCAATAACCTAAGAGAATTCTAAAAGAAATTATAATCAAACTACATGTGTAGGATGGTTATAAAAGTACTTAATTAAATAATTTAGCTTAATTAATCAATAATTGTGAGCCAATTGCATTAGGCCCCTTCATTTCTTAGGTGCATTACTGATTTAATTTTCATGTAGTTGCATATCATATGTTGGGTCTCAATTATTTGGATAATTATGTTAAAGTGATATAAGTAAGGGATAATTAATAGATTTAATTCATATCTTAACATAATCAAAATATAAAATCAACCTAATTGTTCTAAATTAAACCAAACTAATTCACACATTTGGGAAATGAGTTAGGACCAGCAAACCCTTTTCATATTTCCTAAGTCAAATCAAATTCAAAAATAAAAATCTCCTTAAAAAATTTTGATTTATTTTAAATAATCCTATTTTATATGATTGTCCATAGGAATTAATTAGGGTGAGTGAAGCTATGTACTTACATCCATTTATTTCTTTCTAATCATGCTAAATATTATTTGTCATATGAAATCATGCATTCATTTCTTTTGAAAAATCAATTAAATAAAATATTTTCTTTTATGTCAAATTACATGTGTTGGCTAAAATTAAGAATATGAGTAGTTATTATCACTATTAAACCAAAAATTATTTTCAAAACCTATAAATCAAATATTATGAATGAAGTGATGCTACTTATGAATATTTTTAAACTTACATGTGATTATATCATAAGGTGTATATTATGAAGTTCTCTTTCCTTTTCTTAACATGGATTTATATAGGATTTGCAAGTGTATAGTTCATTTGAAAAGAACACAACACTTGCTTAAATCTATTCCTATGCATTTTTATATAATGACTTAAGAAGGATCTTCATATTACATATGTAAATCATACAACCAAATAAAACATAATCTTTTGCATGATTCTTTATCCATTTAGTTCTTTTGTATATCTACATGTATTTAAGAAAAGTGATATATTAGTCTGGACATCTCGGGGCTGCGAGACTTTAAGTAGCCCTAAGTAGGTCTTGTACCTTACGCCCCTAGTGTAGAAAATAATGGTGTCATACTCACTTATGACTTTTATACATGTGGATGTGCATTTAGTTAATGGATGAGAAATCCCTCTTTTTACATAATAAATACATGCATCAATGGAATATCCAAATTTTCAAATCATATCTCTTAGCTTTCATCATTAAAGTGTGCTAAAATTTACATTGTGTGTATATGTATGCTTAAGATTACTCATATGCATGGTATACATGATGGAAAAAAATAAATGTGCGTGTGTTATGTGATAGTAATCCACCCTAACTATTATTAAGATGTCTTTCTTATTAAATAGAACTATTTAGAGCAAATCTAAACTTAGGGTTAATTAAAACACATGATAAAATATTCACTAAAAGAAAAATCATTAATGAATCTAACTTAGAAATGCTTTAAGATAGGGATGAAAGAGAAGTTCTCTTCATAACATTTAGTCATTAAGTGCAGGTTCATTCAAACCAAATCAAATCACCAGCTAAAATTGACAAATTAACTAAATCACTTGAAATGAAACCACAATCTAAATTGAGTCTTGCACACTTAGAAAATTTCAACCTTAAAGCCTATCTAAGATATGCCACATAAGCCTTAAATGACACACGCATTAGACTAAGTCACCATTTCTAACTTTAGGTTAGGGCGGTGCATGGTTTGATGAATATTTATTTTGTGATGTATTATTTTAGACTAGATGTTAGGGTGCATGTGCGTAGTCTGGATGTTTGGTCAATTTTAGCCTAATCATGCTTTCTGTAGGGGGTTGTGCTTAAGGGGCTGTAATAAAAATATAAATATTTTTTACTGTGCAGGTTGTTTATACCTCTAAGCATAACCTAAATTAGGACAGGTTGACTTGGTTACCCATGTGTGGGGTGCTAAGTCCAACTTATTCATATAATTGTTTAGGTTGTGTGGTGTATTTTAACTAACATTTATTTTGCAGGTTTAGTTAAATTTACCTTTCCCATTTTGATGTAAACTTTGCAATTAAGATTTGGAATGAATGTTATGGGGGATTATGATGAACATTGTCTTATATATCATGTGAAGCCTTGGGGCAAACTACATCCCAAGTCAAACCAAAAGAAAGAAAGAAATGAAGAAAAAAAGAAATGAAGAAATGAAGAATGAAGATCCCCCAAAATATGAATTCTTTTTAATCGTAATTATTCATTTGTAATTCGTGTTGTATAAGGGTAGAGCACGGCTACCCACATTTTTTTTCGGGGTGTGTGGTGGAACCTGACCACATCAGCCTCTTATTCTTTGCGCTAATTTTATAAATTGATTGATGTTATGTTTATGATTACGCAATTAGGATGACATAATTTTCCTGGTTTCTTAATTGTTTGATGGTTGTTGAATGGCTTGGATGCGATTAGTCTCTTAGGAAAAAATAAATTTTCTATCAAATTAATCAACTCAAAATTAAACTAAACAATTCATAACCTCATTTAAAGCTTCAAATATAAATCAAGATAATAAAAGATTTAGCAACCCCCTAGCTAGATGTTGTATGCCTCATATTATGCATTAATCATATTGTCTTACTCTTACTAATGGAGAGCTTCCACCTTTGTCAGAGAAAATGACTTGACCTTTGAGAGCCATGGTGGAAACACACCTCCTTCTTTCTAATTTTTGCCCATAACTCATTTTGCTCATACATTAGGCATATGAAATCTCATAGCCCGTGCCAAATAAAAATTTTCAAAAATCAAAATAAAACTTGACAAAATTTACACTAGATTTAAGTCATTATTCATACCATTCATGATCTAGTCTCTTATGGAATGTGTTTAAGGACTTAGTCTCCTTTCTAAATAAACAACAGCTTAGCCATCTTGCAAATCATAAGACTTGCCTACATGTATTTAAAATCATAGGAGAAGTTAGTTGACAGCCACTCCAAGTAGTTGTAAGTCCAACTGTCGGGTGGATTACTCTCTCTTGTGGAGGTAAACCATATACCTATTTTTTATCTTAGATTTAGGTCGTGCATTGGCCCTCGCAAAGCTCCCTAAATTTAGGATCTGAGGTTGATGTTTCTCTTTGCAAATGATCATTATCTTCAAAGATTTCAAATATAAGAATATCAATCAATTGGTTATTTTTAGAAAATCAAGTAGGATTGATTAGAAGGAGAGAGTTATTATTGAAACCAAAGGGAGATGAGTAGGGGATGCTCACGATGCTAGAAAACCAGAGAGCATCCCAAACTATCTTATGGTTGGGCTTTATATTTTTGAAATTGAGAAGAATTATATGTTTGGGTTGAATTTTTATTAGAAATTTATGGCTTACAATTCCGTAACATAAGATTGTAGAAATGCCTATGAGATAAAGATTTATGCTTGTTGCGGTGGGACGTCCTAGGCCCGACATCTTTTCACCGCCGACGCGGTGACACCATTACCAACTTACTTTACTTTCATTATTTTCTATAAACAAACAAATACATTATGTATTTTATATATACATAAAGGTCAACAACTCCCTTTTTTTCCTCTCCTCTCGTCTCCTCCACCTCCTCCTCTCTTCAAACTCACTATTTTACCCCTTCCTTTCTCTTACTCTTTCCTTCTTTACCTTTGTTTCACTTTCTTCCCAACTCGAAAAGCTACCTTTTGTTCTTCCACATTTCTTTTCTCCTTGTCCATGGAAAAGGAGCCATTTTGCCAATTCAACCATAATAACCTGCAAATGAGATCCCCGATGTCAGATCACTTCCTTTCCATCATCTCAACCTCATTTGGGACCAAACAATAGATCAAAGCTGAAATTTGGCTCGGCCCTCAGTTCTCTTATCTCTTCTCCATCTTCCAATCTTCCGTAACTATGGGGGCTTGCTTTCATAGGGAACATAACGAACCTGGCTTAAAATAAATCCCTACTTTACTTTTCTATGTAAAGTAGGGGAAAAATATCTGGTACATTCGAAGACTCATAATGCCTTAGGAGTCTTCATTAGGTGATTAGGTCTATTATAGGGTAATAACTTATATCTCTCGAGATATTATTCCTAGCCGCACTCGATCACCCTAATAAGTATCTAACTGCATGATGCCCCTCACAAACACACACATATAACACTCCACATCAACAAAAAATAAAAACACCATAATAATCAATCTATATTTTATTATTATTATTATTATTTAAAGATGATTCAAAAATGATTCGATCATTATTTGATCAAATTATTATCAAGTAATATGATATTTATTAATATTTTGGGTTTATGATGTATCTACTAGCGTTTTGAATTTATAATATATCCACCAACGTTTCAAATTTCAAAGTGTAGCTTCATATTCAATTTTAAATAAATAAAAAATAGCATCATTAACATTCACTATGATGAACTGAGAAAGATCATTGTTATAAATTATCATAAAAAACTAAACATACCAGTTGAAAACAAAGAAAACAATTGAAAAATGAAGGATTGAGTGGCACTTATAATCTAAGAGTCTTATTATTATTCAACAATGAGAGTTTTAATTATTTATTTAAATAAAAAAATATTATTGTTGCGTGCTAGAAAATCAATTGCAGTAGAATAAAAGTTTACTTTAGCTTTATCATAAATCCAAAGACAAGATGTTCAAGAATTAATAAGAGAACTCCAAAATTTTTACATGAAAAATCTCAAAAGAGGAAATGGGCCAGCAAGAAAATCTTCCACTATGTATCTGTTTCAGAGTACAAAATCTTCCCGATAACGGGAATACAGAATTGTATATGAGAATGGTTGACAATGAAAATCCTTAATCGACAACAAAATTTATATACCGTTATAGTGCTGGTAGATGATGCGAATGGTCGGATCGACGCGGTCATCGTGATGGTGAAATGAGAGGCCGCGATGGTGGCGCAGAATCGACGATAGTAGTAGACCGGCTGGCGGCGATGATGACGGCGATCGGGGCGGTGACCGGCGAAGATAATCACACGGTGATCGGCGTAGTGGTCAGCGAATGATGACGGCGATACGACGATGACCGCGACGTGGAATAGTGATCAGCGACAACCATGGAGATTGACGACGGTGAGGATCTGGCTGGCACGACGGGCCGGCAGCGGTGGCAACCAACTGAGCGATCGTCGAAGGAATCTGCTGGAGAATTTTCGCTTTAGAGCTCTCTCTCTCTTCTGGGCCCCTCATACGAAAAAACGGCGACTACTTCTATGCATCATATCCAATTTGGTCAAAAATATTTGAATGCTCAAATGAAGTTAATTATGAGATCTTGGACTTGTTAGATCCCACCACCAGATTTGTTATAATAAACATTTAAAGATGATATTTAGAATGATATTATGTCGAGATTTTTGATCAAGATTCGATTCATCAGATTTTGGTGGTATTTTAAGTGTCATATCAATTATAATCTAAAATATAAATTTTAAAATATTTTAAAAATGAATAGTTTTTTATATTTCTCTAAGCAATGTTATTAAAATTGGACTAGATTAGCCAATTCAATAGTGAATTGGGCATATAACTGTTTGATTAGTCTTAAAAATCATTTTTGCATTGAATAAGTGAAAATCAATAAGAAATATTGGCTAAATTAAAGAATCGATCCTTGTTGCAATAAAACTAATTAATCCAAATATTATCATTTCAATCACTTTTAATTATAAATAAATTATTTATTTTAAATAAAAATTATATTATGTTAAATCTAATATTTTAATTTAATTATATTTAAAATCAATCTTATAAAATTTAATTTTGTGCTTAATTAAATTAATACATACTATGTTTAATAAGAGGCCACCTAAGTATGTGATCAATACTCTTTTTTATTTATAAAGAGTTCATCACTTACTCTCCATTATGCAATATAGTTTTGAAAATATTAAATTGAGATATAAGAATATAATAAAAACATTTACATTTTTAACTCTAAATTTTATTTATAATATAAAAAATTTATTTAAGATTATATATACTTTATAATAATATTTCTAAATATTATATATATTATATTTTTATATGAGCTATATTTAATAAAATTTTAAATAATTTATTATATTATTGATATGACTAAAATTCCAATTTGGTGAAGACGAATCTCTTGATATCGAAAGCAATCTCATTCAAATCAGCTTATTATCAATCTACTCTTAAACATGTGTTTATAATAGTCAATCGTCTTGGAGGGATCTAATATCTCATAATTCGACTTATTTGAGCATTCAAATGCACAAAATACATCATATGATCAAAGGAATCATTTTGGCCGTGCGATGGAGGAGTGGTTGGATTTTGCATGTATTTACAAAGGCGCCACTCCTATATAAATTCATCATTCTTTATGAGTGAGAGAGAGAGAGCTCTAAAGTTTGAAAATCCTCCAAACACAATGCCACTCGATGATTGTCACCATAGGCATCGTCGGAGCCATTTGCTTGATCGCCGTCTTGATCACTGGTCTCCATCGCTGACCTTGTGTCGTCATTCGTTGTTCACTCATCTACTACTAACCAACTGACATTTAACGTGGTATATCGTTGTTGTTCGATTTTGAGATTCTCATTTATCCCAATCTATGTAATCCCGTTATCGGAAAAACTTGTACTCTAAAATAAATATATAGTGAAAGTTTTTTACTAGGCTAAACCCTGTGGTTTTTTTCCTCTTTTCGAGATTTTCCACGTTAAAATTTCTGGAGTTTTCTTGTTCTTTAAATACATTGCTTGAGATTTTGCAAGAAGACTAAGTAAACTTTACTCTACCTGATTTTCTTTTTTTGGCTGACGTAGCTTCACCAAGTTTCCGAAGATCAAAACCACCATCGTCAAGCTTTTAAAGAGCGCGAAGAATGAAGATTCATCAAACTTAGTTCCTTATATATATCGAACGGCAACTCTTAATCTGAAGATCGCTGTTAATATGGTAAGATCTAATCGATTACCATCCAAGAAACAAGTCAAAGTTGAAGGATATTTCACAAGAAGAGATATAACTTTGCAAATTATGATTTTTCAATCATACTCATGGAAAAATAAGACCAAGGTTAAGGAGCACCTTTGGCTACAACCACAAATGGATGTTTTGATTCGACCTCTTCCATACAAGTTAATATCATCAGCGAAGACTTTGACAAACAACTAGTAAAAGTCTTTGGAGGACTTCCCACTCTTCCACGTTAACGCGTCAAGTATGGCAACAAACATCTTGGATAGGTCAAAATTTGTACCTATTCCACACAGGTTAATGTCATCGAGCAAACACTCTAACAAATAACCTCGGATAGGTCAAAAATCCTCAGCGAATTCAATTCAACCTCTTCCACACAGGTTAACGTCATCGAGCAAAGACTTTGACAAACAACTTAGGATAGGTCAAAAGGTCATTGGTGGACTTCCCACTTCTTTCACGAGCGTCGAGTAACACTCGACAAATAACCTGGATAGGTCAAAATTCTCGATTCAATTCGACTCTTCCAGTTAACGTCGCCGGGTAACGACAAACAACCTCGGGTGGGTCAAAATCTGATTGATTCGACCTCCTCCATACATTAGCGTCATGGTAACACTCGACGACAACCCGGATGGGTCAAAATCTCGTGATTTTGACCTCTTCCATACAGTTAACGTCGTGAGTCACTCTCGGCAAATAATCTTGGATAAATCAAAATCTCGCACGCGGGCATTGCCATCAAGCCGTCGGCGGCACCGCCGTACCACCCCCCACCGGTGCCGACCACCGTGTCATGCATCATTAATCGCCGGTCATCACTTCGCGGTCGCCCGCACTGTCTGTCAGCCATTCGTCTCCGCGCCGAAATCGCCGGCCATCTCGGTCACCACCGCATCGTCGGCCCGGTCGCCGATTCTGGGCCGGTCGATATTGCCATTGCGTTGCCAGCCGTCGTGACCACCATCATTCATCGTCGTTGTCAGGCCGCGTTCATGACTCCTTCCTTGGCGGTCGACCTTCAACCGAAGCTGCTGCGAGCGCGTAAATATTTGGAGGAGTCCATAAGAAACCTGCGCGTGTGACATCGCTGCGCATCCACTTCCATGATCATAATCTTGTGCTCGATCTATTCTCTCAAAATATATGGTTAATGGACAATTTTGATGAATCATTTTTCAAGTATTGACATATATATTTTTGGATGAGATAATATTATCTAAAAATAGGGGCAAGCGATATGACTGAAAATTTCCTTGAAGCGAAGCGAATCTTGATGTCGATGATCAATTACTATAGAGATCAACATTATTCAATCACTCTTAAACATGGGTGTTTATATAAGACGTCTTGTGGCGGATCTAACAAGCCCAAGATCTCATAATTCGACTTCATTTGAGCATTCAAATACACAAAATACATCATATGATCAAAGGAATCATTTTTGACGTCAGTAGGATTTTGCATGTATTTGACTTCACTCCTCCAATTTATAAATAACCCCTCATTCTATAGGGGCAAGCAAGAGAGAGAGAGAGCTCTAAAACTTGAAAACCTGAAAATCGACTCGGCGGTTGTCCACCCATATACCAATTCTCGTCGTCAATCTCTCGGTCTTCATCGGCCTTCATCGTCGATGGTTGTTGCATTGCCATCATCTACTGCTTCGCTATTACACACGTGGTATATATTGTTGTATTGAGATTTAGATTTCTATATACAATTGATTATGTAATCGTTATCGGAAAACTTGTCTCCAAAATAACTATATAGTGGAAGCTTTTCTTGGGATAAATTGTTTTTCCCTTTTTTAGATTTTTCACGTTAAAATTTCTGAGTTTTCTTATACTCTTTAAATACCATGTCTTTGGATTTTGCAATAGCAAGTAAAACTTTTACTCTTGTGATTTTCTAGATAATTATAATTTTATATTTTTTATCATTATCTATATTTTTTAATAATTATATTTTTATTATAAGTTATACTTCTATTTAGAAATGTACATTATAATTCTTTTAGATTTTAAATTTATTTAATATACACATATTTTAATTTGTAATATACATATAATTATATCTGAATGAATATTATATCTATCTTTATATTTGTAATTATTAAAAATATTATTTATATATTTATCTTATTTATTTTTATAATATATTTACTAAAAATAATATTTATATACTTATCCTAATGCGCTGAATTGCGTGACCCAATGTAATAACTTCTGTTCAAGTGTAATCATTAATTCACTAATAATAGTCATGCTCTTAAAAGGCTAAAATTCAAAAAAAATAAAAAAAATCAATTCGATTATTTTTTGAACAAAATAAACGTAATCGAAAATACAACCATCGTCATTATCCATCTGATTGCAGATCTGTTCTCTCGCCCAACAGAGCTAAGAGATGGTGGGTATTCGATTAAAATTTGAACAAAATAAACGTAATCGAAAATAGAACAATCATTTCCATCGTGCAGTGAATCCATCCGCATCCTCTCGTGCTTCCTTTCTGGGCAGTCCTCATCGTGAGTTTATCATCATCCTCTCGTGCGAGTTCCCCTATAGCAGGCGAAGAGTCTTGTAGGGATTCGATTTTGACTCTGGACAAACCGCCGGTCACCCTGCCGTATTTGCCTCTTCCATCTGAATATTCCACCTTCCATCTGACTTTGTTACTCGCGAATATTTTGTAGGTCACTCGTGAAGTTCCCTATTATCTTTCCAACTCCTCGCGTCATCGCTCTATTCTATTTCCGAAGGTAATTGTCTTTCTGTCTTTTCCCATTAGTTCTATTTTACTGATTTCAGGTATTCTGGTATTTGTTCATGACAGATAGATATTTATACAAGCTAGATAGTTGCAGTTATTATGGATAAGGACTGAAAAGGGACTCCTGTGTTGGTGTTCTATGCTGGGAGGTTAATTATGGATGGAAATAAATTACATTATCATGTAGGCCGATGCAAAAACATCATCGCCATTTTTCTTGTCATCGTAGATGAACTTAAGAGGATTAGTAATAATGTCTGTTACCCATTGGTTTCTCTCTTTCTTGGTAAGGTTACATGTAAGTTTCCAAGAGAATAAAAATTGCAGCCAATATTGCTGATGACACCTAGAGGAGGAGCTAGCTTTTAGGTTGAAGTGGATAGTATTCCCTCTAAATATTATGGTTCTTATATTTCCAATGAATCTTGTTGTTCCTTGTCAATTTTTTTGTAATTGTTACCTGTAAAATATTTTCTGTGATAGTGAAAGTTTCTATCGTTTTAACATTGAACCAAAATCCTGCACATACACACAATTAAGTTAAAGAGCAACTTATAGGAGATGAGATTTTTTTGCACAAAAAATCCTAGGAAGGGAAAAATCATGAGGCTTGATTTAATTGAGATGATTCTACTTATCTAGGTTGTATATTACAAAGGATGCCATAATTGGAGAAGGCATTAATGCAATGTAATAGACATATGAGATTTTTTTTTTGTGGAAATCCAAAAAAAATGGAAAATCACAAGGCTTGATCCACAATTGAAATGACTCTACTTGTTTGAGTAGTATATTGCAAATGGTGTTCTGTCCCATAACAGGGCAAGGCATTAGTATAATGTAGTAGATATGAACTGTAGAAAATAGTTTCCATCTTAGAAATAAGACAATTGAAATGTTTGAGTTGTCATTTAAAGATTATCGATTGTCTGCTTAGTCATTTTTTTTTTGAGATGGGGATCAATAATTATGAAAGCAGGCATTAGCCTAGGTGGGGACGATGAGTGTTGGATGCCCACCTTGGTGGCAATGATAGGAGGCTAGGAGCCAACCTTAGTGGCAATGGTGAGTGTTGACCTTATCAGCAACGAACATCAACTTTATAACTAGCGATGGGCATTAAGGTTGGGGATGACTACAATCATCAATATTGGTTATAATGGAAAGTATCAATCTTATTGGATAAGTGACAGGCATCAACTTGAGTGATGATGATGGTTGTCAAAATTATTGGCGATGATTGAGCATTAATGTTTGTGGCAATAATGGGCATTGGCATTAGCATTATTGATTGTTGATGATCAAGTTTTTGGAATTCTCTAAATTTAGCAGTTCTCTCCCCGAATGTCCTCTATGGGATCTCCTCTTTGATCCTCTTAAAGCATTACTTATTTATAAAATTTCGATGGGATAGTTCAACCATAAATTGGGATAATTGGGATAAAAAAACCTATTTTATTAAATTTATGGGTTCTCAATCAATCATTTTGTCTCTTCATAGTTGTCTCGGTGAGATATTTGTTGAGTATAAGCATGTGATATTTTGATGAGTGGATATCTCGTTTAATACTTTGTCTCATGGAGATTTTCTAGTGAGGAATTTATTTAACACTAGCTCCCTTAAAGGCTTCTTTATTGGCATGCCTTTCAAAGTTTCGAGTGAAGATAACTATCTACTGCTTGTCTATATGGGACTTTCTAGTAAGAGTTCTATCTAACTAAATAACTTTTGAGGCTTTCTTACTAGCATGCCTTATAGGGATCTTTTCTAGTTTTTATTGTCTAACCAAATTGCCCAAACTTTCAATTATAATTTTTAATGAGATGGGTTATGAGAAATTCTCTGAGGAATTAAGCATGCTTTAGGTTGTCAACATGGGGTGTTTCCCATTAAACTTGTGGCAAGTAAGAATGAGAGAAATCCAACAAGAATTTTTATATATTTTAAGTTGTTTGTTAAAATACTACTTGATGACTTTAACTTATGGTTGAGATCACATCTAGTTCCCTTAGTATCAAATGCACCTTAATTAGGATGCAACAACAACCTTGTATTTTCTTATTCAATGGTAAAAATAGTCTATCTTTAGACTATCATTATGATTTTGAAGTGATGGCCACACCTTTTCTTAACTAGTAAGAGTCTAGATGAGAATTATATGTGTAGTTAAGATTTAATTAAAAATCTCTTATGAAATTTCATATATATGCAGGGATTTATAAATTATAATTGCCAATAAGATTGCCTATATATAGATGATGGAGGGAAGGAGTTGCCCAAATAGAATCATGTTTGGGATGTCATCATGAACATTCTTCCCTAATTGCAACAAGGGTTTCCCCCCAACTTTGACTTGCTCCTTATGAAATTGATACATCAATGGTTGGTAGAGATTTTGCCTAAATATAGTCATATCTAGGACATTGATGAAGATGCCCTTTCAAGGATATAGCCAAGGTTGCTTTCTAGCTTGGAATTATTTCTCATGAATGATGATAAACGGTTGTGTGCTATAAAATTTATAAGGGTAGAGTGTTAATCTTCATAGTATTGAATAACCTCCCTCCCTAACACACATGCATAAGAATAACTCATAGATGGCATAAGATTTTTACGTAGAAATCTTAAAATGGGAAAAAAAAAAATGTTATGGCATGCCCAAGAGATGAGGTGAATTAGTGTAAAGAAAATAATTTTATCCATAAAATCATAGACAAGATTGAAAGTGACTTTTTTTATTGAAAATAAAAATAAAAGATTTTAGCATTTTTCTTTTCAGAAAATTTTCTCAACTCACATAACACAAGCATGAGTTCATAATATTTTCATTTTCTAACCCAAAATATTTTGGTAAGGAAAAAGGGCTAAAAAGCAAAAGTACTGAAAGTAAATAATGGATAACTTGATGTATAGTGATTTGACACCAATCAACCACCCACATTTTACTCTTTAAAATTTTTGCTTCTCTCTCATTTGGCTCCCACATGGTGAAAGTCTTTCTTTTACGGGAAATGGAGAAACCACTTAAATACTTCTACTTCAAAATGATAGCACCACAACTAAGCAAAATAAGCTCTTCAATGTTTCTTTTCCTTTTAAAATCCAAGATCTCCCTTATGAAAAATAGATAATGTTCTCAAAAGCTAGATTGACAAATGTGAGGATTGGAAAGTGTTATAGAAGGAAGAAAATTTTGGTGCATTCTCTTTTTTTTCTCTCTATTAAAATTTTTTCTCAAGGTTTTTCAATGGTGTCTTGTATGTTTTTTAACAACTCTCCTCATCTAGGGTTTCATATTAGAATTCTTATCAAGTGCCCTTTGCTTATTAGTTTAAACCCTAAGATTGTTTAACATTACAAAAATTATTTGTTGGTATAATACGATCAATTCAATTTAGATTGTTGAATTTGTTTGAGATAATCTATAATTAATTAGGATTCATTTAGGAAATAGATCGTTCACTATGATGTACATCATATAGAATAATGGGGGATTTGCATACATACCACACAATTCTTATAAATTTATATATAACACTTAAACTTCAATTTTTACATATATAACACCCTAATCTTCAATACCACATCAAAAATATCATCATCACTCACTTTTTGAAAGTGAAATGCACCTTTTAAGCATATGAAAGTGTTAGATAAGTAAATATCTAACTTTAGATGTTTGATATGTAAATTCGTAAGAATTGTGTGGTATGTATGTAAATCTTCCTAGAATAATTAGTTTAAAAATTGAATAATTTCAATTTATATAAGTTGATTATGTTAATATTTTAATTAGGTTTAATTTAGGAAATATATTATAGCGCAATGTCCATTGTATAGTATGATTAATTTAAATTTTGAATAAACTTAACTAATATTAATTGACTGTGAGGATTTGATTGAGATAATCATGCATATCATGGAGTACGAAGTACTTTATATAATATAATTAGTTCAAAATCTAAATAATTTTAATTAATATAAATTGATTATGTTATTTTTTTTTTCAAAATACAATAATTTGTATGGAACAAAGTAAATCATACATTATGATATTATGATCAAGTTCTATTAAATATATTATATCTTAATCTTAACAAAATTGTTCATTTATAATTTTGAAATCAATCTTGATTACACAATATGATCAATGATCATGCAATTCGATCAATTATACAAATATTTAGTTGTGGCTTATCATATACTATAATCCAAACCATATAGCATGATCCAAATTATGTAGTGCAATTAATTATTATGCTTTTTGAAATTAGGTGTAATTAGTGCTCAATTTTCTTGCGTGTGTAAGTCATCTTAACATCCTAAACAATTAAAATTACAATAATATGAGACTTAAAAACCAATTTTTTTATCTTGAAATTTTGATTTTGAATTCACTTTAGCTAACTCAAATTGCTCGGACTACTAGCTTTCTTTGACTCATGTATATATATATATATATATATATATATATATATATATATATATATATATATATATATATATTACTTATGATGTGCTTCAACTTTTCCTGAAATGTGTGAGCTCATAGATGTATGATCTTATTAAACAACAGTGGCGCATACCAAATTATATTTATAATCATCAGAATGTTTAAAACAAGCTTAAATTCATGAGAATAATAATCTTACTCTTTTTTATTATGACAAACACATATTGGTTATTTATTTAAGATTTGGGGTTAATATGCATCCCCTTGAATTTTTACTTTTTTAAAATATGGATAGTATGAAAAGTTTTACAAGTGCATTTCATGGGGCTAAGTGGTGGTTCTAAAAGGAATCTGATGTAAAAGAATCTGATGTAAAGGAAACATTTAGATTTTTAGGTTGTTTGGTTGAAAATTCTACAAACACATGAGATTTTTTTTTTAAAATCTGATATAAAGATGAAGGTTTTGGATGGCGTTTTGGCCATGAATTATGACGGCGGTTTGGCATGGCCGGCGGTGACGTGACCTCTGCAGACAACGATGTGGCGACGGCGAGGCGGCAACGACTTACATTTCCGGTGTATTTTTCTCATATTTGGGAATTTCAAATACACAATTTAACCGAATTCCAAATGCACCTCACTTTGAAATTTTACTTTGCATCGTGTCAAATGCAAAAAAAATTGAAACCCTTACATTTACTTTACTTTGCTTTACTTTCCATTCCAACCAAACAACCCCTAAATAATGTAGCAATGCAAGTAAGCGGACTTATGAAATATGCTTGAGTTGATAGAAAAATTTTATAAGTGCATGATTTAACAAGGAATGAGGAAAACTACTCCTATAGACATCTAAGAAGTACATAGTCACAAAAAAAAATGCTATGAACTTATGCACAAATACTAGACATTTACATCCAAGCAAACTAGAAACTCACATCTAAATAAACTATAAATAACAAAACAACATATTTGCCCTTTTGTCATATCAAAAAAAAGATACACATAAAATTAGTGAGATATATAAAAGTCAAAATCTTAAACTTTTGATGATCCATGATCCGGACTGAGTGGTATTTACCAGTAAATCAATAATCCGTTATCATTATGACCATGCATCCAAGATTTATCTTCTTTATATTATTGATATTATTGATGCCTCTTATTTTAATTGAGAGATATGCTTATTTATCTTCAACTTAAGAGAAGTGCTTCATCTAAACATTCGAAGAGTATTGATATGTTTTATGAGCTTGAAGAGGAGGTGGAGCAGCAGCTGCTTCATCAACATCTTCATCATTGTCATCAATATTGATAACTCACTTTTTCTCGCTAAAAAGAATATGAGAGTGAACAATGAAGGGAGTAAGGATGTGGTTTGGTTGGTCGAGATAGCTAAGGTTGTATAAATAATTATGTTTTTGAATAAATCCAATTAATGGTAATTAATGCAGATGATTTGATTGAGATAATCATACATATTATACTACATGATGTACATCATATAATATGATTAACTCAAAATTTGAATAATCTCAATTAATGTAAATTGATCATTTTAAAATTTTTCTTGAGTAAAATCTATTGTGCAATAGGAAGTAGATCACACACTAGAATATTAAGATTAATTTTATTATGTTTTTGAATAAATTGGTTAATGCAAATGATTGGATTGAGATAATCATACATATTATAGTATACGATGTACATCATATAATATGATTAGCTCAAAATTTGAATAATCTTAATTAATGTAAATTGATCATGTTAAAATTTTTCTTAAGAAAAATATATTGTGCAATAGAAAGTAGATCACACACTAGAATATTAAGATTAATTTTATTAAATAAAATTTCTTTTAATTTTAAAAAAATTGCTTATTTGTATTTTTGAAATTAGCTGATTGTATAATATATCAATGATCATACGGTCGATCAGTTTTAGAATTAAGATCGGTTATATTGCTTTTTGATGTTAGCTTTAGTTGGCACTCAATTATCTTGTGTGTATGATGATCATTTAAGCATTTTTAATATCTGAAAATAAAAGAATACAAGACCTAAAAAATGAGTAAATCTTATAGGTATGATCTTAAGTTTTCTTGAGCTAATTCAAGCTACTTGTACTACCAACTTCTTGGAGTCATGTTAGTGCTTCAATTTAGTTATGATATCTCTTTACATTTATCTAAAATATATAAGCTCATATCTGCACTAATCTCATTAAACAATATTAGTTCAATTAAAATTATACTTATAATCATCAAAACATTTTATACAAGGTTAAGATCATATGGTTAACAAAAATCATGGGTCCTTATTAAATTGAAATGAATATATAAATCTAAGTTGTATATTTTAAATGATACTTTTATTTATAATTGAAAAAGATATTAATACAACAAAGTAGATATAAATTATAAGATATAGCTTCCACGATGGAAGGAGTTTTAAGATGCTTAAGTTGTCATTTTACGGTGATTGATAGTCTACATAGTCATTTTCTTTGATTGAAAGATTAGTGATTAGGAAGGTAATCATAAGCCATAGTAGTGATGGTGAATATTGACTTTAGTGTAATGATGAGCATCTAATTTATTGGAGATGTAGAATGCTTGCCTTGGTGGAGATAGCAAGAGCTAGCCTTATAGGTGACTATGAGCATTGCCCTTAATGGGGACAACAATCATTAGTTTTTGGCAATGATAAGCATTGTTAGGAATCACTGAATCAGTGTTATTTGTGATGGCAGGCATTACGATAGTGGGCTCCATCATTGAAGAGGATGATAGGTGTTAGCATTGATTGCAATAATTGACACCAGCTTTATTGGAATGATGGGCATCATTGTGTTGGCAATGATGGGTGTTTCCGTGTCACGCCCTACGATAACCTCCTTCCTAAACGACATGAGACATAACAAAGGTGGGTACAATTCAACTGATTGAATCTTTCTTTGTCACCAATTCTGACATCCTTCTCACCATAGAATCTAGGTGGTGATAAATTCAATTACTTGAATGCACTGAAATAGCATATATATATATATATCATTATTATTTTCACATATTCTATAAAATTATGAACCAGTGAAAGTAAGCAGAAGCAATCCAAAATATTTTATTCATACATCTACAAATCATCTAATAACCTCAACATCCATATACAAAATATTAAACTTCAAAAATTATAGAATTCAAAAAAGCAAGAATTGTACACAACATATATGTTAATTATGACTTACAAAATTACATATTATAACATTAATCATTAAACTTTTGTAGCATGAGGTTTAACATTAATTTACATGCATAAAAGAACAATATTAGAATGCCAAATGTAAATTTTCTCAATGTATTATGTTGTGCAAGGATATATATGCTTACATATTAATTTACTTATATCAATCTATTCATTTGTTTGTTTATTTTCATTACATTATATTTTCACCTTTGTCTTAGAACATATTATGTACAATTATTTAGGTTTATTGACGATCATAAAATAGTGGGCCATAAGTCCACATCACATAGGATACATCATTAAGTTCAATAGACCTTAAGTGAAACTCAATATTATAGCTATTGAAACACAGTGAGGACTCTTTTGCCTCTATAGGAGATTCTTTTGCACACATCACAGACTTTTTTTCTCATCTATACAGGTATCATTAACATAAGCCAACCTCTATTCTCATAATATGATATTTCTTAAGTTTAGTATATTTTCATTACTAAATATTTAAATAAATATTTGTTTTATATTTAAAATATGTCAATCAATTATCTATAGAAATGAAAAAATTACATGCGTCAAATGCATTCTTTTTAAAATTTTATCAACTGATAAAATATTTATATAATCATAATACATTTAATTGTAAGTACATATATCATATACATAATATTTTCAAGCTATATTCTCATAATATGAAATTTCTTAAGTTCATAATATTTTCATCATTGAACATTTAAATAAACATTTATTTCATTTTTAAAATATACTAGTTAATTATATATAGAAATGAACAATATATCAAATGCATTTTTTTAAAATCGTCATCAATTGATAAAATATTTATATAATCATAATACATTTAATTGTAACCTCATATTATTTAAATTTATGTGTGGTCATTTAGAATAGTAACATCTAACTAGGCATCTAGCAAAATGAATAATTTTTAATGCAATTCACTTATTAACATAATTTACTTTTTAATGCATGCAAAAGACTAAAATAAATAAATTTCTTATTTTAAACTATATTCCCAAATTTTAATTTAATTAATTAAATTTAATCTCAAATTAACTTCTCTTTATATAAGTCCTAAAACTTAGCTATCCAAAATCAACATTGATATAAAAAGAAGACATGAAAATTATGATTTATATATTCAAATCTAGCTTAATTTGTGAAAGAAAAAGAAAATTGGATTTTTTGCCTCGATTCCTCTTTTTCTTCATTTCTTCTCCTCTTTCTCTTCTTTTTTTCTCCAATTCTTTCTCTTCCTTTCTCCTTCCCCTTCTTTTTCCTTCTCCTCCCTTTTCTTCTTCTGATTCCTCCTTTTTTTCCTCTCTGTTTTCCTCGATCTTATCTAGAACCACCCAGACTATTCACATAACAGGGAAGATAAGATTAATTTATAGAATTTTCTTTGGAATATTCCATTTATTAATTAATTATTTAGTTAATTTATTATTATTATACTTAAATATTTTTATATAATTCTATATATCAAAATGATCTAAATAAAATTTGGAATTTATAAAAATATGTTTGGTCATTTCCAGAATAGGCAAAAAATGAGGTATAAGTTTTAGGAGAAATTTTTGGCCTACATTTTTGAAATTTTGGGTTGCTACATTGTAGGATCATTATTGTTGGGTGTTGATGGCAAAAGATATAAAATTCTTAAGGTTTAGGATTTCTCTCCCCAAAATCCCTCTTTTGGTTTTTTCTCTTGGTACTCAATATAAATATGATCTTTTTATGAATATTTGGATGGGGCATTCTATTCTTTTTGATAAAAATTTAGGATACTCCACTGAATGGTTGGAGTTATTTCTTTTGATTATTTGATGTTTTGTAGATATCTCAGTATCTTAATGAACTCAAAAGTCAACATTTTTGGACTCATTAGATTTGTTACAATATGCTTTTTTTAATATAAGTATGTAGAATTTGGAGGACGTTTGACCTCTTAAATGAATGCTTAATTTAGATCCATTTAGACTTGGATCATTATGTTCTTGGTATCATTGAATTTGATTTATTGAGATGGTAGTGTAAACTATAAATTTGCTAAAATTTGAGTTTGAATGGTCTTAGAGTTGATTTCAGAAATTTTTTATTCAAATTCATAGGTATTTTAAGATCTTAAAATTAGTCAATATTTGTAGTTGATCAGATGAATTTTTTGCATCATATCAATAGTTATGTTATCTTTATGGGATAAAATTTGGGTGAGGATATTTGGATTTATACTTGATCAAAATGAGTTTAATTATATTGAACTAATTTTGAGATAATTGTAATATATGACTATTCAATCAGAATTTATGATGCGCTTATCTTAAATTAAATCTAATGACAATAAAAAAGTTGTTCTCACTAAATTTGGATTAGGATATCATGACTTAATTTTCTTTAATATTTAAGACACATTATCATTTTATTTCTCTTTCTAAGTGTTGGTGAGCAAGCTCCCCCTTTTAAGAATATTTCGTACCCTTGTCCCTCAAGATACTCTCTTTTAACCTATGCTTCAATATTTCCTTGTAGGATCAATTACAAATTACCATTTCTCTTTAATATGAATGGAGTAGTTGCATTTGGGATAAACATATCTACACTTAGAAATGGAGGTGGAGTAGTATAACAAAAAAGTATATGAATACAAATTTATTTTCTTAAATATTATTTAGTGGCTTTAAAGATTTTCATTCACAATTTACTTATATATGATTTCTCAAATTCTAATTATATCCTGAATTGAAATTAGCAGTTGGTGTTCCTCCCAACATTGTAATAATTGGAAAAAAATTTATTATTATTATTATTATTCCAAACCGACGTGTTGGTTGGCCGCAAGTAGGTTAATCGATGGGGAGGGGCATCGGCTTCAATTTGCCGAAATTGAACCTCCAATACACGAGAGAGAGGGAGAGAGAGAAGAGTCGGGAGGAAGAAGCCGCACTGTACCTTGCGTGCATGCCCTAATCGAGTGAGACGGTTTCACCGATGCCGATGCCGCAAGACCTTCGATGCAGCTTTATAGTCTTCGTAGTGTGCAAGGAAGAAAGCAGTGTGTGAACGAGGAGTGACGCTTGTTGGGTCTTAGGAAACCGAGAAGAGCTAATTTAAGGTAAGTATTTAGAAATTTCTAAATTGAAAGTTTTGATTCTTAGATTTTAAATTAATTGAAAGTTATGAAATCTTCATTCAATCCTAAATAATGATTATTAAAATTAACAGAGACTGATGCGAAAGCGAAAGATTCAAAGATGATAGACGAATTTTTCAAATTTATAGGTATGATTCTATGATTTTAAATTTTATATGATATATTTACTCATATTAAATATTATAAAAAAATATTATGAGTATGTAGAACAACGAGTAATTTGATTTATGCACAATGCCAATCATATTTTCAGTTAAATTATGATAGAATTATAATTGCAAAATAAATGAAATCTTAAGCCTATGCTAATTTAGAATACCGTTAATTAATTATGAGTTATTTTAAAAGGAATGATAAATATTAAATAAAAGTAAAGTTTATTTATATTGAGTCATTTTAACACTTAATATTTTTTTATATTAAGAAAAAAAATAAGATTTAGAGAGTATTTTATGTCATTTTATACATGTATAAATATCATTATATTAAACAAAGTAAATGTTAGATGAAAAGAATTATGAAAAATCTTTAATTTAAATTAAAATGGGAAGAGTAGCATTAATTTAAAATAAATAGAAGATGTTGTGTATGTTACATAAACTAATAGTTAAATCAACTAAATACGTTAATCAATATGATTATTAATTATAAATTTAACTTGATTTGAAAAGTAAATAATGAAATTTTGATGAATGTGAGCGTTAAATAACAAAAGACATACACTAATATCATAGACAAGAAAATAAATAAAATAAAATAAATTATTTTCAAATATTGATCAAATCAATATATTTATTCTATAGGTACTCAAATTAAAGAAAGAAATTTTAAAGGATTCAAGAGATTCACAAAAAGAAAGAATTATATTCTTATATTTATGAAAAATTTACTTATTTTCATGATAACGACGTATAGTATAAATGATCTTCAGATTCCAAATCAGTGATTTATTTTCTCATCTTCTTAATATTGAATGAATAGAATGCGATCACGTGTTATTTACGTTATCAGACAAAATTAATTGATTTTCTATTTCAACTAATATGGATAGTTCATAAATTATGTTATGAATATATACCTAAAATAGTTCACCCCTGGATTAATTAATGCACAAATCTAAAAATGAAATGGAAATTGCTTCTTTGGATGAGTTTGAAAAAAAATATTTTTTCTAAAAATATTTTTAATGACTCTTATAACGAATTAAGAAATTTTCATTTTTATCTACCTCTTATATGTTGATTGTTTAAACACTTTTTTTTTATATAATGTTCATGTTTATAATAGATCTGTCATGCATATTAATTCTGTCATTTTGTTTTATTATAATGTAAAAACATAATTTATCCACTGATAATATTATTCATTAACAAGTTGTTTTATATTTTTTTCTAGGTAACCTTCTTAACTAAATGGAAGATAATATAACCGTAGGAACTTCAAAGAGATAAGTGCTTATGTTTATATTTTATATTATGTTTTATATGACTTCAGTTGATGAATAATTTATATTTATAGATAAATTTGTTAAATATGGTTTGGATTTGTAGGCTCTTATAAGATTTAAAAAATATTGTGTAGTTAATATTCTATTGGATGTGTTTAAGTAAAGTTTGATTTTTTTTCTTATCCATCCGACCGTCATTCCCGCCTTGATATTCCAAGCTTTCTGGCCAGGTCGTGGCATACATTCCTAGTTGTATGTATGATGATGAACTTTTGTTGTAATCTCCAAAACTTCTATTTCTTTTTTTTAAGAGTTTCTATTTTATTATAATGCTCTTAAAAATTCTAGCAAATCTCGAGAGGAGAGAGAATTTCAATGCTTTGTTCTTAAGCATCAATCATGAGGAGAGAGACACAAAAGGGAATCTTAGGAATTATAGTCTACAATAAGAGAGAGAGAGAATGTTGTCATTGGGATATGAAATAGAGAGGAATCACTTGACAGTAAAAATCTTATGAGAGAGAGATGAGGGAGGGAAGAGAGTAAAAGAGTATGTATGTTTCAAATTTTATTTATAATTCATTTTTAAAATAGTAGCATATAAATAAGGTTTACAAATTTTATTTCAAATTAAATGGACATATATCTTATAAATGCTATTTTCTAATTAAAAAAATTCATAGTAGTAAAAAAATAAAATTAAAACATCTAAAAATTGTGTCTAGCCATATGAAATTAGTTAGCTTAGGATTGAATAGAAATGCTTATGTATGTAGAGTACATGTATGCATGTATTTATATGTACATTTTTGTTTGTATTAATACATGTATGCATTTAGCCATAATTGACAAGCATTAAGCATTAATATACACGCATACAAATACACACCACCTTTATTTTATGATACTGTAGCTAAAGTCACCTGCTTGGTTTTCTTTTGAGCCATTCATCATTTTTTTATTTTCTCTATTCTATTGTAACCGATAATGAAATTTGTTGGAATTGGTTGGAAAAGAAATTTAGAATGAATTTTTTTTGGCTAAACTAAGGTTGAAAACATACTTTATTTGCTAATATTTAAATGCATTGAGTTGAATTTTGTATTTTTTTTTATTAGATCTCAAAAATTATGAGAAATTTTTTAATTAGAGTTTTTTGTGGGCTATATATTAACTCCTAAGATACGTAAAAAAAAAGGTAATCAAATTTTCAAAAATTTTAGATTTTCCTCAATTCTTAAGTGTTTGTTTTTACATGTGAATTTTTATAGTTTTTTTAAGTCTAAAAGACTGCTTTCGAAAGACAGAATTTTTTGTATGGTGTGAGACCTAGATCTTCTACTTTTCAACCTCTATCCTTTTTCTTTTAATAAGCTGTTAGTGATTGAACTTTTGTTGAGTTTGATATATGTTGTATTTCTTTTTATTGGATGAACCTTAATGTCATAGAATTTTATATTTGCTCTCAGTTTGCTTGTGAGTTGTGGAATTTAGATTTGGGTGTTTATTAAATTATTGCATGGAATGAAATAAGCATATATGTTGATTTTGTTTCAAAGTTGATATTTTTTGTAAAATGAATGCATTCATGTCAATGGCATGTGTCATGCATGGTACAATGTACTCTTAGCATCATTTGCATGGTGCATCCAGCTCACCAAAATGGCATCTATTGGATTTTTAATATTTGATATAAAAAAGTGTGTGTGTATGTATGTATGTGACTCCAAATCAAAACCTACATGTCCCCTCGTGTGATCCAATGAATGAACCATTGTGTCATCCATTTACTTGTGTCATTTCATCTATTGCGCAAGCTTCAATCTCATTGTTGCTCGTGCAATCAATTCAACCTGGTGCACTCTGCTCACACTTGCTTGTGTGATTGATCCATCCGGCCCAATAAGCTCTGCTCACTCTCACTAGTGTGATCCAATCCATCCCAATGAGCTCCTCTCTTGAGTGTCAACAATCACAATAAATTTCACATCCACCCCTGTCAATCATAATGGAGAGAAACCTAGCTAAGTTTGTAGAAAGCATTTTTATGTAATTAGAAATTTTACTACCATTTTTTAAATCAAATTTCAATTATCTTTATTTTAAGTTGAGTTTTGATAGTTGGCTGGCCTTCTTTTTTTTTTTTCATATCATTATGCTATTAATTCATAATGGAGTGCTAAAATTCTCTTTGGCTAGGATTGAATCTCAATTTTTCACCATACTTAAATGACTATAATATTTAAATTTAAAGTATTCTTTATCATTAATCAACTTGATTTTGAGGCTTGTTTCCAAATTTATGCTAAATGTCATTACAATTATTACTAGTCATTTCTAATTAGCTTTATGAATTATTATCTTTTATTCATTAATATTGAGTATTTCATGAATTGTTAAAGCTATTTTGGATAAATTTTTAAGCGATTGCGGTGTTCAGCACTTAAGCATTATTTGTTATTTTTATAATCATGATGGTTTATCTTGCAATTTAATTCTTTCATATTTATCTATATTTTCATTCATAAATTTTGAATATTTTGCATTATATTTATAATGGCATGCATTGCATCATACATTGTGTGCAATGGCTCCACGAGGGCCTTTGTGCTATGGTGTGTCATTCGCTATTGATAAATATGATTGAAAGTTAGGAATTTATGAATTATGTTCCTTGTGTGTTTCTTTGTACATCTTAGTTTAGGCTTGTATTAGTGAACTTTGATGATATTGGATGCTCAAGGACCTAGGGTTCATTAGTATAATCTAGGATGAGATGCACAATTTGCAAGTTATTAGCTCTCAATTTTATTTAAAATTAACCACCATTAAAGTTAAAACAATCAACAAGCTTCTTTCATTCCAAATAATAATGTAATAGTCACTAAAATATGGTATCTCTTGTAAAAATAGTCAACACACTATTTTAAGTGATGACCAACAATAAAAATAATAACAACAAGCTTTTATCCCACTATGTGGGGTCACCTACATGAATTCTTCTTTTTCATTGTGTCATATTAAGTGTCAAATTCTCATTTTATTCTAATAAAATATGATCATTTTTTATTACCTAATCAAGTCTTCTTAGATCTACCTATATCTTTTTTAACATAGGTTAAATATAATACATCTACTCTTCTAACTGGGTCATCAAATGGCCGACGTTTTATGTGACCAAACCATCTAAGGCGATTCTCTCAAATCTTATCTACCACTAAAGCTACTCCAACCTTTTCATGTATATATGTATTTTGCATTTTGTCTCTAAGTGTAAAGCCAGTCATCCACCTGAGCATCTCTTCTCTACAACACTTAATTTTATTTTTCTCTTTTAAAAGAAGGAATATGTCATATATCACATTTGACAAAATTTTAATCACACACCAATTACTAAATAAGTAGATAGACAAAACAAGGATAAAAATCACCCAATAGAAGATCCAACCCTCACTCCGGTTAAAAGAATGGATATCTTTATGTATATGCCTTATCCTCCATAATCTGATGTACGTGAATCACTGTATCCTACTTTTTAGAGATTTATATGCTTCATTTTTGTGTTATGTGATATTCCAATGTCCCTTTTTATTGTATTATGCTTAGTCAGTTGCCAAGGATGTCTTAGGTCAGTATTTGACTTTGTCGTAAGTCCTTATCAATTGTATTTGCTTGTTATTTTAAAACCAAGAGAGTGGTGAAGCATGTATTGGGCAGCTATTATTTATAGAGGGGGGGGGGTTTTTCCATTATATATAAATGTAACATATTTATTGTAAAATTAGTGCCATGATGTCATGATATTGATGTTGATAACAATGCGTGCATTAAATATGATGCAGTTTTCTCTTGGTTTATTCTCGAGCAAAACATGGTCCGCTGCTCTGAAAGATTTTAATTATGAGTACATGTCTTCTTAGCGGCTAATTAACTGTTCCCCTCTTGGGTATGATTCATTGTTGAACTGTGAATGATGCCAGCTAGGATCTTTACCAAATGTTAACTATGGTAGCTGCATCAAATGGATACAATTTCTTGTATGAAGATGACACTTATTTCACACTTTAATTTGAATCATTTCAATTTATCTGTGCAGACATATATTTCATTTCTTCTGTTAACCTCATGCAAATCCCCAGATGTTTCAGAATGGAAAGACATTTGAAGAACAAGAGGCAGATGCTCCAGTTGTTTACGAGGTCGATGGAGAACCTGCTGTTGTAATTAATGGCTTGCCAAAGAACAAGTCCTGCAAGAAGAAAGCAGTCGTGAGTTGTAGTGCAACTTGTGGTGTGCGGGAGGCTGATGATCCAATTTTTGGTGAGTTATTGGAAGGAAGAAAGGTTAAAAAACTGTTTGGAAGCCAATATTATCATGGAGAGGTGCTGAAGTATGATTCTGAAGTGAATTGGTATAGAGTGGTTTATGAAGATGGCGATTCTGAAGATCTCGAGTGGCATGAGCTAGAGGAGGTGTTGTTGCCACTTGACATTAATATTCCACTAAATTTGTTGCCTTTCCAGAGATGCTTGCATGATAAATATTTTTCCGAGTCAAAAATTACTGTCCCAATAACAAAAAGCAGCCATCCTATCATGGAGAAGACTTCAGAGACTTCCCAAATCAACCAGGAAATATATGAGGTACCTATTCAAATGGATTACAAAACTGGAAGAAATTGGGGTGAAGTCACAATTCAAACAAACTTAGAAGAGTGAAAAGAAGTTTCCGAAAGTTTTACTGTAGCAAGATATAATTCTATCAGAAAGTGTTAAAAACTATGGGAGAGTTCAGCTTTGAGAAATCTCCTCACAAATCAGAAGAAATTTCTGCTGTATCTCCCAAAAGTCCATGGAAATCGAAGATCATGAATCATCACTAGCTAAGATGATAATGAGGATACAAACAGGACTGAAAGTTTAGGAGAAACATAAAAGGATTCTTAACCAGGGAAACTGTTAGAACTGAGAAGCAGCACAGGATAGAAATATCTTTTTGTATTCGGTCATTATTGCCATCTCTATTTTTTTCTTTCATGATGAATCAACAGGAGAATTTATAAGTAAATATCTATTTGAACAGATTAAGTTATTTTCTTCTCATTTTCTTTCACTTTTCATGTAAAACATTGGATTCTTGGTTTCATTAACAATACAAACATGGTGGAGCATTTTAATATTTTGCCTGTATTCTTAAAGAAGTAGCACATGTTGAACATTGTTATTTATTTCCCGTTTTAGTTTTTCTTTTCTACCTTGCTGCTTTCATCAGCCTGAAACCTATTACCTATGGCAACTAGTATGTGCTACTCAATTAATGGGCTTTTTATCCATTTCCAAACAAAATATGCTGTATTAAATCTCAATTGATTTAAGAACTTGAATATCTATTCAAACTCTCCTTCATAATTGATGAACTGAAAACCAACCCTTGTTCCTCGTAAATAGTTGTGGGAATTTTCAGAAAGAAGGAAAAATACGATAATTAATTTAAATGATTTATCATAATCATTAAGTCAAGTAGTTTCAAAATAAGCTGAATAGATCATGACTAGCCGGTAGCATTTTGTATTATAGTTTTCTAGTGAATATGAGGATTATTTACTCACCCAATAAATTTAAATGATTTTTCCAATTTGCATAAATTGTTGGGACATTGAGGATGCAAGAAACTTGCAGACTGTTGCATATATGAAATTTAAGTTAGAGATTCTTATTAAAATCATTGATAATCTCTACTGTTGACGAGCTGTCTTGAATTGATTGCAGTGACAAAAGATAATCAAATTGTGGCTGGCTTGAACAACAGGGATGAAGGTCTTATGAAGTCCACTCCAAGTCTTAGATGAAGTCATTTTGCAACGAGTCGTGCTCGATGCCTTCAATCTGAGCTATGTTTACCTAGTAAGACCTACTTATAACCCATAATAATTTGTATGCAATTGGATGGAACTAAGGCACAAATTTTGTTATACATGAATGTGTACTACACTTCACTGGTTGCCTTCCACCGCTATGGATATTTTAATGTTTGAGAGTGATAAGAATTGGAGAGAATTTGTAGTATATATACAATCTTAAGAAAACTTGTAACAGAAAATATGCAAAATTAGAAAGTAATAATTAGGATTGCCCACAGAATGATGAGTAGTTGGAATAATAATTATAATAGTCTGCAGATTGATGAGCAGGTAGTAGGGATTCCATAGATTAATGAGGTGATAGTGTAAGAGTAAGTAAAGATGGTAAAAGTGTCGATGAGTGGGTCCTAACTACTGGAAATTATGTACGCTTTACAAGAGATGCAATGGTTGGTTCATGCAAGGTCTTGCTATGAAGAGAGGTGTCGAGGTTGAGCGCATTTTATGAGGTTTAAAAATATTATTATTTGATCAAGTGATAATTTGACGAACTGTAGTATGGGACATGGATGAAGAAGTGTGGGAGAAGGGTGAAGCACCGACTTAGGAGTCATTGGTTGTAGTGTATATAGGAACAACAGGAATAGAGGAAGCAGGTCATGTGTGACTATTGTTGTCAACTGTTGTGGAGGGTGTTTGCCCTATCAAGATTTTAGACATAGAATAGGAATTTGGAGAGATGTGTGTTAGCTGAAGTAATGGAAATGGTGTAATAACCGAAATAATAATAATAATAATAATAATAAAGAAAAAGAAAATTTTGTAACCGTCCGCAAAAGAAAAAAAAAATTGAGGGGGGTTGTCAAACTTCCAAAACAAACAGAGAGGGAAAGAGGAAGAGAAAGGAGAAAGGGAAGACTCTACCCATGCGTCAAATGAGTGAGACCATGCTTGATGAGGGAGAAGAAGGAGAAGCTGCCCTAGTGTCCGTCTAACAGAACGAGGTAAATTCTGTCCGACGCGGAGGTTACTGAGCCATCTGTGCCAAGGAAGAAGAAGGAACCGGCACGTATGAAGAAGGTAGGAGCCAGCGTGTGTCTTAGCAAAACCAGAGGAGGTAACTAAATAATTTATATAATTATTTTAATTGAAATTGATGTTATTAGCTTTGATTTAGTGTTATTTCAAGTTTAATTTAGGGTTTGTAATTGTAACTTAGGGTTATCGATTTCAGCAATAAGTTAATTTAGGAATAAGTAATATAAGTTAGATGCAAGTTAAAATATTGATTTAAAATCATTCAAGAGCGCCATTTTAAAGAAAAATAAGAAAAGAGGAGTATTAAATTTAGGAGAACTTATAAAGGAAATGTATTTATATTATAATGGAAATGTATTTATATTATCATTAATTAGATTAAAATCATTTAAGGGAGTATGATAATCAATTAATGCAATATATAAAATCACTTTAACACGTAATATTTTTTATGTTATAGGAATTTCAATTGGGAAGGAAGAAAGGAAAGGAGGTTGAAAATTGCAGTTAAAGTGAGTAATTACGTTTCTTACATTTACGAAAATGTCTTTAATTTCTTTTGATAAACGACGTGTTCATGATTACTTTTCCTGCATCAAAGTTGTGATGATTTTCCTGTTTTTTTCATAAATTGTGATATAGTTTATTGTTTCTTCATGTTGTATAATAATTTAAATGTTAGATCATATTGTCACGTCATCATGATATAAAGTTAATTAATTTATTTTTAGTTATGATGATATTCATCATGATGTATGTAGATATTATGAATGTGTATGTTGATGAGTTCACCTCCTTATGACCTACGGTTGACGTAATGTACGACGAATGAAAAAATGAATGATTTGGCAAATAAGTAATGAATGCTACTTGTCCTACGAAGAGTATTGGTAAAGATTTTGGCGGTGACTCCAAAGACGTGATAAAAGTAAAGGTAAAATTAAAAGTTCATATGAAAAGTTTATATATACCTATCTCACATATGTTTGATTGTTTGAGTAAATTTCTTTTATGTATATGTGAAAACTGAAACCCGCGTCGTTTTTCTTCTTCTTATAGTGTAATAAGATAATCAATTAATGAATTATATTTATTTGCTAAATCTTTTCGGAACCTCCCAATTAAATCTGATAAGAGAAAAGTTACCGAGTAGGATTTGAAGATAGGTATTTATGTCACCAATTATATTGAGTTATGTTTAAAGTGTATTTTTCTTACGAATCTTTGTTAATATTTATGTATGACGAATTGTTAAACCATTTTGTGATCAGAGCTTTTTTATGATTATATGATTGGAGATTTTAATTAATATTGGAAATGTGATGTAAGTTTTATTTTATCCGTCGATCGTCGGCCGCAGATTCCATCCGGTGCGTGACAAATGGAGTAGGAGCAGACCTAATCACTTTCATAGTGAGTATTTCAGGAATACTAAAAACATAATATTATTTTTATTAAGTTATACTGCTAATTACAGTCCAGCAGAGAAGACTGTCAAATCCTTGAAGAGGTGAAAAGCTAATAAAAACAACACACCTAGCCAACAATTACTGTTGAAAATTTAGAATTAATAAAAATGAAAAAGAAAATAATTGTCTTAATTTTACATCAATATAATTATAAGTTAAACACCAAAAATAAAGGGAAAACAACTTTAACTCTGCTAATGAAATTCTCTCAAACTATATTCTAACCCACCTATACCAACATTCTACTAAACATTTATCTTCTCCATTTGTCCCCCACCTTTTTCTGTGACTGTACAAAGTTATGCTGTATTTCAACTCACTTCTCCTATGCTAAAACTAAAAGTTCTCCTTGTGAAAATGGAACCGGGTTGTCGTAGTATGACTGAATTCATGTGAAAGTTCCTTCAGTTGCTTTGTCAGTGTAGGTGAGCCACAGTAAAAGACTCCTGCATCTCCAATATTAGTATTAAAAATAGAAATTCAATGCTATACTAAAGGAGCAGTAGATTGTTAGAGTATAGCTGTTTTACCAATACGAGAAGACTTGTGGGCATTAGCCAATTCACTGAACACTTTTCTCCAGTTTGGCCTTGCAAAATGAGTTCGAATCTGTCGCCATAAATCAGTAAGTTTAGTTTTTTTGTGATACGTAGCTTGGCACAAGAATTTGATACCAAATTATAGACTGAGGACAGTTACCCGACTTCCCGAGACAATGTCTACGCCATTCTTGGCATGCTGCAGAGACTGAACCATAGCTATAAGAGCTGATCTCGCATCGCCTTCTTCATATACACTCGTCAAGTAGTTGTGCATTTCTATAACATTCTGCACACCAAAAATGTTACCAGTTATTAATGTAGTGAACCAGTGAATCAAATTTGTGTTCATGATGAATGAATTACTTTATGATCGCTCTCTGCAACATCATTCATGACACCTTTGAACCATTCGAAGGAGCCTTGTTCTCTCGTCACCCAGTAGAAGTAAGCTCTTTCTGGGCCTTTGTTTTTTATGCTGTTCTGATCTGATACATGTATGCTTTGTGCTTCCTGTAGCAGTTTCAATGATTATCAGACTTTATTTTGAATATGAAATGGCTGATTCATTTTTTAAGAAGATATAGGTTTTTGTTATTTACTTCATTTGACTTTATATTGTTTAAGAGATCCTGTAATATGCTGATGAAAGGAGTTGCACCAATTCCAAGTCCAATGAGTAGTAGGATATCATATTTTGTGTAGCTTTGAGCTGGTGCTCCATAAGGTCCATCAATTAGCAGTTTTGGAAATCTACAAAAGTTTTTTTGTAATTTCTAAACAAAATATATTGCAATGATATCTGGGAGAAAAAAATACTAATTTGTTGTATCTATCATCTGCAAGTACCTTGTTTCTTGAATTGCAGAATCTGCTACTACTGTAGTTTCTAATCTGGCTAGATTTGCCTTCTTTGAAGTTACCTGAACCTCACAGACCTGTAACCAGATAAATTTCTTTTGAATGATGTCTTCCATGGTTTGTTTTTGAGCATTATTCCGCGTTATTTTTTTCTTTAACATAGTACCTTTCCAAATAAAGTTCTTAGCTCACTTGTCCAGTCTCCCAGGGTTCTAATATGTACACTCAAATGATCATCATCAGGCGCAGAAGTGATCGAAAATGGATGCCTGTTGACAATTAGGATAGAATCAGAAACTTATCATTTTGAAATCTGAATCTGAGTCCATTTCCGACTGATTAGTGGAATACCATTCAAATGGTGAGACATCAGGACATTTGACAAAAAGATACATCCCACTTTTATATCTAAAACCTGGTGGCTTTGTCATGTGTATTGAAAGAACATTTCCAGGATATATGGCTGCCTGCAAGGTAAAAAGAAAATTCCTTACTTCCACTGGATTTATTGATTCTCTTCTGGTAAAAATTAGCAATATTAATTTATATTTACTTTAACAATATTAACACGATAATTCTTCTCACGGAATGCTCTGATCAACCTCTCACATGTATAAAATGTCACAGGGACCGTAATATACATCCATGTCTGCATAAAACATGAAGCTTTTTTAGTTGAAATTGTTTGGTTTTAGGAAGAAAATGATGCCTTTTAATTTGTTTGAATTGAAGTTGCAGACTTACCGTCTTCTTGTACCATTCATGGGTGAGAAAGATGAAGAATGAATGGATGATGAGGAGCACATAGACAATAGCTAGGAGGTGGTGAGCATACCAAAAAGCATTAAAACCAGCCAAGTAATGGAAAGGGGAAGGAAGTTTCACCACATTCCTCCTAAAAGAATGAGTTGCTAGTGTGAAGGAGAAGCCCATGAGGATGATCATCACGATCCCAGTCCACCCAGGTGTGCTCGCGAGCAGATCTGGATAAGTTGGTTGTTTGAAATGAAAATCAGTCCCTAAAGTTCTTATGAACTTCTGATTTGGGCATGAGATCAGTCGCAGAAAATCACAGGTTATATGGAAGATTGTATGCACCAAGGTACCGATTGCAATTCCTAATGCTATGATCTGGAGGATTTGAAGAAAAAAAAATGTGAATAAATGGAATAATTAAATTTGTTATGGGGAATGTAAATATATAAATAACCTTATGAAAGTTGATGTTGTCATCAAAAGGGAAGATTGAACTTAGAGCTGTAGATCTAAGCGTTGTCAGCGTGTTGCGGCAGACAGGAAGTAGAATGAGTGCCATGTTCAATTTCAGCGTCTCAGCGGCACCCTTCGCAATGCAAACACAGTAGCCCATCACCTCAAATGCTGCCCTTCTCCTATACTGATAGAATTTCCATGCAAAAAGAGAGATGTTAAGCAGCAGCCAGAGGCTGAGGACCCATATTCTCTTCCAGTTTTCATGAGCAAAGTCCATGGCTTTGTTCACAGAGCGGTTGATAGGGTTCCGGTATCGGCTCGGTATCATCGTCTTCATAAGCGTCTGTGATCTTTTCATCAACTTTTCATTGTTTTCTTCAGAGTTTACCATTCCTCGAAGCAAGGTCTCCAGTTGCCATATCTAGCAAAAAAAATCATAAGGTTTGCATTTTTTTTTTTTTGTAAGTTTTGGGGAACTTATTCAAACTAGCATAGAAATTAAGTGGTTTATTCTTGTTACCTCTATGTAGCCAAGATGATCTGGATCAAGGTCTTCCATGATGAGAGAAGCATAGGTTGGCGCATGTCCCTTCAGTTTGGCTAACTTGTTTGCAGACGCACTTAAAATGATCACCTACAGGTAGAGTTATGAAAACATCTTCTATCATCCAAATATGTGATTTTCAAGATAGATGAGGGTTCATTTGGTTGCTTGTGGATTGAAATCATGTGTCAAAGATAAAGAATTTTATTTTCACTTATTGTGAGATTCTGAATATATTTGTAGAATTTAATCCAATATTAATTTCTAATTACACCGAATCAAACAACAAAATCTAATAAATTATGAAGTTCGAATCTGAGGAGTGATTTTTTCGACCACAAACCTCTTTCACTTCATCCTCTGTGAGTTTGCCATCGCCATTCTTGTCACACCTGCAAGGCAGCAGCTGGCAGTTCAGAACAAAGTTCTATACAGAATACTTTGAAGAAGATTTGTTTCCGGCTCTCATTTCTTACATATCAAAGAATATCCGAAGACGAGAGTCGAAATTTTGATCAGTCATCTCTTCCCAGAACTCCTTAAGTTCATCTTTCGAGATGCTGCTCTCAGGATCCAAGCTTCGTCTTCTGGCCAGTGCTTCAAACAGTTCCACAGCAAATTCTTTGGAATCAGCCATTCCTAATAAGAAGAACAGAAGTCAGAATAGCAGAAAAGCTGCAATTTTTCAATCGCCATTTGTCAAGATTTGAGCTGAAGCATCAGAAAATTTAAATCAGTTGGTTACAGATCCACAATCAGCTCATAATCAATCTACTTTTTCATTTCTTTTACTTTCCTTGGATCGAAAGAAAGCCGAATGAAATCAAGCACTGAAAGAGATGGCTTCTGATTGAAATTTCTGAGGGGCTCACCAATGCATCGCCCGAAATTCTCCTTGTGCAACTTCCCGGCAACGGCGAACTGTTGGAACCTCTTCTCCACTGCCTTCCACCCCTCTCCTTCCTTGCTGCTGTTCTTGTCGAGGAACCGAAGGCCTTTGAGCCCTATTTCTGCGTTCGATTCCAGCCTCCGCATTGGACATGGGCTCTTCTTCACAGGAGGTTCACGCCTCGACCTCGAAACCATTAGCCTTGCGAAGCTCTTCGTCTGCTCTGGCTTTGGCAGCTTTCCCACTCCTCCGCCGCCGCCGCCTGAAGAATCAGGCGAGGATGCGTCCTTAGTCCGGTGGACAAGCCCGCGTTCAAGATCAACGGAGTTGCTGAGGGGGATTTCGACGTACTCCGTTGATCCCATCTCCGGCCAGTGGCTGGAATTCAAGAAACAAATATTGCAGAGGATGATAATTGTCTAAAAAACTGACATTTTTGAGAGCTTAGATCGCCATTGACGGATAAGGAGGAGAGAGAGAGAGAGGTTGGGTGATTTAGGCGCGTAGAGTTAGCTATTTTGGTTGGCGGGGTTGGGAAAATATAGCCGTTGGAGTGATCGGATCTGTTTCCAGATGCAAAATATCGTTTCGTGGATAGGAGTTATCGGATTCCGAGACGATCTGATCCAGCAGCGACAAGTTTAATCCATTTGATCCTGACCGGTCATGTAGGGCAGCCGTAGATAATACCTGATAGAGCAGTTTGATTCAACTCAAGTACCACTTCAAAAAATATTTTTTTTATGATAGAAAAAATAAATTATTATAAATTATGTGATTCAAATTTATGATGAAAATTATAATTATTATTTTTTAATTAAGTAGCCATTAGTCTTTTTACACAAAAATAATTCTATTTCTGACAAAATTAGAAAAAGTTTCAAGTATGAATTCAATTAGTATTATTTAATAATTTGTTATATTCTTATATTTAAGGTGTATTTTTTGTCAAAATCATCCCCTTTTTTGGTATGAATACACTAATTTTTTTAATAATATTAGTTACATTGCATATATATAAATGCTTTAATTTTTTCAAATTAATTTATCATATATTTTATAACAAATATTTTTATTTTTTAAATTTATTTAGAAATTACAATTATATACTTTTATGTCATTTAAACATAATAAAAATATCAAATATTACTTTCTAAAATTTATTTTAATCAAAATTAGATGATTATATTCTGGCTTTTTTATTATTATTTTTAATTAATGTGGCTTACACCACATGTTACCCTGGCAAAATATTTTTTTAATTCAGGCATTTTACTTTTTTTCATTGGAAAGTGCTCATATTTTTATAACCAAAATTTACTATGTTTATGTGCAGAGTTTATTATTATTATTATTATTATTATTCAGATTTTAAATAAAAAAATGAATTATCTTAAATTTTTTGGAAAGCCAATTCCTATAATATATGTAATTACAAAAAAATAATAAAATAAATTTCTATATTATATATAATTATATAAATTATTTTCACAAAATTAAAAACGGTCAAAGTCACCTCCACCAAGAGAGATTGAATCGTGTATGCAATTGAAAGCATGGAAAGTATAAATTGATGTGCATCTATTTGATAAAGCTATCAATTGGACCCATCAATAAGTGTCTGTTTCTTGGCACAAATAAACAATTTATCGCACCCACAGGGGCTCACAGGAGCACTGAACACCACTCATTATCAAACAGGTTCATTTCCATTACAAGTAGGATTTAAAAATCTTAGCTTTCTTAATTGCAATCGTTTTTCTTGTTATTTTTTTTGTTTAAGCCTAATTTTTCAACTTTTCTCTTTAATTGAGTTGAGTTTTGGCTTCACTTTAGTTGTCATTGGAATTAACAAATGTGGGAAGAGTTTAATTGATGATTTTGACATAATTTTTGTGATTAACTAGTTAATTATCTATGTGATATTACCTCTAACTCATTGCTTATTGGTTAATTAGAATATTTAGCATTGTTGATTGGAACAAAAATAGTTTGACTCAAGAAAGAGAATTGTCAAAGCTTCAAAGTAGAGTTATTTCATTCATTTTGAATGGGAATAAGAAATTAAGCTAGCAAGTTGTTTGAAGGGCCTTCAGCCCTAAAGATCTCCCCATGGAAGCCCTTGGAACTGTAAGGAGAGAGAAGATCTAAACATAGGGGATTCAAGACATGCTCAAAATGGGATTGAGAACTAAATTACGTTAAGAGTATTTCTATCTATAGTTAGGGTTGATCAAAATCAAGAATTCTAAATGACCGCATCATGGTCGACAATCGGAAGGGATGCTTCTATGTTAGCCCAATTGTCTAATCTGTCATTCATGTGCATCAGATAGATTTTGAAAACTAAGAGTATAGTGATCATTTATATTCAAAATTTATAAGTGAAAAAGAAATTTAAAGGAATATTTCAGATACTAGATTCATGCACAAGGATATTTTTTATCTATCTTGATTTATTGAGTGTATCTCCTCTAGTGTGTGTGTGTGTGTGTTTGCATGTAGGGTTGTGCTGTTGTCGAATACTGTCATTTCGCTCGTTAACCAAAGGAAATTAACACCAAGCATTCGATATAAACGGTAAACAAACAATCATTTTGTTCGATCGTGTTCGCCGATTTAATAAATAAAAAATTATATTATATTATTATTTTTTTATTACTATTATTATTATTATTATTATTATTATTATTATTATTATTATTATTATTATTATTATTATTATTATTATTATTATTATTATTATTATTATTATTATTATTATTATTATTATTATTATTATTATTATTATTATTATTATTATTATTATTATTATTATTATTATTATTATTATTATTATTATATATACATAAGAACACAATTATTTATCATAAATACAAGTATAGCTTGGTTAGAACTTTGTTATGTAAAAGACGCAGGGGTTGAATCCTCCTTCATATGATTTTTGAATTATCGATTTCATCTAATTTGAACACGGCAACAATAAAGCGATTTTCAAACGGAACACCTAAGTGAAATTTCGAAATTATTTCAAACACGGAAGAACAAAATAAATTTCAAACGAGTCGAACACGAACAAGAGTTATGTTCGCTCAAGCTCGGCTCATTTACACCCCTATTTGCATGTGACGTCAGAAAAGGCCAAGGACAAGAGCTCGAGCTAAAATGTTGATTCAGTATACATATTTGTTGTGATTATGACTGTATATAAAAGCTAATGTGTTATATATTTCATCTTATATACATTTACAAAATTTCTAAAATTTAAATTTCAAATATTGAATTTGAAATTTTGAAATAAAAAATTTTAAATTTTTTATATTTGAATTTTGAAGTTAAGAAAGTGATTGTTTAAACTTAAACTAACCAAGTAATCAATTTTCATCTATCATGGCTAGCCACCATAGATTTAAATGAGTAGTTTTAAATTTGAATGGAAGATTTCATCAATTGTATTGTTGATAATTAGTCTAAGATGGGAATTGTGCTCTTAAAGATGGCATCAAATTATCACATGTTAGATTATTTATGATATAAAAAAATAATTTATTATCTTAATATTGCGCAAAAATTATACACAGATATGATTGAATAACCTGCAACACATACAAGAAGAATAAGATTTAAAGTGGATAAAACTTAATGGGAAAAACTATAAGATTTATTCTAATTGAAATTATTTCACTATTTTAGTTAAAGTTCATAAAATTCATCCTTTTTAGTAACTAGAGGTGGCAAGATTATAATGTCTAAATTATAATTGACGAGGAAAATTATTGATGTCAATTGATTGTGGGTGAACAACAGAGCATGAGCTGTGATAATTGCTAATTTTAAGCCAAAACATATGATAATGGATTACTATTTGAACAAGTAAAATCTCAAAGATTACTTATCCAAATTATAATTTGTAATCTAGGTGTTCTCAATTTCTCTAGGTCTAGTAATTCTATCCTCCTAAAGTCCTAAAATGTGAAAAAGCATGACCTATTTATAAATTTCTAGAGAATATATTAGCTGTTTTTGCTCAAAATCAGACACACCAAACAATTTAAAAAGTTGCCCCTTAATCATTTGAGTTTTTAAAAAACCATAGTGCCTTACTTAACATGAAAGTGAATGATCTTGAACTCATCGAATTTCTTTCATTGAGAAATTTATTTTGACACAATAAGTATAAAAAAAATATTAGAGGAGGCTAGCCCTCCCAAATGATAATGAAGTTTTTTTTTAAAAATGCCTACAAAATATATATTTGATTTATGCCCATTTGATCTAAGAATTATATTTTTTTTGTTCATCATATCACGCTATCTCAACTATAAATTTGTCAAAAATAGAGCATAGAAGATTACAAATATCAACCCTTGAAATTACTTAACATAAATATTTGAGTATTTTCATATCTATAAGTTGCATATTTTTCTCCCATAAAAAATTAACCACTTCAAAGAAAAAAAAATTGCATTTGAATGCGATGGTAAGGTAAATCAATATAATGTATGTGTGTACTTTTTTCTTTGTCCGCTTTATTCATGCAAGCTACTTGCTCATTTTCTATAAAGGATATGCTGGTTAGAAGGTAAGTTCAATCATCAAAAATTTTTTTTTTTTTTTTTTAAAAAAAAAAGCAATTCCACTTGAAAGAAAAAATGGAAAAAAGCAACTCCACTTGAAAAAAAGAAAAAAAGATATTTCATAAATTTATGTGGATGGCTATTTAAAACAAAAGGAAGGGTAGTTCACAACTCCTGAAGAGTGTGACGATTCATGGATTTTTATGATATATATATATATATATATAAGAGAGAGAATATTGTACATCAGCCAGAAAAAATGATATCCATATTATACATGCATCAAGGATTTATTATTGATATGACACTTAAAATACCACTAGTCGAAGTACGAATCTTGATGTCAAAAACAAGTTGATCCTAAATTGAAATTGGTCGAGATCAAACACTTAAAATATCATTGAAAACTTTGGGATATCAATTAAATCCCTAAATAGCTCTTAAATATGGAGTATTTATAGCCAAATTGAGCATCTCGACGAGCCGGATCTAACAATCCCAAGATCTCATAATTCTGACTTCATTTGAGCATTCAAATTCTTAAAATACATCAAATGATCAAGGGAATCATTTTGAGTCATCCGATGGAGTGGAGTGGTTCGGATTTTGCATGTATCTACAGAAGCGTCACTCCTCTAATCTATAAATAGCTCATCATTCTTTATATGAGGGGAGCTCAAGCAAGAGAGAGGAGAGAGCTCTAAAGCTTGAAAATCCTACAAGCATAATCGTGCCGCTACTCAACGTTCACCGACCACCCCCGTTGGTTGCCAACCACCGCCATCGAATCTCTCGCCATCTTCGCTGCCGGTGCCACCGAATTAATGTCGCCGCAACCATCGCCGGTATCGCCAACCATCGCCGCCGGATCATTGCCACCATCGACGCTATCGCCATTACTACTATCGCGTCGCCACATATCGCCATCTCGACCATCACAACGATTTTCATCGCCGCCCCGTTCACTATCATCTACTACCACTGCATATAAACGAATGTGATTATATAGTTGTTGTTGTTTGATTCAGGATTCCCATCGCCTCTCTCATATACAATTCTATAATTTCGTATCGGAAAAACTTTGTACTCCAAAACAAATACATAATGAAAGATTTTTACTAGGCTAGGCCCCGTGATTTTTTAGCCTATTCCTGGGATTTTTCCACGTAAAAATTATGCAATTTTCTTATTAATTTTTCAAATATATGTGTGTGTGCTGAACTCCACAACAAAGCTAAGACGTAAACTCTTACGCTACCGCAACTAGTTTTTTAGCACGCATCAATTTGGCGTCGTCTGTGGGAACAAAACCCCTCAATCACAATTTTCGTGAACACCCGCGTCATAGCCAATAGGTGCAATACTCATAACAACGGAGTCTCCCGCTCCAACTCTCGTCACTCTCAAAACTAATCCTTGAACCAAGGCGTCACTACGCCTCCCCACGATAGCGTGACCGCCGGTGAAGGCGCGCAAATCTCTCTTTAGAAGATCGTGTGCGCCGAATGGAAGAGTCTCAAAATGAGATTATCCAACTTTTACGAGGAACACGACGGCCACTACCATGGCAAACACATCTCCCCCAAGATCGATCGTTAATGGGAGATCAAAATGCTAATCTCCTTGACATTGAAGTTCCTTTGCTTCCAGATCGTGATGCTGATCTCCTTGACATTGCTAGTTTTACTCATCCATCACGTGCAGCTCAATCGACCGCTAATCAACCAATTATTGCTGGTAGCTTGGCACGTTCTCGTCCTGTTGACTCCACTCGTCATGTTATACGTGCAGAATTATAACGCTTAATGCAAGATGAATTTCACCTTAAAGACAGAAATCATCTTCCCCCTTACCACAGCTACGAGGAGTCTTCACCTTTAGCTGAAGCTATTCTTCAACATCTCATTCTCGTAAGGTTCAAGCTTCCGAGCATTGACTCTTATGATGGGGCAACTGACCCATATAAATACATCGACTATTATAGGACCATCATGAATATTCAACGAACTACTGACACACTGCTTTATCAGGTCTTTCCCATTACCTTTAAAGGGCAAGCCCGCACTTGGTTCTACTCACTTCCAAGGGGATCTATCCGTACCTTTGACAAACTCGTCAAGATTTTTGTAGAACAGCTCATTGCAAATCGGAGGATCATTAAAGATTCCTCCCATCTCTCCGGCATTCATCAAAATGAGGGTGAATCACTTAAAGAATACTTCCAGATTCTCCTAAGCTCGTCAAATACACAGGGTAAACCACTAAGAGAGTTTTTCTTGGAGGGCTCCATCCTGGGCCTTTCTACTAGTCACTAATGCGAGATACGGTCTGCTCATATGTCGATTTGGTTTACCGTGTGAAAGCGCAAATTTCTGCTGATGAGGTTATTATTGCCCATCAAAATAATTTGAACAATCCACAGGAAAACGTAAGAGTGCTCTAGAAAACACAGATCAACAATCTCATCAGAAGAAGCAACAAGACAGTCATGATCTCCCTCCATGGCCCCCAGATCAACGACATGAACCACGAATGGAATACACGCCATTAAACATATCTCGTGTTAACGTCTTGTTGGTCATTCGAGATGAAGAGACCATCAAGTGGCCACATCCACTAAAACCTAATTCGAGAAATCAGAAGCAATATTGTCACTTCCATCGAAGTCGTGGACATACTACAGAGGTGTGTAAACAACTTAAAGAAGAGATTGAGAGGCTCATTCAATAGGGATATCTATGCCAATTTATGCAAAACCAACCAACTCAAGCAAACATAGCTCCAACTGGGGGGCAACCGGGACAATCATCACAGAAACAACACAATAGCCGCCAAATAGTTGGAGAAATTGAAACAATTGCAAATGGCGACTACTATTTAATCAAGTCTTCATCGCCACCTTTGAAGAGTCAGAGTTATAAAAATCTTGTATTAATCACCCCATCACTTTTAATGACTCAGACTTGGAAGGAGTCCAAGTTCCGCATCAAAATCGTCTTGTTATTGAAGGGGGATTGGTGACTCGTTATGTTGGAAGAGAATTTTGATGAAATGAAAGTTGATATTTTATTTTACTCCATCTTTCTTAGCATGGGTTTGGTTAAGGAAAAACTTCAACCCGCTACAGGACCATTATATGGGTTTGATAATCGCCCTGTACGAGTGGAGGGGACAATCACCATTCCCCTTATTCTCGGAGAACTTTCTCAACAAGTCACTCACTCAATTCATAGTGTCAAAAGATACAACGCTATCTTTGGAAGACCCCTCCAATCAATCTTCGGTATTGTCACCTCGGTATCTTATCTTAAGATGAAATTTCAAACTCCCATTGAGGTTGGAGTGGTATGTTGAAACCAATAAATATTACAATCATGTTACTTCTCATGCCCTTCGGTAACCTTGATCGAGAATTTTAATCTTCAAGATAAAGAAGTACCTTAGAGGGTTTTACAAAAGACTTGCTCACTTTGTTATCGATGACCAACCGTCAAACTATGACCAAAGATCCAGAGGAAAAAATCTTCCCTAAAACTTGGAACATGGAGGGTCTCTGAAAAGTGTTATATGTAATCCTTGGTGCATAAATATTGCAACCTTTAATTTACTCCGTTTGTCTTTTTCTCTCCACCTCTTATCTTTTATTAACTCCCTCTAAAAATGTATCTCATCCCTTTTGTTATCTTATGACAATATTGTTTCACGACATTATCTAATGTAATTTTTTTCTTACAAGCTTATTTCTTCTTCATTTAATCCTCCCACTTGAGAAATACACAACTCACGTTGTATCTCAATCGGGCATGATCAATCCTAAGGGACTTGATCGACCTCTTCATACGGTTAGAAGTCAAGTAACACTTTGGTGATACCTGGATAGGTCGTGTCCTTGGACATCCAACGATATCTTCCATACAGTTAACATCATCGAGTCACACTCGACAAACAACCTGGATATCAAAATCTCAAGATTCAAAACCTCTTCATATAGTCGCCATCGAAGTCACACTCTGACAAACAACTTAAGATAGGTCAAAAATTCTTAGCATATTCAATTCAACCTCTTCCACACATGTTAACGTCTTTGAGTCACACTCTGACAAACAACCTCAGATAGGTTAAAACTCATCAGCGGATTCAATTCAACCTCTTCCATAAAGGTTAACGGCATCTAGTCACACTCTGACAAACAACCTCGGATAGGTCAAAAATCCTCAACGGATTCAATTCAACCTCTTCCATACAGGTTAACGTCTTTCGAAGTCACACTCGAAAATAACTTCGATAGATCAAAATCATCGCATCAACTCCGTCGCCGTACCGCCATCGCTAATTTGCCATTGGCCAATGGGGCATTGCGTCAACTATCGCTGGCCATGCACCGCTGACACTATCGCCCACCGTTGGGCATTTCAACCTCGCCGGTCTACCGCGATTCGCCAGACCACGCCTTGATCTCCTCCGAACCCGGTCGGTCCAACGAAGATAGTTGACGCCTCTTTCGAGGGAAAACCAGAGCCTCACCAGATGTAACGTGCGATCTCTCCGAAGCCCGGCCGAGAGGTCTTGACACTTATTTCAAGGGAAAATCGAGCCACGCCATATGTACTGTGGGCCTTGATCGCCTCCAAACTCGGCCACCGACGAGGTCTTCTCTTCGAGGGAAAATGGAGAACGACGTACTGGCCTTGATCGCTCCAACCCCGGTCGGTCCGACGAGGCCGGTTGATGCCTCTTTTGAGGGAAAACCGAACCACAACGTATGTACCGCGAGCCTTAGAAGGAGTCCAAGTTCGCATCAAGATTCTCTTATCATCAGTGCGGGGATTGGTGACCCCTATTATGTTATTAAGAGATTTTGATTGATAATGGGAGTTCCATTGATGTTTTATTTTACTCCACCTTTCTTAGCATGGGCCTGGTTAAGGAAAAACTTCAACCCAAGTAAGATTATATGGGTTTGATAATGCCTGCAGTGGAGGGGACGGTCACCCTTCTCGTTGTTCTCAGAGAACTTTCTCAACAAGTCACTCACTCAGTTCAATTCATAGTGGTCAAGCCAAATTCAGAATACAAAATTATCTTTGGAAGACCCCTCCAATCAATCTTCGGTGTTGTCACCTCGGTACCTCATCTTAAGATGAAATTTCAAACTCCCATTGGGGTTGGAGTGGTTGTGGAAACCAACAAAAGACAATCATGTGGATAAGCTCAACCCACGCGACCTTCAACATCGAGAATTTTAATCTTCAAGATAAAGAAGTAGCTCAGAGGGCTTTACTTGTAAAAGACTTGCTCCCCACTTTGTTATCAGATGACTAATCGTCAAGCTATGACTAAAGATCCAGAGGAAAAAATCTTCCCTAAAACTTGGAACATGGAGGCTCTCTAAAAAGTGTTATATGTAATCCTTGGTGCATAAATATTGCAACATTTAATTTACTCTAATTGTCTTTTCCTCTTCACTTCTTGTCTTTTGTTAACTCCCTCTAAAAATGTATCTCGTCCCTTTTGTTAAGTTATCTTATGACAATATTGTATCACCGACGTTATCAAAATAATGAATTTATGGCTTTTTCTTACAAGCTTATTTCTTCTTTATTTAATCCTTCCATTTGAGAAATACACAACTCACGTTGTATCTCAATCAGGGCATGATCAATCCTAAGGAGACTTGATCGTACCTCTTCCATACAGGTAAGAAGTCAAGTAACACTTTGGCTGATACCTAGGATAGGTCAAAAAGGTCATTGGTGGACATCCAGCGACATCTTTCATGCAGGTTAATGTCATCGAGTCACACTCTAACAAACAACCTCGGATAGGTCAAAAATCCTCGACGGATTCAATTCAACCTCTTTCATACAGGTTAACGTCATCGAGTCACACTCTGACAAACAACCTTGGATATGTCAAAAATCCTCAGCGGATTCAATCCAACCTCTTCCATATAGGTTAACGTCTTCGAGTCACACTCTAACAAACAATCTCGGATATGTCAAAAATCCTCAGCGGATTCAATTCAACCTCTTCCATACAGGTTAACGTCATTAAGTCACACTCTGACAAACAACCTCATATTGGTCAAAAATCCTCAACGGATTTAATTCAACCTCTTCCATACAGGTTAACGTCATCGAGTCACACTCTAACAAATAACCTTGGATAGGTTAAAAATCCTCAGCGGATTCAATTCAACCTCTTCCATAGGTTAACGCGTCGTCACACTCGACAAACAACTTTGGATAGGTCAAAATTCATTGTTGCCAAACTCGTCGTGTCGCCACCGCCGGCCACTATCCTGCTACTCGCCGGGCATTGCCAACCATCATCGGCTATCATCACTATCATCGCACCGCGTGGGTATTGCCAGCCCTCGCGCCGCCAGCCACCGCAACTCGCCACCCAGCCGTGCATTGCTGCCAACTTCATCCGGTGCCACGCCACCACTATCTCCGACCACTATCGTCGAGCATCGCCGTCAACAATCATCGTTTGCCGCCACCGCTATTAATGTCGGCCACCGCGTTTGCCGCCGCCGGTTATCATCGCCGATCATCGCTCTGAACTTGGTCGTCCGACGAGGACAGTTGACCCCTCTTTTGAGGGAAAACCAGAGCCTCGCCGTATGTACCACGGGTCTTGATTGCCTCCGAACCCGGTTGATCCAACGAGGACAGTTGACGCCTCTTTCGAGGGAAAATCGGAGCCTCACCGTATGTACCACGGGCCTTGATCGCCTCCGAGCCCGGTCGGTCCGACGAGGCCGGTTGACGCCACTTTCGAGGGAAAATCAAAGCCACGACGTATGGCGATCACCTCAAACCTAGTTGGTCTAACGAGTTGGCGACGCTCTTCGAGGGAAAAGCGGAACCACACGTATGATCTCCTGATCTCAGAATGACCTTCTCCTAAGAAGATGAACACTCGAGCATATGAGGAGTGTGTCTTCTCCCTTGGCCCTAGGGGGTTTTTATAGACCCATATAGGGGCAAAAACATAAAAAATCCAAGAAAAACGGCTGAAAACTGCTGAAAATTGCAGAAAATGGACAAAAACGGACAAGAAAACCCTCATCGTGCGCTACCTGGAAACACCGCGGGCCACTGGCCCTCAAGGCCTTCGGCCACCTCAACTCCTCGCCTCGCCATGGCGCACGCCGCTGGAGCCCGCAGGAGCCATGTGCCTGCGTGCACCAGAAATGTTGGATGGGTCCATAATCCCAAACCTTGACATACCCGTACACATCCGCGACCCTGCACCCGCTTGTGATCATAATCTTGCGCTCCCATGAAGATATGTTCTTTCAAAATATATGGTTAATGGACCCACAAATTTTATTGAAGAATTTGCTATTTTCAAGTATTTGGCATATATATTTTTGGACGATTGAGATAATGTCATCCAAAAATAGGGGGCAACTGATATGACACTTAAAATACCACTAGTCGAAGTATGAATCTTGATGTCTGATATGACACTTAAAATACTACTAGTTGAAGTACGAATCTTAATGTCAAAAGTAAGTTGATCCTAAATTGAAACTGGTCGAGATCAAGCACTTAAAATATCATTGGAAACTTTGGGATATCAATTAAATCACTAAATATCTCTTAAACATAAACTGTTTATAGTCAAATCGAGCATCTCGACGAGCCGGATCTAACAAGCCCAAGATCTCATAATTCTGACTTCATTTGAGCATTCAAATTCTTAAAATACATCAAATGATCAAAGAAATCATTTTGAGTCGTTCGATGGAGTGAGTGGTTGGATTTTGTATACTAAACGCTACTCTAATCTATAAATAGTCTCATTCATGAGGGAGCGCGAGAGAGTAGAGCTCTAAAGCTTGAAAATCTCTATAATCGTCGTCTGACGGCCGCCACACCCATGGTTGCAACCACCGCTGCCGCCGCACGCCGATCTCGCAGGTCGTCACGACACGCCGCCGTAACCGTCACCGATCATCGCCATCAACCATCGTGTTGGTCATCATCGCACCATCGCCGGGTCATCATCGCCACCACCCTGTTGCCAACCACGCCGCCAAACCGCCACTGCTGATCTCACCATTATCACCGACCACTATCGCCGGCAACCGTCGCCGGTCATTGTGGTCAACCATCATCGCCGGTTATCATCGCCGACCATCGACGCCGGTCACCGCCGCCGACTACCATCGTGGTCCGCTGAATCACCATCCGCTATCTCCGCTGATCACCATCACGACGACCTTTATCGTCCGCCGATCCCATTGTTTCACCATCATCTACCACCAAGAATGTTAACAACGCGACTATTGATAGTTGTGATTTCGATTCCAATTGTCTTCATATACAATTCTCTAATTCGGGATTTGAAAACTTCAAAATAAATACATAATGAAAGATTTTACTGACTAGCTCCGTGATTTTTTACCCGGGTTTTCCATAAAAATTATGCTTTTAATTCTTCAAATATCTGTGTGTGTGCTGAACTCTACAATAAAGCTAAGACGTAAACTCTTACTCTACCGCAACTGGCTTTTTAGCACTCATCAATTACAATATTTATTGTTTGAATTAGATTTATTAAATCATAAAATGTAAGCACTTAGCCATATATATAAATATATAGTAGAGAGAGAGACTACTAAGAAGAAATTTTTTTTTCTTCTCCTTATAATGAACTCATGTGATGAGAAAAAGAAGCAATTTCTCTTGGCTTCTAAGGTTTTCTCTTGACTTCTTTAGGATTTGTGGAACCATGGAAGGCACGTTTTTGCATTAAAGATTCTGAAACTCATCGCCTGTCCAGTGCCTACCTCTTTTCTTCTATTGTTTATTAATAAGTTTTCAAAATTATTTAATAAAACCTCACTCCCTCTCTCTCTCTCTCTCTCTTCTCTCTCTCTCTCTCTACTTTTGTGCAGGATTACTTTATTTTCAAGTTTATTTATTTCGCTTCTCACATGGCTGGTTTCACCAACTACGTACATGGTTTCAAATCCAAACGTATTTTATTTACACTGAGTTGCTGGATTCAAAATAACAAAGTTGACCATTAGCAGAATGGAAATACTGGAGAGCCACTTCTTCCTGTTTGAAGCTTTACTAAATTCACGGTAAATATTTTAATATTTTTTCATACTAAATTTCTATTAGAATACTCGTATGTTATAGTAATATATGATTGATTGTTCGTTGAAGGTCGGTTCCACAAAATATGTGAAATACTTTTTCTTTCCATTTGAGGTCATTCTTAATGCATAAGAAGCATTAATAACAAACTTTATTTTATATTTTGCTACAATCATATCAATTTAGACTACTTGGATTGTCATAAAAGACATATAATTGATAATATATATATATATATATATATAATGAAGATAAGTCAAAATATGGGAAGATAACATATATATTGTATGTAAAAAAATAATAGAAAATAGAGAATAATATTATTCATGAGAAAAATAAAGAATATGAAACTAATATTTCAAAAACGTTGGAAACATATGAAGATAAAAAAAAATTTTATCTTGCGGATCTTATGTCAAATCATCAAGAAGATTTAATCAAAAATGTACCTAAATTTATGAAAGAGCTAATGTGGGATTTTGACCTTCCACTTCTAAAGCGGTGTTCTTGAGAAAGAGAGAGAGAGAGAGAGAGAGAGAGAGTCTTCTTTTTTACTCAAGATGGGATGTGAGGAAAAATAAGAACTAACATCCTTAGAATGGAGACCATGACCCTATATTCTTTAGGAAGAAATCTTAATAAGATACCACAAAAGTCTAAAAATATTATTAATTTTTATTTGATCACAAAATTAATAGGCTTAAAAATAAGATAATGTCTAATATATAATTAAATTTATATGTGAACTCACATTCAAAATTCCTAATAATAAAGACTCAGTAATAAACTCATATAGAAAAAAGTCACCTTATTATGTCTCTCATATTGCTTTTAAGCAATTCTTATTATATAATTGTACCAAGTATAATGTTTATTTAAATCACACCTTATGTATATTTTTAGCTAAGAAGAAATCTTAATTGCTTAATTTATAAATTTTTGAGAAAGAATGATATTTAATATGGTGTTATGTTTTTTATATTTAATTTTTGTGATTTCTCTTATGATTTTATATAATAAATATTTATATTTTTATGATAATATTTTTTAGACTGCATTTTTTAAATCAAAACATCCTACCATATATGAAGAACAAATAACAATATTTTCTCTAAAGAAAATATAAAAAAAATAAATTTAGCAATTTTATAAATAAGTAAATATAAGAGATTGCTTTAAGAAAAGCTTTAAGAGAATACTTCTTACGTTAATGAATTATTCCCTTTAAATTAACACAAATTAATTACAGCACTATATAAGAAAGTGTTAACAGAATAATCATATATACTAATAACAAATATGAATTAGATGATATATTGATATAACAAATCAGCAAAATCTTAAAAAGAAAAAAAAATGGTTAGACATTGGAGCTTGCAATAAGTAGAGTGGGCTTAATTAATTTACATAAGCTTTTACATAAGCATCTCGCCTCATTTATAAACATGGACTCTCTTTGTATTAAGCCATTGGCAATAAGTTCTTAAAGAGAAAGAGATAGTTTGATATGAACCCCTGAAAAAGAGGGATAAATGGCAATTCTAAGTTAACTACACCTCTAAAAAATGCAAGATTAAGAAGGGGGAAAGAGGAGAATCACAAACAAGAGGGATTGTTCATTTCTTCATTCATGTACTGATATTTCTAAGGTCTATCTATAACATTATAATGACTTTCAATTATCTATCCATTAAGCACTTCAATACGAATTATGTGCGCAGATATTAAGATCTACTAACTCAGTCTAATCAATCTAACTGCATCATATAATTATTGAATGTATCATTATCTATCCCTTTGAAATCTATCTTATCCTCCAAATCAAATCACAGAAATAAAATAAAATAAATTGACGTGAAAATCAATGAATATCTTTAAGGTCGTGAAAGGTGAGTGAAAATATTAACAAAATTGTAGTAGGTTGGAGGCCATTGAACCACACTTCTTTTCAACAATCTATTGGTGCAATGGAAAAAGAGAATCATTATTTTATGTGTTGTAACTATTTCAATGTGATTGAAGTTGCTTTTGCCATGCCTATGATATCTTCTATAAAAATTGTATTTAATATAATGGTAGTGGAGCATAAGACGAATGAATTTCAATTGAATCAAGCAAGAGATCAAATAGGTGCTTGGATTTTGTTAAGTCGTAAATTTGTAAAATATTGGGCATTTTTGTCAAACTGAAAAAAAATACAAATAGGTATTTGAATTCTGAGAATGTGGCTAATTTATAAGGGGAATTTTTTCGATTAGTTGGGATGTCAAAGTCATGCATTGCCTATATTTTATTTCAAGCCTAATCAATTAATAATTAAGATCATATATGATCTTAGAAAACTCTTATAATTTTAATTCAAGTATTTTAAGTTGGTCTGATAACTCAGACATTAGATGACTTTTAATGTTGTTATTACTATAGCAGTAAACTTATATAGTTCATAGATTTTATAAATGGTAATGGGTTCAAGGGGACATGCACAATGGATATGAGATGAAGAAGGGTTGTTGATGTTAATAGACAATAAATATGGGGAGATTGATGAAGAAATAGTGGTCGGTGAAGATGTCACAAAGGATCATGCCTCAATTATTAAAGCACCATATTTGCATGATGAGGATTGGGCAATGAAGAAAGTAAGTAATGGTGTCATCATGGGAAACATAAGAAATGTAAGAAATGTTAATTGGGATTGTGGATCATGAAGGAACATGAATCAATATAATTAGAATCATGATTTGGAACAAGATTTGGGCAATAAAAGTGATTTAGGATGTTCACCACTTCAAAAAAAGCAAGATTGATAAAGTCAAGATGAAAATCATATGCAAAGGGGATTATTTACTTTTGCATTCTTACCCTAATATTCTCAAAAAGGGGTATATATACTATTATGAAGACTCTTATGATACATTATCTAACTATTGAGCTCTTGAATACTCATTCTTTATCTATTACTGCTAAGTCCTATGAACTCTATCTCTCTATTCAACACACTTGTTGACATTATAATAAGTCAACCTTCAAACTTTTTTTAAGGGAGACCATAATCATAAATTCACTAAATTATTTTATTTCTTTCACGTTGATTACTATAAATTCTTCTTAGCTCAATTGAACTCATTATATTTTTCATAATCTACTTTAATTTATTTGTCGTTCTAGACCATATAGAAGATATCACGAGATAAATACATTAATACACCAACTATTTCTAATTAATAGTTCACAAATTGATTAAATACGACATCATTACATGACAACTTTAATCAAATTTTTTGATACAAAAAAACAAAGAAAGAGAAACATATTAATAAGAAACTAACAATATATGTACAAAGAGAGTCTCAATGTAATCCTCATAGGGTCTTAAACCTTATATGATGACCAATATCACAAATATAGCATTTCACTATATGCATCTCTTATCCTTCTTGTCATCAATTGCTACTAATTTGAATGTAACCATCCTTTATTTCGTCCTCCTCATTGTACTCAAAGTAATCTTCTCGAGCATTTCCAACGAGCATCTGGCAAATAAGCCAAAAAAGGCATGCGTCAAGATTCAAGAAAGATGCACCGCCGAAGAGACCTGTTTTTGCAGTTGGGCAAAGATACTCTAGATCTTCATGCACATTCTTCACATGGACAAGTCCTTCACTGATTGTGTTAAAGATTGTAGTTCCAGCTCCTGTTATCATCAAGATTCTATTCCAAAAATAGCAACAAGGAAATAAATTTAGTTGCAATAATATGTGGTTAATAGTATTATTCAAATATATTTGATTCAATTCTATGAGCTTGCTTAAAGAAAATTATAGTATTAATATTTTTTTTTACTTTTTTAGTACTAAGATTAAGTAGCCTAATTCAATTTAGCTTTTTATAGTATTCAAGCTATATGTGTTATCTCATAGAGGCATACATTATATTTTATCATACATATATGTGCTCACACATACACTATATATATATATATAGAGAGAGAGAGAGAGAGATCAAATGTATTAAACCAGTCACAAATTAATATTGGGTCATTTCCACCAATTAGAAAATAAGAATATTTAAAAGAGGTCCTCAACATCAAGATTTTTAAAAATTAGATTTTTTTTTTCTCAATTTATTGGTAAAAATCACTATGGAAAAATGCTCAAAGCTGATTTTTAAATGCAAATTTAACCCAATATTCCAACAAATAACAATTGAATTATTCAATTGCTTATTATTAATTTCAACTATGTAATTATGGAAGCAAAATTGCACTTACAATGCACCATAATAGAAGATTTTCATTGTTTTGCTTGCAAGGAGAAATTTTTTTGGGACACTTTTGCCCCTATAGGGGATATAAATGGCAAGCAGACCAATTGCAGAAGATATCAATACTGATATAGCTGATAAAGCCCCCAAAGCAACACTAGGATCCTTTGGAAATATGCAAATTACTCCATCTTTTCCTGTTATTGGCGTTCCCACTGAAGGCTACAAACATGCAAAAAAAAAATAAGCAAACAAATTTATTTATAAAAAAACTATAATTATTAAAATTCAATTTTTTTGAAAGAAATATTATAAAAAAACAATTACCTTCTTCAATTCTGCAAATATACCAAGAATAAAAGATAAACAGCCAAAGAAAAAGATTGTGATGGCTAACTGTGTGGTCTGATTTAATGCCATTTATTCTGAAATGCACTTTTGAGATCGTTGAATGGAACTCAGAAGAGAAGAGTCTTTGAGGCTTGACAAAAAAATTTTTTTTGAGGGATGGCTTTTATGTAGAAATGGGAGGAAGGGTAATCTCGTTAATAAATGGAAGGGGAGGGGGTATTTACTTCTCGGTCCAGCGAGTTTGGCGTCGGATTTGTGGTTCAGGATTGGTCTGTTATTGTTAACGGCTGACAGGTAGATTGGAATATAGGGCTTGATTTTTATTGAAATCACGGAATTGCCATCCTATGAATTTGGACGGTGATGTACTGGTGGAATTTGGATGGGTTTTGGTTTAGGATTCGAAGGTTGGATTAGAATTGTTAATGGGCGTTTAGTTAGTTAAAGTAGTTATTTAGGTTGGCATGATATTTTTAGGATATTGAATCTAATTTGAATAATGAATGGAAGAGAATCTATTGAATAATGTGTGGAAGAGGATTTAGGGCTTACCTAATTACAACTTAATTATTTTTAAAGAGAAAATCTATTTTTTATTTTTTATTTTTTATCTTTTAAGGAGGAAGAGGATAGGCAATTGAAAAATAAATTCAATTTATCAAGGAAATAATTTATGGATAAGAATTGGAAAAAAAAATTAGGTGAAAATATTATTCTTATCAAATTTTTTTCAAGATAAGTTTCATATATATATATATTAGGTCTTGCTAATTTTAGGAGTATAAATGAGTCTAGCTTGCTCCGTGCCACCTTTGGCTTGAGCTTAATTAATTTATCAAGCTCTAGCTCTAGCTCGAGCTAGAGCTTTATTTTATGAGTTTTGAGCTGGCTCACAAGCGGCTCGTTTAGTATAAAAGCGATAAAATAATTATGATTCAAGTAATTATTATGATAAAAATAATATTAATTTTTAAATTTTAAAAGTAAAATAATAATAAAGTACTTATTATAAGAGAATGAATTATAATTTTCAAATATTTTAAAAAATAGTATACTTAAATTATTAAATTTTAATATATATATATATATATATATATATATATATATATATATATTATTATTATTATTATTATTATTAAGTGAGCTAGCTTACAAGCTAATAAGCTGAGTTTGAGCTGGCTTAATTTGGCTCGTTAATTTAACGAGTTTCTCATAAACTATTTATTGAGCTGAATTTGAAATGACTCAATAGCCAACTTGACTGATTTATGCTCTTAGCTAATTCATAATAAAAATTTGATGTACCACACATAGCATTAATTTTTCACATGTTGGAAGGCCTTCAACTTTTACCAATGTGCTCTCTAATTAATTACTAAGTTTATAAAATAGTGTGATTAGTTCATATATAGCTTCTTAATAATTTGATGATAAAAATTTATATACATTTCTAAATAAGTTCTTAAGTATTTTATGAGTAATTCAATTGTTAGTTAAATCATCCACATAATTTTTTATTCATCCAACAATTTAAAGATTGTGGACACAAAAAAATAAAATGAATTTATTGTTAAATATATCTATTCAAAATGTCTTTTATACATTATTAAAATGTTTTATAATTTTTTGAGAATTGATTTTATTTAATTGTTTAATTGTTTAATTATTTAATTTATGTCTAATTATTAATTACATAAAAAATATTATATTAATTAAATAATTAATGATCATTTCTTAATTTACTCAACTTCATTATCTTATTCATATATATTTTTAATAAATTTATTTTATCTTTAATTTTCTATATTTCTAGACACTATATTTCTAGACACGGTATTATTTGGAGCGTTGCATTTTAGCTGTGTTTTGACAAATTTGTTGTGAGAAAGCTGTGTTTTATAATATTATCTGGCTATCTGCGATAGCGATCAGAAAGCTGCAATTTGACTTCTGTAAATTTAAAAAAAATATGTATATCTACAATAGTTTATTCTATAGCACCTCAACCACTAATTTTTTAAACAATTACAACTAGGGTTGCAAACAAATCGAGCCGAACCGAGCATAGGCTTGTTTGAGTTCAAGCTCATTTGTCATTATTGAGAGCTCGAGCTCGTTTAAAAAAATCTTGTTTGAACTTCGATTGATTGCTTATCGAGCGCGACTCGTTTAATGAAATAAACGAGACTTAATCGAGCCTGTTCGCGAGCAGTGCGTCGAGAAATATAAATGATACTGTTTATGAACAAATTTTAATTGAGCGTTATCGCTCATCGAATTGTTTGAGCTTTAAATTATATTCGTGAAACGTAAATAAAATGACAACAACTTGTTGAGCATTCGTTCAATCGTATTTACAAATTTAAAGCTTTGCGATTAGTTAAATAAACGAATATAAACAAGCTCTAATAGAGCTGAGTCATGAGTAGCTTGTTGAACGCTCGGTTCATTTGCTGCCCTAATTACAAATGTTCCAAACAGACATTTTTAGATTACATGCACTTGAGAAAATTTTTATGTTATATATTTTGAGTAAAAAATAATGAGAAAAATAACTTATATATTATTTTATACATAACTTATCACCTATATTTATACACTTAATTTAGGATGCTAATTAGATTTATTTATTTATCTTTTGTGTAGTCTGTGCGTGCGTTTGAGTTAGAAAAAAAAATATACAAATACAATAACAAAATCAAATATCTTAAAAAATAAATAAGATTCTCTCAAATTATTCCCTCTTAAAACATCAAACTAAATCTCAATCTATAATTTAAAATATAAAAAAGATTACATATCATATTTAGGATAACTCTATTTTAGAAAGAAAATTTATATCCACAAATTTAATATTTTTTAATGATCTAAGCCTATGAAATAATTTTTTTACAAAAAAGCCCTATATTATTTACTATTTAATTTTAGTTTGTTGTTTAACTTGTCATGTAGTCGGATATTTAACTATATACATCCAAATGCCAGCCCAAAATTGAAGAAATATGCCAGCTGTTTTATTTCTTGGAGAAATATGCTAAAAAATTCAAGTCCAAAGCTTTTGCAATAAAGGATGATTTATATACATATGATATAATTCTTATGTATTTATACATCTAACACCTAAAATTAGATATATACTTATTTAACACTTTATTATGCTTAATAAAGTACATTTCACTTTTAAAAAATAAGTGATGGTGATTTGATGTGATAATAAAGATTAGAGTTTATATATGCATAAATGAAAATTTAAATGTTAGATATGTAAATATATAAAAATTATGTGGTATGTATATAAATCTCTCTATAATAAAATGCTAAAAATAATAAAAAAATTAGAGAAAAAAATTATAAGAAGTCACGTAAGATAGAAATTATTAAATATTTTAAATATCTCTATTCTTATAACATTAAATCTTAATACAGTACATATATATATATATATATATATATATATATATATATATATATATATATATATATATATATATATATATATTTATTTATTTATTTATTTATGTGTGTGTGTGTGTGTGTGATTTTTTTGGTGGTAAGTATTTGATATTCCAAATATTCAATATATAATGTAAAACAAAATCATATATTTTTAATAATTTATAATTATTTGATGTCTTGTTAAAGAAATTTAAGAACTTTTTGTATTTTGTTGCTTGCACATTAAAACTAATATTTTACATACTTCAATTGTCAACTTTTGGTGACAAATAATTATTTTGTAGGTATTTTATTGTTTTTTGATGGAATTTAATTTTGTTTATATTTAATTACTTGCACAATAAAATTAATATTTTAAATACTGCAACAATCAATAATAATGATGGTGGCAAACAATGAGGTGATTGCAGGCTAAAGGTAAGATGTAGTGATAATTATTAGTAGTAAAAGAAATGATCGACAATGACAGTTAGTAGCATTGATTAGTGGTGATTAGTGATAGTGATATAGTGTTAGGTGATAGTGATAATGACTTGATGTGAAATCACTTAACTATAATAAAATTGAATTCTTAAATATTGAAGCGTCTTTTAGTGTAATGATTAGAATTTCATTAGGAACTCTTAAAGTTATTCGTGTTGGCATGAGAACATTCATAGGATGGATGACCTCTTTGGAAGTTTTACCAATGGGATAAAATGCGAGGCTATTAGGGCAAAAGCGGATGATATCTCAATGATTAAGAGTTTATACTACTACACTTGCGAATGATGATGATGAGTGATGAAGTTGATTTATTTAATAATAACAACAACAATAATAATAAAAATAAGCTTTTATCCCACTATTTGGTGTGTGCGCTACATGAATCATTCTTATTTATTGTGTCATATTTAGGGCCCATTTGAGACGGTTGACTTTACGTGACGTGATTTATGCTGTGCTGCACCACTAATTTCACTTTAGAAGACCTAAATTCGAAATTTTGAGCCACACTTTCTTTCCACCACTCATAGTCATAGGTTTTTTTGGGATATTTATAAATCAACCACCTAAAATATATGTATTTTTAATTTGACCAATTTCATCATTTTTTTGAACTATGAGATTCATATATTTGTGTATGCTACCATCAAATTATTATGAGTTTTATGAAAATGAAAAATATGGGTTGAGCTTTTGTTATGAATTTTAATATTTGAATGTCAAGTTGAAATTTTGATATTAAAAAGTGATTAATTTGTAAATATATAAGAATAGGATGATAGTGTAGGTAAAAATTTTTTTTTTTCTAAATTAGTCCTCCTCATTTGAACGCTCGAGCCATTCTGTGTGCCGAAGGACTGTTCTCCAGTGCCCTCGAAACATCTTTTGGCGAAGGAAAGCGAGGGCTTTTCCCGCGGAATCCTCTCGCCGCTGCCGATCTCAGCCGATCTCGCCCGCAGGGACTCTTCTTCGGTCTCCCAGTGCTCTTTGCCGGCGTAGAACCGTGGGCATCGACTGGATTTGAGCGTCCGGAGCCCTCGTCTATTTCCGACTTCCGCTTAGCTCCTACCGAAACCCTCGTCTATCTCCGACTTCATACGTCGTGAAGGTAACCCTCGTGTTTCCTATCAAGTCCCTTCACGAGCTTCAGTTTGTGTAGATCCCGTCTTCCGTTTATGATTGCTACATTGCTACCAGAATTAATTAAAATTTTAATATTAGCTTCGATGATTATGTGCTACAAAGGGGTTTGATGTGGGGTGTAGAAAGATATATATTATCTTTTAATCGTGTTGTTTGCAAAAGATGTTTTCTCATATGTAGGATTTAGTTTTTTTGTAGTGTCTCTAATTCGGTAGTAACCTACTGATAAGAAATTCAATGTTGATTTATTAGCGTTTCTAGAGGGCACAAAGGTTGGTAAGGTTTTTTTTTTATATATTTTGCAGCATCCATTAGATCAGTTAGCTATTTGAATTAATATAGCTATTCTCTAACAATCATGCCATATGTAAACACTTATCAATGGTGATGGAGATGTTGGTTTGACTTTTTATGTGATCAATCCATCTAAGCTGATTCTCTCGAATCTTATCTATCATTGGAGCTACTTTAATCTTTTCACGCATATATTTGTTTTGCATTTTATTTCTAAGTGTAAAGTCACTCATCCACTTGAGCATCCTCATCTCGACAACACTTAATTTTATGCTTCTCTTTTGCTAGCAAACATTCTGTACTAAGTAATGGTTTTTGGGCTATTTATTTGATGGTTTTTTTAACATGGAAAACCAATTGATATGAAGATGTTTTGACTTCCACCTTGTAGTTCTTCTGCTTGACTTCCACCTTGCAGTTCTTCTGCTTGAACTTTGTTACACTATCATATATATATTTTTCTGCACTCTGTTTCATAACATTCATCACATAAGGACATTTTAGTCTTTTTTGTCTAAAAGCATTCGTAGACAAACAAAATTTAAGTTTTCAAACAGATTCACAAAATGACAACAACTTTTGCCAGTTTTTTACAACTACTTCTCAAACAGCTGTAGTTATCCCAAATGGGCCCTAAGTGTCAACTTATCATTCAATTTTAATAAACTAAGATCCTTTTTAATACATCAAAACAATTTTTTTTTAGGTTTACCTCTACCTGTTTAAACATAAAGTAAATCTAATACATCTACTCTTCTAATCGAGTCATCGGATGGCCAACCATATATGTGACCAAACCATCTAAGGTGACCTCTCTAATCTTATCCATCATTGGAGCTACTCTAACCTTTTCACGTATGTATTCATTTCTCATTTTATCTCTAAGAATAAAGCCACTCACCCACCTAAACATCCTCATCTCTGCAACACTTAACTTAATTTTATTCTTCTCTTTTATTGGCCAACATTCTACGCCATATATCATTGCTGGTCTTATCACTATCTTATAAAACTTTTTCTTAAGTCTAATTGGTACTTTCTTCTTTCATTTGAATACAAAAAAGATTGTATTCCGTCTTCATCGCAAATGATCGTAAATTCCTGCGGATATGGGTTGTAAGTCCTTTTTTTGTTGACTGTTTGGAATACTGTTCGGGTGGAAGTTACGAACTAGGTTAGTTTATTCCTTATTATGTGTTCAGATGAAGACTACCTCTTTCATCGTCTTCCTCTCTCCTCCCCTCTCTATGGCATCTTCGTCTTTCTCAGATGTAACTTTTAATCAAACGATTAGAAGGAATAATAATTTAATCAAGAACTCTGAAATAACAGAGTTCCCCTTGAATGAAAAAAACTTGAACAGATGGTCTCTTCCCAAAATTGATAAAACTATCATTTATCAATTTGGAACTTTTGATTTTAAGGGAAAATATTAGGTGAAAATCGTAGAACAAACCATTACTATAGATCAAATGGACAAAATCATTTATTTATTAACTCATGAAGATGATAGATATATACAACTTCAAGTATATTCATTGAATGATACATATAGCATTTAAGCCCTTAAAAAAAGGTTAAATGCTTATATATTATAAGAGAGATGGATTGCTTCATTGGGCGCAATCTCTTATGAGGGTTGTGGAGACTACTCTGCCATGGTATTCTTAACACCTTTTCCAATTTAAGTTTATCTCTTCTCGAGATAAACCTTTTTTAGCTTTAAAATTACATTTACGTTTTATGGTTATGATTTTCTCCCGGGTTTTGGCTATTCTAATTTTGAAATCTATTTTCGAAGTTTTAAATACTTTAAATCCTAAATTGCTGAATTCGAGCGACTATCGAAATCATTGCATCTCATATTCTACTAACAGTGATTAAATGGAATGAGGTGGTATTTAATCAATACCATCTCATCCCCAGACCAACCATCAATCAAGACATTGATCGATAATCCAAACACATGGCGATGTTGAAGTCGATTCAACCCTCGTCGATCATTACACTTTCAGGGTTTCATTCCTTTTGAAACCTCGAAAGTCAGATCGATGGTTCCAAACTCACGACGTCATCGCACTTCGCAACATCATATTTATCATCCAAGGTGAGAGAAAATCAATCTCCATCCGAAATGAACTTTAATTTTAATGAGCTACAAAATATGTTAAGTGTCACACCCATGACCCCTTATCTTGGTCAATCAAGTGTAAACGAGAATATGATGACTCGATTGACACGATTCCGACACGTTAACTGTCTTCTGAACGAAGCAGTGGAAGGTGTATCTAATCAAATCATCAAAAACTATTCATTATCTTACTTAACTTAATTCATATCACAAATCTAAGACGTGAAATCTTTAAATAAATACAGCGGTAAAGACATTTAATTTATGCATTCAAAGCTAAAAACAAACTATCTGATTCAATACTACACTCTGCTTTTCCGAAATTTTTTATTGTAGCGTCATTAAAAGCAGTAAAGAATAAAAAAACAAGCTCGATGACTAGAAATAAATGCGTGACGTAAATTTATAAAGGCGATAAAATAAGTAAACATCGCGAATGTAACATTATAACCGAACAATATCTTTGTAGAGTCTTTGTAGGTCTTTGTAGAAATATATCTGAATATACTGTAGGTAATATCGTAGAAAAGTAACAATATATATCTATCGTAAGTTAAATCTATCAATCGATGTCGAGCGGTGATTTTCATTTGATTTTATATCAAATCATTTTCATTTTCTAGAAATGTTTTATAATTCTTGGGTTTTTATTTTTATCATAATTGTCACGGCTCGGCTAAAACAATGTAGGTAAAGGGCGGGCCAATCTACATACCTAACATGCTAGGTTAAACTAACGACCAACCTCAAAATGCAGTCGGGGATACTAAGATCCCTAATCCATTTCATCGTCATAACTTTTTTGCTATCTCATTCGCATTATCACTTCATCACAATTTTCCGACATTTTCGCTTATCATTCTGCATTTACAACGTATTAAAATATTTCTATACGCCAAATCAATCAATCTGATTACATTGTAAATCATTAATCATCGCGGTCAGTTCAACATTTATATACGTTATTGTAAATATCTACATTTTATATATCGTTCATAAATTTTATCTGGTCGTAGAAACGATATACATAAGAATAGAAATTGAATTACATTAAGCATGTCTCACCGTCTAAGTCGATTAATGATGTGTGCACCCGATTCCTCATTAGTCACAATCTATAATGAAATAACTCTTCGATTCTATAACATATAACTCATAAATGAAACATAATGACACCAATCTTACCGAATTGATCTCTCATGTAAAACTTTGGAAACAGATGCACTCCAAAGTAATCTCCAAAGAAATCTCCTAACGTCACTATTTACCTGCTTCAATCAATAAACTAAAATTAACAAACACTGTCAATCCAAATCCCCTAATTACTCCTCACTTTAGCCCAGCGGTTGAACTCCTCAATCACGATTTCGCCAGAAGGCTGAAAGAAAAGGGATAGGGAAAGAAATCGACAAAACTCCCTAAGTTTCCGTCGGCCAGAACAAGAATTCTAGCCGGGACGTCATCAATTTCCCAAACCGAAGCGGTTGGACTTTCCAACCGTCATTCAGGATTTCCCAATCTGGCAGGGCTAGTGCGGCGCTTCCGGACGCCGAACGGTCTGGCCTTCCAGCCGGGTGTCGGCAGACTGGCCGACGGCGAAGCGATGAAAGAGCGGTTCACGGTGAAGCCGACGATGGCGTCGTTCGTCGTTTGTCCGCGGAGAGATCGAAGTCGAAGGAAGGGGGCTCGCTCAGGTCACGGAGCGACCTTCGATTCAGCCGGGAAGGAAAGGAGGAGAAATCCGTCGATCGAAGGAGCAGCTCTCGATCTCGTGAAGGAAATGAGGCCGGGAGGAAGGAAGTGAAATAGAAGCCGAGAGATCTAACCGTCCACGCGGAATTAATCCCGCCGTTACATGCAAGTAAAGTGGATTTCTTCTGATGCTACGATAACGGTTTAATTAGCTTAAAAAAAAATTAATTAGGAAATAATTATTGGATATTACACAGGTAGAGAAGTAGTTCAAGGAATACTTGACCAAAGTATGATAACTTTCGTACTTGGTATAGAAGTTTTACTTCTGAAAATCAACGTCTCGAAATAAATGATTTATATTTCGAGAAAATGAGAAAAAGAAATAGTCAAGCCAAAACAACTATTTCTTTCGTCACTTGATTTTGCATTACTATGCTCAATCCGCTCAATCTGGATTAACCTGTACTCTGTTCTAACTTCTCATGTCTTTATTCGTATTAGTCAATGGGTAAATCCTGGGATATGGGTTGTAAGTCCGCTTTTGTTGGTATGCGGAATACTTCGTGGAAGTTACAATTAGGTTAGTTTAATCCTTATTATGTGTTCGGATGAAGACTACCTCTTTTTCTCTTCTCTCGTCCCTCATGGCATCTTCGTCTTCCTCAGATGTAACTTCTAATCTAACGATTAGAAGGAATAATAATTTAATCAAAAACTTTGAAATAACGGAGTTCCTCTTGAATGGAAAAGACCTGAACAGATGATCTCTTCTCAAAATTGATAAAACTATCATTTATCAATTTGAAACTTTTGATTTTAAAGAAAAATCTTCGGTGAAAATCGTAGAACAAACCATTACTATAGATCAAATGGACAAAATCATTTATCTATTAACTCATGAAGATCTGCATAGATATATGCAAGACTTCAAGTATATCCATATTGGAATAATATAAATAACATTTAAGCCCTTAACCCTTAAAGGATTAAATGCTTATATTAACCGCCCAGAGAGATGTGATGCCTTCATTGGGTACAATCTCTTATGAGTGTTGTGAAATTAGCTTACCGGGCGGTTCAACACCTTTCCCAATTTGAGTTTATCTCTTTCTGATGTAAACCTTTTTGAAGCTTTAAAATTACATTTCTGACTTTATGGTTATGATTTTCTCCCGGGTTACGGCTATTGGCTAATTTTTAATCCATTTTCGAGTTTTAAATACTTTAAATCTTAGAGTTCAGAAAGTTGTTCAACCAGCCGAACGAACTATTCTGATCGAAACAAATCTGTTAGCATCTCATATTGCTACTAACAGAGTGATTAAATGGAATGGGGTGGTATTTTGAATCATGGACCATCTGCATACCATTAGCGACCAATCAATCACATTGATCGGATAATCCAAAGCGATGGCGATGTTGAAGTCAGATTCAACCCTCGTCGATCTATTACACTTCCTAGGGTTTCAATTCATTCTGAAACCTCAGTAAAGTCTAGATCTGATGGTTTCCAAACTCCTGAACCATTTGTCGAGACACTTCGCCTAAGCAGAAATCATATTTATCATCCAGTGAGAGAAAATCAATCTCTCACTCCATCTGAAATGAAGTTTAGTTTTAATGAGCTACAAAATAGGTTCTAAGACTAGAGAAGTAGTTCTGAAGGAATACTTCCAACCAAAGTATGATAACTTTCGTACTAGGTATAAAAGTTTGACTTTTGAAAACCAACGTCTCGAAATAAATGATTTATATTTCGAGAAAATGAGAGAAAAAAATAGTTAAGCCAAAGCAAGTATTCCTTTTTTGGTTTTCGATTACTTATCTCAAGCTGTTCTTCTTTGTCAAAAAATGGCGAGCAATGAAAAATTATTGAAGCGTCTTATTTTCCATCTATTGCAAAAATGGTGGATGATAAATCTAAATTAGCGCTTAAAAATAAGTTGATCCATAAATTAAAGGAATTTATTATTATAATTAAACATCTTAATTATAGTAATAGTATCTTCAAATAATTGTTGATCATCTTTTTTAGCAGAGTAAAATTGATCGATGCTCATCTGAAGGTAATTAGCCAAAATTAGCAAAGCTTACTTAGTTCAAATCCTTTTGTAAAATCTTTTATTCAACCATCTCTTAAATTATCTTTAAAGTTAGGACCCTCTTCTGAAGACATTCAAAATTTGATTCTAAATCTAAGAGAAAAATATGTTGGAGCTCTGGAAGATATCAGCCAATTGGATAAAGATTCAAGCGAATCCTCAACCGAATCTGATTTTGAACAAGTTGATTAGCGAAGTAATGTTGAAAAAGTTCAAGCTCTTTTTTAAGAATTACAAGATTCATATCCTCCTTTTGATATCCAAAAACTTTTTCATCCCAAGAAAAAATTGGAAAAACATTATTATAAAAAACCAACACATCATGATTTATTATTTGAGTAAGATACTCATTTCGTAGGAAATTCTTGTGATGGAGATTCTTTGTATGAATGAAATATTGATGGATTTTAGAACATTCATTCATACCCTTCATCGAATCTTATGTTTATTCTGTATTCAATCAGGCATCAAAGAAACTCATATTGTCTCGAGCCATCATTTAGGATTCTCACAAAGGATGGTGGGATAATTTTCTTTGTTCTCAAAGGAAGATCTCCTTATTGACTTAAGTCGGATCTTCCAAAGAACAATAAAATTTAATGAAAATTTATTATAATATTCTCCACAATTATAGATCATTTTGTTGGATTCATTGGAGATCAAGAGAAAAACTCGCTTTTTACCCAAAATTAAGATGTCCATCCTTAACCCATTTTGATGGTATAAGGATATTTTTCGCAGCGTTATGATTATGATGATAGCCTTCATTGGAAACAAAATTCAAGACCTTCCCAACCTTTTTGCTGAAAAGGTCAAAGCTACTCTCCGTCTTTACGATGAAACAATTTCATATGAAATACTTACATATGAAAACCTTATTTCTGCCTGTATTAAAACAGGATTAGTTATTTGCTCTGATCTTAAATTAAAAGATCAAATGAAAGAAACGGGCTAAGCAGCTTGGAGAATTCTGAGATCCCGAGTGCGTCGTTACCTTCAAACATAAAGGAAAAAAAAAAAGATTGTTTTCCTAAGCATGAAAAATCTTATAAAATAAAGCGTGAGAAATTCACATAAATCTAAGCACTCTCGTCCCAGTTCGACCAAAGAGACAAGAGAAATAAAATATAAATGTGGCCGTGGTCCATCTATGCTAATGTCGATTGAAGAAGTTAAATGAACTTGATTGTGAAGGGTTAAAACAAACCTGTGAAGATTCTTACATCCTCGATTAGAAAAGAATCGAGGAAGAAAATACTTTATCTTCATTATTAAATAAATCTAATGCAAATCATCGCGTAGATTATTAAAATATTATATGTCAGTCTTTTCTCTCACTCGAGCAAAAGATCAATTAATTAGCACAAGTTGAAGATGATTAACTTCGTGATAAAATCATTAATCTTATTAATGATAAGAAGAAAGATAAGAAAATTTGAGTTAAAGCCTCATATACTCCATGGTAGTATTTGTAGGAGAGGCAGTTCATCTTCTTCTTAGGTTTCTTTAACGTAATTAAAATTTGAATTAAAGAAACTAAAATGGAAGTTGACAAATGAAAAGCGAGATCGATGAATGCGTCTTATAGATCTTGAATTAAATCAAAAAACGTTCAATTCATTTGAAAATATTGAAGCCGATTCTACTCAAGAACCAGGTTTCTTACAAAATATTCAAAATACAATATACCAGAAATAGTATATTTTCATTAAATTAATTATAAATAAAGAATTTATTTTATCAAATTTAATAGCCATAGTTGATAGTGGAGCAGATTTAAATTGTATCTGAAGAATAATTCCTTAAATATTTTGAAAAACTAATGGTTAAAGGCGGTGTGGTGAGTCTTCTGATTAAATATAAATTATCATGTATGTGTGAGATGTTTGTATTCAAATCTTTTATTTTAGTCAAAATTTGACACAACACATTATTTTGGGAACTCTTTTTTTCTTAAAATAATCTTCATATAATTGATGATATTTGGAATTTAGTGTTTTCTTTGGAATAAAGAAATCCGCATTATCACCAATTAAAGAAATTATCATAAATGAAATGAATAGACTTAATAATAAATTCATGCATATTATTCTGAAGAAATTACTATTTTAACAATTAAGCAGCGAATTTCTTCCTCTCAAGTTTAGGAGAAAATTAATCATTGTCTCCAAGATTTCCAGAAAGAAGTTTGTGGGGACAACCCAATTACTTTCTGGGAAAAAAAAAGTTCATTTAGTGGAACTCCCGTACATTGATAATTTCAATGAAAGTGACATCCCCATTAAAGCCCGTCCTTATCAGATGAACGAGCATTATCTTACTTTATGTAAAGCTGAAATTGCCGATTTATTAAAGAAATGAATAATTAGACAATCTTATTACTAGGTACATCTTGCATTACATGTAATGGGATCTGAAAAGAAAGAGGAGACTTGTAATAAATTACAATCTAAATAAAGTATTAAAATGGATTAGATATCTATTCATAATAAAGGATTTATTAAATCATTTGCATAATGCAAAATATTTTCAAAATTTGATTTAAAATCGGTTATTGGCATCCAAATTAAAGATTGGATCATATAAAAGCTACTTCTTGTTGGACATTACGAATGGAATGTAATGTCATTCGGACTAAAAAATGCTCCGTCCGAATTTCAACATATTATGAATAATATATTTAAAGACTATTTTAAATATATTCTTGTTTATATTGATGATGTTCTTATCTTTTCAAATATTATTGAAGAACATTTTAATCATTCAAAAATATTTAAATGGTTAATCCTGGAAAATGGTTTAGTTATTTCTGAGCCCAAAATTACATTATTTCAAACTGAAGTAAGGTTTTGGGTCATATAATTAATCTTTATTCCAATTAATAGAAGTATTGAATTTCAGACAATTTCACGATATTCCGGATAAAAGCGATTCTGAGGTTCTTGAGCCGCCAGTATGTATTTTTTTATCATCATAAGATATCTCTTTGATAGATTGAAAAAGACCACCATAGTCGATATTCATACTGACGTTGTAAAATTAAAAAAAGGGTTAAGAACCTTCCTGTCTTAACCTTCTTACGATCCATACTTTCAAAATTGTTGACGGCCCGACGAGTTCTGTGGTATTAAAATAACGGAAAAATTCAAAGTTGAATTAATTCGCTTTGTTTGGACGATAAAATCCCACTCAAAGAAAGTACTTATTAAAAGGAAATGCTTTCGTCAAAAGCATTCTAAATTTCGAATGATTTATTAAATCAAAGTTTTCTTCGTGATGCTCCTCACCACAATACATAATGAGCAGATGTAAAAATTTGGTTTTAAACAAATTTCGCATCGTAAGCACTTTGTCCGTCTTTGACTTTTATATCGAATTCATCAAAGGTAAATAAAATTCCCTTCCTGATTTTTTAACCCGTGAATTCTTGCAGAGACGATCAGGGGTGGACACCCCACATGAAAAAAATGCCTCATCCTAACCGAGGTGGTAACTCTTTTCGGGGAGGTCGCGGTCGTAGCCGTGCCAATGGAAAGATCCGATCAACTCAATGGTTGGCATGATCGACCTTAAGACATCTATATTACATCCTCTTCAATTCTGGTTGAAAAGGGTGAGATCTCAAAAGCAACCTCATCCAAAAGATGTGGTTGAGCTTATTTTTCTAAAGAAATAAAATATAATATTACTTAAATTAATCTCTCTGATTATTCAATAAATAATCCGTGGACTTTATTTGAAAGATATTTGAGAAACAATCCTTTCCCATTTGAATTTAATCTCTCAAGAGAGAATTATGAAAAAATCTTAACACAATTAAAGTGTGTTGAGATTAATCATATTGATCGACGTACATTTTGTATAGCAATCGTTATACAAAGATCTTTCATCAAAGTGAATGGGTTAACTTCATTCAAGAAAAATATATTATTCTCCTCCACTAATTTACGGACAAAATTGGCATAAATTATTAGTGTTATGCATTATGATGAAAACTTCTTCTACCGATGAAAACGAATCGTTAACGATCTTAATGAAGCATTATCAACAAAGAACTTTCAACATTGTTCTTGGATGGTATTTTCGGAAAGATTAATTAAATATTCTTCCTGGATCCATCAAAGATCATGAATGGATGACATACTTAAGTGTATTAATCCCCAAAATGATTGAATAAAATCTGCTTTTTTTTCGCGCAAATCTATTTGAGGAGCGTTATCTTGAAAGGATCCCTTCAATCCAATTTCAAAGATAATTTTATTAAAATGGTAGAATTTATCAAGGCGTGAGGATAAGCTCAAACAAATTAAAATTATTATTAAAACATTCAATTAACGATTTCTCAAAAATTACGAATTTTGAGTTATCGGTTGATAGAGTCTTTGCATTAAAGGCGATATCCCTGAGAATGAAATTCAACATATGTCTCGAAAAATCAACTCGCCAAGGTGTTTAATCACTTAATCTACATATGTGACAGAGGCGAGTCATCCGATAGCGTCGACATCGAATCTACTAGAGGAAATTAATGGATTCTAGTCTATCAGAATTATTAGATCACTTTATAGCTCTAAAGTGATCCGCTTTGCCAGAATTATTAATCTCACTTTGCTTTACAACACAAAAGGGGATATCATTATCTCAGAAGATTCTCACTTTGCTTTTCAGTGCAAAAGTGATAGTATTATTGCACTTACTTTACTTAAAGTAAGCAACATTATCTCCACCAGCAAAAGGAATCTACTTTATAGCGCAAAAGTATTCCCATAAGACGAATATGTCGTTACTTTTCAATTCAAAAGTAGTCACATTATTGACTCCACTACGACAGCAATTATTCTGTCTAATAATTATACATTTGCTTAATGTCTAAGCAAAGTTTTCACTTCTGTCTCCACTTCTATATAAGGAGACTCTGTCTCTATATTCGGTGCGCTTTGTGTTCTTTCCTCTCTTCTCCTCTCTTCTGCTCTCTCTTGTACTTCCTCCCGCGTGCTTCTACAGTTGATAATCGTGTAAGTTTTTAAATTTTTTAATAAATCAGTATTTACTTTAATATCCTGGTTATAGTTGGTATTAGAGCCATGATGGGGTGATCCCTCGAGGTTGGGGGAGGGGAAGGATGTTAAGTTTTCTTCTTCCTTTTACTCTGGATTAACTACTGCTTTTAACTTCCCATGTTTGTATTCCGTCTTATTCAACGGTAGTAAATCCCTAGGATATGGGTTGTAAGTTGTTTTTGTTATTTGTTGAATCTATTGTGGAAGTTACAAAGCTAGTTAATTTAATCCTATGTGTTCGATGAAACTACCTCTTTCATCGCCTTCCTCAGATGTAACTTAATCTAACGATTAGAAGGAATAATAATTTAATCGAACTCAAATAACGAGTTTCCGAATGAAGACAACAAATGGTCTCTTCTCAAAATTGATGAAACTATCATTTATCAATTTGAAACTTTTGATTCTAAGGAAAAATCTTCGGTGAAAACCGTAGAACAAACCATTACTGTAGATCGATGTTAGAAGTTTTCTTCCTTTTCACACGTGCTCTGGATTAACCTGTACTCTGTTCTAACTTCCCATGTTTGTATTCCGTCTTCGTCGCAAATGGCCGTAAATCCCTGCGGATATGGGTTGTAAGTCCTGTTTTTGTTGACTGTTCGGAATACTATTCGGGTGGAAGTTACGAACTAGGTTAGTTTAATTCTTATTATGTGTTCAGATGAAGACTACCTCTTTCATCATAGAATGAATAATAATTTAATCAAGAACTCTGAAATAACAGAGTTCCCCTTGAATGAAGAAGACCTGAACATATGGTCTCTTCCCAAAATTGATAAAACTATCATTTATCAATTTGGAACTTTTGATTTTAAGGGAAAATCTTCGGTGAAAATCGTAGAACAAATCATTACTGTAGATCAAAAGGACAAAACCATTTATCTATTAACTCATGAAGATCTGCATAGATATATGCAAGACTTCAAGTATATGGATCCATATTGGAATGATACAGATAACATTTAAGCCCTTAACCCTCAAAGGATTAAATGCTTATATATTAGCCAGTCTAAGAGATGACAGATGCTTTCATTGGGCACAATCTCTTATCAGTGTTGTGGAGACTAGCCTCTGCCACGGGTTAGTTTACTTCAACACCTTTCCCAATTTAAATTTATCTCTTTCTGATATAAACCTTTTTGAAGCTTTAAAATTATATTTACAGCTTTATGATTATGATTTTCTCTGAGGTTCTGAAACTATTGGCCTAATTTTCAGAATCCATTTTCGACTTTTAAATATTTTAAATCTTAGAGTTAAAAACATTGCCAAGTAGAACTACTACGTCGACAAATCTAAGATCTCATATTCTACTAAGAGTGATTTAATGGAATGAGGTGATATTTCTGTAATCATACCATACCATCTGCGGTCTTTGACAACCATCAATCATGACATTGATCGAGATAATCCAAACTGGCGATTACGATGTTGAGTCGATTGACCCGTCGATCTATTACACTTCCAGGGTTTCATTCATTCAAACCTCGGTAAAGTCTGATCGATGGTTCCCAAACTCTTGAACCATCACGAGACACTTACTTCCTCATATTTATCATACAGGTGAGAAAATCAATCTTCCATTTGAAATGAACTTTTGGTCTTGTGAAATTTCTAAAATAGGTTCATGATTAGAAGTAGTTATGAAGGAATACTTCCAAAGTATGATAACTTTCGTAGTATAAAGTTTGACTTGAAAACGCGTCTGAAATAAATAATTTATATTTCGAGAGAGAAAAATAGTTAAGCCAAGGCAAGTATTTCTTTTTCAGCTTGGTTTTCGATTCTTATCCGATCGCCAGTTCTACTTTGTTACCAAAAAATGGCAATTGAAGCGAAAAATTAAAGATCTTATCTTCCATCTATTAAAATGGTGGATGATAAACTCTGATAGCTTTAAAAATAAGTTCGATTCACATGAGTGAATTTATTATTATAATTAACAACTTAATTATAGTAATAGTATACTTCAAATAATTATTGATCATTTTTTTAGCAGAGTCAATTGATCGATCTTTCGATAAAAGTACTATTATTAAAAAAGAAATGCTTTCAGTCGTCAAAAGTATATCTAAATTTCAGGATGATTTATTAAATCAATATTTTTTTGTTTGTATTAACTGTTCTTCAGTCAAATACATAATTGAGCAAGATGTAAAAAATTTGGTTTTTAAACAAATTTTGTCATCAGCTCATTTGTCGTCTTTGACTTTGATATCATCATCAAGGTAATGAAAATTCCTTCTTGATTTTCTCACTCATTTCTTGCGAGGGCGATCGGTGGATCACCCCATGGAAAGATGCCTCCCCTTGGCGAGGTGGTAACTCTTTTGGGAGGTCATGTGCTGGTAGTGTTAATGGAAAAGATCCGATCAACTCAACGGTTGACATGATCGACTTTAAGACATACCTATATGGTACATCGTCCTCTTCAACTACAGTTGAAAAGGGTGAGATCTCTAAAGCTGCAACAACATCCCTAAAAGATATTGCAGACAGAACGCTATTTCTAAAGAAATAAAATAGAATATTATTGAAATTCTCTCGATTATTGATAAATAATCGTACTTATTGAAAGATATTTGAACAATCTTTTCCCATTTGAATCTAATCTCAGATAATTATGAAAAGATCTTATCTGATTAAAGTGTGTTGAGATTAATCGTATTCGTGATCGAATGAATACAATTTTATATAACAAATGCGTTATCTGAAAGATCTTTCATCAAAGTGAATGGGATCTTCCGAGAAAAATGTATTTTTATCCTCCACTAATTTACTGATACAAAATTAGCGTAAATTATTAGTGTTATGCAGTATGATGAAAGTGTCTTCTTTCTTGTCAGCGGCGTTCGTGGATGTTCATAATGACAAAGAAATTATTAACAAAGCTTTCGGCGTGATTTTGGGTAGAATTAAATATTCTTCCGATCCAATCAAAAGTGCTGATGAATGGATCATAAAATGAGCTATTAATCCCTAAAAATGGTTCAGACAAAATCTTTTCTTCTTGGGTTAAATCATGGATTTGGGTGGAACGTTATCTTGAAAGAATCCAATCATTGATCGAGATTTTATTAAAATAGTGGAGTTCTATCAGCATTTAGGATAAACTCAAACAAATTAAAACTATTATTAAAGTTTATTCTGAATTAACGATTCCTCAAAAAACTACGGATTTTGAGTTATTAGTTGATGAGGTGCTGCAGAGCATTAAAAGACGATACCCTAATGAGAATGAAATTCAGCATAAGGATCGTCTCAAGAAAATCTATGAAAATCAACTCGCTAAAGTGTTTAATCACCCCGTCTACGTATGTGTGATGGCGAGTCATCCAGATAGCGTCGGCCCTCTTGGAGAAAATTAATGGATTCCAATCTATCAGAATTATTAGATCACTTTGCAGCTCTAAAGTGATTCACTTTACCAGAATTATTAATCCCACTTTGCTTTACAGCACAAAAGGGGATAGCATTGTCTCAGAAGATTCTCACTTTGTTTTTCAGCGCAAAAGTGATAGTATTATTGCACTTACTTTACTTAAAGTAAGCAACATTATCTCCACCAGAAAAAATAATTTACTTTACGGTAAAAGTATTCCGAATGTATTCTTTCCAACTCAAAAGTAGTCACATTATATTATGACGAATTATTACGTAATAATTATCGCTTAATGTCTAGCAAGTTTTTTTCGCTCACTTCATATAAAGAGGCTCTGTCTTTATTGATTGTCTTTTTTTTTCTTTCCTCTTCTCTCTTCTCTCTCTTGTACTTCCTCCAGGTGTCCTGCTTGGCAATCGTGTAAGTTTTAAAGTTTTTTAATAAATCAGTATTTACTTTAATATCCTAGTTACAGGGCAAAGCGGATGATATCTCAAGGATTAAAAGTTTATACTACTACACTTGCGAATGATGATGATGAGTGATGAAGCTGATTTATTTAACAATAACAACAACAACAATAATAACAAAAATAAGCTTTAATCCCACTATTTGGTGTGTGCGCTACATGAATCATTCTTATTTATTGTGTTATATTTACGGCCTATTTGAGACGGCTGACTTTACGCGACGTGATTTATGCCGCGCCGCACCACTATTTAGTTTCGCTTTAGAAGGCCTAAATTAGAAATTTTGAGCCATACTTTCCTTCCAGCACCCATAGTCATTGATTTTTTTTGGGATATTTACAAATCAACTATCTAAAATATATGTATTTACAATCTGACCATCTTCATCATTTTTTTGAACTATGAGATTCATGTACTTGCGCATGCCACGATCAAATCGTTATGAATTTTATGAAAATGAAAAATATGGGTTGAGCTTTTGTTATGAATTTTAATATTTGAATGTCAATTTGAAATTTTGATGTTAAAAAATATTTAATTTGTAAATATATAAGAATAGGAGGATAGTGTAGGTAAAAGTTTTTTTTTTTTTTTTTCTAAATTAGTCCTCATTTGAACGCTCGAGCCATTCTGTGTGCCGAAGGACTGTTCTCTCGTGCCCTCGAAATATCTTTTGGCTAAGGAAATCGAGGGCTTTTCCTGCGGAATCCTCTGCGCCGATCTCGGTCGATCTCCAGGACTCTTCTTGGTCTCCAGTGCTCTTTGCGGCGTAGAACCGTGGGAATCGACCGATTTGAGCGTCCGAACCCTCGTCTATTTCCGACTTCCGCTCCTACCTAAACCCTCGTCTATCTCCGTCTTCATAGTCGTGAAGGTAACCCTCATGTTTCCTATCAAGTCCCTTCAGCGAGCTTCGGTTGTGTAGATCCGTCTTCCGTTTATGATTGCTACATTGGTACCGAATTAATTAAAATTTTAATATTAGCCGATGATTATGTGCTACAAAGGGTTTGATGTGGGGTGTAGAAAGATATATATTATCTTTTCGTGTTGTTTGCAAAAGATGTTTTCTCATATGTAGGATTTAGTTTTTTTGTAGTGTCTCTAATTCGGTAGTAACCTACTGATAAGAAATTCAATGTTGATTTATTAGCGTTTCTAGAGGGCACAAAGGTTGGTAAGGTTTTTTTTTTATATTTTGCAGCATCCATTAGATCAGTTAGCTATTTGAATTAATATAGCTATTCTCTAACAATCATGGCATATGTAAACACTTATCAATGGTGATGGAGATATTGGTTTGACTTTTTATGTGATCAATCCATCTAAGCTGATTCTCTCGAATCTTATCTATCATTGGAGCTACTTTAATCTTTTCACGCATATATTTGTTTGCATTTTATTTCCAAGTGTAAAGTCACTCATCCACTTGAGCATCCTCATCTTGACAACACTTAATTTTATGCTTTTCTTTTGCTAGCAAACATTCTGTACTAAGTAATGGTTTTTGGGCTATTTATTTGATGGTTTTTTTTAACATGGAAAACCAATTGATATGAAGATGTTTTGACTTCCACCTTGTAGTTCTTCTGCTTGACTTCCACCTTGCAGTTTTTCTGCTTGAACTTTGTTACACTATCATATATATATTTTTCTCTGTTTCATTAAAGAGGACATTTTAGTCTTTTTTGTCGCGATTCTGTCAGATTTTAAACTAAGTTTTTCAAATAGATTCACAGCTTCAACAACAACAACCTTTTGCCATTTTTTACGGTAACTTACTCACCACAATCAGTTATCCCAAATGGGCCCTAAGTGTCAACTTATCATTTAATTTTAATAAACTAAGATCATTTTTAATACATTAGAAACAATTTTTTTTTAGGTTTACCTCTACCTTTTTTAACATAAAGTAAATCTAATACATCTACTCTTCTAATCGAGTCATCGGATGGCCAACCATTTATGTGACCAAACCATCTAAGGTGACCTCTCTAATCTTATCCATCATTGGAGCTACTCTAACCTTTTCACGTATGTATTCATTTCTCATTTTATCTCTAAGAATAAAACCACTCACCCACCTAAACATTCTCAAATCTGCAACACTTAACTTAATTTTATTCTTCTCTTTTATTGGCCAACATTCTACGCCATAAATCATTGCAGGTCTTATCAGTATCTTATAAAACTTTTTCTTAAGTCTAATTGGTACTTTCCTATCACACAATAAGTCAGATGCATTCCTCTATTTCAACCATCCAACTTGAATTCTACTAATAACATCCCTATCTATTTCACCATCATTTTGAACAATAGACCTAAGATATATAAAATGTTCACTCTTTTTAATGATTTTTACCCAATGTCACAACTCAACTACTATATCTTTTGCAACTAAAATTATATTTTATATGTTCAATTTTAGATCTATTTAAATGAAAACCTTTAGACTCTAAGGTTGACCTCCATAATTCCAAGTTTCTCTTGAACTCCCTTTCTAGCCTTATCAACAAGAAGAATGTCATCACCAAAAGGCATACACCAAGGTACATCTTCTTGTAAATGTCTAGTGAGAATATCCATAACTAAATAAAAAAGATATAGGCTTAAGTCGATCCTTAATGTAATACAATTGAAATAAAAAAATATTTTAGTAATCTTCTTTAAAATTTGATGATTTTAATATTCATAAAAAATAAATAAATAAATTCATGGATAAAATACTTCTGATTATTTTCAATCAATATCCAAATTAAAAAAATCTGCATTTGATTTCGATAGTACCTGAGAATTTGTCCAATTGGCCACTTAAATAGTATCTGAATCCTAAATCGTTGTCCGACACTAATCCACTTCTCACTCTCTCTCTCTCTCTCTCTCTCTCTCTCTCTCTCCCCCCCCCCCCCCCCCCCAAAACATAACTAGTAAACCTACCATATCTCACGCTCAGTCACCGTCGTCTCATCTCTCCCTTTTGTCACAGTATTGCTTTGCCAACCTTGCAGCCTCGATCAACCACCCACATCAACCTTTATTGATCCCTTTACTGTGAGTTGCCCTAGCTACCTCGCCTTCTCAATCTCTCTTTATCAATGTGCTACGTAAACCTTGATTTGAAGCATTGCATTAACATCATTGATGTTTGTTGGAGAATATATGCTCTTTTATTATTATTCAGTTTATATTTTTCTTGTCTACATACTTCTCATGATATCTCATTCAGTATTTCTTGGACATGATTTCTTTGATAGGTATGTGATGTGAATTTATGTGTGTCTATAATTCTTTTGAATTGAAAGTCATAACATAGAAATTTACGATTTCTAAATTATTTGCCTGCAAGAATGAATCAATATATGATTATTAATTGCAAACTTATCATGCTATGGTTGATTACTTTTTCAATACACACGTATATGAAGTCTCTTTTTATGTTAATAGTTAGATTATAATTACCAAGTTCTGATAAATTTCACTTAAATGTGTAGTTCCAAATTAATGAGACAATTATATTCTCTGTGCCACAATTTAATACTTTAAGAAAGACCTTTAAATGTGGGAGTAGTTTAGCTATTTGAAATATCATGTTGAATTTTTTGATATCTTGTTGAATTATCATTGAAGTTTTTGAGCATTTAAGGGGAAAATTAAGGGAAATAAAATGGTCTATTAAAGACATTAATTTTTTATATCTTTGAGGGGTGGGTTTAAGCCAATATTAATTCTCATTGAATCCCCACTGTGGATGTTTGACCTATAAGTTTAAAAATCATAGACAAGCCTGATTGATATGATTGCAAAGGAGTGCAAAATATTAGGAGAGTTAAACTCCAACAAATGTGGGACTGTAACAGCTGTACAAGATTGGGGTGACCCTATTTGATGCTCATTGGGATGGCATGAGGCTTCTATTTTCTATTATAGGAAATCTATATATATATATATATATATATATATATATATATAATTATATGCATTTCTCTTACAATCAACCCTACACTGCATGCTTTTTAAAAATTTATGCATTTAATGTACACTACATTTTTAAAATGCATGTATCTACATTTTTATGGTTGTAAGAGAAATGCATATTATTATATTTCGGATGGCATCAGGCTTCTATTTTTGACTTTGAAAATTAACATAGGTAAGAAGACCTACCTAGTCATCGCTTCTTATTAACCTAATAAGACCTATTGAAATTGCTATGGTAAATAACATAGCTGCCCTTCAGAACCTATAACATATGTACTTATGCATTTCTTTTACAACCAACCCAACAATACATGCTTTTTAAAATGCATGTATTTAATGTACTCTACATTTCTAAAATGCATGTATCTTAAACACATGGAACCAAGCAACCACTTGGGGAAATGTTGTAAGTAATCATTCGACTTTTTGTTGAGTCCTCTTTTGTTCTTGCTAGAGGAGTTCTTCTTACATTGATGAAAATGATGCAATATTGTTAGCCATTTGGGTCAGACAACTCAATGTCATTTGGGGCCACTTCTTAAATTGGTGGATTGGACCAAAATTAAGTTGTCTCATTTTTTGCACACCCCTGATTGTAATTGCTTTAAGTTTGTCTTGCCAATAGTTCATTTTAACAACTTTATTGTGAGTTGTCAAAATTGTGTTGATCTATTCCAAGTTGTAACCCCAACTAGCTTCTTGCAGGCTCATAATTTTGTTAAAAAGATGTTTGTTTTTTACTCAAAATTGACTTGACTTGGATATTATTATCGACTAACTTGTTAGTTGTTATACATTATAAAATCTTTGATTGAACCTAAGAGGCAATTTGGAATAACTAGAACCTAATTAAGCACTATTTAGATTTAACGTATAATGGTGTAGCATTATAGGCTGCTCCATGCATATTTATGCATATATTTTTAGTGTGTTTTTGGAGAGAGAGAGAGAGAGAGAGAGAAGAACTGTTGAGATATTTCTATCCATCTTGAGTGTGTTCATTATTGATGGAGGATTGACGAAGGATTTGAGATCTCCAACTGATAGTAGTGCTGGGGGAAGATGCAACTCCCCATCATCAAGGTCAAATAGAAAATGAATAAGATCCCCAAAGCTTTTTACATTGTAATTTGGCATCTATATGCATTGTTGAGAATTAATGATAAGGTGGTTTATGCAGATATCTACACCAGACATTGATGTTAAGATTAGTCAAATACTTCATTTCAACATTGAATGAGACTACATGAGTGTTGGAGTGTTTCAGATTTTAGAACTAGTGAGGTGAATGTTATAGAATATGATTATCATTTGATGGTGATGATAAGAGTGGTATTACTCGTAATCTGGTTGTTAGGTCAACTCAAATTCATCTTGAAAATTTTCTCCCTGTTGAAACTGAATTCGAATGTTGACTTGTAGCATATTTGGCTTCTCCCAGACATCCTTTTTTTTTAGTTTTTTCATGTCAAGTTATTGTTGAAATCTGATAAATATTGCTTAGATTTCTTACTAGCCATGCCTTAAGATTTAAAATTTTTCAATTTTTATCATTTTACACGCCTTGTTTACATTTTTCATGATTTTGGTCCTAGCAATAGTTGTATTGTGAGACTTTGTTTGGATTTTGTTGGATTGTGCTTTATGCTATGGAGTAGTGCTGATAATTGTTTGATAAGTGTATTGTCTAAAGTACTATGAAAGTTGTTTGGGAAATTTTAATGGCATCCTTATGAGTGACTAAAAGTCTGTATGGGAATAATCACGAGAAAAATAAAATTTTGATGTTTTTTTTTTTTAAGTTTTAAGATGTTTGGTGTAATACCTAATTAGTTTCTTAATTTATTCTTAATTATTGTTTAAACTAATTAACATTAGCAAGTCGAGAAATCCACTTCGCATGCAATTGGATTAAAGCCGACGCGTATCGAGATCGTTCTATTTCATTTCCTTCCCTACTCAGTCCGCCCTTTGTTCCTTCACGTTCGCTTCGTCCGCTTTCGTTCCTCCGGCGACTTGACGGTAGCTCCGTGACCGCGAAACGCAGAAACCTCGCTCTTGCCTTGTGAATTGTCACCTCAGGTCATTGCGCCGTTCGAGCAACGCCTTCCCGGTCATGCACTCGGTGGAAGCCCATATGGCCTTCGTCGTCGCTTGAACGCGTGAAGTCTAAGACGCCGGTTGGGAAATCCAGTAAGCCTTCGGTTTGGAAATCCTGAACCGTCGGCTCGCTCGTGAACCGTCGGCTGTTCGGATTCCTGTCTGCCGTCGGAAACTTAAGGAATTTTGTAAATTCAATTTTCTTTCCCGAAATGTCGGGAAAATTGTGATAGGAAATATGTTAAAGGAATCTGCAGATAAAAAAGTTAGAGATGGCCGTGATTAGGGATCTTAGTATCCCGACTCGCATTGAGGTTGGGGTTAAAGTCGGCATATCAATAGTATGTAGAGTATGGTTTCCGCCTTTACCTTGTTTTAGTGACGTAGGTGGAGCTTATGAATAAAAGTCAACCATCATTATAAATGGCATTTAAAATGATTTGATATAGGCGGGGCGAAAGCGAAATGATTTAATGAAAATTATTCTTTGACATTGATCTGATATATACAGATATTACCTACAACATATTGTTCCGTTATATTGCTACATTTCTACAGCACCTACGTATTGTTCATTCTGATATTACATTCTTACTTATCACAGCTTTTTATTTACCAGAACTTTGTAAATTTTCATTATGCATGCGATTGTTTCTTGTTTTATCGAGAACTTTAGCATTCTTGTCACTAACTTTTAAAACATGATCATTATTGATCATTTCGGGAAAAGGCAATTTGGGTAAATTTAGTCTGTTTTGTTAATTAATATAGTTTTGGGAAGGCTTAAAGGCTTTTGGATGCGTCAAATTAAATGTCTTTTTTTTTATTTATTTTCAAACTTAAAGATTTCATAGGTATTTGTGATAGAATTAAGTTAAGTAGTATATGGAGTTTAGTGATGATTTGATTAGATCTTCGCTTTTGTTGCTTAGCGAGTGTTGGAATCGTGTCCGTCAATCGAAATCCGTCATTCACATTATTCAAGCGTAAGATTATGCAGGGTGTGACATTTGGTTTGATTGTTATGAGAAAAAGATCAACTAAGTGAAAGCTGAAAAGCACCTTTCTTAGAATGCTAGCTTAGATGGCTTCCTTCCCAAAAGTGATTTCATGAAATTTAGTTGTTCTAATTAATAAAGAAGTACTTATATTTAATCAAATGCATTATTTTAACTAATTAGCTTATCATATTTTAAAATATTATATATATATATATACATTTAAGTCATTTAGTCACTTTTATCAGTATCACAACTATTTTTAACTAAATAGCTATAACTCTTACAACATTTTATACAATATTCTTATCAAATAATTATCCACTTTACTTCACAGTACCAAACACATCACAATACAACACAATGTAATAATGTCAATGGGCTTGAATACAACAACAACAACAAGTCTTTATCTCACTACTTGGGGTCAACTATAGGAATCCTTCCTCTCCATTGTGCTCTTATAAGTGTCAAATTCTCATTTAATTATAATAAAATAATGTCATTTTTTATACTTCTTACCAAGTCTTTTTGGGTCTTCTTCTACCTTTCTTAACATAGGTCGAATCTAATACATCTACTCTCTTAATTGTGTCATTGGATAATTGATGTTTTATATGACTAAACCATCTAAGGCGACTCCCTCTAATCTTATCTACCACTGGAGCTACTCAAACCTTTTCATGTATATATTAGTTTCACATTTTATCTCAAGTGTAAAGCCACTCATCCACCCGAGCATCTCATCTCTACACTATTTAACTTAATTTTTTGCTTCTCTTTTATTGATAAACATTTTGTGCCATAAAGCATTGCAGCTATCACTACCATCTTATAAAATTCTCTTGTGAGTCTAAACGGTACTTTTCTATCATATTACAAGCCACTTCAACCATCTAACTTAAATTTTATTAATAATATTCCCATCTATTTCATCATCACTTTGAACAATAGACTTGAGATATCTAAAACGTTTACTCTTTTTAATGATTTGATCACCCATTATCACAACCCCACTACTAGATCTTCTACGATTAAAATTATACTCCATGTATTCGGTTTTAGATCTACTCAAATGAAAGCTTTTAGATTTTAAGGTTGACCTCCATAATTCAAGTGACAATGGGTGACATTATTGAAAAAAATAATTTATTGAAATAATTGGTCAACATTGCCTAAATGATTGAAATAAATAATATAATATAAATTAATTTAAAATAACACGTAATTAATTAGCATAATGAATATGTTTGTTATTTGGTAGAACTAAATCTCATGATAAATTTTTTTCTAGGAAATCATTTAAACTATCATTTTGAGGAAGAAGCTTTTCAACTTTCATTCAACCAAACTTTCTCACAACAGTTAAACCAAAGAGCGTATAACTATCTCTTTTGTTCGAGCAAACAGAAGCAGGATGTTGAAAGTACTTCCAACTAGACTCTTTAGTTGGATTACTTGAACAGTTGCAATTTCTCAAAATTGTGAAGGGTTTCATTTAAAACTGGAGCCATCTCCTTACTTCATTAATAATATATACAGCACGTATAAGATAGATAGGTAGGCCTTTTTTTTAGGTTATAATATTTTAAAAGATATAGGTTATGGTTAGGATCTATCTCAAAAGGAAACTTTTGTAAATCCTTGATGTATATCTAAAATAGCAAACAGGCCTAAGCGACTTGATGAGTTTGGTTACCGAGACAAGCATACTCGCACAAAGGTTATTTAACAATGAAGGATCAACCTGAGCAGGCGAGTCGAGGACTTAGAGAATAAAATAATGACCCGAAGAATAAGTCATGAATCAACTCACCGACAACGGGCTAATACTCAAAGAGATAAGACGGCTACTCCTCTCAGCTCAGTTCTTGCTCGCATACTCGCACGACGATGGGCTGCTCGTTCCTGTTGTCCACTTGGTTTATACCCGTTCACATGTATACTCGCTATTAACTTAGGCGAGTGTCCACTTGTATTCGATTTATTTTATATATAATTTTTATGTATAGTCACCCCTTGGTATTATAAAAGGGGAACTCCTTGCTTATGGGGAATCTTTTTTCTTTCTTTTTAGGCCTCTAGTCTTTGTATTCTGATTTTGAGGAATAAAAATTATTATTTCTTTTGCACTTCTCTATTCTTCTGTTTTCCTGTTAGCAGTATTTCTGTCTAATCCTGTTTTTGAGGTATCTCAGAAGGTTCTTCCTCCATCTACGGACAAATTTGAATTCAACACTTGATAATAATTGTATACGTATTTGTATTATTTCGGTAGATCTTATAATCCTCTAAATGTAAAGTTAGTTCAATATTCATTAATTTTAGAATATGCAGTTCGTATCACTGCTGATTATTGAAGAGAAGTTTTGAAGTGAAACGTTTTTAAATATATGAGGACATCTTACTTGAAATCTTGAAGTTTGATATAGACTATTTAAGAAAGCGTTAAGAAATGCTGTTTTCCGAAGGGATTGAATTCTAATGGTAATGTGTCTGCTCCTGTTGTTTTGTTACAGATCCTATGCTCTACGGCTTGTAAAATCTTCTCTCATTTGTTTTTTGGTGCGTTAAGGTGGCATATATGCTTGGTAGTGTGAAGATATTTGAAAGTTGGATGAGCTAGAGCTTTTGATACTTAAAAACCAACAATGTGAATCAGTTGCTTGTCAGCTAGTTACAAGTTGAGGACCAGAAAACCAAACTCGGTTATGGATGTGCAAACGATTTGCTAAATTTTCTTCCCATCAACTAACTATCTTTTTCAAGCACTTCTCCATAATCAGCCAACCATTATCAGGTTCTGCAACCATTAGTCTCAGAAAGAACATAAATTTAGAGTTCAACAATATTGAGAAGGCACTAGAAATTCTAAATTTTGTGACTCCCAGTAAATGTAAAGTTCAAGAAGACGATCATCATCATCGCCTTATTGAGAGTTGCTTGCATGACCTAAAAGTAGGCCAGCAGAAACATTTAAAATTCATAGAAAATAAAGCTGTTGTTAAACATGCGGAGCCAATTGGATTTAAACACCACAATAATATTTTTAATAATTTCTTTAGTTGGGGGTCAAACAACTCAAAGATGGAGGACCTGGTGCTGTCCTTTATTTCATGGAACCACAAAGGAATCTGCCTGGATGAAGGCACGCTCTCATGCTTGTTAAGTTCATGTGCAGATTGGAATGCCCTTGGTGAAGGGGTGCAGCTTCATGCTCTTGCAGTGAAAATTGTTGTTGCTGAATCTTTTTTAGTTGGAACATCTTTGATCAACTTATATTCAAAATGTCAGCAGCTGGAAACTGCAAATCAAATATTTTTAGAGATGCCTGTAAGAAATACAATCTCATGGACTGCAATTATTGCTGGGCATGCTCAAAACTACCGGCATGAGGCATGTCTGAATTTATTTAACCTGATGAGGAATTCAAGCTCAAAACCAAATGATTTCACCTGCGCAACCATTCTCAGCACATGTAGAAGCAGTGCATCTCTTGCTCTTGGGAGAAGTCTCCACTGTCTGGAACTTCAAATGGGTTTTGATTCATACACCCATGTCTTAAATGCACTGATATCCATGTATTCAAAGTGTGGAAATATTGAAGCAGCACGCAAGATTTTTGATAAAATGCCATGTAAAGATATAATATCCTGGAATTCGATGATTTTCGGGTATTCACAATATGGGCTTGCCAGGGAGGCTATATATTTACTGAAAGAAATGGATAAACAGATCACTGCACCTGACAAGATCTCTTTCCTTGGTGTTCTTTCATCATGTAGGCATGCAGGACTTGTAGAAGACGGCTGGGATTGCTTTAATACAATGCTCAAACATGGAATAGAACCTGAATTAGACCATTACTCTTGCATTGTTGATCTTCTAGGTCGAGCTGGGTTGCTCAAGGAAGCGCTAGATTTTATTCTGAAGATGTCAGTCCCTCCTGGTGGTGTTATATGGGGTTCTCTTCTTTCTTCTTCCAGAGTTCATGGAAATGTTTGGATTGGAATTCATGCTGCAGAGAGGAAGCTTTCACTTGATCCTGGTTGCACTGGAACTTATCAGCAGCTTGCAAATTTGTATGCAAGTGTGGGTTGTTGGGACCACGTGGCTAGGATTAGGAAGCAAATGAAGGAGAAAGGTCTTAAGCCAAACCCTGGATACAGCTGGATTGAAATTGCTGATAAGGTCTACATCTTCAAGTCTGAAGATGGATCAAATACTCAGGTCAATGAAATACTTAACATTTTAGATTCTTTGAATGATCACATGCAAATATCAGGATAAATGATCATAGGAACATGATTTCTCATGATTAAGGATTCAACTTATAAATTTTGTTGTGGTAGCAGTGACTTTTTGTTGTTGGGGGCATTCACTTGAAATTCTCTCCCATTTGCGTTTTTTCTACAAAGAAATGCCAGTCATATGGCCCATTGATCTGCCTCTACCGCCATACTAAAGGTAAAATAGTCCTTCGGCGGCTTAACCTTTTTTATCAAGTAATAATAATATTATTCTGAAAGTTGCCTTTGTTGTAATTGGAGCATTAGAAGTTATGAGTTTGAATTATAAAATATTAAAATTAGCCTCTAGAAAGCAGAGATAGGGTTAATATCTGAACCCTTCTTTACAATCATATTTGGTGGGAAGCCTCATGCATTATATATGCCTTTTTTAGCGTTAAGTATTTTATTACAATAGTTTGGCAAATATATCTCACTGTTTTGAAACTTATCTCACTCAAACTTTGTTTATGTGAAACCTTATTTTGTTGTATGAAGATGCTTTGAGTCATAATTCTCTGTCATGATTATGCTGAGCTTCAAGCTTCAAACTGCTTTATATCAAATGGTATAGATCAACTAAGAAAGAATGGAATTGCATGGATTGTGGCTATGTATTTTGAGTGTTCAGGGGATCTCATAGTTAACTTATTTTTTTGAGGTTATGCCTTTATATTTGTCATTTATTGAGGCCTATAGCATTTTAAAACAATCAACGTTAGAAGTCATCAATTGTAGGATTTGTCATGTCCTATCTTAGACTCTTAACAGGGCATGAGACTTATTGGGGAAAATTGCATGCTCTAAAGTGACCATATAAATTAGGAAACAAATGACATGGAAGGAGAACATCGAAAAAGAGTTTTTGTAGTTTGAAGAGATTCATCTATGTTTATGATCACATAAAAAAATAAATGTAAATTATCAAAAGAAAAATACGTGATAGAAATGTTAATCTCCAGATATATTTGTATATCTTTATTTTACTGGTATAGACCTTCCCACCTCATCTCTTATTCCCCCCAAATTTGAGCACAATTCATCGATTGATTATGCTTTTCTGAGATAGCACAAAGCTTACTACCTCTTTTGTCAGATCATCTTGTTAGTCACTAGCTCATATTACAATCATTGATTTCCTTTTAGGAAGGCCTCTGGCTTCTAATCCTTCAATTATTTTTGCCAACCACCTAACAAAAAAAGCCATCTAACCTAATCCTTCAGTTACTTTCCAGACCTCTACCTCCACACTTGATTAGAATGAGTAACATCTTGCAACCATTAATTCTTCTTTTATAGAGCAACATGTAATTGTAGGTATAGATGATCATGTGTGAATAGAATCTTAAGTCTCATAGCCCTCAACTCTAAAAATTTAAAATCAAATCTTATCCAATACTGTGAGATCAATGTGCTTAAAAGGAAAGTAGACTCTAAACTAAAATAATCTTTCACTTAATGATTGAATTTTTTGTTTATTTTTTTAAGAGAATCATCCCCTCTTAGTCATTCATGGAGATTGGCTATTACTTTGTAGTATCTTAGCCTCTTAGTGGCAAATCTTTCTTTCTATGCCACCAACCTTGCTTTGTTACCTTGATGCTGTTTGATCATGAAATGTCATGGGGCCATTGATGCCTGTCTACCCTTAGGTTGAGATAACCTTCTTCACCAAGTTGCTCAAGCTTTATCTTGTTCCTCTTTAAGCCAAGAACATGCATCACATTGTGAAGCTTCCACATATAATTAGTAGTGATTTGCACATTGCTAAACACCGACAATAATCAAGAATTCACTATTAAGAAGAACAAACTTGTCGCAATCTTTTGTAAAGTAATTAGATATAAACTCATTAGATGGAGTTGAATGAAAAGATATATTGGAGTCTAAGATTCAAGACTCCATAGGACAATCAGTATTAAAAATCAATGTATCATAGATCTCTTTGCTTGCAACCTTTATAGGTAAACATACTCTGATATGACATTTTGATTAATTCTTATATTGAGATTTGGATCTACTTGTGTGTTATTTGTTTCTTATATTTCTTTCTCTGCTTTTAAAATTAAGAGTAATAGAAGTTTCTTCTGATTCTCGTCTCCTAATGTCCCCCCTTAAGATAAAGTCATGGATATTATTGTGTTTTAGCTTCTCAACTTTGCATAAACTCATGATGGTTGTCAGAGTATTGAACCTTACGATCAAGTTATGGATTTTGTTGTGCTTTAGCCTCATAACCTCGCACGAACTCATTATAGTTGTCACAGTATTGAACCTGCTTCTTTATAGTGATGATAACAAAGGTAGACCCAATTTGCCCCTAAGGGCCGTTTGGGATGGCATCAACTATCTGCAAAAGTGGTTGTGTAAATATTGCTGAAAAAATAAATTTATGAAAGCTATTGTAGGGTTTTTTTTGGGTTAAAAAAATTTTGGATAGTAATTTTCCTTATAACTATCCCATTCTAGTAAATTAGTTGGTGTGTTAAATGGTTAGAAAGTAGAATTGTAATAAACTATCATAAATGAACTTTAGATGTCAAATAGTTTTGTATATGGGTGCATTTGGGGCAGTTTTCTGGTTCCTTCGATTTTCAGAAAGCAACCACAGTTGTGTTTGACTATTAGTTTTTTGGTTGTTTTTCAAAAAGTTTGTGGTGAAAAAATGCTTTTGAGAACCAATATTGTTAGAGTGTAGTAACTGTCAAAAAGTTATATATTTATAACATTCACATCAATTTTTCAAAAAAATGATTTTCTTCACAGTAGTTTTACAACTAATTTTTCAAGACTCCAACACAACACAATAATTGCAAACAAAGTGTGATAGTACAGCTATTGTTGTTAGGACTAAGATTAAGTTTAATGTAGTATATGTAAAATGAGGAAGAAAGATGGAAGAGAGATTAGTATTACATCTATGCTTAGAAATGATACAATACAATATGCTGCAGTGTCTATACTAGTTGTATATATAGACACCGGATACCAGAGTACAACAGATTAGTCTGACATCTGTGCTTAGTATACACAGAAGCATAAAATGAGAAAAAAGTGAACAATTTTTTAATTCTAAGTGGAGTGTTGTAAGAAAATCTAATCAAACAATTTTTAATTCTGAGAGGCAGCATTTGTAAGAAAATAAAATTGTATGAAATCAATTTTTATTTTTAAAATTTTTATTTTGTTATATATATATATATATTCTTTCATAAAATTTAGCCTATTATACTAAAAAAATCAGCCATAAAGTAGTTGTATGTATACAATAAGGTGTATTGAGCTTCTTAGAGATATTTGAGTAGATTAATAAATTATAAGGAAAAATATATAATTTGTATCAAATGAGTGAAAATCAGTAGATTGCTTTTAGTATTGAACGTAAACAGTTTGTATTGCAATAATCTCCAAAAGCAAATCTAATGATTTTAAACCTTTCTTGATACCATTTCTATTATAATATATTGACATAATCTTTTTTTGAAAAGAACATTGCATATTTTGCCATATTAGCATCAAACTGTACAAGTTTAGTTTTTCATAATTATCATATATTAATCAGTGTTTTCAAAGCTTAAAGCGTAATATGATGCGCAAGAGTCTAATTTCACTTCAAAGCGTAAAGCAAGGTGCGAAGTGGCACTTTTGTTATAAAAGCTCTAATGGTTTGTATAAAATCTAAAATATATAAAAAAAATTGTCTTTAAAAAGGTAACACACATACCTAATTGGTTAATTTTTTTAAAGAAGTCAAGCATAAAAAATTAAAGAGTATAAACTAGGTGTGTATCACACTTTATGACATTATAAATCAAAGAAGAGTATAACCAACCTTTGAAGATAAATATTTAAGGGAGAATATGCAAATTAAATTTAATAATAATTTTCAAATTAAAAGTAAAACTTGGTGGAGTATAAACTTAATAGTTTATAAATGTTGTGTTATATGATATATTGTATAACTTGGTAGAGTGAAAAAAAGTTAAAACACATACATAACTTGAATAAAAACATTGAGGATGAACTTGCAACTTAAAATTTATGATAGGTCTTAAAATAAACTTAAAAGCATTAACAAAATAAAGATAAATTAGTGACCCCTTAAATAAATTCATAATAAAATTTAAACTCTAAATCATTACTTTTTTTAGAAGTGTTACACGGATCGATAATGTGTCCTTCGCTCAAGATATCCCTCCATTTATCTTTTTATCATAATAAATACAGATATGGCAAAAAATATTTGTCTCAGATTTCAACTTTGTATATTTTCAAGTTGGAACTTTTCTTCTTGTATTTGATGCAGTAATTTCTAAAATAATAATACATAAATGAAGCAAAATGGACTCTGAGTAAAAAGTATTGAAAACATGGAGATATAAATAATTAAATATTTAACATCCAAAATTCAACTTTTTATAAAAAAAATGGACTCCGTAAAAAAAAGTGCATGCAAAGAAGCCACCAATAGTTACAAAAAAGTCAAAATAACATAGATCAATCGGTTAAGCAATAATCTCCAAGGTTCCTGTGGCCATCCAATGAGAGGAAGGTTTGAAATTTTTTTGCAATAATCTATCAACAATGAGCACAAAAGTTGCTCTTCTAATATAAATACTCATCATTGTTTAGGACAAGCAATCTAAAAAGAAATCTTGTTTCAAGAAAAATCTCAATAGATCAAAACTTCATAGTTCAAATGCATCAAAGAACGAACGCATCAATAGAATAAATAATACTAAATGAACACTTCAATCGGCTTCTAAACAGACCACAAAACAACAAGAAAAATATACCAACTCAATTGGTCCAAAAACCTTTAAAAAAAAAATTGTAGACCACGACGTTAAGGGATAGCAACAGCTTCGGCTCGAAGCTCTATTATAACAAGCAATGGTGAGACCAAGTGTCAAAAGGTTCAGCTCGAAGAAGTAAAGGTGACACAAATTAGCTTGAAGCTCTACTACAACAAGCAATGGAAAAAAGATTCGCCTCGAACAAGCAATGACGACACAAGTTAGCGCGAAGCTCCACTATAACATGCAATGGCGTCGACTTGCTTAAAGACATGTGTGAGGCTCACAAACAATGAGAGCGATGAGAGGCAAAGCAAATAGAGACGGGAGAGATGAAAGGCCGAACGATTCAAGATCAAAAAAACCCCAAAATATTTATTTGTGAATCGCACTCACCTCGCATCGTGCTCGAAAACGCATTTTTCTCGCTATGCGTGCACCTTACAAACTATGGCCACATGTTGGAGCGAAGCGCGGCCTTCGCACTATGCTTCACTTCGCTTATGAAGCATACTTTTAAAAACACTGATATTATTTTGTACAAGCTATATTTCAAAACTAGCTCATCATGTGCACCTCCACCCGTTGAAATGCAACTTAAAAAACTTTATCCAACTCCTTCATTTGTCATGTTCATCATGCTTTTTTGAATTGTGCTTGATAATTTTGTAGGTGTGACCTACCCCTTGATAAATGAAAGGTCCTAATTACACTCTACATATTTTAAATTACAATGATAAGATACAACAAAGATACATAAACTATAATAATAATAATAATAATAGTAATAATCTTGAAAAATATAATACAAAATAGAGTGACAATGCAATATTTAATAATAAATTAGAACAACTACTAGATCATTGATCATTTTAATCTCCTTCATGGGCTTTGTACTATATCAATAATATGTGACATCAACTCCTTTATACTTAAACTCTTCTCTCAAAGATGTAAAATTTGTGAATTCTTTAGCAAGTATAGGAGCAAGATTGGGTACTTTATCCATAATGAACTTCAGTATTTTCTATTGGTGGCCTATTTTTAAACCTAATGAGGAATATGTGCTCTTTATTGATGTTTGTAGTTGCTTCATCTATATTTATCCACTCTGCTTTAATTTGTTGTTCACTTTACCTACCAAAAGGGTTATATTCTAATCCTCTTTGTCCCCTAACCCAATTTTTTTTAAATATTTTACTTTGCTAAAAGCCATTGCAAATAAGTTTTTAACCTTGGAAGAGTTATATATTTCAAGAAATACTTAGCATCAAATAATCATCTTGTAATAATGTACTAGATCATTTTATTTATGGATTCAAAAATAATTTGCATTACTTAATTTATTTCCTTACATTATCATGTGCACCAATTTAATCTTCAAAAAAAAAAATGCAAAATCTAAAAAAATACAAGTATAAGAACATAATAATATTAGTTGATTTTTTTTTTGGATTAAAGTAATAAATTATTACAAATGGAGTTTGCTTAATTGCCATATATATAACACTATTATAAGTAAATTATTCCAACCTAAGATCAGACTCTCAACATTAACTAATAGTTTATACTTAATTCGAGCCTTACCTTTTCCTAAAATAATACGTATGAATACAACAAGGATGAGCAATCATAGTTCAGTAGACTACTCAAAATCTACTAGAGGTTTCAATACAAAAAAGAGAAAAAAATAAAAATTTGCTAAAAATACTATTTATAAATAATAAAATATAACTTAAATGAATTAAAATAATATTTTAACACTTCATATATTGTGTCTATCAAGTATAGTGTTCCTATAAAAATAAATATCAATCGCGAGCATACATAAATCAATAGTGTAATCAATATGATATCAGAAAAGAAATAAGACAACATGAAGTAATAATTTATTTTTTTTATTTAGAATATTTAATAGTTTTTTCTTTGCCCATTATACCTCCACTTGTTTATATTTTTTCATTGTCTCATATATCTTCGCTTTCATTTATACCTCTACTTGTTCATATATGTTCAGGCATATAAAATGCATAGATGGATAATTTTATAAGTGCACATGCTTTTATAACTTCAGTTGAGTGCATATAAAATACTATCATTAAGTCGCATATATTTACATTTTTTCTCTTTTTTGCACATATACTTTGATAATTATGTGTTGAATGTTATCATTTTTCGACATATGTAACCAAACACGTTGTAAATCTATAAATATCAATGGATACAACTAACTGTAGAAATTATAAGTAAATTTATGTGTTTACATTAACAATCACAATTTATAAAATCGTTTATATGCAATATTTAAATTAGTATTTTAAAACTTTTCATGTTCTATAGCAAATTTCATCACGCTCAATATACTTACTAAAATACACAAAATGATATATAACTAGGGCTATCAAAAAATTGTTCAAACCTAGTTGAAATTTCGTTATGTACTGTGTTTTCGTTCGTTAACTAAACGAAAAAACACATACATTTCAGCTCGATATATAAATGAGTCGACATGAACAATCATTTGTTCGATGATTCTGTTCGATTGGCTAAATAAAAAATTATATTATATTATATTATATTATATTATATTATATTATATTATTATATTATTATTATTATTTTTATTTATTATTATTAATATTATTATTTTATTACTATTTTATTATTTGTATTTATTACTATTATTTTTTACTATTATTTTTTTACATACGAACACATTTATATATCACAAATATAAGCATAGTTTAGTAGTTAAAATTTTTGTTATATAAAAGATTAGTTCAAGTTCGAATCCTCGCTCATTATACAATATAAAATAACTGCTCAGAACTCTATTTTCTATATTAATATGTCCAACACAGTTGTAAATCTCAAAAATACACGCATAAGTAACAAAATTGAAATTTGAAATAAATAAATAATAACCTTTCATTCTAATTGACTCAATGGACGACATCAGCTCTAAGATCTCCGAACCTGACTTTCTCTCTCTCCCTTTTTTTTCTCTATCTAATATTCTCTATTTAGAGAAATAGAAAACGAGAGATTGGGATGGGATATTTATATAAAAAATATTTTTATTAATTAATATAATAAAATATATAACGTTATTTATGATAATTATTATATTTTAATTAAATTTTTTATCTTTTATATTAAAATATAAAGCTAAAAAGTATATAAAAAAATGAATAAATAAAACATTATGGTAAAAATTGCTTGACATTGATTCCAAAAAAATTAACTTTTATAAAGATGTATAAATTTTTTAAGGAAGACAAATCAAATAAGAAAAAAAATTATTTTCTTATTTACGATGCTCATAAAATATATAAAAAATATTCTTAAAATAAAATAAAGAGTATTCTACAATGTGATGAAGAAGGTTTGTGAATCTATCATAAAATACATCCAAATAAATTAAATAAATACAATAAAGTTGTTGCGTGCTAGAAAATTAGTTGCGATAGAATGAAAGTTTACCATTTAGCTTTGTGAAATTCATGGCATACGTATTTAAAGAGTGAACAAAAAAACTCCCGAAATATTAACATGGAAAACCTCGAAAAGAGGGAAAAAATCACGGGGCCTAGCCCAGTAAAAAGCTTCCACTATATATTTGTTTTGGAATACAACTTTTCTCGATATGAGATTACAAAATTATATATGAGAAGGGCTGACAATGAGAATCCCAATATCTGACAACAACAGTCATATAGTCACGTTCAGGTTGTAACAATTGCTAGTGGTAGCAGATGATGGTGAACAGCGGGGAACAGCCACTGACGATGAAGGTCGTCATGATAGAGACCGACGGAGATTGACGACGACGAGGATCAGCGGCGGCGGCTGACGGGGGTGGTCGGCGGCGGTGGTTGACAACCGTCGAGTGGTGGTATGATTGTGTTTGGAGGATTTTCAAGCTTTAGAACTCTCTCATCTCTCTTGCTTGGCCTCCCCTCATGTGAAGAATGAGGGGCTATTTATATATTGGAGGAGTGTCATCTCTATAAATACATGCAAAATTTGAACCACTTCTCTCCATCGGATGGCTCAAAATAATTTCTTTGATCATATGATGTATTTTGTGTATTTGAATGCTCAAATGAAGTCTGAATTGTGAGATCTTGGGCTTGTTAGATCCGGCTCGTCGAGACGCTCAATTTGACTATAAACACTCCATGTTTGAGAGTTATTTAGGGATTTAACTGATATCCCAAAATTTCCAATGATGTTTTAAGTGCTTGATCTCACCGCTTTAACTTCGACGCTTGCTTTTAACATCAAGATTCGTTTAAGAATTTTCGGGATCATATCGCTGCTCTATTTTGGATAATATTATCTCAATCATCCAAAATATATATGCCGAATACTTGAAAATAATGCATTCTTCAATGAAATTTGCGGGTCGATTAACCATACATTTTGAGATAACATATCTTCATGAGAGACGTGATTATGATCACAAGCGATGCGTGACCGCTGACCAGGGTACGCTGCGCGAGATTTCGGGGTTATGGACCCATCTGAGCACTTACGGGCGCTGCAGTACCGGGCTCGGCAGTCGAATGGACTGACGCCGTGGAAAGGCTGGACGGACCATGGAAAGGGTCTTGGCCGGGCGCGGAGCAATAACGAATCTCGAAAAGGGTCGGTCGAAACGGTCGCAGGAGCAATGGATCCGGCCTCGACGGATCGCGACGATCTGTCCCAGACGAGCGGTCTCGGGCAGTCGCCGCGACGGGTCATGGAATGCGCGGTGTCGGGTCGAGTTCGGATCGCGAACGGCGGCCGAATGGGCCGGTTTGGGTCGCGCGGTTCTTGTTCGCGTCGGAGTTCGCTGGAGCGCTGATCGGATGGCACCAGCGGCGAAAACGCCCGCCTTTGAGCGCCGCGATTTTGGGCAGTTTTTAGTGATTTTTAACCTTTTTTCCCTTATATGAGGCTATAAAAACCCCCCTAGGGCTAAGGGAGAAGGCACCTTCTCTTCTTCTTGAGAGAATGTCGTTTGGAGGTGATCAATGCCCGTAGTTCATATGACGAGGCTCCGGTTTTCCCTCGAAAGAGGCGTCAACTGCCTTGTCGGACCGACTGGGTTCGGAGGCGATCAAGACCCGTAGTTCATACGGCGAGGCTCCGGTTTTCCCTCGAAAGAGGCGGCCCTTGTCGGATCAACCGGGTTCGGAGGCGATTAAGACCCGTAGTTCATATGGCGAGGCTCCGGTTTTTTCTCAAAAGAGGCGTCAACTGCCCTTGTCGGACCGACCGGGTTCGTAGGCGATCAAGGCCCGTAGTTCATATGGCGAGGCTCTGGTTTTCCCTCGAAAGAGCGCCAACCGCCTCGCCGACCAACCGGGTTCGGAGGCGATCAAGGCTAGTTCATACTGGCGAGCTCCGCTTTTCTCTTGAAAGAGCGCCAACGCCGTCGGACCGACAGTTCGAGGCGATCGGCCGACGATAACCGGAGACGGTGGTTGACGGTGATGCCCGACGACGGTGGCCGGTGACAGTGGTCGGCGGTGACGACCGGCGACGATGGTGGTGACCGGCGGAGATGGCCGGCGATGGTCGGTGACCAGGCGAGGACCGACGGTGATAACCGGCGAACGCACTGGTGGCAAATGACCTGGCGGTGGTCGTGGATGAGTTAAAGAAGAATGGGCGACGCAATGAGCGATAATGGCGCCTTAGCGTGGGATGACCGACGCACGATGGTGGTGATCGGCGGAGATGGCAGGCGATGGTAATGGTGACCTACGACGGTGAATGCTACGGTGACCGACAACCGTGACCGGCAGACGACCAAATGGTCGGCGGCGATGACCGACGACGGCAGTCGGCGACGGTGATGACCGGCGGACCGACGCAGGTTGGCGCCGACGGGTGGTCAATGAATCGGCGACGGTAATCGCCGGTAGTTAGCGGAATGACCGCACGATGGTGGTGACGAAGATGCCACGGCGGTCGCGCGGACCGGTGACAGTCGGCAATGGGTGACGCGACGGTAGTCGTGGCGGCGACCAAAGAACGGTGATAATTTTTGATCTATCTGAGGTTGTTTGTCTGAGTGTGACTCAATGACGCTACCCTGTATGGAAGATGTTGAATTGAATCCGATGAGGATTTTTGACCCATCCGAGGTTGTTTGTCAGAGTGTTACCCGATAACGTTAATCTGTGTGGAAGAGGTCGTGAGAAGTCCACCAAGGACCTTTTGACCTATCCTAGGTTGTTTGTCAGAGTGTTTGTTCGATGACGTTAACCTGTGTGGAGTAAGTGTGAAGTTTCCACCTATCCGAGATTGTTTGTCAGAGTCTTCTCTTGATGACGTTAACCTGTATGGAAGAGGTTGAATTGAATCCGCTGAGGATTTTTGACCCATCCAGGTTGTTTGTCGAGTGTTACCACGACGTTAACTATGTGGAAGAGGAAGTCCACCAAGGACCTTTGACCTATCTGTTGTTTGTCGAGTGTTTGCTCGATGACGCAACTTATGGAAGAGGTCAAATTGAATCCACCGGTGATTTTGACCCATCCGGTTATTTGTCGAGTGTTACCCGGCGACGCTGCGTGGAAGAGGTTGAATTGAATCCGAGGATTTTGACCCATCCGAGGTTGTTTGTCGAGTGTTACCCGATGCGACGTTAACCCGTGGAAGAGGCCATGGGAAGTCCACCAAGGACCTTTTGACCTATCCTAGGTTGTTTGTCAGAGTCTTTGTTCGATGACGTTAACCTATGTGGAAGAGGTTGAATTGAATCCGCTGAGGATTTTTGACCTATCCGAGGTTGTTTGTCGTTACCCGATGACGTTAACCTGTATGGAAGAGGTCGAATTGAATCCGCTAAGGATATTTGACCTATTCGAGGTTGTCGTGTGTTACCCGGCGACGTTAACTGTATGGAAGAGGCAATTGAATCCTCGAGATTTTGACCTATCCGAGGTTGTTTGTCGGGTGTTACCGATGACGCAACTGTATGGATGAGGTTGAATTGAATCCGGAGGATTTTGACCCATCCGGGTTATTTGTCGAGTCGACCACGACGCAACTGTATGGAAGAGGTCAATTGAATCGTTGAGATTTTGACCTATCCGAGGTTGTTTGTCGAGTGTTACCCGCGACGTTAACTGTGAAAGAGGTTGAATTGAATCCGCTGAGGATTTTTGACCTATCCGAGGTTGTTTTTCAGAGTGTTACTCGATGACGTTAACCTGTGTGGAAGAGGTTGAATTGAATCCGCCGAAGATTTTGACCCATCCGAGGTTGTTTGTCAGAGTTTTCGCTCGATGACATTAACCAATATGGAAGAGGTCGAATCGAAACATCCATTTGTGATTGTAGCCAAAGTTGCTCCTTAACCTTGGTCTTGTTTTTCCATGAGTATGATTGGAAAATCATAATTTGCAAAGTTATATCTCTTCTCAATGTTGAAATATCCTCCAACTTTGACTTATTTTTTGGGATGGTAATCGATTAGATGCTTATCATATTAACATGGGCGATTTTCTGAGATTAAGAGTTGCCCACCAGTTTCCGATAAAATCTGAAGAAACTAAGTCTGATGAATCTTCATTCTTCACTTGCGCTCCTTAAAAGCTTGAAATGCTCCACCTCGATGGTGGTTTTGATCTTGTTGGGAAAGTTGGTCGCCATACAAGATGAAAAAATGGGAATCAGTTTCCCACAGACGGCGCCAAATTATTGCGTGCTAGAAAATCAATTGCGGTAGAGTGAAAGTTTATCCCTTAGCCTTGTTGTGAAATCCAGTACACACACAGATATTTAAAAAGTGAACAAGAAAACTCCCGAAATATTAATATGAAAAATCTCAAAAAGAGGGAAAAAACCATGGGGCCTAGCCCAGTAAAAAGCTTCAACTATATATTTGTTTTGGAGTACAAGTTTTTTCGATACGGAATTACAAAATTGTATATGAAGGCGACAAGAATCCCAATATCCGATAACAACAAACCATATAGTCATGTTGTCAGAATAGCTTGCTAGTGGTAGATGATGGTGAATAGCGGGAACATCCGCTAACGATGAAGGTCGTCATGATGGAGACCGGCGGAGATTGACGACGGCAAGGATCAGCGGCGACGGCTGACGGGGGTGGTCGGTGGCAGTGGTTGACAATCGTCGAGTGGTGGTACGATTGTGTTTGGAGGATTTTCAAGCTTTAGAGCTCTCTCCTCTCTCTTGCTTGACCTCCCCTCATGTGAAGAATGAGGGGCTATTTATATGTTGGAGGAGCGACGTCTCTGTAAATACATGCAAAATCCGAGCCACTCATCTCCATCGGACGGCTCAAAATGATTCCTTTGATCATATGATGTATTTTGTGTCTTTGAATGCTCAAATGAAGTTGGAATTGTGGGATCTTGGGCTTATTAGATCCGGTTCGTCGAGACGCTCGATTTGACTATAAACACTCCATGTTTTAGAGCTATTTAGGGATTTAACTGATATCCCAAAATTTTCAATGATGTTTTAAGTGCTTGATCTCAACCAGTTTCAACTTCGGATCAGCTTGCTTTTAACATCAAGATTCGTGCTTCGACTAGTAGAATTTTCAGGGTCCTATCAAAAGTAAATTTTGATGTATTAAATTTCATTCAATTAAAATTACTAAAAATCTATGAATAAATTAAATATAAAATCAACTCAAAAACCTAAAGAAAATCAAAGGACACAAAATAAATATGCAAGTCTTAACATATCTAATTATTATATAACCAATTGTCACAACTAGAGGTGTGCTTTCGATTTATTCGACAGGCTTTTTTCGTTAAATCAAATAAATCGAATCAAATAATTTAAATAATTTATAAAACTAAACCAAATTATAATTTAGTTTATTCAGTTCAATTTTTAGTTAAACCGAATAATATATGAAAAATAATATTTTTTTAAATTGTTTTATAAATTATCAAATTAAAATATAAGCGGACGAATTTGATGCATTAAATATTTCGTAGACAAATAGAAATATATCAATTTATACAAATATCTTAGTATTTACAATCGAAATTATATACTTATATTTAATTTTTAAACTATTTTGATTTATTTGATTTTAAAAAAATTGAACTAAAAACTAAGAATCAAATTAGTATTTATAATCGAAAACTAAATCGTGAGTTTACAAACTAAATCAAATCGATCGATCAGATAACATTAGTCCGGCTTGATTTTTTAGTTCATATCTACTAGTGCACATCCGTAAACTCGATTGATCCGAACATAACTCAAGTGACCCATTTCACTATGCATTTTAAGCCAAATTCGAGTCAAAATTGGTACATAATAGTCAAATTAGGTTGGCGAGTGTCAAAAAAGTTCAAGTTTGATTGGCGTGTTAAAATCAAGTCCAATTCAAGTTGTCAAGTCAAATTCAAGTTGCTAGGTCAAAATAAAGTCAATTTCAGATTTGTGGGTTAGCACGAATTCGACACAAAAATTTAAATAAGTTAAACTTTTGGGTCTAAATCCGACTAGAAAGATAATCGAACGAACCAAAATATTGATTTTTTTAGATTTAGTCTGCATTGGGTTGTTGTGTTATGTCAATTATTAAGATTCTTAAATTATATTACCTTACATCAACTATACAATCTCCTACTAAACAAAATGAATTTATGACAAAGGCATAAGAAGAGCTTTATGTTTTCATAAATCTCTAAGTCTTATGAATTTGTATATGAAAGTGCTCATTCATAATGACTATAGTTTTACAAGCTTTGATTCCTTTTTCTATGCTTCTCTATTGTGAAAACCATTTGTCAATATAAAAACCTTCGCGCCAAGAACTTCTAATATAATAGTCAATCAAGTATGATATAATACAAAATTTTTGAAGTGACATAGTTGTATTGTTCAACTCAAGAATTTCAATATACAACATGAAAACTATTGTGTATTAGAAAATTCTCAATGGTAGAAAAAACTAGCTAATAGCTCAATATAAATATCTAGCACAAACACAAATAGAGATAGCAAAGTTTTTTAAGTGCAAAGCCTTACATGGGATGAGTATTTCACAACAAAAGTATTCCATTTTGAAATTTGATTTACTCTTCTTCTTAATCGGACAATGTGCGATTACAAGCTAGAATATTTTGACAACAATCGTCTAAAGAAAATAAACAGGCTACAACAGTCTTTGACAATGGTCGATGATGGATGGTTACAGTCGTTGGTTTCAAGTTTTTTCAAAACTTGAAGTTTATTTCTCCGCTCGATCTTCACTTTCAAGGTAAGAATGAGAGCATATTTATAACATTTTAGTAAATTTAACCAAAAGACTCTGACGGATAGTCCTTGTGGATTCTCTTAATCACAAATCTTTCTTAAAATATTTAAATGCCTTATTAGCATGATGATATCATAAATGGATGATCTTTGACTTATTAGATTCTTCTCGTTGAGTTGATTGATTTAACTACAAGTATGTTAGATTCAGAGATCATTTGATTCTTTAATTAATAATTTAAAATTACTAATTATTCTTTTGAAGCTTTACTTGAGCTCATTTAGATTTAGATCAATTTACTCTTAGTGTTGATGAGTCCGTCTCATTGAGACCGTTCAATTCAACTATAAATTTATTAAAATTAATGTTTGGATGACCTCGAGTTTAATTCTAAATGAAATTCATGTTTGATCTGCTAGATTTTTGCATGATATATTGTTTATTCTTATAATTTTATCGTCAAACCTTTTCCATTAGAAAATATATTAAATTTGCATGAAATCAAATTTTTTACTATATATATATTACTATTTATTTGCTTAATTTTATTATGTAAATATACATATATATTATGTCATTGTTATTATTTTATTTTATTATTTTTATTACTTTTATCTTTTAATGAACTATATATATCAAATATATGAAAAAGGAAGATTTACATATATACCACAATTCTTATGTACTTATATATATACAATATTTAAATTTTTAGGGGATTCACATACATAGCACTCAAAACTCCATATATTACATATTTAACATCTAAAACTAAAATATTACACCTATAATACTCAAAACATTCAAATCTAACATAAACAATATTCTCCATTAAAATACCACCACTGTCGTCTGTCTCGTCGTTGTTCACTCTCAACCTTGCATAGAATTTCCCTCTGCATAAAATCTTTGGTCTCCTCTTCCTATCTCACTACCAAACCATTCCAAAAAATTTAAAAGTTAATTGAGTTTTCTCTTGACTTTATTATAGAACTTAAATCACCCCCACTAGCACTTAGCTATAGCTTCAATGCATTCCACCTTTATAGCTTTTCTTTTCTCATAGCAATCAAGTGCAAAACTTAAAGCTTAGAATTTATTCATCTCCTCTCCAAATACTAATTTTTTCTTTTTCCAATAGTCAAGATATGATGGACGAAAATATTGGCACTTGCTGTTCTCCATTGTAGGTGAAATTGGTAGTATGTATCACTCCACTGAGAAATATCAACTCTTTTCGCATAACGATAGAAGAGGCCGATTTTAATAAAAGTGGAAGCACAAGGGCTATATCACTGGAAAATACCAAGTCATCTTGATCGTCTTCTCTCTTGGTCCTCGTTGGTTGCCATTCCATTCTCCCTCATTTCCTTTTCTTGTTTCCCATTATCTTGTTGAACTATTTTTATAAAGGGGACTTGCTGAGAAAAGGAGAATAATAAGTGTATCGATATGGTTGTGATTGATCTTGGTGGCAGTAAGGTGTTGATGGCCCACGTCGCAATGGCGACGGTGTAGGTGATTGACGTCGGCTACCACATCGCAAAGCTACACTTAACATTGGAATAAACCAGGTGGTCTTCTACGATCTCCTCACACTTTCCATCCTCACTCTAATCGCCTTCATTGGAATAAACCAAGTGTATCAGATATGGTTGATTGATCTTGGTGGTAGTACGGTGTTGAAGGTACACGTCGCAATAGCGACGGTGTAGGTGATTATCGTCGGCTACCACATCGCGAAGCTACGCTTAACATTGGAATAAACCAGGTGGTCTTCTACGATCTCCTCACACTTTCCATCCTCACTCTAATCGCCTTCATTTAAGATAGGTTCTCTTTTTATCTCCCCTTTGCAGCGGTGAAATTGATAGCATGGAAGGTGGTGAACGGTGAGAGACATGAGGTAAGACATTGAACGTCGATAGAACAGATGACGGAGGTGACAGAATGTGTTTATTTTAACGGAGAATGCTATTTATGTTTGATTTGAATGTTTTGGGTGCTATTAGTGTAATATTTAACTTTTAGGTATTAAATATGTAATATATGAAATTTTGAGTGCTATATATGTAAATCCCCCTTATGTCTTTTAATTGTATTGAAATATGTGTATTAAAAGTTATTCTTAATATAACATTGAGATTTTAAGATATTATATAAATAAATATAAAAACTTAAAAAGAAGATATATATATATAACTGATATGACACTTAAAATACTACTAGACGAAGCACGAATCTTGATGCTAAAAGCAAGCTGATCCGAAAGTAAAACTGGTCGAGATCAAGCTCTTAAAATGTCCTTGGAAATTTTGGGATATGAAGTGTTTATAGTCAAATCGAGCGTCTCGACGAGCCGAATCCAACAAGCCCAAGATCTCAAAATTCCGACTTCATTTGAGCATTCAAATATTTGAAATACATCAAATGATCAAAGGGATCATTTGGAGTCATCACGGGGTATGACACGTTTTGATGTATTTACGTGATACGCCACTCCTCCATTCTATAAATAAATTTCTTCATTCCTCATATGAGAGGAGTCAAGCAAGAGAGGAGAGAGCTCTAAAGATCCTCCAAGACAATGTCGCCACTGACGGTCGTCAATCACGGCCGTACCGTCACCGCCATCGCCGATTCTACAGACCGCCAAACTATCAGCGGCTAAAAAACCAAATAGAGAAAAGTTTTCGCCTTAACTTTATTGTGAAATCCTCATATAACTATCATATATCATCATCATTTATCCTCATTATCTCTTATCATTGCCATCACATGTTCTGTCGATAAATACTTTATATTATTTTAGTTTTGATAAATAAAAAAAGTAAAATTATATTTTTATGAAATTTTTATCCAAATAATTTAAAAATATTTTCTTACAATGTATTTTAAATTACGCCAATCAAATAGTACTTAAATATCAGCTGTAAAAAATATATAAATGATAAAATTAAAAATACGTAATAAATTAATTTCTGAATATTCGGTTCATTACTCGGGAGAGTGCCTGGTTATCCGAACCCCTAAGAAGGCAAGCCACTGGGAGAAGAAACCCATAAAACCCTAGAATCCGTAATAGTGGCTGCCCGAACTCCCCGTCCATTCCACTTCCTCATTTCTTCCGCCGCACTTGTGGCTTTTGATAAGGCAGACTCCGTGGAACGAAACAAGTTCATGGCGGAGAAGCCCTTGGATTCGAGTGACACCCCCTCGGAAGGTGCCACTCCGGCGACACCCCCGTCAAAGGCTTCAGTTCTCGAGAAAAAGATCCGCCGCGCGGAGCGCTTCGGGGTGCCAGTTCAGCTCTCCGAAGAGGAGAAGCGTAATTCTCGTGCCAAGCGGTAAGTGTTTGGTGTTAGATACGCAACTCTGTAAGACATGAAAGCGTTTCTATACTTCTTTGGTTATATAGGTTATTGTCACTTTTTTTGCTGGTTTGTTTATCCTATTGGAAGTTGGTTTTTTAATCTTTCTAGAGAAGGATAATGGTCAAAATAGAGAATGGGTAGCGTAGAGCATTTAGTTTTTTAAGTTTCCATGAGACCAATCTGTCAAGGCTGATGAGCTTCTTGAACATTTGTCATGTTGCAAGCTCCAAGCTTATATGGTGGTTGGCATTCTAGAACTTGCTGTATTCTTTGTCCCATGCGTGGGAAATTCCTTTCAAATTAACAACCACCAAGTGAAGGGGTCCTATTTTGATTTCCCAAGTTTCTCAAATTTTGGTTTTTTAATCCAGATCAAAGAGAAGGCTATTTAATTATTGAGGTTGGCTAATTGGACTATAGCATATTATCATGTGATATAATGATGTTAATCTTCTTCCAATCTTGCTCCCCTTGGCTTAGGGTTAAATCTCTCAAGTGTAGCTTTCGGGATTTAGTCCATTTAAAATTTAGGCGTTGTTTGGCTACAAGTAGTATTTAACCCGTGCAAGTTTTAGTAAATTCTATAAATATGGACTTAGCAAATCCTTTGCGGTCAAATCCTGAAAATTATTTTGTATAGTAGGTGTTAAATCTTGTTATATCCAACTAAAATGTTTGTTTTCAAGGTTTATATGATTGTAATATCTTATTATGCTATCTTGCACTTCACGAATTTTAATCAGATTAATTAAATCATAAGTAGTATAACATGACATCTCATTTAATTATTAATTAGTGATTTATTAAGTTAATCAAATAATAATTTGTATTTAGTCAAATTAAATTAAAATGTCAATTTTATTTAAGTTCTTAAATAATATTAATTATTAAGATTGATTTAATTGTTTAATTAATGTATATATGATTTAATTTACTTGATTGGATATTAATAGTTTTAACTAATAAATATTTATCAATTCTAATCACAAATTTTGAATTATAAGCATAAAATAATATTTAATTAATCAACTTTGCTATTTACAAAATTAATTAAATAGAAGAATTTTTATTTAATCAAATTAAATCACAAATAATATTTATTTGTTTTTCTCCCCCTACTGTTACTCAAAATCCTTGATGATGAGGAAACAATGAAGTCACGATGGAGCTTGTTTATGAATGCATCAATGGGATTGGAAGCGGTGTGCATTTTGTTGACAAATCGGTTATTCAAATTGCTAGACCATTTGGTTTGGAGTCCATAATTCAAAAAATCAAACCATTTAATATTTAACATAAATTGAATCGATCTAAATCTTTTTTTTTTAATTTTCGGTTCGGTTTAGAAAAACTAAAATTAGATGTAAATTGTAGCAGTAAGGATTATAACATAATTTAATTTTTCAGTTTGGTTCAGATTTAATTTTATTTTCTAGCACGGGTGGGAATTCATATCTATCCTAATTACAATGGCTATTGCACAGTATTTCAAGAGAGAGAAAACCAAATTCCATATAAAAAATTAAAAGGAGTTTTCTTAATATCCTCTCTAACATTAAGCTTAAAGAAGAGCATTACCATTCCTCTAACAAAAATCTCCCCCATTACAATATATGGGAAGAAAAAATAATGAAATACTACATCTCCAAAACAAGAAAAACAAACTTGATTGTGTTGGGTCATGAAAAAGAATAAAATATTAATGGTTGCATACAATCAGGCCTCACGAAATAAAAAATAAAGGGGGGCTTCCTTTAGCAAGTATGTAATCAAACCATCTTTAATGAAAACCAATGGAAATGCAATAATCAACATTACATATTCAATGAAAAACTAGCAAAAGTTTTTTAAAAAAAGCAAAGCCTAAGATTCACACCAGTGAGGCGTGTGCATGGCTGCTCTGCGAGAGGATGAAAATGTTCCATGAGGTTGAATCAGGCTACACTAGGTGATTGCGAGAGCCGAGAACGGCGTGTCGACGTGCTTAAGGCGATTCACACAATGAGGTCGTGTGTGCTGCCGCCTCCAAGAAAACCTAACGCCCTAAATCGAGACTCGCAAGAACCCCTAAATTGTCGCAAGAATGGGACTCAAAGGGCTTGAAGACTTCAATTACTAAATGGCCCAGGCAGTCCAATAATTGAGTTGAAATTGCAGGGGTTAAATATTATTCGGTTTAGGTTTGATAGTATTCAATTTATTCGGTTATAATGGTTTAAGAAATCATGGTACTGATCCAAAAACTGATAATCGAATTTTGTTAAATTCAAAATTGTAATCCAATTAACAAATATGAAACCCAACCGAATAAAAAGATTTTGTTTGGTTTGATTTGGATTTTCAGTTTTAATCGAGAAATGCACACTTCTAGAATGGAACATGTTAAGGGGAAGAGGAATTTGTGAGATGCATGAGTTTAGGGTAAATATAAATCTATCCTAGCTTAGATTTAGTAAATCCATGATTGAGGGTGAAATAAAGAAAATAGAGGATTTAAAATGACCTTTTCTTTCATTTGGTAGGATTTAGCTTAATGCTTGCTACAAAACAATTTATTAGTTTAGTTGTTGCCCCTTATATCATTTTTGCTTATAAGTTGATTGCTAGTGATAGTTATCATTATCTATTTAATAATACTAATAACTAATTCTAAGTTCAAATTATTGATACCATTCTTTGTTTTTAATTAGATATAATTAGCAATTCATTTTTATAACTTTGGTGCAATTGGTCTCTAATTGCTATCTATTATATAATAGCCACTTAAATTATTGTGAATTTGTAACTAACACTAATTTGTAGTTATTATTTAACTAGTTATAAGGAGTGTTGTTAGCACACCACATTCTTCATCAAATTACATGATTAATCTTTGGTATTATCTCAAATTATTGTTTTGATGACTATTAAATGTTTTAGGCTTGTGCAATGAAAATGATTTATATTTCATCCATATTATTTTGAATCAATGTTGAACAAAAGCCACCGTATTATCTTGAATCAATGTTGAGCAAAAGCCTATATTTGTTATGATTGTTTTCTTTGCATAACCGATGGATATCACACTCATTGTGATAAACTATAAGACTACTTGTTACTACTATATTTTTTTAAGGTAAATTTCTGCCAAAGATGGTCATGCATATTGAAATTTCTACTATTTTGTATTAAGGCTGATGAGTGAAGTGCCTTACAGATAGATAGGGAGCATGTCCTTTGCCATTCTATATGATTTTTTTTTACTTGGGATGATAATATTACCCTTTTACATGTGATTTCTTGAAAGCAATTGTGACATTACTCTAAGAATTATTGAAGGTGTATGGCCAAAGCACCCTTGGTCGGGTTCAAGATAGAGTTAGGCATTTTTGAATCGAGTTCATGACAATGCTTGCAAATATTCCAAGAATATTTGTCAAAGCTCAACAAACTATAACTGCCATAACAAAATGAAATGACCCACGTAACTGCATAATTAATTACACGGCTTAGTCAGCTACTCTACTGTAATTGTCATAGCAAGTTTTCTTCATTCTGTAGCTAATAATGCAACTCCCTTAGTAAATAGGGGTGGACCTCCATGAGGCAAGGGATTTAAAATCTTATTCTTAGATTCAAGCTTTGAGAGACTTATAAGAGAATTCTCTTCTTCTCCATTTTCTCTTTCTCTTTTTAGGTTCAATTTTTTTCCTATTCAGCTCTTGTCTAGATGATGTGAGATCACTGACAGATCATGATTCATCAGGAGGAAAGGTTTAGATTGTTTTGTTGAATCTAGGATGCAAAGGTTTCAGTTATCTAAATACAGATAAATACAATTAATCTTTGAAATTACATTAATAATTTGAAATCAATAATTAGCTTGGAAGTGGAGATGGAGTTTAGGAATTAGAGATATAAATACCATTTTAATTGTTGTTTTACTATTAAAAACATAGTTATATGGGTAAATCTTTTGGTGCAAGAGAAGTGTCTGAAACAATAGAGATGCTTAAAAGTTGATATGAAGGGTATATAGAGAATATGGTATATAAAATGCTAGGATTTTTTTTGAAAATTAAAGCTGAAAATATATTTTTGGTGAAATCATTAGCCCTCTTAATAGTAGTATATTTAATTTATATATAATTTTCTGGTTAAGGCTTTAATTTAATAGTTTTTGAAGATAATATTTTCATTTATTCTTGTTGTATGCTACTTTAACTATGGTACTTTCTCTGCTTCTACTATATCTATTTTGATTAAAATATCTAGGTATCTTATATCTTATATTATTTATTTTTTATATCTCCTTTTTTCACTCAATACTAGATATATTATATAAATCATCAAACATTGTATTTATTGTGTGTTCACTCCTCTCTTTGTAGTATTTTTAGTTTTTTATAATCATGATAACCCTAGTAATATTCAAAATTTTCCACTATTTAAAAGCATGTTTCTTTTCCTTGACTATATTTTTGCATCTTCACTTTATCATCAAGTCTCTTTATCACTTTTATAGCTTATATGATAATATTTTTAATGAAATTATGCATCTTGTTTTACTTCAGGTTTGACTTGACTGAATTTTTTAGCTTACCTTTCCTGGTAACCTTTTTTGAAAGATTAATAATATCTCACCTTTCAAGTTCCATTGGCCTTTCATCCTTCTATTTATACTTTTAAGATATGCATCTATATCTATAATGTGTGGTCAAATGCTCTCGTCTAATTACTTCGTAATCTTTGAAAAGATTTTTCTTTCTTGAAGTAAAAAGTTTGCTTGTAATTTGTTGGCTCTACTTTTGTAAGTAATCAAGTGTTTTATTTATTTTTTATGGTTTGTGTTTGCCATCACAAGATTATAGGTTGTTGAGAAATCAATACACCGACTATGAATCCTTTCATGACTTATTCTAAAATCTATGCCTATTTAAGTCAAATAAATATCATTTTTTTCTTATAGGTATACTTTGTAGAACTTCATCCATCTCTTACCATATATATATATATATATATAACTATTTGTTACTGACATCATTTATAATGTTATCATTGATAATTATTATAGTAGTTGTCACTTTGTCACTAACTGTATTCATCTCAACAATCTTATCTTTCAATTCTATAGTACTATTTTCTCATTCTCGTTCTCATTTCTATTATTCCCATTTCCAACATTTAATAAATTGCAAACTTTACTAATGTTTCATGTTCTTGAATTGATTTTTTTAATTTTTTGTAAACAAGTACTATTTATTTTTCTTCTATTTATTGTCTGCAAATTATTTTTTTCCTCTTTTTCAAAGTCCCAAAATTACATTAGATAATTTAATCGTAATTGTAGATCTAGTCAGCCTTTGCTTACTTTTCAGGTCAATTGAGTTAAGTTGTATATCGCTTAAGGGTGACAGCTTAGTCAATGATTGTGCCTAATTTTTATTACAATGAAGTTAAATTGTGGTGCATATTACACCTTAACAAATCTTTTGACTATTTCTCACTACAATCAAGTTAGGTCACAATGCTTTGCTTCTGGGGAATATTGTAGCATTAGTAAAATTTAAATTTGAATTGATTTCATTAGTTCTGAAATGAGTTTTATGATTGATTGTTGATCTAATCCCCAACTTTTCTTTTTTGAGGTTGGGACTTAAAATACTGATGTTTTAATTTGTATCACTCAACTTCTTTCATCTGACCTTGGGCATGCAATGGTGATTTTTAAAGATGCATGGGCATAAATTGATACTTTTTATTACTACTTTCATAAAACCAACAAATCACAAACAGTGTATTTCATTGTATGTAGTAAAGCGCCGTTCCTTCCCAAATATGTCAAAGCACTCCATTTTGTTTGTTGGTGATTATTTTTACTTGTATAGAACCAAAAGATCGCAAAACCTACCTTTTCTTGTGGTTGTTCTCCATGAAATTATAAAAAATATGACTAGTTGTTCATGTCCTCTTGTCTAGACTTCATCTCTCTTCTCAACCCAGTCCCTCTTGGTTTACTTCTTTGTTATGCGAGTAACACATTTTCTTAAAGATTTTGTTACTTGAAAGGGCTCTAGGTAAACCTCAAATACCTTTCCAGTGATTCTTTTCTTACATTGTTATGTTGGATGCCATTGTTTTATTTGATGATCGCAATATTTTATTTATTAAACTTTCATTTATTTTTTATATATCATAGCTCTTGTGCACATTCAATTAAAGTTAACTAGTAGTTTGGATTCTTTTTTAGCTAACAATTTCTAAACATTAATGAAGTCTCAGGAATATTTTGTAAGCCAAACCAAATACAGATCATGGAACTCTGTATAGAAGTTCTAGTTGAGATTCAGTTGTTTATAATGTGAAGAATGAAATGATTGATGGGCTGCATTTGTATCAGGAATAGAAGGCAGCTGGCAAGCTCTATGATAATTACTTTTTCTTGTACCTCGAGGCTTGATGATTTGGATATTTATGTAAATTTAGCTCATAGTAGGTACTAATTACGAAGGAGGCTCACGTCTGCCCTCAAAATAGTGATATGAGGCTAGATGGCATTTTTTTTTATAGGGTGAAGCTTGCAATTTAATGAAAATTTTCTTGGTGAACCTTTCTAGCAGCCTTTCTTAACTATTTGGGATTGACTTTATGTTTGCTCATATTTTAGTTCATATTTAGTTTTGTCTGAGGAGTTAAACATATTATTCACAAATCAGTTTGCATATATATATATATATATATATTGCATCAATGTGCTAAAACAGGTAATGCAAAATATGTTTGGTTTGAATTTTGTAATCCTAGTCCAAGAGAATTGCTACCAAGAAAAGTTTCTTTTTTAAGGTGGAATTTTTATCCGCCTTCTTTCTATAGCTTTTTGAAGCTCTTTAAGACAACTGCTTTCCCTACTATGGTAGGGAGAGAGGGCAGTTTTCACAGGTTATCAGACAGGTGTTGAAAACTTTATCAATGTGTTTACGGAGTGCCTCTCCATCAATATTTTATGTCAACACCAAAACGATCTTTAGCTCTAGTAATACCATGGCTTATTTACTTTGAGTCAAATGGAAAATCGGTATTGATTTAAGCCTTTCACCGATCATGAACAAACTATTGTAAACTTCCATTGTATTGATACCACGATTTTTTTTTTCTTTGGCCTATTATAAATGATAAGCTGATGTTCCTGTTAGGCTTCTTTTGATTATATTACGAACGCTAAATCAATTTTCTTACCATTGGCCTAAGCCAGTCTGCCTCATGAACCTCATCCTCTTTGGGGTGGTAAAGGTAATAATAATATGTAGCGGTTATTATGATGATAGTGTGTCATCTCATTATATATTCTGGATCTTTTGGAAATCTATGCACCTTTTTAATGACGATGTTTCCCTGACAATCTTGCCTTGGTAATGTGGTAGTTCATGGCCTTCCTGTTTCCTACATTATATGGAGGTCTTTGCTTCTGGATGGTTTTTGAATGCTGGAAGTATACTCGTATGTTGTAATCAACATGCTTAAGGTTCCGGAGTTTCATGGTACAAATGTTTTTTCTTTGATCCTGCTATGTTGATCGAGAAACCATTTTTTATTTCTTGTTTTTGAATATTTTTTTATTCATTGAAGAGGTATAAGTGGACAAGCCAAAAAAAAAGTTGTCTTGATTGACATTTTTTTCTATTTAAGTTTACTTCAAGGTATGCCATTGCATGTTATCACTAGGAAAAATACCATTTTTTTTCTTTTTTTTGCCAAAGAACCTATAAGCGAATAAATGAACTCACAAAGCAATTGAAAAAAGACTAATCAGAACAAGAACACTAAGATTTATGTAATTTTCCTACATCCACAGAGAGAGAAGAGAGTATAGATTCACAGTAAAGAAGTCACACGAGTGTATAATTGTTAATCTTAAAAAAAACTAAATGGAAACGAGAAAATTTTAAGGATATTATATAACTTTTGATATTATAATTGCTTTTAAGAAAGTAAAGTGTGAGAAATTATGAATATAATCAATGCATGTGCTCCTTAAGATGGATTGAAATATAGATTAAAAAATCACATTTGATACTAGATGAATGAAATATTATATTACATGCTTGTTGAAGAAATAGACCTAAAAAAACTTAGTTATTAAGTCTAAAAAATTACCTTAATTTATCAGGATTAAATGAGAATATGATATTTAAAAGGACACATTGGAGAAAAAGGATTCATGTAACCAACCTCATGTAGTGGGATAAAGGCTTGTTGTTGTTGTATGCTTGTTGAAGAGATGATGGTCTATTGGGGTGATTTAAATGATAGGTTATGTAGATGGATATGTAAATATGAGATAGAAATTTAGTGGGTGAAGCTTTACTTTATTTTGTATTAGCTTTTGATCTTGCAACAATGATCACTTTAAGATTTGAGAAGAACCTTATCTACTTATCAAATTGTAATTATTAAATCACAATCAATTTCTTCTTTACTTTAATGAAAAACAAATTCTTGCAATGGCTGTAAAGTGATTAAATGAGAAAGTTTGATCACATTACATAGGGTAATAGCTATAGATATATATCCTAAGAGTATTAAAGAAAACATTGAAAAGAATTTATTATGAGAGACTAAATGAAATTCAAATTTGTTGTTGGAGAAGATGCCTAGTTATATCAAGAGGATCATGATAAAGATTTTAGAAGAGTCTACAAATAGATCATATAATGATGTTGAGACTTGGTGGAATGAGGATGAAAATTATAAGTAAAAAAAAAAAAACACTTTTAAAAGTGAAAATTTAAATATTATTGAGGTTTATAGTGATTATAACAAAATTAGAAGTCTTACAAATATGGTAGTGAGTAAAGCCAAAATTACAATATTTTATGATTTGTATAATTGGCTCGATAGAAGGAATGTTGAAATATATCTAAAGTTTTTGACCAAGTTAGATGTATTAAAAGTGAAGATGATAGGATACCAGTTAAAGGTGAAGACATCATCAAGGATAGATAGAACTTTCTAAATGAGATTTTTAAGAAAAATTTTATTTGAAAGCGCATTATAATTATTATATCTTAAGTATATTTTACATTGATCTAGAAGTTGAAGTAGTTCATGTCATAGTTTTTCGACAAGTTTTAAGTTGGTTGTCAACTACTTAATGCAACCCTCCACTTTTCTCATATGAGACTTGAGACCCAACAATGGTTAAGAAGTATAATAAATGATCTTCTTTGATTAGAGTTAAATGAGAATTTGACTTTTAATAGGACATAATGAAGAAGAAAAATTCATGTAGCCGACCCCACATATTGGGAGAAAGATTTGTTATTGTTGTAGAAGGTGAAGTGAAATTAGTTTTGAAAAAAATGCATGAAAGTAATTCTTTAGGTCTAGATGAAATATGTATTGAAATTTGGAGAATTATGAGGGACATTGTACTGATTTAATTTAGCTAATAAATTTTTTTCATGGAATTTTGAAGACAAGGAGGAGGTCAAATGATTGGAGAAGAAATATTTTGGTATCTAATATTTAAGAATAAAGATGATGATTTAAGATTTTGTTAATTATAAAAGATTGATGCTTAAAGGCCATTCAATGAAGCTACAAGGTAGATTAATAGAACATAAGTTCGAAAAATTATATCTATTTTTGGAGGATCAATTTTGTTTCATACTTGAAAAATTTATTATTGAGGTGATTTTTCTGTGAAGAAAGTTAATAGAGAAGTATATTAAATAAAGTAATTACCTTATATGATTTTTATTGATTTGAAGAAGGTGTCTGAACGAATATTTTGGGGCTTGAGGTGTTGCCATTATTAAATAGTTACCAGTGTTAGAAGTATTTGTAGAGTAACCTTGAAGTTTTTTAATTATTGTAAGTGATGTTGCACATCAAGTGGACTTTAGGTTCATGTCCATCTTGATGTTATCTTCATTTCTAATAATTACTGTAATTTTGAAGTTTTAAGGTTGGTTAACTTCAATGTTAGTTTTTATTATTTATGTTTTTGGAAGTTATTTATAGTTAGATGTGCGTTGAATTAATGTAGTCTTTTATGAGGTGTGGTGAATTCAATCAAGATCCTTCATCATGTTGTCAACTAATTAATGTAAGAGTTATATGATTCAAATATAAAGAGAAGTTACAAAATTAAAATCAATGGAGCTATATTTTAAGATTATTGCAACCGAATATTCAAAATGTCAGTTTCATCAGCATATAAGGAGGATTTCAAATTCACATATGGGAGTGAGTTAGACAATTCAAATTTAAGGAGTTGCTAAATTCAAATCAAGGGATTTACATTTCAACATCATTACAAAAACAGTCAAAGTGACAATTTCATAAGCATCCAAGGAGGATTTCAAATTTAAATTTGGGTCTTGCATAAATACAATGAGTTTCAAAATTCAATAGGGAGTTATATTTCAAGATCTTACAACCATCATCTCAAAGTGGCAGTTTTATAAGCATTTAATGGGAATTTCAATTTTAAATTTGGGAGTTACACAAGCTTCATTTATGAATGGATAATTAATCTAATTTTTAATTTTTTTTAGCTTTTGAATTTTGAATTTGAAGATGCCATTATGTTAGAAAAATTGATGAAATGAGGAATGCTACGAAACTTTTGCCTTGTTTATCAAATCTTTGTGTATTATTTGCATGCATGCTTGAAATTTTGTTTGGGTTTGTGAACAATGTTAGTTGTGTCTTGCAAAGCTCATCATATCTTTTTATCACTTATTTCACCGTCAAATCCACCACTTCTTCCCAGACCTACTTTACACTTCCACTCTCAACCAACTCTTCTCTCCCTTATATCCAACCAATAGCATATTAACATCTAAAGCCTTTTTCTTCCCCTTACTCTCAGCCACCTATCATCACCATCAACATTTAAACATCTTATCCCATCAATTTGGACATGAACACTACTTCTACATAAAGCCAAACCACCTAATGCACTTAAGGCATTAATTTACCACCTCCACTTCAACGTTTGTTTTTCCATCATTTTTGGTATCAAGACAATGGCCTGGAGGAATTGTAAAGTACAAGAGCAACAACAACAAAACTTTCATAATTTTTTTCAACAATTCATTTATTTGTCAAACGTTCGCTTTTGAATTATTTAATTTAATGTTTTGTTACTTGCATAAAGGTTAAGGACATAGCATGTTTCTTATCAAGCTTATACATTTTCTCATCTATGTTGTGATAATCATCTCAAAATTTAGCCTAACCTAGTCGTGACTAACCCCGCCAGTTTAATTTATTTAAGAATTCTTGTGAGTAGTGTGATCCACTTGATAAACTTGTAAACCCATAAAGGTGATTTAGGGGATGTTTGGGATCAATTTTGTTTTGTATTTTTTATTTTTATTTTTATAAAAACATGTTTGTTTAGTCTATTCTTTAAGTGTTTTTATTTTTTGTTTTTAAAAATAAATAATATTATTTTTAAGAATAATCAAAAAAGTTTTTAGATGTTTTTAGTGTTTTTAAAAACAATAATTACCACCAAATATATTGTACTTTGAAACAAAACAAAATGAAAGCATAAAATAAAGATTAAAATCAGAAATGATCCCTAATAACTCCTTAGATATTTGACCTTGATTAATATTTGTTTGATTGTTTTATTTTTGATTTATTAGTTTGATATGCTTATCATTGTTAATGAAATTGAGTTTTTTGAAAACTCTTTCATGCACTGGCATTATTTACATATGCCATTTGTGTGACATAATGCATTCAAAGTTATCTTTTTTATCTATCATAAAATATATTCTGAATTTCAATAACTGAAAATCTATTGCTACATTTAATGAAAAGTAATAAAAGCTAGTTATTGATAAGAATATCACATTAAATTTTATAGCTCTTAAATAATCCTAAGAGCTAACTTGAAATTTAAAACCTATACTAAATCATTTTTTGTTAGTTGGGGCAACACCGCATCCATGCCTGTGAGACGTAAGTGCCTGGTTCCTATTAAACTAATCAGTTATGGAGAACAATTTTTGGCGTTATGCCTATCTATGGACATGATACATATCATTCTAAAGTCATTGATTTATGAAAAGAATGTTATGTATGCCAGTCTTGATAATACTTATACCTTTCAAATATAAAAGCAATATTTTCAATCTTTCTTTTTCCATGATTCTTATTTTGAATAAAAATTCATCTCTTAAAAAAAAATCATCTCTAATTAGAAAGAGAAAATAATAATGATTAATTCCTCCACCGACTTCATTGAAAGCTCTAAGTTAAAATAATAGGAAAAAAAATCTTTTAAAGAGGCTTCCCAACTTTGAGAAAGCATCATTATTTTTTAAGGGTCACATAAATACTTTACTTCAAGATCATTTGTATGACTTATCTGCTACACCTCATAATGAACCATTTATTAAGTTATCGTAATTTAGTAACCTACAAACCATTTTAGACACTTATAGTATCCTAAATCACCACCCATCTTAGGTTTTCTTTTGGCACATTTATGTTAGACACTATTGAGTATTGAACAATGATAATATTAATGATACATCTCTTAGTGCGTTCTTTGAAAAGTTCTTCCTTTCTATGAAAATATGACTCACATTAATCTTCTGGATTGCAATTATTTTTGTGTTTTAGACAGCAGTTTTGATACTCCTTTTAGTGAATCACCTTTTGAGTTTTGTCCTTCCTATTAAGGATGATATATCTTTGGCATTTAAGACATATACCTACCATGTTTTCAATATTCAATTTATTTTAGACCTCGCTCTTAAGCCACCTATCTAATATGGCATGCCCCAATAATTGCATTCAGTTGCATGATACTGTAGATGATCAATTTTGAGATTCCTAAACATGATTGATCTAATGCATCACTTCTTTCATACTATTGCTTTATTATTAGTACAGCATTTTCATCTTCCTCAATTGTGTTATGATTGTTTCACATGAATGATGATAAATATATCATGTTTACTTTTTGAAAGAATTCATCATAGTAATTATAATAGTAGTGCTTATTCATTCTATTTATTATGTAACTACTAAATATTACATTTACTTATGATCCTTAGATTAACAGATAATTTTATGTGTTTTCCTTTTAACATGATTTACATTGTGGCTGCCATTGCAATTAATATTCTATCATTTAAATGATTAATAAATCATTAATATTGAAAGGCTAACCCACTTATATGACATATAGGTCATGTTCAAGTGTTTTTATATTCAAATTTCTTTGCGGCTATATACATTGTACCAAAGGATATTCCTACAATTATAGACTCTTCTCCACTCTTATAAATATATGGACTATTAACTCGTCTCATTATACCAATATATTTTCTAGAGTTTTTAAGTGGGGAATAATTGGTAGATCACATTAAGAATATTTTAGCTACATGTTCGTTTTGATGTTGGGTTGGGGAGAAACCAAGAGATTGATAGTTTAGGTTTTAAACTGTGGTATTCAGGTAAAAGTTGAATTATAAATGACGTAGGTGTGATTATAGATAAAAGTTTGAAGGATAATGTTATAAATATTAATAGATGTGGAGATAAAATTATAGCTTTAAAGATTATTATTGATATTAAGATTATCAAATGTGTTTATGCCTCAAGTAGGCTTGGATGTAGCTCAAAAGAAAATTTTTGGAATGAATTAGAGGATTAATAGAAAAGATACCTCGAAAAAAAAGTATTTATTGGGAGATTTAAATGGACATTTCATTAGAGTGGTAGAAGATTTTAAAAATATTCACTGATGGTTATGGATTTGGAGTTCTTAATGAAGAAGGTAGACTATATTAGATTTTCTTTACTTTATGATTTTGTAGTTAGTATACTTTATTTAAGAAAAGAGATATTATTACTTTAGAAATTGATCTAGTAAAACCTGATTGATAGTTTTTTTGATAAAATATATCATTTAAATTATAAAGATTGTAAAGTTTTTCAAGTGAAAGTTTAAGTACCCAACATCGATTGTTAGTTTTATATTTTAAGATGAAAGATTGAAAAATAAAAAATAAATCAAATTATTATCCTAGGATTAGATGGAGTTACTTAAAAAATATTAATAAAAATATTTTTAAGAGCAAGCTACAAGAACTTAGAATTTGGGATGTTCATAAAGAAGCTAGTATTATGTGAAAAAAAATAACAAGTGAAATTAAGTTGCAAAAAATATGCTTAGAGAATTAAAAGGAAAAACTTTTTTTAATAAAAATAGTTGGTGGTAGAGTCAGAATGTGTAAGAAAAGATAAGAAATAAGAAATATTGTTATAAAACTTGGTTTATATGTAAAAACTCGGAGAATTGAGAAAGATATAAAGTGGCTTGTAAAGATTAAGAAATATATGATAAAAAAATTAGTTTTAGTGATTTATATAATAGGTTGGATCAAAGAAGGTGAAAGATGTATGTATAAGTTAAACCAAAAGATAAAGTAAAGAGTTTGATATGTATTAAGGATGAAAATCATAGTGTTTTTCTTAAAAAATGATATTGAAAATAGGTGGATGAGGTATTTTGATAAATTTTTTATTGAAAGATTTGAAAGTACGATTGATTTTAGAAACCTTAATATCCTAAACAAAAATAGAGAATTTTATTTTTATCGTCGTATTAGTAAATTTGAAGTTAGAGAAGCTTTAAAGGAAATGAAATGTGGAAAAATAGTAGAACCTGATGATATTCTAATAGAAGTGTTGAAATGTTTAGGAGATTAAGGAATTTTTTGGCTTACAAATCTTTTTAATGTTATTTTAAAGACTAAAAAGATGTTAGATGAGTGGAGAAAGAGTCTGTTGGTTTCTATATTTAAGAATAAAGGTGATGCACAAGAGTGTGCAAATTATAGAAGAATTAAGTTAATGTATCATACATTAGAATTATGGGAGAGAGTAATTGAGTATGGGTTAAGATGTGATACAAAAGTTTCTCACAATCAGATTGGTTTCATGCCAGGTAGATCTACTATGGATGTTATACATTTGTTAAGAGGTTTAATGGAGAAGTTTAGTGAAAGTAAGGAAGATCTACATATGATATTTATTGATTTAGAGAAAGCTTATGATAAAATTTCAAGAGATATTTTTTGGAGAGTTCTAGAAAAGAAATGAGTTAATATTAGTTATATTCAAGTCATTAAGGATATGTATACTAGAGCTGTTATTTGTGTCCAAATACAAGGAGGATTGACAAAATATTTTTCTATTTTAGTTGGATTACATCAATGATTAGCTTTGGGCCCTTATCTTTTTGCTTTAGTTATGAATGTTCTTACTAGGCATTTACAGGTAGATGTACTTTGGTATATGCTTTTTGTTGATGACATTCTTCTTGTTGATAAGATTAGAGAGGGTGTCCAAGAGAAACTTGAATTTTGGAGGTCAAACTTAGAGTCTAAAGGTTTTCGTTTAAGTAGATCTAGAACTGAATATATGGAGTATAATTTTAGTTGTAGAAGTTCTAGTGGTAGTATTGTGACATTAGGTGAACAAGTCATTGAAAAGGGTGAGCAATTTAGATATCTAGGTTCTATTGTTCAAAATGATGGTGAAATAGATGGAGATGTTGTTAGTAGAATTCAAGTTGGATGGTTGAAATGGAGGAATCATCGTCTGTGTGATAGAAAAGTAATGCTTAAATTTAAGAAAATTTTTATAAGATGGTGGTAAGACCGCAATGATTTATGGTGCAAAATGTTGGCTAATAAAAGAGAAGCATAAGACTAAGTTGAGTGTTGCAGAGATGAGGATACTCAGGTGGATGAGTGACTTTGCTCTTAGAGATAAAATATGAAATGAGTATGTTCGGGAGAAAGTTGGAGTAGCTCTAGTGGCAAATAAGATTAGAGAGAGTCACCTTAGATGGTTTGGCCACATAAAGCGTCATTTATGATGAGATTAGGAGATACATTAGGTTTTCCTTATGTTAAGAATGGTAGAGGTATACTTAAAAAGACTTGGTTAAGATGTATAAAAAATGATCTTAGTATACTTGAATTAAATGAGAATTTGACACATAATAGGACACAATGGAGACGAAAGATTCATGTAGCCGACCCCACTTAGTGGGATTAGGGCTTGTTGTTGTTGTTGTTCATTTTGATGTTATCATTATTTTAAATAGTCATTATAAAAGTTAGTTAATTAGTTAATTTAGTAAAGAGTTTGTTGACGATTGTTTTAGTTGGGTTAGCTAGATGTGATTTGTAGTTGAAGTTGAATTAATGAAATCTTTTATAATACGGTGAAGTTATTCAATATCTCTCACTAATTTAATGAGCTACACAATTCAATTTAGAAGCAGAGTTGTAAAATTCAAATCAGGGGAGTTAGATTTTAAGATTATGATAAGTCTAACCAAAAAGAGTATAAAACTAGAGATAATAAATAAGGATTTGACTAATGGGGTAGCTCTTTACTTGCGGTGCAGTCTGAATCGCACCACATGGCCTTTGGGAATTTGCATTTTGGCTGCATTTTAAAGAAGTTGCGGCGGGAATGCTATATTTTTTAATTTAACATAATAAATTGTGATAGCTGTCAAAAAGTTATGGTCTTATTTTTTAAAAAATAAAAAAAATTATAATACTCATTGCAGCTTTTTAGTTGACTTTTTTTTTGCAACTGCTCTATCATTGCATTTTCATATCATTGTAGTTGTCCCAAACAGACCCTGTGCAAGAAATTACAACTTTAAAAGTTTTTGAAAAGGTCTACTACTTATTTATGGATTCATTGCAAAATTTTTGATGCCCTCATGTTTTTATCAAGTTTTTTTTTCTCTCCTTTGTTTTTTCGGACTCTCTCTCTCTCTCTCTCTCTCTCTCTCTCTCCCCTCCCTCATTTCAATTTTAACCGCCTCTTCTCAAGGCACCAAAATGATATATTCAATTAGAGCTTCAAGCTACCAACCCTTGACAAAATTTACCAAGAAGAACCATGCCAACCATTGCATTCATGCACACTAGAACACTTGGTTGAACACACCATGCATTTAATATATTTATAGATTTAAAATAATAAATTCTACATAAGAGCTAAAGATTTTGACTTGATCAAACCTACATCCATGAGAATGAAAAAAGAATCTATTCCACCTTAAATAAGCCACCTAGGTGTACCAAATAGATGGGCATGATTAATTACTCTTTTCTAAAGTGAAGTGTATCCAATCACATCATTAACGAGAAGCACTGAATCATTCCATCAAAACTGAAGAGAAAATAATGTTAGAGATACAATTAACAAAGAAATTTTGACTAATACTAGAAATTATGCATTAGAAATTATGCATTTAAAAGTTTCTCAAATGAGTACTTTTTCAATGTTCATGGAATCATCACAAAATTTATGACTCTATCATGCTTTCATAACGTCATAATTGCACTCCACAGTTAAAGAGTTTTATTTTCTTTTCTCTCTTTCTGTTCTTTTCTACAATACTCGCTCTCATTAATTCTCCCCCTTTCTTCGTATTGCAATAGTAGGCACGTACTCCAGTTCCCCAAAGCACATTTCTGTCCTTTCTTCTTATTTCAACACAATCAAAACCTTAGGATGGTTGCCCTTCACAATATTTACTCTGCAGAAGAATGCCAACCAATCCATTCATTGACAAAATTTCCCTATGAATCCCCCATGCATTTGCATTTAATATATTCATAGGGATTTCAAGGAGGTGATTTCAGATCGAATTCAGGTTTAAATTTTGACTTGGTTATTTAAACAACTTTCTACAACAAATTTATAGACCTTATTTTAATTTGTCTTAATCTTAAAACCGTTTGCTTTGAATTGCATGCTTGTCTTAATAAAATTATCTAGTCAAAATCCAAAAATTTTTCAACCTGGTGATAGCTTAAATAGCATCTCAATTCTGAACACCTCCTTAGTGATGAGGCAAGTTTTGGTTTATGTAAAGACCCACAATGCTAATTGAAAACACGCACATAGACACCTGAACATGTATGCAGCTGGACATATTTCCATGTGCATCTAGTTGGACTGGAGTAAGAGTTTGGATTTGTGATTGGCTTGTGCCTGCATTTGACTTGTTAAGACCCCGAGATGAAAAGAGGCCGTACTTTTTCAGGGTAGAGTGAGAGAGCAAGAGGTTAGAGAGGTGAAAGAGAATAGGAAGATGTGAGAGAAGCTGCTTCTTGATTTCGTTAGGTTTAGGTATTTATTGTATGGCTTCCGCACAGGGCCCGTTTACTTTCTGACTGTTATTTTTAGCAATATGATATTGTACAAGTGTTGATGCAATCTTGAAACGTTCTATTTTTTTTAACTTTTTGAATTCATAAGTATAGATTTTCATAGGTTTGCATTTGATGGAAAATATTTCCTCAAATAAGGTTATGTGGAACAAGTAATTCAGGATCATCTATGCAGTTCCCTTGTTAAGAAAACTTGGAAATCAGTCCCTAGAGATCAGTTCCATTTTTATAGGGGTTTTATTAAAATCATTGTAACTTTGGAACAAAGTGATCATTCAGTTTTGTTTTTTGTGACAGGTTTGGCACTGATTCGCCTGCTACTGAAAAAGAAGATACAGGAGTTTCAGAAGAGCAGAAGAGGAAGGCTCGGGCGCAGAGGTCCCACCCTGTTGCCTTTCCCTGTGAAGGCTGTGCTAACAATCTTAATTATTTTTGCTCAGTAGCTACCCATCGATAGCACGGACTTAACCTGTGTACCTATTCTCAGACCATCCGTATTACTACTGCCTTATCGTTTCTCAGGTTTGGACTCGTCGAACATTCTTCAACTGATGAAGCTGCAAAAAAGAAGGCTCGTTCGGAGAGGTTCTCCCAGAACCCAAAGCCAAATCCCTCCGAAGAAGAGAAAAGGAAAGCCAGAGCTGCCAGGTTCTATTTCTCCTAGACTGCTCATTTTTCAAAACATCACAAACAAATAAATTATCTTCATACTTGAATGTTGTTACAGTAATTTCATCAAATTCTCTTATTAACTACCACAGGTTTTCAGGAACAACTAATTCTTCATCTGGAAACAATGTGAAGGTCAGCATTCAACTTAAGATGTAGTTAATGCAAGAGGAGCTTGGTTGCTTTACTTGGACGTTTATTTTTCTGTGTTGTTCAAATTCAGAAGCCAGGCACGGTTGAGACAGCAGATGGTACTTAAGGCACATATATGACTTCGGTAGCTAAAGCGTCAGAGTACTTATTTCAACTCTCACGTAATTTATATAATATCACCTTTTCGTTTCATGATTCTTCTGTATTTTTATCAGTGATTGGAATTTTACAATGGTTTTTTGCAGATTCTGGTCAGCTAACAAGTTGCCTTCTTGTCTTGATTTTGTTGAAGCTGCTTCAGGTATTGTTTGAGGAGTGGCTTGTTCATGGATTTTTAGTTTTTTTGTTTCATTTTTTTTTAGTGGATACATTAAATATTCTCAATATACTCTGCAGCCTTAGCCTCTGTTGTAGGAAATTTTTAGCTTACTAATATTTTGTTCTATACTAGCGTTTGCTGGGCATGTCTTTTACTCTTTTCTTAGAGAGCAATTTACATATAATTTAGGCCTCCGAAAGATTCAATTTGATGCTGATCTATCTATCTACTCATGCCCCTATTATTAGATTAGCGCTTGCTTTACTTAATTTTGTTTTAAGTTAGGCCCGTCCCATTAGTTTCTTTCTTAATTTGATGCTATAAACAAACTGTGGTTTACTACCTGACTTAATGTCTGACTTAATGTCTGTTGTTGATGAAAACGGTCAGTATTATTGACATCATTGATGACTGTTAATGTTATACTATTCGCCTCACTTGAGATTAAAACTATCAAATGGAATGTCCTTTGAAACACATCAGTTGATATAGTAGGCTTTGTTTGGGGTGTAAATGAGTTTAAGCTAGCCAACTCGTGAGTCGGCTTGAGTTCAGCTTGATAAATGGCTTGTGAGCCGAGCGAGTTGAGCTAGATGAGTTGATAAGTTAAGCTCATGCAAGCTTTCACACTTTAGCTTGCGAGTAGATTAGTTTAATAAATATTAATGTCAACTATTTAAAAATTATCTCATTGTTTTTTTGTTAATTTTCATTTAATTTTTAAAATTATTATTATATTTATTACAATAATTGTTTGAATTCGAATTAATTTTTTTTATAAATGATCTTTCTTGCGACTTTGGTCTCGTAAAATAAAGCTCGAGCTCGAATTCGATAAATCAGTCGAGCTTGAGCTCAAGTTGCGGGTGGCTTGAGTTCTGCTCGATTTGTTTACAGTCATAGGTTTTGTACCATATATCATTAAATGGCCTCTTATTGTGAAGTTGAAGAAAAACAAACATTGTGGATATTGATTAAAATAGCATATTTTTTAATTCATTCTTGAAATTTCATTGTGAATTAAACATTTAAATGATTCAAGATTTATGACTAGTGCAATCAGTATAGTAGCGAAATATGGACACGACAAAGAAAAGATGGATATATTTACATTAATATGGACATGACAATGGTTATTATGTATGATATGCTATCAGGCGAGCGCAAATTTGAATCTTTTCTGCTGTTTATTTATTTGAAATCTTATGAATTTGAGCTAACGAACGAACAAAATAAACAGGACGCAAACAATAGATTTTTGAATAATTTTGAACACAGGCCAATTATAAACAAATTGTTTTTCAAATGAGTGCAACAGGAAGAAATAGTCAAGTTTTGGCTCATTTACACTCCTACAGTCTTTCGGAATAAGTCTCCATTTCATCGCATTAAGGACCCAAAAACAACTCTTCTATGTATTGAGATTTGAGATCAAAAATCTCTTCTTTAAAGAGGCTAGCAATGTTAGAATCATGAAAATATTGATACTCCGTGTTGACTGAAACTGAGAATTTTAGCATGCTTTTTCTTCGCCATAATGTCCAGTAACTATGCATTTCACTGCTTATAGGCAAGCAAAAGGACCAGAGAAATCCATATTAGAGGACTAATTTCATTTTTACTTAACCAAAGATATTCCAGTTTCTATGTTTTCTTGATTTGATCATAGACTGCTAAAGAACATAAGAGTAAGACCATCGGATACATACAGGAGGAATACACCACTAGACACTGTTTAAGTAGTTTTCTGAAAAGTTAGTTTAAAAGATTCACTTTTACAAAGCTAAAAAAGAAATGGATTTTGAAGTTAAAACGCAGTTTCAAAAAGCATATTATTCAAACGGGTATCAAAATTAAAAATTCAAGCTCTCAAAAATAAAACGCACTAAAAAAAGCCCTTCGAAACGAAGCCTAAAAAGCCTGCACTTGTTAAGCTATAAGAAAAAAATACTACATTAACTGAAGATAATAAAATATAAGATTTCATTTCATTATTAATATCATGAACATGGTAGAAATGGGAGAATTAGCAGACTTGGGATCTTTGAAACGGAGTATTGTAAGAGCTTGTAATTGAGCTGTGATGAGTGCTTATTGGATTGGATTTGATTTGATCAAATTAAAAATTATTTATGTTTGGTTTGAATTCAAGTTGAGTTTTTATATAAATATTTAAACTTTACTTATTTAATTTTCTCTATGTTCAAATTAGATTTGTACTTAATTTGTTTGAGTTAATTGAATGAATATTTAATTGAGCAAATGAACAAACTTTAAACGAGTAATTGAGTATTTATAATTTAGCATGATTCAGATTGTATGATAATATTCAAATAAGTCTTCAATAATAAGTTTTTTACTTTTCTACCTAAAATCTTTGAAATCGTCGAATCAAATAGCAAGCAAGTTCAACTAGAATTTTCTTTGAATATGAAGACTTTGGATTTAAGATTATTGACAAATTAAGAAAGATTTTTGCCTAAAATATTGAATGGTGCAAAGTATTTAGAATAATGTTTTCATATTAAGTTTAATATCATTTATATATTTGCCTACATTCAAGTTTAAAATCTAGTCTTAAGGTTGCCTATCATGTCCTACACTCAATTTAATACTCTTTATATATTGGCTTTCTATGTCCTAGTGTTTTTGTAACCTTGGCACCAGTGGGATTCTTCTTCTCCACTCTCTTGACGACACAAATGACCACGATTTGTCTCACAAATCAACTAAAAGAGAGGGAGCGACCAGTAAAAGTCAAAGAGGAAAAGGAGGGAACATCAACTAAAATCAAAGAAAAACTAGAGTTTAGGGCTTTAAGATAGGAACAAAATTGGTTTAGGGCTAAGTGATAACAAAATTATTAATTTGTTTATTTTATGGGCAAATGCCATTGAGCTGTATGAAGGGTGTGTTGATGATAAATTATAATATATATTTTATTAAATATATAATTTATGGGCAAATGCCTTTTTAGAGACTTTAATCTTAGCACTTTGTCTCTCAAAGTCTCTAAGTGTTTTCTTCATGGCATTCAACTCATGATTCTCAAGCATTATCTCAATATCCTTCTTGAGTTTTCTTCTACCCTAAACTTCTCTTGGCAATGGTATTCATAGCACACTTTATCTTGATAACACTTAAAATTCTCTTGAGTTCTTCTTCTTAGCTTTTAAATCTTCTCATATTGCTTTATATTGATGAAATATCTAAGATTATAGAGAACAATTTAAATGAATTAAATAATTATAAATAAAAATTATGTATAGAAATAATTTTGAATTAATATTATTTTTTAATTTTATAACTGGTAGTACCATTAGTTTCATATATATATTCATTATTATTATTGTTATTTAAAATTTTAAAAGTTTATAATATAGCCAACAACCCCAATGCATGTGCTGCGATTGATGTGCCGCACTTCCACGCTCAGAAGATAATGCTCCCCACGTGCCGCTCTCCGCTGGAACCCAGTCACGTGAAACTACGGCGATTTGGTCCGGCATGCCTCGGCAAAAAAAAGAAGAAAAGTACGGCTCAGATAATACCGATGCCTCTTAGCTTGATTGATAAGAGCGAATATGACTGAGAATTTCACAATCCGGATTTAATTTTTTTTCGGGCGAAAGTGTCCGATAAAAATAAGTAGATTCGGTGTGCTGATAACACAGATAGCCTCATAATTGATTATAATAATATCCTCATTCATAAGATGGTTGAGTATTGGATGGATACCTATTCGAAAAAAAATTTCGTAATTTCTTAATGCCGGTTTTCTACGACATCTGAATCCACTGTGTGAGAACAAACACACAACGGTGTAGTCTGAATCTTCGATGAGAAAAATGAATCGTGCAGTTTTTTAAAATCATTTTATTGACGTGGCTTCCTTTGAACGTGACCAATTTTAACTTTACTATGCGGTAACGGCGAGAGCGGATGCCGTTAACGTGACCGGGACTCAACCTGGCCCGTTAAAATAATGGGAGTGCATGGACGCGGTTTCCGAGCACGACTGGATGCCATTTCAGATTTCGAGCACGGGAGAAATTTAAAAACAATATATAAATGGATTCAGGGCACTCATATTTAGATTTTTTGCAGATGAATTGGAGATAAAAGAAACAAAAACATCTCATTCAATTGAGAAAAAAATTATGAAGATGGCTTAACTAAACAATATGATGATTCATATTTGATCAATTTAGATATATAAATATATATATATATATAAATTATATATATATATATATATATATATATATATAGTTATTTTGAAATATTTAGTGATCTTCTTTGAATTTTTTTTTTGAAATAAATATTACTTACACTATTTGGAGTTATTTCTAGGAGGTGATTTTGGGTAAATTTTTTTTTCAGTTTTCCATGTGTACACTATGGAGTGTACATCTTATTTTTAAAATTTAAACCACTGTGAGATTTTCAATTATGGATCTAAATAGCATTATAAGATGTTTTGAGTTCTTTTAAGGAGGGTTTGGGCTATTTTGATGCAGTTTTACTAAGTGTACACTATGTACAATCTGGAGTGTATACTTTTTTTTTTAAAAAAAAATTAAAACAGTGGGACTTCCAATATCTTTTCTAAATACTATTATAAGCTGCTTTGAGTTCTTTCCAGGAGGATTTGGATAATTTTGGAGTAGTTTCCCATATGTACACTATACACTCTAGAGTGTACACACTCTTTTTTTAATTTTAAATCACTCGGAGACTTCCTATATCCTTTCTACATGCTATTATATGCTGCTTTGAGTTCTTTCCATGGGGATTTGGGTGATTTTGGAGTAGTTTCTCATATGTATACTATGTACACTCTACAATGTACACCCACTATGGGACTTCCTATATCCTTTCTACATGCTATTATAAGCTATTTTGAGTTCTTTTCAAGGGAGTTTGGGTAATTTTACAGCAGTTTTTCATATATATACTCTGTACACTCTAGAGTGTACACCCTTTTTTAAAATCTTAAACCACTAAGGGGACTTCTTATATCCTTTCTAAATGGTATTATAAGCTGCTTTGAGTTTTTTTGAGAAGGATTTGGGCTATTTTGGTGTTGTTTTTTAGAGTGTACACTATAGGTGTATACCTTAATTGTTAAATTTAAGCTACTGTGGGACTTCCAATTATGGATCTAAATACTATTATAAGTTGTTTTGAGTTCTTTATAGAAGTATTTGGGTAATTATTTTTCAATTTTCCATGTGCACAGTCTTTTTAAAATTTTAAACCACTATGAGACTTCTAATTATGAATATAAATTATATTATAGCTGCTTTGAGTTCTTTCCAGGATGATTTGGACTGTTTTGATGCAGTTTTACAAAATATACACCTTATTTTTTAAATTTAAAGCACTAGAGACTTCCAATTATGGATCTAAATACTATTATAAATTGTTTTGAGTTCTTTTGAGTTCTTTCCAAAAGGATTTGGGCTATTTTGGTGTAGTTTTACAGAGTATACACTATATACATTCTATAGTGTACATTGTACACTCTCGGGTGTACTCCTTATTTTTTAAATTTAAAGCACTAGGAGACTTTCAATTATGGATCTAAATGCTATTATAAATTATTTTGAGTTCTTTCAGAGGATTTGGGCTATTTTGGTGTAGTTTTCCAAAGTGTACACTCTGGGGTGTATACCTTATTTCTTTAATTTAAAGTACTAGGGGACTTCCAATTCTGGATCTAAATGCTATTATAAGTTGTTTTGAGTTCTTTTCATGAGAATTTGGGCTATTTTGGTAGTTTTTCATAGTATACACTCTGTATACTCTAGAGTGTACACCATGTACACTATGGGGTGTACACCTTATTTATTAAATTTAAAGCATGACTTACAATTATGGATCAAATGCTATTATAAGCTATTTTTAGTTCTTTATAGGAGGAATTAGGATGTTTTTTTTATCTATTTTTGAGGTGTACACTCTAGAGTGTACACCCTTTTTTTTAAAAAAAAAAAATTTAAAGTAACGAGGGACTTCCAATAATGGATCAAAATGGTATTATAAGATATTTTGTGTTCATAGTTATAGATGTTATGTAGATTTTCATTATACATATATGTGTCTATGTAGGTGAATGAGGAAAATCATTAGTGATGGTCTCATGAACCACCAGATCAACTCCTTGACACTACTATTCACAATGAGAAGGAGGCATATAAACTCTATTATGATTATGCACCTCAAACTAGATTTAGTGTTCAAAAGGAACATGCTAGTTATTGGCCGAACTCAAAGAATTTGAAATAAAAAAATTTTTATGTGCAAAAGTAGGTTTGAAAAAAGGTCTCAATCTAAACTGCTCAGTTAAATTTCAGAAAATAGATACTAGGAATGGTTGTCCTACCATGATTAGATTTTTATTGATTTAGATGAGAATTGTAAGGTTAAAAAGTTTATAAAAAGTCATAATCATTCATTAGCAAAGCTGGGTGATCTACATCTTCTAAGATCTTATAGAGGCAGCAAAGAGAAGGTGGATGTATTAAACTATTTTAGTGAGAAAGTTGACGGCGTGGAGATTGTTAATTTTATAAAAAGAGATACTTTCAATTATATTTAAAAAGAAAGAAGATGAAGGATTGCAAATGGTGATACTAATACATTAATACAATTGTTCAAGGAAAGATAAGCAGAAGACAGAATGTTTGCATGGGATGTCCAAGTTGATGAGTCGGATAGCTTAGTAATTTTTTTGGAACGATGGCTATGATTGTTTTAGGGATGTCATAATTTTTGATACAAGTTATCGACTCAATAAATATAATCTTGTATGTGCACCTTTTGTTGTTGTCAATCATTGTTAGCAAAATATTTTATTTAGAGTAGCCTTTCTATCTGAAGAGACAATTGAGTCATTCACATGACTATTCAAAATATTTCTCTGGTTAATGAATGAGATGCATCCTATAATTATATTCACTGATCAAGATCAAGCAATGGCAAGAGCCATTGAAATTGCATTACCACATACTCGCCATAGGTTGTGCCAATGGCATATTTCTAAGAAAGCTTCTTCAAAGGTACATTGCTTTAATAATAATAAGACTGCACAAAGTCTCTTTTATACATGTATGAGTAAATGTGATTTAGAAGAGTTTGAATAGGCTTGGTCTAACATGCTAGAAGAAAGTAATTTACATGATCATATTTGGCTAGCTGAGTTATATAGAATTAGAAGCAAGTGGTCCACCACATTTAGTAAAGATTCATTCTACATGAGTATTATATCAACGCAACGTAGTGAGTCCACGAATAATGTATGTCATGGAATGTCTAAACCAACAAGCTCTATCACTGATTATTTTTTAGGATTAGAGAAGGTTATGAACACATGGCGACATAATGAATATGATTAAGATTTCAGGTGTAGCCAGTCAACAATTGTTCCACTTATTAGAACTAGTCATATACTAAAGCAAGTTGCTATGTTTTACATAAGAAAGCTTTACACATTTTTGAAGAACTTTTTGAATGGAGTGGGTGGATTAGCAGTAAATGTCTTTGATGATAATCCCATGGAGTATTTTATAAAAAACTTAGAGAACAAGAGCATTTCCAAGGTATGGACTGTTCATTTGGATAAGATATGTTTGAATATAACTTGTACTTGTAATAAATTTGTAACGATGGGATTACTTTGTGCCCACCGCATTAGAGTTTTGAGTTATGAAGATATTGTGTGAATTTCAGAGAAGTATCTTCTCATACGATGATCATCTAGAGTAAAGAAGGATATCTACTTTGAAAGTGCTTACAAGACTTAAAAGATTTACAAGGTAATGATAGAAATCCTATTGGCATTATTTTTCGAAATCACATCAAGAATATTCATATCAAATAAGCACTAGGCACAAGATAATAAAGAAGATGAGCAGTATATATGTTGGATTCTTTAAAGAAATTATTTGATAATGTTGATTCTATATTATGTAGGCATTCACCTCCAACTAACAAAATAAAGAAGAAAAAGAAGTCTATTATAAGAGATTTAAGATGTGCTCTTAACTTACTAAAGGATCTAACTAAGATGCAGCCAAAGGATGTTTCCAATGTAAGATTGAAAGGATATTGGGAGAGAAATAAGAAAGTCAAAAGTATTTTTCTACATATTTTTAAAATAATACCATTCAAATATTACTATCAAATTTAACCCATTCTAATTTAAATATTAAAGAGAAGAATGAACAAGTTGTAATAGCTGGAGAATATAAAGAGTCACCCATTGCAACACCTCTTTCTGTAATGCCAGAGTGCTTTTTAGAAGTATGCGAGTATAATAATTTATTTATGTTGTTAGATATCAACAACTAATATGATATTTTTATATATTAGGAATTTCACTCGAGCTCAATAAGTTAGTTGGCAGAAGGATACACCAAATTGATGATGATTATAGGGACCTATTATAATGCATGAAACAGAGAGACAAATATCTTTGAAGTACAAGTTTTTATGTTTAGTTCAAGCCAAACTTTTATGTGTTCATATAAATGTCTGATTTTTCAATTTAGTTTTATTGAAAGTATTTTAATTTATTGTTACTATGTCATAATTTAAAGCTCAATTTTTGTACTTTGATTTATGCTGCTTATTGATTTAATTATAAAATAAAAGGGTGTATAACTGTAGAGTGTGTAGAGTCTATACACTCTAGAAATCTGATAAAAAATTTGTTAAATCCCATTAGAATTAATTCCAAACAACTTATAATACCATTTAGAATCATAATTGGAAGTCCCCCATTAACTTAATTATAAAATAAAAAGGTGTACACTCCAGAGTGTACATATTTTATACCTTAGAGAGTTCAGATTGTACATTATGAAAAACTAAAAAAAAAGTACTCAAATTCCCATTGGGAAAAACTCTAAACATACTGTACACTCTAGAGTGTACATGTTGTACACTCCAGAGTTTACAGATTATAAACTAGGGAAAATTGAAAAAAAAAGGTTGTCAAATTACCTTGGAAAGAACCCAAACAACTTCTAATACCATTTAGATCCATAATTGAAAGCATCCCATCATTTAAATTAAAAAAAGGTGTACACTCTAGAGTGTATACTCTAGACTGTGCAGAGTGTACACTGGCAAATTGCACTGAAAATTACTCAAATTCTCTTTAAAAAAATCAAAATAGTTTATAATAGTATTTAGATCTATAATTGGAAGTTCTTAAGTGGTTGAATTTTTTTAAAAATGTGTACACTTAGGAAAACTGCACCAAAAATTACGAAATTCCCTTTTAAAAAACTCAACACTTTGTGGTGTTTATTTTTGGTTTGTTGTGTATGTGTGTGTCTATGTGAGGGGGACACTACATAGATCTGAAGATGTACTTATTGAGTTGATCAGGTACAATATCAAGGAACAATATACTATCTCGAAAGATAGAAGTCACTATGCTACGATATACCTAATCACCTAACAAGGACTCCTAAGGCATGATGGGTCTTCAAATATACCAGAAAATTTTCCCTACTTTATATGGATGAATAAAGTAAGATTTATTTAAATCGGGTTCTAAAGTTCTCTATGGGGGCAAGCCCTCATAGTTATTTACATCATAAAGAATGTGAGTTCTTTAGGAATACTCTCGATTAAAATAGGCAATTATTGTCTCCAAAGAATTTGGAGATAGAACTATCAATAAATTGGTTATATTTGGAAGATCAAGTAGAATAAATCGAAAGGAGAGATTTATTATCGAAGCCAAAGGAGATGAGTAGGGGATGCTCATGATACTAGGAAGCCTAATGAGCATTCCAATCTATCCTATGGTTGGGCTTTATATATTTGAGGTTGAGGAGAAATTATATGTTTGAGTTGAAATTTTATTAGTGAGTTAGGATTTATACTCTAATAACACAAGATTATTAGGATGCCTAAGAGGTGAGGATTTGCGCATGTAGCCCAAAAGGGAAATAATGACCTCAGATCCTAAATCTAGGGAGCTTTAGCGGGCCAAAGCACGACCTAAATCTAAGAAAAAAATGGGTATATGGTTTATCTCACAAGAGAGTAAACCACACATTGGACTTATAAGTTTGGGATGACTAATAACTCCTCCTACACTTTAAATCCATGTGGTCAAGTCATATGATTTTCAAGATGGTTAAGATGTTATTTATTTTTAAAAAAAATTAAGTCCTTAAATCCACTCCCTAAGAGACTAGAGCATGAGGGGCATGAATAGTGACTTAAGCAAATGCAAATTATTATCAAATTTTATTTAATTTGGGACTCTTTATTTTAACACAGTCTATAGGATTTTGTATGCCTAAATGTATGAGAAGTTGATTATGGGCCAAATCAAAAGAGAAAGAGGTGTTCTTCCAACATAGGCTCTTAAAGGTTAAGCCCATTTCTATCTGGCAAAGATGGAAGCCCTCTCTTAACAAGAGTAAAATAAGATGATTATGCATGATATTAAACATACAATACGAGCTAAGGGGTTGCTAAATATTTTATTATCTTGATTTAATTCCTAGGCTTTTACAAGAGGTTGTGAGTTGTTTTAGAGATTTAGTTATGAGTTGTTAGTTTGGGTAGAAAAATTAATTTTTATCCTAGGAGCCTAATCGCATCCAGGCCATACAACAATCACCAATCATAAATAAACTATGAAGATGCATGCTTTTCTTATGCACAAACTAAATAAAATATCAAATAATTTTATAAAGCTATCACAAAAGACTAAGAGGTCGATGTGGTCAGGTACCGCTGTACAACCCGAAAAGAAATATGGGTAGCCGAGCTCTACCCTTATACATCCCGATATAGTGAACAATTACAAATGATGAATGTTATGGAGGTCTTCATTCTTCACCTCTTCATCTTTCATTTTTTCATTTTGATTTGCTCCATTTCTTTCTTCCTTTTGGCTTGATTTGGATGTTGCTTGCTCCAAAGACATCACATGATATATAAGACTTGGTCTTATAATGAATGCTCATCCTAATTTCCATAATAATTATCCTAATCCTAATGTAAAATTACATTAAAAGATGGAAAGTAAATTTAGTTACACTTGCAAAATAAATGTTGTTAAACACACCATACAACCCAAGCAGTTATATGAATAATTTGGACTTAGCACCCTACACATGGGTAACCAAGCCCAACTGTCATAACTTGGATTATACTTAGGGGTATAAGCAACCTGCACAACAAAAGCATTTGTATTTGTATTTTTATTTTTATTACAAAAACTCCGTAAGCACAACTTCCTGTAAAAAATATGATTAGGTTAATATCGAACTAGCATCCAGACTATGCACATATATCCTAACATCCAGTCTACAACAATACATTACAAAATAAACATACATCTAACCAATCACAACCCTAACATAAAACTATAAGTGGTGACTTAGTCTAAAGTTTCTGCATCAAGGCTGGTGTGGTATGTCATAAATAGGCTTTAGAGTTATAATTTTGCTAAGTGTGAAGAATTTAATTTATAAAGGGTTGATTTCTCTTTAAATGATTTAACTGATTTGGAGATTTTTACTTAGTGGTTTTCTTTTTTATTTGTTACACTTAACAACTAAGTGTTATAAGAGAAGAAAGAGTGGAGACCCCTCTTTCATCCATACCTTAAGTCACTTCTAAAGCAAGTTGATCAATTCCATTTAGTGAATTACTTATTTTATGTCTTAATTAACCCTAAATTTAGGTTCACTCTAAATGACCTTATTCAATAAGAAAGACATCTTAAGATTAATTAGAGTGAATTACTATCACATAATACATATTCATTCATTTCTTTCCATCATGTGCATCATGTATATGATTAAATCCTAAGCATACCTATACATATAATGCATGTCTTAGCACACTTAAATGATGAATATAAAGGAATGTGTTTGGAATTTAGATATTTCATTTGATTAAATTATGAATGCGTGTCTTTTTAATAGAAAAAGAGAGATTTTTCATCCATTAGTTACATACACATTCACATATATAAAAGTTTTAAGTGAGTACGTCGTCATTATTCTGCACTAGGGGCGTAAGGTACAAGATCTACTTAGGGCTACTTAAAGTCTCACACCCAGTGTCTAGATTAATATATGACTTTTCTTAGATACATGTAGATGTATAAGCAACCATAAGGATAGGAAAACCCATGCAAAAATTATATTTGATTTATTTGATTATGATTCTTGCTCATTGGTCACATCATACATACATGAGTATGAGAGTTTTAAGTGAGTACAACGCTATTATTTTACACCAGGGGCGTAAGGTACAAGTCCTACTTAGGGCTACTTAAAGTCTTCTTGGGGTGTCCAGACTAATATACCACTTTTCTCAGATACAGGTGAATGTACAAAAGAGCCACAAGAGCAAGAAATCATGCAAGAAATCATATTTGATTTGATTATATGATTACATATGTGATATGATATTCTTCCTAAGTCTTAGCATGAGATGTATAAGAATATATTTAGACAAATATTGTATTCTTTTCAAATAAACTATACATTTGTAAATGCTATATGAATCCATGTAAGATAAAGAAAGAGAACTTCATATTGCATATCTTATATTATCAACACTTGCAAACTTATAGCTATTTGTAATTAACATCACTCCATTTATTATAATTGATTTATGAAGTTTTGAAAATAACTTTTGGTTTAATGGTAATAATAGCCACACTTATTTTTAGTTTAGATCAACACATGCAATTTGACATAAAAAATCATTTCATTTAATTAATTTTAAAAGAAATGAATGCATGATTTTACATTGCAAGCAATATTTAGCATGAGTGGAAATAAATAAAGGAACATAAGCACATGAACTTAATCATTCCAATTAATTCCTAAATACAATCATACTAAATAAGGCCATTTAAAATAAATCAAAGTTTTTAATGTCATTTTTTTTAGTTTGATTTGATTTAGAAAATATGAAAGCGGTTTGCTAATCCTAATCCAATTCCCCATGTGTGAATTATTTTGGTTTAATGAAGAATATTTAGGTTGATTTTATATTTTAATTAGGTTAATGTATGAATTAAGTGAATTAATTAACCCTTACCTACATCACCTTAAGTTAATTAACTAATTAATAATGAGCCAATATGATATGCAATCATATGAAAAGTAAATTTACAATGCTCCTAAGAAATGAAAGGGGCCTAATGTAATTGGCTCATGATTAATAGTTAATTAGGCTTAAAAGACCTCACTTAACTACTTTTATAGTTTTCTCACACATGTGAGCTAACCATAATTTCATTATCTCTCACTTTGGGTTATTGAACACCCAAAGAGCTACCCAAGTTCAATTAAAAGTTGCTTAGGTGTAAAGTGGATTTTAGATTGAGTTAAATCAAGCTTATTAATTAATTGATTAAATTCTTTGATTATATTTTGATTAGAATGATGAAATTAGCTTAGAGAAAGGGATCAAGAACAAGGCCTCTATTCTTAATCCCTAAGCCATTTCAAACACTCAATTAGGCTCTGATTTTTATCTTGGAAATTAAGTAATTAATTAAGCACTTAATTACCTCATTAATCATCATTTAATTTAATTTTAAAAAAGTGATGGAAATCTAGGAAATGAATTAGGAAAAATATCCTAATTATACTCCCTAAGTTCCCTTTCTGTTCCCCAGAGGTAATTAGGCTTAAATAATTGATTAAACCATTATTCATTCACTAATTATCATTAATTAAATTAAGAAAGTGATTAAGCTTGATCAATTGATTCCCTAATTAACCAATAAAATCTCAAAAAAAATGGGGAGGTAGAGGTCATCCCCCCCAAACTTTCACAAAAAATTGGGAATCAATTGGGTGAATAATTAAGGAGTAATTAAGTTAATTAGATTTCTAATTAAACTTTAGTTAAGCCAAAATCACTGTCAAAAATTAATTAATAATAATTTTTCTAGATTATACTCTGAAATACCTTTAAAATAGGCCAAAGTTTATATTTTTTGGATTTTTTTCAATTCGTTATGAATTTAGAAAGTTTTAAACTTAAAAATTAATTAAAATAGCCTAATTAAAGCCTTAATCCTGTCGGGCCATGTAGCGGCTAACACGGTGCTTTTCCATGCGTGAGAATTTGTAAGTTGTCACATTTATTTCGGATGGCGGCGGACGTGCTTTCTCATGGACCATTCGATCTAAAGATCGGACGGCCATGATTCGATCCTCAGTTTAGGAAAGGAAATAGGGGATCTAATGCAAGATATTATCAGAGTCGTTCATTCCAATCACACAGAACAGAAGGCTCACGATCTTTCCCATTCAGAGAAAGGCGGATCTGTCCATCTTTCCCCATTCGATCTCACTGCTTCGAATTGCCTCAAATTCATCCCACACCTTGGAAGGACATCACATCCAACAGCTAAAATCTTATGGTATTCAAATTTACTTCACAAAAGACCAACCCATTTGCATATAAGGATCGGTTTGCAAAATTACCTCACCGGAGCTAATGTCGCGATGGGCCATCGGAGGTAGCTTCGTCTAATTGTGGAGAGGCCCTGTTGAGAAGCTTTGAGCTTAATTTGGGGTAGAGTGCTCATCGACCAATCCACATAGGCAAAGGCCTCGGCTCTGATTGAACTCCTATCTCAGGTGCTCGGGAAGGCTTGGAGAGTTCGGTTGGCTTTGACAGAGTATGAGAATAGTGTGGGTGTAAGGAATTGAAGTTTGATTTAGCAGAGAGAGAGTATTGCTCAAAGGAGTAATGTCCTATTTCGGCTTTGCTCAGGAATGGGCCATGCCAATCGAGGAGGGCTTGAGGATGTTAGGGAGTGTGTGGTGAAAATTTATATATTTCTGCCTTCATCAATCCCTTTGAAAGAGGATAAATGAAAATAGAAATATAACACCTTTTTAGGACACCATATAGATCCGGAGATGTTCTTATTAGTGCGAATGGCTACAATCTCAAAAGATATAAGTCACCATACATGGACCTAATTACCGAATAAGGACTCTTGGGACTATGAGTCTTCGTATGTAGAGATTCTTCCACTTTATATGAAAAGTAAACAGGTTTATTTTAAACTGTTCGTTAAGTTTCTTATGGAGGCAAAGGAAGTACATCCTGAACAGGATTGTAGAAGACTTTGATTAAGGTAAATGATCATTGTCTCCAAAGATTTCAAAGATATGACTATCAATCAATTGGTTTATTTTTGAAAGATCGAGTGACATTGATCAAGATGAGGGAGTTATTGTTGAATCTAAAAGGGGAATAAATATGGGATGCTTATGATACTAGGAAGCCTAGTAAGCATTTCAAACTATCCTATGGTTGGACTTTATATTTTTGAAATCAAAGTGATTTATTTATTTAAGTTGAATTTTTATTAGAAATTTAGGGCTTATAATTCTATGAAGCAAGATCGTGGACATGCTTAAGAGGTGATAATTTATGCTTGTAGCCAGCAAAGGAGAGAAGCAACCTCGAATCCTAAATCTAGGGAGCTTTGGCGAGGGCCAAAATATGACATAAATCTAAGGCAAAAAATGAGTATTTGGTTTACCTCCATAAGAGAGGATAAACTACGTGTATTTGGACTTACTTTGAGGGGTGGTAACTAACTCTTTGAATTTAAATACATGTGGAGTATCATGCTTTTACAAGATAATTTATTGTTTATTTAGAAAGAGACTAAGTCCTTAAACACACTCCCTAAGAGACTAGATCATGTAGGGTATGATTTAATGACTTAAATTTAATGCAAATTTTGTTACATTTTTATTTTTCATTTTGAATAATCAATTTGACACTAGCTTTAGGATTCATATGTCTAATGCATGAGGAATTAGATTATGGGCCAAAATCAACAAGGTAAGGAGGTATGTTTTCACCATGGCTCTCAAGTCAAGCAGTTCTCACGGCAAAGGTTGCCTCCACTCGAGTAAAATAATATGCTTTTTGTGCATGATGTGAGAAAGAAAATATAACATTCAGCTAAGGGGTTGCTAATTCGTTTATCTTATTTTATAACCTGAGCGTTAAGAGGTTATGAGTTATTTTATTTTTAATTTAAATTGATTAGTTGGTGTGGTGAAAATATTTCCGCCTTCATCTATACTTTTGAAGAGGATAAATGAAAATAGAAATATATGCCTTTAGTTGGGACACCAGGTAGATCCGCAGATGCTCTTATTAGGGTGATTGGGTACGACATTGAGGAATAGTATACTATCTTGAAAGGTAGAAGTCACCACCCTACAATGGATCTAATCACCTGAATAAGGACTCCTAAGGATTATGGATCTTCGTATGTACCAGAGATTCTTCCCTTACTTTACATGGAAAAATAAAGTAGAGTTTATTTTAAACTGGGTTTGTTAAGCTCCCTATGGAGGCAAGCCCCCATAGTTAATTACATCTTAAGGAATGAGATTCCTTAAGAATAATCTCGATTATGGTAAATGATCGTTGTCTCCAAAGATTTGGAAGGTTAGACTATCAATAAATTGGTTTGTTTTGGAAGATCAAATGTGATTGATCAAAGGGAGAGAGTTCTTATCGAAGCCAAATGAAAATAAGTAGGGGATGCTTAAGATACTAGAAAACCTAGTAAGCACCCCAAACTATCCAATGGTTGGGTTTTACATTTTTGAAATTGAATTAATGTGTTTGAGTTGAATTTTCATTAGAATATTAGGGATTACAATTCTATGGTACAAGGCCATGGAAATACCTAAGAGATGAGGATTTATACTTATAACCCAAAGAGGAGAATAAACCTCAGAACCTAAATCTAGGGTGCTTTGGAGAGGGCCAAAAGCACATCCTAAATCTAAGGAGAAAATGGGTATTTGGTTTACCTCCACAAAAGAGGATAAAACACCCGTTTGTTGGACTTACAATCGCTCGGGGGTGGCCGCCAACTTACTCCTCATATGGTTTTAAAATATGTAGGCAAGTCATATGTTATGCAAGATAGCAAGGTTGTTATTTATTTTAGAAAGAGACTCAATCATTAAACACACTCCCTAAAGAGACTAAATCATGTAAGGACATGCTTTAAATGACTTAAATCTAATGAAAAATCTTCACATATTTTATTTTTAATTTGGACAATCATTTAACTTAGGCTATAGGATTCATATACTTAATGCATGAGAAATAATATTATGGGCCAAAATCAGTGAGATAAGGATGTGTGTTTCTACCATGGCTCTCACAGGTCAAGCCAAGTTCTCTAGCAAAGGTGGAAGCCCTCTAATTCAAAAGTGAAATGATATGCTTTTATGCATGATGTTAGAAAAGGATGTACACATCTAACTAAGGGGTTGCTAATTATTTTATCTTGATTTTAACTTAGGCTTTAAATGAGGTTATGAGTTGTTTACTTTTAATTTTGAGTTGATTAATTTGGTAGATGATTTATTTTTTTCTAAGAGCCTAATCATCATCCAGGCCATACATCAAAGCAAGAAAGAAACTATAAAAATAATGTCATCTTCATGCACAAGCTAAACAAAACATCAAACATTTTATAAAGCTGACACAAAAGAATAAAATGCCATTTATGGTCGGGCACCATCGCACAAACCCAAAAATAAATTGGGTAGCCGAGCTCTACTCTTATACAACCCATATTACAAATGAATTAGTTACAATTAAGCAAGAAATTCATGTTATGGGGGTCTTCATTTCTTCTTTTCATCTTTTGGTTCCTTTTTTGGATGGTTGGAATGTGGTTGCTCCAAAGGCTTCACATGGTACATATGATGAAATCTTATGACCAATGCTCATCCTAATCCCCATAATAATCATTCCAAAATTCTAATTATAAAAGTACATGAAAAGGAAAAGTAAATCTAACTAATACCTGCAAAATAGAGATTAGCTAAACAAACTATACTATTCTTAAGCATGTATATTGGACTTAACACCCCACACATAGGTAACCAAGTTCAACTGGCCTATTAGATAATGCTTAGGGGTATAAGCACCTGCACAACAAAAGTATTTATATTTTTATTACTGCGCCCCTTAAGCACAATCCCTACAAAAAATAATGGTTAGACTAAGATCTTCCTACCATTCATTCTATGCACATTCACCTAACATCTAGATTAGAAATAATACATCATAAAATAAAAGCAAATATCACACCATGCACCGCCCTAACTTAAAGCTAGAAATGGTGACTTAGTCTAATGTGTGTGCTTTAAAGGTTTGTGTGGTATGCTTAGCTATGGCTTTAAGGCATATATTTTCTAAGTGTGAAGATGTTCAACTTGGATGGGTGATTTTATTCAAGTTGTTTAGTTGATTTAGTTGATTTTTTTTATTTGGTGATTTATTTTGGTTTAAGTAAATCCTATAATTAATTACTAAGTTATAAAGAGAGGAAAAAGAGAAGAGAACTTCTCTTTGCTTCCCTACCTTAAGTAATTTCTAAAGTGGATTCATATTTGATTTTGTTTAGTGAATGTCTTATTATGTGTTTTAATTAATCCTAAGTTCAGATTTTTTCTAAACAAACTTATTCAAAAAGAAAGATATTTTAAGATTAAGTAAAGTGAATTAATGTCACAAAAAATGCATCACTTCATTTTCTTTCCCAACATGTATAACATGCATATGAATGAATTCTAAGCATATCTATACATACAAATGGAAATGTTTAGCACACTTTATGATGAATGCTAAGAAATGTTACTTAAGAAAATTGGATTGCTTTATGATGCATGATTTTCCTTAAGTAGAAAAAGGGGTATTTTTATGCTTTATTCATATGCACATGTGTATGTATGAAAGACATAAGTGAGTACATCGCCATTGTTAGCATCAGGAGTGTAAGGTACATTACCTACTTAGGGTTACTTAAAGCCTTGCAACCCCAGGGCTGTCCAGACTAATATACCACTTTCCTTAAATACATATGCATATACAAAAGAAATAAATGGAGAAAGAAAGATGCAAAGTTTATGTTTATTTAATTTTTGGTTTGTTTATGCAATTTATATGTGTATATGTAAAGATCCTTCCTAAGTTATGATATGGAAGAGGATAAGAATAGATTTTAATCAAGTGTTATGTTCTTTTAAAAGAACTATGCACTTTATAAATCTTATGCAAATCCATGTTAAGAGGAAATAAAGGAAGCAAACATAAGACACATTTTTATATTCACATGCAAGATTATAAATAAAGTATAAGTAGCATACCTTTTAGTTTTGATATTTGATTTATAATTTTTTTAAAAAATATTTTTTGAATTTAATAGTGATAATAGCCATTCATATTTCTACTTTAGCCAAAACATGCAATTTGACATAAAGAAAATATTTCATTTTAAGTTTGATTTTTAAAAGATATGAATGCATGAATTTCATATGACATACACATTTAGCATGCTAGGAAAGAAATAAAGTGATGAAAGTAATATAAATTCGTTCACCCTAATTAATTTCTAAAGATAATCCTATGAAATAAGAAAGTTTAAAGTGAATCAAAGTTTGTTTAATGTGATTTTTGTTTTGAATTCACTTTATGTTTGATTTAGGAAATGTGAAAGAATGTTTGCTGGTCCTAACCCATTTTCCCCATGTGTATAGCATTTTAGTTTAATCTTTAGATGATTAGATGATTTTTATATTTCGATTAGTTTAAGGTATGGATTAAGTGTGTTAATTACCCTTTACTTACTCCACCTTAGCATACTTAATAAAATAATTATGAGCCAATGGATGACATAAAATAACACAAGAACTTTAAATCAGCAATGCACTCAAGAAGAAGAGGGCCTAATGCATTTGGCTCATGATAATGATTAATTAAGCTAAGGGATTTAAGTTAAGTAATTTCATAATCCTTCTCACACATGTGAGTTGGATTTTGATTTTCTTAATATACCTAGGTTATTGAACACTTAAGCATATACCCAAAGTGAATTAGTTAAGTTCTGGAAGGTTTTAGATTTTTATCAAATTAATTAGGTAGGTGATTAGTGGATTAATCTTTAATTAAGTTTGGATTAATGAAGAAAGGGGGGTTTAAGGAATAAATTAAGGAAGATATCCCAAAATTATTCCTTAAACCTTCTATTCATTTAAACAAACCTTAATTAACTTAATCAGGATTAAATCATTGATTACACACTTAATTAGGCTTAATTACATTAAGAGAGTAATTAGGAATGAATCTAGTAATTATCCTAATTAAAATATTAATAAATCCTAAGAAAATTAGCGGAGGCAGAAGTCATCCCACTAAATATACACAAAAAATTTGAGATTAATTAATGGAATAAGCAGAGAGTAATTAGCCTAATTACATTCCCAATAAAATCCAAATTTAGAAAATAACACTATTCAAAATCCATCAAAATGAATTTTATAATATTCTACATTCAATTATCTTTCATATGCAATTTATTTCATATTTTTTTGATTTTTCTACACTTGGATATGAATATTTGAAGTTTTCTTGATTAATTAGATAATATAATCCCCTAATTATATAGCTAATCCCATCGACGCCACATGGAGGTTGACGAGGTGCATCCTTTTCACGTGGAACGATGGGAGTGGCTATTTAAGTAGTCACATCATGGCGGCTTGCGCTTTCTCCGTCCGATCAAGGATGGGTATAAATCCATGGTTCTTAAGGATAATCCTTGGATCCACATGTTTTAATCATGGTGTCCATCCAAAAGTGTGGATGGATGGCCCATGATTCACATCTTCCTCAGGAGATGACCACCGTCATCTTAAGGAAGATCAGATAGCTCAGATTGAACAAAATTCAACCCACACCATCACCATGCAAAGGAGATCACATCCAACGGCTAATTTCTCATGGGATGAAACTTCACTTCACAAAGGACCAAACTATGGCTAATCTAAGCTTAATTTAATGGCATACCTCACTGGAGGCTATCACTAGCGTTCGATTCCCTTGTAGTAGCCGTCAAGTGGAGACGAATCCTTTTTGAAGGTTTGAGGTGTTGAAATTAGATGGATCTTCCTATGGACCAACTTCACCTTCACTTGAGCTCGGTCTTGGTCAAAGGCACTCCTCCCTTGGTTGGAGAACTTGTGTGAAGCTTAGAGTGAGTTCGATTTGATTCTCTGAGGGTGCTTGAAGGAGGAAGTGGGTTAGTTTGGAGTATTGAGTGAGATGGATTTCAAGTGGAGCTCCATTATTTTCATTCTATGAAAACTGAGAAAATGGAAATTCAAACTCACTCTGGAAAGCTTGGGGAGGCTTGCAATGGCTTGCTCTGACTTCCTTAAGCTCAATCAAATTGGGGAATCATGAAATAAATTGGAATTAGGGGGAGTATATCCCCCTGTAGAGCAATTGGATGGCTGAGAAGGATCTTGCCATTTTGATCTAATTGACCTGTCCTTGGGTATTAGGTCATTAGGGGTGTCCTTGCATTCTTGGGTGAGAGGGTGGAGCTCCCATGTGCCTAATTCAAGTGGAGGATTCCATGTGCTTAATTTCAAGTGAGATGGTCAATTTTAGCCATAGGTTGGGTTGGGTTGACCCAAACCCATTGGGTTAGGTGGATCACAATCACTAGTGTCCACTTGGTCTACTAAGAGGGTGTCAAGTGGTCATGAAGAGGATTTGACCAAATTCTAAGTGAATTTGGCCAAAATTTACCCTATGGCCTAGGGGTAAAATAGTCATTTATCTTGGGTTTCAATTTGAATATGTTTGGTATGATTGAAAAATGGGTTGGGCCAAGTTTCAATGGATTTGGAGTTGATTTGATATGATTTGGATCATGTTGACCCATTTAGGTGAAAATGGGTCAACTTGGGTCAAGTTGACCAATTGGTCAAATTGGGTCAAACTAATGGTTGGGTCAAGTTCATATGGCCATTTGAAATGTGTTGGTGGTTTCAGTTTGGTTCAATTTAATTTATATTTGAATTTGGTTCATTTGAATTTATTTAGGTTAAATGGGTCAAGTTGACCAAATTGACCTATTTGGGTTAGGTCATGGGATGATTTAGGTTTCATTGGTCATATGAAATGGATTGGTATCTTTATTTTCAAACAATTTGGTTTATATTTGAGTTTGGCTCAATTTGACCTTTTGGTCAAGTTGGGTTCATGGTCAATTGGGCTAGGTTAGGTCTAGTTGGCCAATTGAAGCTTTGGTCAAGTTCAACAAGTGATTTGGAAAGAACTTGACCCATTGGTTTCAATCAATTTGGCTTAGATCAAGTTTTGACATATTTTGACTTTTAGGTCAAGTTGGGTTAAGTTGGGTCAAGTGGCCAATTGGGCTAGGTTAGGCTCAAATGTCGACTTGGTCAAGTTCAAACATTGGTCATGAATGAGTTTTGACCAATGATTTCAATCAATTTGGCCTATGGTGGATTTTGGCTATGTTGGGTTTCATTTTGGCTAAGTGTTGAGTTGATCAACCCTTAGGTTTGACTTGGTTTGACCCAATTTGAGTGATTGATCATCTTATGATGATTGTTGATCACAATGTGAGGCTTAGGTGGGCTTAGTTCAATCCAATTTGATTAGGATTAGAATTTGGCTCATAAGGGTACTTTAGGTCACTTTAGGTCAAGTGATCCTAAGTAAGTCAAATGGCTTAGTCAAAGCTTGATTTGAGTTTGATTGAACTAACATATGGACTTATGATTGAAATATAAATCTCTTTGCAAGTGGTTTGAAGTCAAATGGGTTTTGATTCATTTGACCATTTCAAGTTTAAAAGGGTGAACATGAGCTTGACTTGGGTTTGATTTTTGGATTTAGTTTTGGTTTGGTGATTGAAGTTTATATTTATATTTGGATTCATGATTGTAGGATTGATTGAATCATGAAGAAAATCAAGAGTTTGGCTTGATTTGAATTTGATTTGGCTAAGTTCAAGATTTTGACTTGAAAGGCTTAGGTTGGATTTTGATTGAATTTGAGTTTGATTTTTTGGAGTTGGTTTTGGTTGTTTGAATTTATATTTCATTTATATATGTGAATATAAATGAGAATATAAATGGGTTATGAGAAAATTTCATGAATTTGAAGTGATTTGAACTTGATTTAAGCTAAGTCCTTTAGAGGGAATCAAAGTGACTTAGGAAGATTTTTTATTTGGATTTGACTTTAGATTTAGTTTGATTGATTTAAATTTATATTTCATTTATATATGTGAATATAAATGAGAATATAAATGGGTTGTGAGAAAATTTCTTGAATTTGAATTGATTTAGATTTGATTTAAGCTAAATTTATGAGAGAGAATCAAGGGACTTAGAAAATATTTTTAATTTGAAATTTGAATTTGATTTTGGATTTGGTTTGATTGATTTGAATTTATATTTCATTTATATATGTAAATATAAATGAGAATATAAATAGGTTGTGAGACAATTTCTTGAATTTGAATTGATTTAGATTTGATTAGGCTAAGTTTATGAGAAAGAATCAAAGGACTTAGGAAAAATTTTTGATTTGGAATTCCAATCATAAGCTTTAATCAGTTGGAATTGATCATGGATTTCAATCATTTATAATTGATTTGAGTTTGGAGAAAATCAATTAAGCTAGAATTGATTTAAGTTTGACATGAAAGAAGGAAGTGAGGAATTTGGTTCGAGCTATAGGGTAGGATTTTCCCACCCAAGGCATGACCTATTCCAGCTAACTCTTCTAAGTCTCTAGGCTGGGTTGAGTATCCACCTAATCACTAGATGTGTCTTAAGACTAAGGATCTCATAAAGTCTAAGAGGAGTCCTATGTCTAAGATGGAGGGGTTGAGAGCTCATCCCAAAAATGAGGTCAACAAAGGGCACCCAATAAGTGTGGTATGATTGATAAGAAACATTGCACGTATTGGTGTTGACCGAAATGATCAACAATATCAAATGATCACAAGCACTAACAGAAACTGTCTACTCCTAACCCAATGTGTGGAAAGAATCCAGAGCTTAGTGCAATGTGACTCTACTCATATCGAGGACATAAGAGAGGGAGGAGGAATCCACTAAGGATAGAGTATGTGAACCTTGCACTAGGGAAATAGGTTCAAGTCATCCACAAGGGGATGAGAGGTTTGATTTGATTTGAGTCTCACTAGGGAGAGAAAGATTTGATTCAATTTATTGTTGTTTAATTATGTTTGATTTGACTCCAACGGGGATAGAAAAGTGAACTCTCCACTGGGGAGGCGAGTTCAAGTTATCCACAAGGGAGGGGTTGCGAAATCTGCCGAGGGATTAGAATTTTGAGTTCACTGGGGAACTAGAAAGACTTGCATCTCATTGAAGAGAAGTAAAGATTTTGATTTTGATTGATTGATTATTTTGTTTTGTTTGTTTCACTTCACTGAGGGAGGAAGGTTGAATTTATTTTTGATTTTTAATTTTGGATTTTGAAATGGACCCTGTTGGTTTGCGATGGATCGCACTGAGTAGTAGCCATGGAGGCCAAGACCTAACTCAGATTTACCAATCTAAGGGGTAGTCTACTAGCAACATAAGTAGGACTAGCAACCAAAATGCCTTTTGGTGTGCATGTACTAGGAAAGCATAGACTTACATCCTCCAAAGTAGGGACCAATTCTTTGGGGTGATCTATTGCAAGGCAATAGTCGAACTGACTGACTATTGAGTGAATGCCACTGGGGGACTTAGATCAACTCAATGATAGTGAGATTAATTTCATTTTTTAGATTTATTTTGATGGATCCCATTAGTTTGTAATGGATCGTACTGAGAAGGAGCTTATATTAACCTAGACCTATCTAATATTTACTTAACCAAAGGGAGTAGCTTCCTGACCGATGGGAGAGCTATTTGACCAAAGGAGTGTCTTTCGGTTTGCAATGATTAATTCTAAGGAAGAAAGCTTGAGGACTCACTTCTTTGACTGCAAAAGACCACTAGGGTGATCGGTTGCTTTAGGCAACAAATCAAACCCGACTTAGGGCTACGTGTCAGTTTGCGATAATCATGTTAGAAAGAATGCGTCCTAGTCTTACATCTTCCAAAGCAGAATGACCACAGGGTAACATGCTCGTGACAAAATAGATTGAAGTATTTGAAACTTGGGTGATCCGGATTTATCTCAACTCAGTGGTCAATTCTATAAGGAGTTCGCTAACACTTGCCCCAAGATAGATGCTTGCTTGGGAAAAAGGGTCTTTTGGGGGCTTGAATTTATAATCCACAGGTGAATTAATTAATTAATTTGTTTAGTTTATTTATCGTGGACCCTGTTAGTTTACGAGGGATCAAATTGAGAAGGAGCTTATATTAGCCTAGATCTATCTGATTTCTTGAACAAGGGAGAATCCGCATCCTGAACAAATTCTCCAACCACAGTGGCTACCGGGGAAAGGGGACTCAATCTAAGAGTAACCCGGGTAGTGTCTAAATGGGGTCGCAAAGGATGTGATCCAAATAGAATGCCCTCAGGGAGAGGGGCCGCTAAGGGCTTAATCCAAAATCCTGGAGAAGATGACATGGTTAGTCATATATCAAATAGGTATTGGTGACCAACTCGAGAAAGTGTGGGACTCACATCGCCAAGAGTGGTGTATCCAGGTGAGTCATTTGTCGACATGCAGAACATCAACTAACCTAAGGTTCTCGTTAGTTTGCAATAATCAGCCTAGGAGAAAGCTCGAGGGCTCACATTCCTATGTCGATTGTGGGATATCTTTGGCTCGACTGCCATCTAAGCTGTGAATACCACTGGGGACTTATATCAACTTAAATGTAGTCAAGAGGAAAGGAGCCTCACGGGGACTTATCCTATACCTCAAATATACTCGACTAGTTAGATGATGATTAGTTCAAGAAGAAAGCTCGGGGACTCACATCTTCTTAAACAAAATCAATATGAGGTAGCTTACTAGCGGTGAAGTCTACCAAACTAAAGGCTCATGGTTTGCAATGGTCAAGTTAGAAGAAAGCAGGGACTCACATCTTCAAAACAAGTGACCAGGTGACATACTAGCAGGTAGCATGTGGGCGACAGAGCTAATGAGTGAGTGATGGGGGCTTCTCCCACATCAAAGTAGCTCCAGACAAAAGATATGTGTTTATTTTTATGCTTGTGTTAAAGGGAATAGGATCCCACTCAGGTTATCTCACACCTACCCTAAACATGCTTGGGGATTTTTGATGAAGTGGTGCCACGGGTGGAAAATGGGATTTTCCACTAGAGAATGGGAGTTCTCTTACTAACTTAGTGTGCTTAAAGGATGCCTCTTGGGTTCTCACTATTCTAATAGCATGGAGATTGTGTTTGTGAAAGAGGGATAGGATGTAGGGGACTCTTACACCTACCTAACACATCACATGTGATTAGAAAGACAAACAAACACTTGAAAGAAGAAGATTTTGATGAAATGTAATCGATTTTGTTGATTGATAGAATTATTTTTTAAACATGATTTTATGGATAATATTTCTTTAAATAGAGCCCATTAATTAATCGTGTTCCCCTTTACAATTTAATAAGATCCTCCTTGGTAGGCCTTCTATGACATAGGGCCTTCCCAAGTGGGTTCAAACTTACCTCCCATCTTTGATGGGCAACAATTGGTCTCCTTAGGACTAACACAAGTTCTCTACTTGGGGAGGGACAGCGTTGTTGTGAGCTTGAATCATTTTGGCCTTGTCGCATACGTGGGTGACTCTCTCCAAACCTTGAGCACTTCTAACGCAACTTTGTTTTTGCTCTGTAGTGATCTTGCCCAATGCTATCTTTAGTGATGGGAGTTGAACTTCTAAGAATGACTTGACCCATACACTAAGGAAAATGGGGTAGATTAGTTGGAGTTCGATATGTGTGCGGTAGGCCCACAAGGCTTCAACCAACTACTCGTTCCACTACCATTTATTGTCATCAAGAGTCTTCTTTAGTATTTAGATGAGAGTTTTATTGAATGTTTTTGCTAAGCATTTTCTCTGGGGTAGTAGGTGGAGTATCTCCAATCTATACTGTTTCTTCTGGCGAAGCTATTGATCTTGGTTCTTTTGAATGCAGTACCATTATCGATATAATTCATCGAGACACCGAACCTATATATATGGATTTCTAAAATTGAAGCACATGTTGGTTATGACCTCCACAGTGGGATTGCCTCACCACTTGGAAAAGTAGTCGGTGCACTAAGATGAATCGATGACCCTTGGAAGAAGGAGGATCGATGGACCACTGTTCGGTACCCAAAACTCGAATGGCCATGAGGCCGGTGTAGGGTGTAGAATGTTGGGTGGTTGATGTAGACCACACAGTGTACGACGATGGCATCTCTAGCTACACATCCATAGTAATCATCAAAGGCTAATAGTATCTTAGTCTCTTGATCTTTGTCTTCATCTTCGGACTGGATTGAAGTGCTTTGCATAGATCTAAATATACTTCAGTTACAATGCCATGGGCTTCATGTTTATCTAAATAATGTAACCATATTTGGTCAAAGTACTGTCAGTACAAGGTGCCATCAACGAGGGCATAGGAGAGAGCTCTCTATTTCACCTGATAGGCTTGTGACTTTCTTGAGGTAGTTTATCAGTGTTCAAATAGTCTATGAATGGTTGCCTCCAATCCAGCTCCTTGTCCTTATAGGCAACAACAACCTCCCCTTCAAGAGAAAGTCTCTCGATGAGTTCAACATCAATAAGGGATATGAATTGTCTATTTTGGAACCTTATTGGAATGGACTCATCTTCGGGACATGCCAATTCTTTGGCAAGTTTGGCCAAAGCATCTACTACTGCATTCTTTGCTTGAGAAACCTAGTAGATGGTGACTTCAGGAATTTGGGCCAACAGCTTCATGGTATACTCATGGTAATGATGAAGCTTGGGTTTGAGAACCTTATAGGACCCGTCAATCTGGTAGATAACCAACTGAGAATCCCCAAAGATGTTGATGCTCTTGACACAGACTATGATGGCTAACTCTAGACCAGCAATCAAAGCCTCATACTCAGTTTTATTATTGGTGCAGAGATTAGAAATATAGTATGAGAATCTCATCACATCACGATTTGAATTTAGGAGAACTATTCCTCCCCCCGCCTTTCCTGGAAGAGTAGATTGTGGTGATTCCCCTTTATGAAAGAAGCTGCACCATCAAAATACATCTCCCATCGGTGGTTGTCAACCTCCCCTAAGTTCATGATTTGTTCATCAGGGAGGTCATCACTAAGCGGAGAATGGAAGTGTGTGTCTAAGAAATTGCTAGTGCTTGTCCGCAGGAGGGTACAAATGTGATATCAAAGTGTTAGAGAATCATGGACCATCGTGCCAAATGTTGATAGGCGTTATGTCATGAGATCTTTGGATTGGTTGAAATTAAGTTCACCTTATGAGAAACATATAGTGTAGCTTTTGGGAGGCAAAGATCAAAGCTAGGCAATGTTTCTCAATAGGTGGATGGTTAGAGGGATGACGATGGTGGTAGTAGAGCACTCTCCTTCCCTTTATCGTTGGCTTGGGCCAACAAAGCGTCAAGAGAGTTATCCAATGCAGACAATGTAGAGGATGAGTGGCCTGCCCGGGATAGGGGCTGCTAGAACTGGCGGCTTCACCAAATACTGCTTGATATCTTCAAAGGCATGTTGGAACTTGTCATCTCACTTGAACTTGGCATCCTTTTTGACAAGTGATGAGAATGGCTTGCATCTCCCCGATAGGTTAGAAATAAAGCGTCTTAGATATGCTAATCGTTCTTGGAAAGATCTGAGTTGAGTTAAACTTTTAGAAGGTGGCATTTCTAAGATAGTTTTGATCTTTTCTGGATCTATTTTTATTCTCCAATATCGAACAACAAACCCAAGGAATTTCCCTAAAGCTACTCCAAATGCACACTTCAGGGGATTCATTTTGAGGTTATATTGTCTTAACCGTTCAAAAACTACTCTCAAGTCAAAGATTGTCTTCCTTTTCTCTGCTCTTGACTACTAAATCATCAGCACTCAACGATGATGGATGAGTTCATTGAAGATCGAGTCATGACCCATTGGTATAGCATTAGCATTTTAAGGCCGAAAGGCATGACCCTATAATAATAGATTGATCGGGTTGAAAAGTAGTGTTTCTTTCATCTTGAGGGGCCATCTTGATTTGGTTATAACTAGATGACCCATCCATGAAGAGAAAACGATGAGATGATATCCACCATTAATTACGGTATAGGAAGAGAAACTCATCCTTAGGACATGCCTTGTTTAAGTCCTTAAAATCGATGCATATGTGAATTTGACCATTCTTCTTCTTAACTAGGATGACACCGGCTAACCAAGTAGGGTATTTTTCTTCCCTGATGAAACCAGCATTGATCAGTTTCTTGGCTTTAGAAATGACCAGTTGTTCAATTTTTAATCACATGCGTCTAGGAGCTTGCTTGATAGGGTTAGCACTAGGATTTATTGCTAGCTTTGTGGGACTACTTAGAGATAATGGCATCTCTTCAAAACTCCATGCAAAGTAGTCTTTAAACTCACTTAATATCCTAACTAAGTCATTGGTTTCTTCTTCATTTTAGCAATGAGCGTATGTGGGATTTTTTCTTGAGTTGATTTCTTTAAGCTTGTCGATTATTGAATATATCTCCTCTTCAAATTTTGATGGTGCATCTTTGATTTGGAGATCATTTGAATCATCTGAGATTTCTAAACACAGGTTCTTATAAGAGTTGGTGTTGTGTGACAAGAACTTATCAGACTCCAAATGATTGGTAACAACTAAGCGATGTCGTCATCATCGAATGGACCCACACGAATCTAGTCATGATCTTGATTGTACTTCCACACTTTGTTAGCTTTCAAAATACTCGACGTACTTTGGACCATGTATGAGGAACCAAACCTTTATGTATAAGATTATGAACACAAGGCGAGTAAAAGTCAAGTGATAATTCCATTAATTCTTTATATGAGTCCTCCTCAAGTTCTACATCAACTTCAGGACTTGAGGAGGATGATCCCAAAAAGAATCTCTTCGGCTTCATATCTTTGAAGATTGAGGGACTTCCTTAACCACTAAACCTTCAACTTTTGAGATAAAAGTGAGGTTAAAGCTAAGGTTCCTAACTGCTACTTGATAGTTTTACATACATTTGATTCGAATACTTTGCTTTATCTAGAGGCCAGATCTTCATCGCTGTCTGGCTTGAGTGTCACCTCCAATGAAACCTACCGAGGAGTATGCTCACATTACATCCTCTCAACTGATTCCAAGTATGTAAATTGGGGGTACTCTATGAACTGAACATAACCCCTTGAATACAACTGTGGGGTCTTCCACCTTGAAGCCTGCTTTCTACCGCTGGTGGAGGTCGAGTCATCCTACCCACATGTCCATATGATGGAATGAACTGTGGGTGGAATGTGATAGGCGGCTCAGTTTCTTCAATTTTCCTTTCTTGTTCACTTGGATTTTCATTTTTCTTTTCTTTTTCTTTTTCTTTATTTTCTTTTTTTCTTTTGAATTTGAATTTTGTCCAAGTTCACGAGAAAGGGTGTTTTGAGAAAGATAGTAGGTTGCATCCTCATATATCTCAACCTCTCTAACTGAAAATGAATTTTCATCTCCTTTGGCACAATACTCAATCCCATCCTTCTTGAAGTTGATGCACTGATAGAGGGAGGATGGAATCATCTTGTTCTGATGTATCCAAGGCCTACCGAAAAGCTGAATAAGTATTTGAATCAATGATATAAAACTTGCTCAATCTCATACCCATCTCCAAAGGTAATACTATGGAACTTAAAGCCCGCCGCCTTGTTCATTGAATCATCTCAACATCATCCGATCTCCTGAGTGTGGAGATGTCGATCCTCAAAAAAAGGGTCTTTAGACTCATAATATTCAGATGCACCTAGATTGATGAGAACTCTAAATAATGCCAATGTCAACTATAATATAAATGTGCTCCATGTTCCCAAAAAGGTCTTCATCTATGAAAGTGATCCTGGCTTCTCGAATAATGTGCCTTCACCAAAGAATCACAGCTAAGTATATCTTGGATCAAGGAGAGCCTTGATTAGTGATTCTCATCTCTTTGGATAAGATAAGGGCATCGATATGCTTAACTTATATGGCAACTTTCTTAGAGAGAGAGGACATTAGTTACCTTGCTGATCCTCCACAAGCATATCCAAGGGTGGAGCATTTATAAAGGGTTCTTGATCCTCAACCAATGACTTATTTCCCTATCTTGAGGTGTGCCCTAGAGATAGAACTTGCCACTGAGGTTGACTTCAAGATCTCTCAGGTAATGGAAGGTTCTACGCACGCCGCTCACCTGCCTTCTCCTATGGGACCCTAAATTGAATGATTCCAAGTCTATCTCAAGAGGCAAACTAGTATTGAGTAGGAAAATTAAACCCTAAAATCAAAGAGAAGATCGAATTATAATTATTATTGATTTGAAGAGTTATTTGAAATAGATTGACAACCCATCTATGACACATATAATTTAAGATTTATTCTTCAATTTCTTGGATTTGATGAGGTACAAAGTAGAAATTGAGTATAGTAAGAGGTAAGGGATTTGATGCCCTCATCCTAGATACAAGATGTCTACTAAGAAGAAGATCTAGTAAGTAGTGATGTGGTAGAATGGTGGATGGAGGTCGACTCGATGGTTGTTCTCTATCCTCGACGGTATCCGCATCGCTATCCGAAGCTCCCTTCCCCTAAGAGTTTCGCAACTTGCAAACCTTCCTTGATGTTGAGGTTTGATATATGACCTCACTTTTGGAGTGAGCTCTTAACCTCCTCTTCTTAGACTTAGGAGTCTTCTAGACATTAAGAACTCCTTAGTCATAAGACACTTCTAGTGATCAGGTGAACAATTGACCTAAGCCTGGAGACTTAGAAGGATTAATCATATGATTAGGCCATGCTTTAAGACTTAATGAAATTACCTATCCTATAGCCTAAACCCAATCTAAATACAGTTTCTAAAATCAAACCCAGATTTAAATCTCAAATAAAATCTCAAATTCAAATCCAAATTCCAAATCCATGTCCCAAATTTGACTCCAAATGATTGAAACCCAAAATCAAATTCAAATCCTAAAACCCTTCCTAAGCCATATGAACCATTTTCATAAGCTTAACTAAAATTCCCTTTAAATCGATACAAATTCAATTGATTTCTTTATAAATCAATTGTTCCTTCATTTATATTCACAAATATAAATAAAATCCAAATTCAAATGACCAAAACTATATCCAAAATTAAATCCAAACCCAATCTAAGCCCCTCTAAGGCAATTCTTTGACCCAAATTCTATCCATCAAGTCAAAACCAATGAATTTTCTCAATCTCATTCATTCAATTATCATCCAAATATAAATAAAACCTATAATCATCAAATCAAATCAAGTCAACCTAAATCAATCCCTTTTGACTTAAAACTTTCAATTGAGCCAAAATTTATTGGACTCCAAATTGATTGTCGTTGAATTTACATTTCAATCTAGGGCTCATATATAAGTTCAACTAAACTCGAATCAAACCTAAACTAAACCAATTGACCAACTTAGGTCCACTTGACCCAAAGTGACCTAAATGACCCATTTGAGCCAACTTCCAATCCAATCCAAATTGGATTGAACCAAGCTCAGCAAAACCTTCCATCATGATTGTTGATCACCCTAGGATGATCAATTGTAATCAATTGGGTCAAACCAAGTCAACTTAATCATTTGACCAAGTCATCCCTTAGCCCAAATGAATCAAAATTAGCCAAAACTCATCCTACATCAAATTGATTGAAATCAATGATTTGAACCAACCCAAAGTCAATATTTAAATATGACATGACCACTAATTGAGCCAAACCAAACCCAATTGGCCATTTGATCCAAGTTGACCCAAATTGGCCTAAAGGACCAAATTGGGTCAAATCATGATCTAACCCAAATTAATTGCAACCAATGGCTCAAGTTCATTCCAAATTGATTATTGAACTTGACCAAAGCCATAATTAAACCAAATTTGATCAATCGAGCCCAATTGAGCCATTAAGCCTAAATAACCCTAAAGGGTCAATTTGGCCTAAATCCAAATTAAATCCAAATTGATTCAAACCAAAGACCACATTCATCTTCAATTAACCAATTGAACATGAATCAACCCATAACCTAAGCTAATTTGGCAAATTTTGATCAAATTGGTCAATTTGACCCAATATGACTCATATGACCCAAATTGGGCCAAATCCCTTGAAACAAAGCCATGACCCATTGGGGGCTGATCAAACTTGACCCAAACTCATTTGGGATCAGCCCAAAATGAACCCAACCCAATTAAATCTCTAATAGATCCTCCCTCAGATAGGATTCCACCCAACCTAATTTAATTCTCCCCTATCACATGCACTTAATTTCTCCCCAACATTTGTATTGAATAGAGCTGATCATATGGAACCAATAGAGGACTTTAGAGCAAAAATTCAAAGTCTTAATCAATCCATCAACCATCCCAACCACCCTAAGCAAGATAATAATACTTTGGAGCCAAAAATTTAAAAAATAAATGATGGATTTTTAGCCATTATAAAAGGAGGGGGAAATGAGCCTTTACTTCTCCTACTCTTACCACCATTCAGCCTCCAAGAGCTCCCCAAAATAAAAAAAACCTCATTCCCCACCTCTTTGAGCCATTTTTGAGCTCAAAAATATAAATAGTTATTTTTTTGACGAGGCGATAGTGAACATTAGAGAAGACGACATTCCAAAGGGAGGCAAATGTTAAAAAAATCATTCCAAAGCTTCCTCACATACCTAGGAGTTCGCTAAGATCTTCACCGCTGTCGAAAATCATCATCGGTAAGGTAAACTTCAAAAACCGTAGCCGGCCTTATGATCCCTCATTTTGAGATATTTTTTGCGCAATTTTTCAGAATCTATCCTAGATAATCCTATAATTTTACTTTAAATTATCCCAATTAGAAAATAGAATTTTTTGGGTGCAAATCGACACGAAAATGAGTCCATTTGGACAAATTTTCACTTAGAAACCCTTATTTTTCCAAAAAAATAGCTATTTTTCTTATTCACAAGCATCACCGTCCATCCGTTGATCAGATCATGCGATCATCATCCTTAGATCACCTAAATCAATCATCGATATTGCAGATTGTGGGCGCAATTGATGTGATCCTCGCCTTTGATCGCATACTGATATGATCGGCCCGAGCGAATCTGGGTCACTCGAGCTGACCGCTTCCCACCCAAATGGTCGATGCACACACATGCAATTGTGATCGCGGGCGCTTCAGCGCATCACGTGGCCGAAGATGTCACGCACAAATTTTATGATTTAAAAAATTAATTTAAATCACCTAAAACTTCAAAAATTCATAGAAAACAAAATACTTAATCAAAAATTACAAAACAAGGGCTTGTTAGATTCGTCTTTCCGAGAGGAATCCAACTAATCCAAAATCCCAAAATTTTACTAAATATTGTGAGCTTAATTTAAGTTTTAGTAAAATTAAATTTCATTAATTAAACCAAAAATATATATTAGATTAAGTTGAAATTTTCAGGGATTGAAATGAAAGTTAAAACACACCTACCATAAGAATCTTAAGTGAATAGGACATCTGGATTGGGAGAAATTAAATTTTGAAGTTCAGATTATCCATTTTAATAAAATAAATCAAATAAAAATTCAAATTTACAAAAATCTTCAAAATGGTTTAAATCACTTCAATTGACATCTGACTCTTAGAAAATAATGTGATTTTTTGAATCATAATGGACCCCAAACAAATACTTAAGATTAAAGTTTAATCAATTGATGATTTAATAAAAATATAATCTAAAAATAATTTAAATGTGAAAATCAAAATAAGAAATGAAATAATACTTAAGCAATCATTAATCAAACCTCAAATAAAAAAAATATCATCATCCTAAGAAATTAAATTAAATATGATTAAACCTATTTAAATTAATAAAACTCAATTAAACGATTAAATCTTAAATCAAACTTAAAATTCAACAAATCTAGGAAACTTTAACATGTGTCAAACTAGTATAACTAAACCTATACTAAGCATGGAGTCTTAATCATATGAAACTTGAATATAAATAAATTGAAACTAATTAATCATTAAATAAACTAAAAATTAAAATTGATTAACAAACCAATTCAACATAATCATTTGATATTAATCAAATTAGACCTAATAAAGTTAAAGTAAACTTAATTAACATATGATTAAATCACATCCATTTGGAATAAGATAATTAATTAGCCATTAATACATAAACTTAACAACTAAATAAAACATGAATTAAATCTAGTGAACATGATAAATGAAGAAAATTAAATCTAACAATGATTATGAATAATTAAGTTTAATTAAAATAAAAATAAAAAATTAAATCACTTAATCTAATCCAATGATAATAATAATAATCCTTTAATCAAATAAAACTTAAGTAAAACACTTAACTAAATCAAATCATTCACATCATTACTTGTGGGAAATTAAGTCATTAATTAAATAAATCTTTGATTAATCTAATGATTTAAAAAGTTTAATTTAATCAAACTTAATCAATCAAATATTTAATTAATGCAAACTTAATGAATTAATATCATCTTAATAAACCAAATTAATTTTATAAATCACATTAAAATTAATTTAAATCAAACACTTAATTAATCTAATTAATTTAATCACACATCTTAAATAAATTAAGTAATTAAATTAATCATATTAAACCTAAGCTTAATCAAACATAAATGCAATTAAATACTAATCAAATCCTAAATTAAACATAAATCATTAAGTCATTAATTACATCAATCTAAAGAAATATAAAACCAAATTAAAAATTAAATAAATCTCATTTAATTTAATAATTAACTTAAACACACTTCTTAATTAAATTAATTACCCTTAACAATCAATAAACACCAATTAATGCAAACCTAATGAATTAATCATCATCTTAATGAACCAAATTAACTTTAAATCAAATTCAAATCAAACACTTAATTAATCTACTAATTAATTTGATCACACATCTTAAATAAGATAATTAAGTCAATCAAATTAATCATATTAATTATCAAAATAAATATAATTAAATATTAATCAAAATATAAATTAAATCTAAATTATTAAGTCATTAATTACATCATTAACCTAAACAAATATAAAATCAAATTGAAGATTAAACAAATCTTTATAATTAACATAAATACACTTCTTAATTAAACTAATCACATAATCATATTGAACCTAAGCAAACCTATAGACTAATAAAGCTAATCAAATCAAATTAAATCAAATTAAATTAAATTAAGGACTCCCATCAATTTAATATGTAATCAAATCAAATATCATTGAACCTATTTAAATAAGATAAACTAATTAACTATCCAACGTTTGAAATCAAAAATATGAACTAAACTTTGATAAACATGACAAATGGATATTAAAATAAATCTAATTACAAAGAATCAAACTCAATTAAAATCAAAATAAAATCTCAAATTTAATTGATCAAACTACAAATAAATAAATCACAATCAAATCAAATAAGCATAAAATTAAGTCACATAACCATAATCAAAGAAAAGAATTAATTATTAATTCAAAAGGATATTGAATTATCAAGATTTAATTAAACCAAAACATTTAAATCAAAATCAATCAATCAATTACTTAAACAACCTCAAATTCTAAATTCTAAATCAAATCAAATCAATTACACAAATTTAAATGAGCTAATTAAAATAGTTAAGGACCTTAGTTAGATTCTTTAAGAGTTAGGATGTAGAATAGGGTGAGTTCTATCTACCAATAATTGATTCTATTCTTCATTCTTGAAAACCTAAACATCATTTTAACCAAATAAAAGTGAAATAAAAATAAAAAAATAAATCATTAAATCATTTAAATTGAAATCACCCAAAGGTAAAATTTAAATAAATTCAAACCCAAATTGAAACTTAAACTAAAGAAGCCTAAGAAAGTCTTGTCACACAAACCCAAAGTAATACATTAGAATACTAACTCACCACTTCTAGTTAAGTTGGGGACATTGTATGTATGTTTTATTTTGTGTAATGTTTTGACTGTGTATGTATTTTCAGACTGTTAGCTTATTAACCTAATCATATTTTCTTGTAGGGGTTGTTCTTAAGGGGCCATTGATAAAAAATATAAATACTTTGCATGTTGCTTACTAAGGACCATGTTAGACAGTGGCTTTACCCATGTGTATAAGTCCAAATTATTTAGATAACTGCTTGGGTTGTATGGTGTGTTTATTAACATTTATTTTACAGTGTAGCTAGATTTACTTTTCCTATTTTTAATATAATTTTGCATTAGAATTAAGATTATGTTATGGGGATTAGATGAGTAAGGCTAAAAGGCTGGGGTGTGTGGATGCCTTTGGAGCAAATCAAAATCAAAAGAAGAGAAGGAAGAAATGAAGAAAAGAAGATCCCCATAGCATAAGTATTTTTGTAATCAGATAAGTAAGAGCTCTACTACCCATCTTTTCTTCTTCGTGTGTATAACTTACCGCATTTTTATTCTTTTAGTAGTTTATAAAATTGTTTGATGTTGTGTTTAGATTATTAAACATATGCTTTTCTAGTTTCTTATGATTGATGTTTGAATGTGTGGCCTGGATGCATAGGCTCTTAAGATAAAATTAACTTTTTTACCCCAATTAACAACTCATAACTAAAATTTTAAAATAACTCATAACCTCACATAAAAGCATAGTAATTAAATCAAGATAATAAATTTTTTAACAACCCCTTTAGCTGGATGAATGAATGTATAATATCATGCACATCATATTCTTTCCACTTGTTAAGAGGCTTCCAATCAAGGCTTAACTCAGAGAGCCTTTGATGGAAGAACACCCCTTTCTCTCTTGATTTGGCCCATAATCAAGTTCTCATGCATTTAGGCATACAAAATCCCATAGCATGTGTCAAAACAAAGAGTCCAAAAAGAATCAAATAAATTTAATAAAATTTGCATTAGATTAAGTCATGGTTTCATACCACTCATGCTCTAGTCTATTAGGGAGTGAGTTTAAGGACTTTTTCTTTAAATAAATAACAACCTAGCCATCTTGCAAAGCATAAGAGTTGCCTACATGGATTTAAAGTATAGGAGGAGTTACTCCGTGCAGTCCAAAGAAGTGATTTATCTCTTAGGTAAACCATATACCCATTTTCACCTTAGATTTAGGTCCTATTTTGGCCCTTGCAAAGCTCCTTAGATTTAGGATCTGAGGTAGCTATTTTCTTCAGGCTACAAGCATAAATCCTCACCTCTTAGGCATTTTCACATTCTTATGTTGTGGAATTATAAGCCTTAGAAATCTAATAAAATATCAACTCAAATAATTAACTCTTTTCAATTTCGAAAACATAAAACCCAATTATATGGTAGATTGGAATGCTCATTAGGCTTCTTAGTATCATGAGCATTTCCTACTTTCTCCTTTGATTCCAAAATAAGTCTTCTTGATATCCCATTTGAAAAAATAGCAATCCTTTGATAGTCTTAACCTTGAAATCTTTGAGACCTAATTATCTATTTTAATCGAGAGTTTTCTTAAATTCTCATTCCTTAAGATGTAATTAACTATGGGGCTTGCCTCCATGGGGAACTTAATGAACGCTTAAAATAAACCCTACTTTACTTTTCCATGTAAAGTGGGAAAGATCTCTGTATATTTAAGACCCATCATGCCTTAGAGTCCTTATTATGATTGGGTCCATTATAAGGTGGTGATTTCTATCTTCGAGATAGTACATCATTTCTTAATGTCATACCCATCACTTCAATAAGTACCCCTAAGATCTCGTGGTGTCCCACATCTCAAAAAATAAACACCATGATTTTTCTAACTGGGATGTTCCTCTCCATCTTTAGTAGACAATTATTCTCCAAGCATCGATAGTGGACTTATATTTTATATAGGCGAGACTATCATTTTTTCCATTGGCACTTAGCTTTTTCATCCTTAAGCAAAGCTAACATCCTTAGTTTTAAGACCTCACCCATGTAGTCCTAAAATCCCTATCGATTCCCCAATAGGTGAAAATTAAAATTAATCAAACAAAGGAGATGACCAAAATTAAGAACCTCTTCACCATCCCGATGATGGTGGCAAGGTTCATCCCATGAACAATGAGAAAATAAAACCCTTCTACAAAATAACATGTCTTTCCAAAAGCACTTTTTCAAAATCCACATAATAAGATATCTTTACACAAAAATTTGTAAGAAATTTTCAAAAAGGTGCAAAACACATATAACCAAACCTCGTTTGAAAAATCCTATGATTGTTACATGGAGGTTCTTTTCAAAATTAAAATCAACCATTTTTAATGTCTTTTTCAAAAGCACATTTTCTTTCAAAATAGTTATCCCCATCCCACACACTCAAATTTGTTGGATGGAGATTCTATTTTTGAATTAAATCATAATATAAAATTGAAACTCCACTTAGCATACTCCACATGTCCTAGAGTTGAAGTTTCTCCTCTTTTTGAAACACACACAAAAGAGAAGTCAAGACATATTTGAACCCCCCCACTTGACATACCAAATTTGTCAAATGGGAGTTCCCCTTCCCTTGGAGAAGGTAGAGTAAATTGAATTTATTTGCATTTGTCTCTGATAAACTCCTTCTTGCCAAAGTCTTGGACTTCAAAACATTACGGGAGCTCATTTTACACATGTCCAAGTATATCAAATGAGAACCCCTTTTAAAATCATAAGAACAAATTGAACTCCATTTAACATACCTAAGTTTGTTAAATAAGTTCTTTTCTTTCAAAATCATAAACACATTTGACTTTCACTTAACATACCAAATTTGTTAAGTGAGAGTTTCATTTTCAAAAATATATTTTCTTCCACTTAATACCAAATTTGTTAAGTGAGAGTTTTTCTCAAAATCATCACATTGACTTTCACTTAACATACCAAATTTGTTAAGTGAGAGTTTCATTTTCAAAAAAAAGTCATAAACACATTTAACTTTCACTTAACATATGAAATTTGTTAAGTGAGAGTTTTATCTTCCAAATCATAAACACATTTGACTTTCACCTAGCATACCAAATCTATTAAGTGAGAGTTTCATTTTCAAAATCATAAATACATTTGACTTTCACTTAACATACCAAATTTTTTAAGTGAGAGTTTCATTTTCAAAATCATAAACACATTTGACTTTCACTTAACATACCAAATTTATTTGAGAGTTTCAATTTTAAAATCATAAACACATTTGACTTTCACTTAACATACCAAATTTGTTAAGTGAGGGTCTCTTTTCAACACACATTTGATCCCTATTTTAACATACCAAATTTGTTAAATAAGGATCCAAATTTTCATGTCAAACCACACTTGAGCTTTTACTTAGCACACCAAATTTGTTAAGTGAGTCTCATTCTCAAAAAAAAAAAAGGAGCATATATCTCAAACACATTTGGGGTTTTCACTTAACATACCAAATTTGTTAAGTGGAATCCCATCTTCAAAGAAAAATAAATCTATCTCACAAATCACATTTGACTTTCACTTAACAAACCAAATTTATTAAGTGAAAGTCTCATCATCAAGCACAAATTAAACACATGTGGGCTTTACTTAACATACCAAATTTGTTTGGTAGGAAGCCCCATTTTCAAATCAAAATATCACACAATCAAACCTTAACAAGCAAAAAAATATTTCAAATACACAATTACAACCTCTTCTTAGAATACCCAAATTTAAGTATGTCTTTCAAACTATCAATATTTTCAAACAAGATGCACAAAACACAAATATCTCCAAGAAAACCTTCTCTTTTAGAACCCCACCCAACCTACCTAAATCGAGTATGGGTTCTAAAATTGAAATCAAATGGCAAAGACTCTCCTCAATATCCAAATCTCTCCAATGAACCCCACTTAACATATTTGAATTATTGAGTGGGTTCAAATTCCAAACTTTGTTACATGTGGAACAAATATCAAGGAACTGATACAAGTTATATTTCAATAAACAGACATACATACGGTAGTCTTTATAGCCACACATGGGCTTAAGCGTGTTTACTTTTCTTTATGGATGGATTTGGCCTTAGATAATATAGCCTCCCAACACTTTGCCCACCTTATTCATTGGCTTAGGTTTGGGGGCTAGGATCACTTGAGGGGACCATCCTCACAATCGTAGGTGTGATGAAGGGCCATCCAAGAGATGTCGACTTAGTTTCCTCACCAAGAGGAGGGTTGAGTCCTACAATTAAGCTGGTGCACACTGGGTTGCCCTGGCAAGACCCACTCTGGCTCTTTCCAAGGAGAAGGCTATCACATCTTTATGGATAATCTCCCCTACCTATGAGGTTGGGTCTTGCTCTTGTGTTGCCCCTCCTAGTAGGACTCAACGATGCAAGATGCGCAAGATCATGACCATGTCCAAGGAACTAGGAGGCCCAGAGAGGAGTTACCTAGGATAGTGTCTCCTTATCACGAGAACACGTTTCACCCCTCTTTGGTTCGATGAGAGGAAGACATTAGGAGGATCCTCACCAGATGAAGTTTATGAGGCTCTATCGGATGGGAGAAGGTCGATGCGCCTTAGATTTGTTCAGGTAAGAGTAGAGCTTACTGACGATCGAGTCCGGGCTCAATTTGATTTACGTCCATCCCTGAGTGACACATCATAGAGAGGCCGGAGGCTCCGGTATCGACAAATTACAAAGAGAGAGACGTGTGACGGCCTCTCATGACTTTCCCAATCAAGACGCTAGCGATCATAATCGATATAGCATTTTACTGAAAGGTACTACCCATCATATGAGAGGAGCTCCTACCTAGAGAAAGTAGGTATTGCCTTCACCACACTCATCCACTCCTCACCCACCATCACTTGTTCAGGTCCCGCCATCTACCATTCCTACAAAGGCACAGAAGGTAACATCTTGGGAGAAGAAAGCCCTATTGGTGATCCGACTATGGCCAAAGGGTCCCACTTCATCTACTCCACAAGGTGAGGAAGTTCCTACTCACCTCCTACTTGGTGAAGAAGGAGTGGCGACGTGTGTCGACCACCACAACCACCACCACCATCATGTAGTGACAAGAAGCTATGGGGGAAGGGATGACTAGTCCCCATGGTAGTGGATCTCCAGGGACACTACTCACCCATGAGCACAAAGCATATCTTTCCAACACATGACCCTCTGAGCCATCACGTGATAGAGCAAGTGTATCTTCATTAGCTGCACAACCCATCCACCGGCATATTTATACCAGATGTTAGATCGTTCTCTAAGAGATCAGAATAATACTTAGAAAAAAAGAGAGCTTCGGGAGTGACCATTAGACATGAGAGGAATGGTCAACTTTGATCTAGATGAGGATGATATCCTTGAGGATTCAACCTAGATTCATATGGTTGATACTAAGAGCACCCTTCATAAAGATCAGCATAGTTAGGAAGGTATTATGGTTGAGGAAGATGATGTCGTCCATTCAACCCAACACCTCCGCCAGCTTAAATAGGATGATGATCAATGATGGAGAAGAAGATGGAAGGCCTAGCCTCCATGCACTTCAAAACTAGGCTTCAGTATCACAAAATATACTACTAGAGATAAATCATATTGAGTCAGTGCATGTCCTAGATCAGCCCAAAAACACTTTTCTAATAGATCAGGATAATGGTAGCCTGCATAGAAAGGTGGTGGACAACACCTCCATGCAAGAAAATGATATCAAAGCTGGAGCAAGGAGTGAAGGATGCAGCAAGCGAGGTGGCTCATTTATTCCAAAGGATAGACCCTACCCGGTGGAATTTGATGGTGTCCAATATCCTAAGGATTTTGTGCCTCCTTCCTTCAAATTTTTTGATGGCAGTGGGAACCCCTGGTAGCACATAGCACATTTAGGGTCGGATATTGCAATGCCAGTGGCAATGATGCAATTCTATTTCATCTCTTCATCAGTAGTTTGACAGGCATCTCTTTTAATTGGTACACTGAACTACCCAATGGTTTAGTGAAGTCATTTACTGAGTTGGAGCAGCTCTTTATTAAAAGATTTGCTAGAGCGCAACAAATGGTAACTGTGGGCAATCTTGTTGTAGCTCAATAACACCCCGGTGAGTCTTTTGTTAATTACATTCTTAGATGGTGCAATTTAAGCATGAAATGCAAACCACAGCTATCTGAACAACATGCATTGAAATTGTACTCAAGAATATTCATGGCCCGGTCTCCTTCATGCTTAAAGAGTTTACCATTAAGACATTTGAGAAATTAATCAATAGGGAAGCTATTCTACAAGGAGGTCAAACAGTTATCTTTCCAAGATCAGTCAGCCAAGCCGAAATCAGAAAAGGCATTTGAGAAAAAGCCAGGGGTAGTCACAATAGTTGACAAGAGGAAGCAGCCAGCCAGAGCTTAGTATGAGAGACCTCATGCATACCAGCCTCCATTACCACCTCCTCTGCCATACCTCGGCCATCATACTACCTCGCCACAAGGACGCCCATCGCCACCGCTATCCCTCATCCAGATAGACAATATCCCCACCACAAGACGCATACTCTTATCCACCGGTAACTACCATTTACATACTCTTACCGATAAATTGAATAAGCCTTATTCATTCAAGAGGGAGGTAATTAGGAAAATCTTTAAGAACCTCTTAAAGTAGCCTGATTTTCAATTATCAGATCCTAAGAGGCCAGAGGATGTGGGCAAGAGTCATGATCCAAACTTTTTCCCCTACCGCATGCTAGGTCATGTCTTAGGTTTACCTTTAAGGACTGGCTTGAGCATAGCTATAAGTCGGGTGCCATTGTCATCCCATAGGAATATTTACTAGAACAACCCTCCAATTCCATTAGGGTAATTCTTGGGGATACAAGCAATCTGCTCAAGATAAAGGAAGGTTGGGATATCTCCCTATTCTGAACCTTCAAAAAAATCATCTCTAAGATCAGAAAGTTACCCTTAAGTAGCTCAAACCTCCAACTTTAAGGAAGGTTTGCAAGTTACTAAGACAACTTGAAGGAGGATGCCCAGAAGCAGCCACCTTACTTGCGGGATAGCATAGTAGCAAACCAGTCCAGTCCAAGATTCATCCACCATTGTGCTACTACTTCTTCCTCCACAAGCTCCTCTTACATTGTATATCAGATATGACAAGGGCTAAACCCCTTACCTCCTTACTTTATTAGATTTCTATCATGTACCTCCATCTAAGAAGAAATCAATGAAGAAAGCTTTCACTTACTTGTCCACTTCTGATACTTTAGATTTTATTCCTCACGAAAACTCTCCAAGTCTACAAAATAATAATGATAACTCTAGTTTCGATCATTCCTATTCTGATTTAGAAATGAATTTTCTATTTTTGAATCATTTGGGTTCGCCTGATTTGGAGTCATCAGACTCCGATGATCCCATAGGAGAAGCTGTAGGTAAACCTGATGAGCATGTAGAACTTTTCATTAAATCATGCCACAAAGTCATTGAAGTCAACCTCCATAGTGATAAAGTTCTACCTCCTAGGGCAGCACCTTAAGATAAGGGTAAATAAGTCATTGGTTCTAGTAATCAAGAAATCCCTCCACAAGATGCTCCACCCATGGATATGCTTATGGAGGATCAGCACAAAGTTGATTACAATGTCCTCACTAAAGTTGTCGCCTAAACTAAGCATATGATGCCCTTGTCTTATCCAAAGAGATGAGGGAGTCATTGATCAAAGCTCTTCTTGATCCGAAATAATAGTTTAGGACCATTGGAGGAGGCATGTTATTCAAAGAAGCCCATGGAGTTACATTCATGAAGATTCTTTGAGGACAAGCACAACCATCCCATCTACATTATATTATACATGAATGTGATTCGCTCTAGGCAAGAGTGCATCAGTGAACATTATGAGTCTAAAAACTCTTGCTTACTTGAGGATCGATATCTCTAAACTCTGAGGAGATCGGATGATGTTGATGGATTCAATGAACAAGGCGAGAGGGCTTTAGGCCCCATAGTGTTACCACTAGAGATAGATGATTGGACTACAGAAGCCAAGTTTTACATAATAGACTCAGATACATCTTTCACTGCTTTGCTCGATAGGCCTTGGATACATGCAAATAATATGGTTTTATCTTCTTTGCACCAGTGTATCAAATTTAGAAGAGGTGAAATTGAGAATTATGTCAAAGGAGACTTGAAGCCATTCTGAGTCAAAGAGGTCAAGATTTATGAAGATGCATCCTACTATCTTCCTCCAAATCAAAAAGTCTATTCTCATGAGCTTGGTGAATGTTCAAAAATAAAAGAAAAAGAAACAAAAGAAATAAAGAAAAAGTAAAAAAAAGAAAAAGAAAAGAAAAAAAGGAAGAGAAAATAAAAATACAAGTGAGCGAGAATCAAACACCGAGGAAAAGGTAGAGCCAGATGTTACATTCCACCCACAGTTTGTTCTCCATATGAACACATGGGTGGGGATGACTCACCAGTAGGGGAAGAGGTAAAGTGAGGCGTTCTAGAGGTGGAAGACCTCCTTGTGGCCAACCAAGAGGAGCTATGTTCCACTCACAGAGTACCCTATCCACATAGACTTAGAGTCGGTCGAGGATGAGTCTCAAGCACCAACCAACCCTTTAGGTGGGTCCCTTTGAAGGTGATATTGAGATTGATGAAGACCAGGCCTCCAAGCAAAGCATGAATGTATCTGAATCACTATTATGTAGAACAGTCAGGCAATAGTTGGGAACTTTAGGTCTAACCTCACTTTCTTCCTAGAAAGTTGAAAGTTTAATAGTTAAGGAGAGCATCATCCTCAAGTTAGGAAGCTGATGTAGAACTCAAGGATGATTCATATAAAGATTTAATAGAATTACCTTTTTATTGGTACTCGTCTTATATTCTTAACTTAGCAAAGAAGAGATTAATCTCACATACTTGGTCTAAACGTAGGTCAGACTACTTTGAAAGGCTATGGGACAACCAAGCCAGACATCCTCAATCAAGACCATGATTAGGATTTGGCACTGTGGGTCTAGTCGATGATGATAACCATTGCCTAGTCATCATAAATCATTTAGAGTCTGATAAGTTCTTCTCAAATATGCTAACTCTTATGATGAGATATATTTAGAAACCTTAGATGACCTAAGTGAGCATGAAGTTAGAGATGCACCACCAAAATTCAAAGAAGAGATTAGATCAACCATCGACGATCTCAAAGAAATCAACTTAGAACAAGAAATCCACATACATACATCTTTGTTAAATGAAGAAGAAACCAATGACTTAGTTAGGCTATTAGCTGAGTTTAAGGACTACTTTGCATGGAGTTATGAAGAGATGCTCAATCTATCCCCTAACACAGTAGTCCACAAACTAGCAATATAACCTAATGCTAACCCTATAAAATAAGCGCCTAAATGCATGCGATTAGACAATGAATAGCAGATCACTTCTAAAATCAAGAATTTAATCGATGCTGGCTTTATCAGGGAAGAAAAATATCCTACTTGGTTAGCTAGTGTCATCCTAGTTAAGAAAAAGAATGGACAAATTCACATATGCATTAATTTTAGGAATCTAAATAAGACATGTCCTAATGATGAATTCTCACTTCCTATACCAGAATTAATGGTGGATATTGCCTCATATAATGTAGTATTCTTCTTTATGGATGGGTCATCTGGCTACAACCAAATTAATATTGCCCTAGAGGATGAAAGAAATATTGCCTTTCGAACCCTGATCAGAATCTATTGTTATAAGGTCTTGCCTTTTGGCCTCAAAAATGTTGGTGCCACAAACTAGTTGGCCATGACTCGAATCTTTGTTGAACTTAGTTATCATCAAGTTGAATACTCCGTTGATGATCTTGTTATCAAAAGAAAGAAGACCATCTCTCTTGACTTGAGAGTATTTTTGAATGGTTAAGATAATACCTCAAAATGAACCCCGAAGTGTGCATTAGTAGCTTCAAAAAAAATTTCTTGGGTTTGTTGTCCGACACCAGGGAATTAAAATTAACCTAGAGAAGATCAAGGCTATCTTAGAAATGTCACCCCCTAAAAGTCTAACTCAACTTAGATCATTCCAAGGGCGTTTGGCGAATCTAAGATGCTTCATGTCCAACCTATCATGAAGATGCAACCATGCTCAACACTTGTCAAAAACGATGCCAAGTTCAAGTGGGATGACAAGTGTCATCATGCTTTTGAAGATATCAAGCTACCCGATGATGCAGTACTTATCCGCAAGCTTGATCCTCTACACCGCTATATTAGATGACTCCCTTATTGATTTGTTGGCCCGAGCCAATGATGAAGGGAAAGAAAATACTATCTACTTCCTCAATCATCTTCTAATCCCTGCTGAGGCAAACTACCCACCTATTGAAAAGCACTGCCTAGCTTTAATCTTTGCATCCCAAAAGCTATGGAACTACATGCTTTCTTATAAGGTAAATTTGATCTCTAGGATCAATCCACTATAATATCTCATGACACAGCCGATGGTATCCGGATGATTGACACGATGGTCCATGATTTTGTTGTAGTTTGACATCACAGTCATACCCCTTCGTGCTGTGAAAGGACAAACACTTGTGGATTTCTTAGCAGCGCATCCACTCCCTGTTGATTCTTCACTTAACAATGATCTCCCCAATGAACAAAACATAAACTTAGGGGATATTAGTGCTCACCACTGGGAGATGTACTATGATGGTGCATCTTTCTCTCAAAGAAGAGAAGAACCACAATTTATTATCCTGGGAAGGTAGGAATAGTTCTCCAACTCCGTGTGATGTGATGATTCTCATATCATCTATCTAATCCATGCACCAACAATAAAGTCAATATGAGGCTCGATTTCTTCATTAGTACATGCATCCGTAGTATCAACATCTTTGAGATTCTCAGTTAGTCATCAACCAAATCACTGGGTCTTATAAGCTTTTGAATCCTAAGCTACATCATTATCACAAGTATACCATGGAATTATTGGCCTAAATCCTAGAGGTTACCATCTACAAGATTCCACGAGGAGAGAACACAATGGTAAACATATTAGCCAAGCTTGACAAAGACTTAGCATGTCTGGAAGATGAGTCCATTCTAATAAGGGTCCAAAATAGGCAAGTCTTATCCCTTATTGATGCTGAACTCATAGAGAGATCCTCTATTGAAGGAGAGGTTATCATTGCCAAAAAGGATAGGGAGTTAGATTGGAGGTAACCATTGGATTATCTACATACTGGCAAACTACCTCAAGAGAAATCACTAGCACATCACGTGAAGAGAGAGCCCTTTCCTATACTCTCGTGGATAGCACCTTGTACTAGTAGTCCTTCGATCATATATGGTTACATTATTTGGACAAAAATGAAGCCCATAGGATCATGATCAAGGTACACTCAGGTTTATGTGAAGCACATCAATCTCATCATAAGATGAAAGCCGAGATCAAGAGATTATGATACTACTGGCCTTCGATGATCATGACTATGGAGATAGAGATGCCACCAATGTCGGTACAATGTGGTCTACATCAACCACCAAACATTCTACATCTACATTGGCCTCATGGCCATTTGAGTGTTTACATATAGTGGATCCGATCGATCCTCCTTCTTCCGGGTTAAGGTTCATTCTACTTACTTTTTTAAGTAAACTGAGAGGTAGCATGTGCCAATTGGAACCATATCATATATAGGTTTAGGGTGCCTCAACAAATTATATCTGATAATGGTACTGCATTCAAGAGTACTAAAATCAATAGATTTTCTTGGAGACACAACATAGATAGGAGATATTCTATCATCTACTACCTGGGAAAAGTTAGAAGCCTTCAACAAAACTCTCAATCCAAATAAAGAAGACATTTATCAAAAAAATTTCTATATGGTCGCCTTCCATTTATGGGTGAAAAGCAAGAATATAAAAATTTATCTTTTTAGGATGCCACGCATATCCGTAGATGTGTTTATTTAAGTGATCAAGTACATCATCAAGGAATAGTGCACTATCTCGGGAGATAGAATTGACTACCCTTTAATGGATCAATCACAATAAGGATAAGGAGTCTACATATACTGAGATTCTTCCATACTTTACATGAAAAAGTAAAGGGGTTTATTTTATTAAGGAGTTGTTTCTACAGGCAAGATAGTTACGGGAAGATCCCTTAGAATACTCTCGATTAAGGTAAATGATTATTTGTCTTCAAAGATTTCAATAGAAAGGACTATCAATTGATTAGTTCTTTTGAAAGATCAAATGGGATTGATCAAAGAGAGGAGTTATTATCGAAGCCAAAAGAAAGATAAGTAGGAGATGTCCACGATGCTAGGAAATCTAGCGAGCATATTAAACTATCCTATGATTGAGCTTTAAATTTTTGAAATTGATTTAATTTGTTTGAGTTACATATTTCATTAGAAATTTAGGACTTATGATTCCATAACACAAGATTAAGGAAATGCCTAAGAGGTAAAAATTTAAGCTTATGGCCCATAAAGGGAGAAGCAACCTCAGAATCTAAATTTAGGGAGCTCTGGTGAGGGCCAAAAGCACAACCTAAATCTAAGATGAAAATGGGTATTTGTTTTGCCTCTACAAGAGAGGACATCCAACCGCTTGACTCGCCTTGAGGCCAACTAACTCTCTATAATTTTAAATGCAAGTGTATATGCTTTATGCAAGATAACTAGTATTTATTTAGAAGAGACTAAGTCCTTAAACTTAAAGAGACTAGATCAAAGATATGCTTCAAATAAATCTAAATCTAAAATGTAATTCAAATTTCATTTTATTTTCATTTTGGACAATTATTTAACTCAAGCTAATAGAATTCATATGCCTAATGCGTGAGAAATAAAGTTATTGGCCAAAATCAGCGAGAAGAAAGGAGGTGTGTTTCCACCATGACTCTCAAAGGTCAAGCCAAGTTTCTCTAGCAAAGGTGGAAGCCCTCCAATCAAGAGTGAAAATAAAATGCTTTTTTGCATGATGTTATAAAAGAAAGTTCTCATCTTGCTAACGGGTTGCTAATTCTTTTATCTTGATTTTAAACCTAAACTTTAGGTGAGGTTATGAGTTCTTTATTTTTAATTTTGAATGGTTAGATTTGGTAGAAAATTTATTTTTTCTAAGAGCCTAATCCACATCTAGGCCATACATAAAGCAAGAAAGAAACTAGGAAAAGGATGCCACTTAAATGCGCAAGCTAAACAAATCATCAATCAATTTATAAAGCTAATCACAAAAGAATAAGAGGCCTTTGTGGTCGGGTACCACCGCACGAACCAAAAAACAAATTGGGTAGCCAAGCTCTACCCTTATACAACCTAGATTACAAATGAATTAAATACAATTAAGCAAGAAATTCATTGTTATGGGGGTCTTCAAGCTTCATTTCTTCATTCTTCTTCTTTTCTTCTTTCTTCTTTGGTTCCTTCTTTTGGATGGTTGGAAGGTGGATGCTCAAAGGCTTCACATGGTGCATAAGATGAGATCTTATGACCAATGCTCATCCTAATCCCCATAACAATCATTCTAAAATCCTAATCACAAAAATTACATGAAAAGGAAAAGTAAATCTAACTAACACCTACAAAATAAAGGTTAGCTAAACAAACCACCAAATCCTAAGCATGTATATTGGACTTATCACCCTACACATGGGTGACTAAGTCCACTATATTAGATTATGCTTAGGGGTATGCAAAACAAAAGCATTTATATTTTATTTATTATAACACTTAAGCATAATTGTAAAATAATGGTTAGACTAAGATTGCCCAACCATCATTTCTACGCACATAGATCCTAACATCCAGGCTAAAATATATATCACAAAATAAAAGCAAGCATCAAACCATGTGCCGCCCTAACCTAAAGCTAGAAGTGGTGACTTAGCCTAATGTGTATGCTTTAGAGGTTTGTGTGGTATGCTTAGCTATGGCTTTAAGTTAGAATTTTCTAAGTGTAAAGCATGTTCAACTTAGAGGAGAGTTTCATTTAAGTGATTTAATTATTTTGGGTTGATTTTATTTCATGTTTTGATTTGGTTCAAGTGAATCCTACAATTAATTACTAAGTTATAAAGAGAGGAAAAGAGAAGAGAACTTCTCTTTCCTTCCCTAACCAAAGTAATTTCTAAAGTGGATTCACATTTTAATTTTATTTAGTGAATGTTTTGATTAAGTGTTTTAATTAATCATAAGTTTAGATGAACTCTAAACAACCCATTCAAAAGAAAGGCATTTTAAGATTAAATAAAATGAACTAAATTAACAAAACATACATCACTTCACTTCTTTCCCAACATGTATAACATGCATATGGATGATTCCTAAGCATATCTATAGATACAAATGAGAATGTTTAACACACTTTATAAGTGAGTCATTTAAAGAAATTTGAAAGTTTATGATGCATGATCTTCATTAAATTGAAAAGGGATTTCTTATCCAATTTTCACATGCACACATGAAAGTAAGAAAGGCATAAGTGAGTACGGGCCCATTGTTAACCAGAGGTGTATGGTACATGACCTACTTAGGGCTAGTTAAAGTGTCACAACCTTGAGATTTTCTAGACTAATATACCACTTTCCTTAAATACAAACATATGTACAAAAGAAATGAATGGAGAAGAAAGAATGCAAAAAATTAAATTTATTGATTTATTTTGTTTATGCAATTTATATGTGCAAGCATAGGTATCCTTATTAAGTGATAGTATATGAATGAATAGGATATGAAATTAGGCAAGTGTTAGGTTCTTTTCAAATGAACCGTACTTCTTACCAAATCCTATTCAAGACTATACTAAAAGAGAAGAGAAGGAAAACCTATACTAAGCATATCCTCATATCTTACTCACATGAAAGCTTATAATTAAGATATAGGTAACACAATTTCAGTTTTGATAATTGATCCATATGTTTTGAAAATAATTTGAATTTAATAGTGATAATAGCCACTCATATTCTTACTTTAGCCAACACATGCAAATTTGACGTAAAGTGAATAATTTTATTTTAAATTTAATTTTGAAAAATATGGATGCATGAAACCATATGACATACATATTTAACATGTTGGTTAAAGAACCAAAGCAATGAAAGCATGTAAACACAATAACTTTAATTAAATCCTAAAGATAATATTATGAAATAAGAAAGCTTAAAAGTAAATCAAAGTTCATTTAATATGGTTTTTGTTTAGTTTGAGTTTGATTTAATTTTGGAAATGTGGATTAAGTTTTCTTTTTCTAACCCATTCCCACATGTGTTTAATATTTTGTTTAATTTTTAGATGATTAGATTTATTTTAGATTTTGATTAGGTTAAGGTATGAATTAAACATGTTAATTAACCCTTACCTACACCACCTTAGCATAGTTAACCAAGTAATTATGAGTCAATGAGATGCGATAAAACCTCACATGGGATTTAAACTTGTAATGCACCTAGGATGAAAAGGTCCTAATGCAATTTGGCTCATGATAAATGGTTAATTAAGCTAAGAGATTTAACTTAAGTAATTTCCAAACACCCCTCACATGTATGAGATGAATTTGATTTTCTTAATTGAACTTAGGCTCTTGAACACCTAAGCATCTACCCAAAGTAGATTAATTAAGTTCTAGAAAGCTTTTAGAAATTTTAAGAAATTAATTAAGAGGGTAATTAATGAATTAACCATTAATTAAGAGAGGATTAAGGAAAGAAAAGAGGGTTTAGGGAATAGCTTAGGGGAAATACCCCAAAATTATTCTCTAAGCCTCCTATTCACTGGATCAAACCTTAATCAACTTCAATAAAGGATTAAAACACTAATCAAACCCTTAATTATCCTTAATTACATAAAGAGAGTAATTAGGAAATGCATTTGCAATTCCCCCAATTAAGCCTTCAATAAATCCCAGGAAATTAGGAGAGGCAGAGGTCATCCCCTAAAATATACCTAAGAAGTTTGAGATTAATTAGATGATTATTTAAGCAGTAATTAACAAATTAAAATTTTCATTAAAAGATAAAATCAGAGAAAGATACAATTCAAAATCCATTAAAACTAATTTTAGAATATTCTAGATTAAATTATCTTTCAATGGCAATTTATCTCATATTTTTTAAATTTTTATTTAAGGAGATATGAACTTTTAAAGCTTAGAGGATTAATTAGAATTAATTAAAACCAAATTAAATCCTTTAACCCACGACATGACGGTGGCGGTCAGTGCACTTTCCATGCATCATGTGGTGAGCCGTTACTTAAATGTCTCATCATGGTGAGTGCGTGGCAGTGGTACGTGGTTTAACATCTGTCGTTCAATCAAAGATCGAACGGTCAGGAATAACTTTGTGGATTTAAAAGGATAAATGGATTTTAAAACATGCATTTAATCTTGATCATCCTTCCAAAATGTGCAGATGGATGGCTAGAGATCCATCCTCGAAAGCTCGTGAATCATGGAACCGCCCATGATCTAAACTCGACGAGCTCGATCGATTGAAAAATTTTGCACACACAATCATACACTAATGACAATCCTATCCAACGGTTGAATTTTCATGCCATTTCACTTTCTTTCAAAAAACACCAACACCCCTTAAGTCTAATGATCGAAAAATGGCATACCTTGCTAGAGGTGATCATCGACACTCGATTCCCTTGGAGGAGCTTCGTCTAGTTGAAATGAAGTTAGGGTGAAAGAATTAGCTCTTGAGGCTGAGTAGTTTGCTCTATGGACCAACCCCTCCTCCTTGTGAGCTCAGTTTTGATCTAGGTGAGCCTCTCCTTGCCTTTGGAGCTTGGAAAAGATGTTGAGTAGACTTAACTTGATCCTCTAGCGGAGTGTGCAAAGAGAATTGAAGTGGTTTTGAGTGAAGAGGAAGTTTGAATTTCGATTTTCATCCCTTATTTTCACTATTCAAAAATCAAGAATGAGAAAATGGCTAGAGCTCTTGGAGGCTAGAGATCACTCTCTAATGGTTCCTAACACTCTCCCTTACTCAATCGATAATGAGGATGTTGAATTTAAATAGAATTATCTCCCCATGGCAAATGGGCGTGTTTGATCCAATCAATTGAAAGGCTATTTGAGCTGTTTGGAGTTGGCACATGGTCAGTTTGAGCTAAGGAGTGGATTGGTAACCTCCCATGTGCCTCAAATTGGGTGGAGGGAAGTTTTCTATTTGGCCAAATTGAGCTATAGGGTCGATTTTGGCCTTGGGTCCATTTGGGCTGACCCAAACCCATTGAGTTGGGTGCACCACCCTCCATAGGGTTCACTTGACCTATTAGGAAGGTATCAAGTAGATATGAAGAGGGCTTGACCAAATTCCCCATAGATTTGACCAAAAATTATTCTATGGCATAGGGGTAGAATGGTCATTTGGCTGATTTTTGAATTTGAATATGTTGGGTTTGTTGAGAAAATAGGTTTGGCCAAGTTTCATTGGATTTGAAGTTTATTTGATATGGTTTGGCTCATGTTGACCCATTTAGGTCAAAATGAGTTAACTTGGGTCAAGTTGACCAATTGGTCAAATTTGGTCAAACTAAGGGTTGGGTCAAGTTTATATGACCATTTGAAATTTTTTGGTGGCTTTGGTTTAATTCAATTTAGTTTAGATCAAGTTTTGACACATTTTGACTTTTTAGGTCAAATTGGGTCAACTTGGGTCAAGTGGCCAATTGGGCTAGATTAGGCTCAAATGTTGACTTGGTCAAATTCAAATATAGTTCATGAATGAACTTAGATTAATGGTTTCATTCAATTTGGCCTATGGTGAAATTTTGGCTATGTTTCATTTTTGGCTAAGTTGACTTGGTCAACCCTTAGGTTTGACTTTGACCTAATTTGATCGATTGATCATTCATGATGATTGTTGATCATGATAAGAGGTATATGAGTTTGATTCAAAATGATTAGAATTTGGCTCATAAGGGTACTTTAGGTTACTTTGGATTAAGTGAGCCTAAGTGGATCAAATGGCTTGGTTAAAGCTTGATTTGAGTTTGATTGAACTTGTATATGGACTTATGATTGAAATATAAATCAATTTACAAGTTGTTTGAACTCAAATGGGTTTTGATTCATTTGACAATTTCATATACAAAGGAAGAACATGAATGGATTTGGGGTTTGATTTTTGAATTGGATTTTGGTTAAGTGATTGAAGTTTGTATTTATATTTGGATTCATGATTATTGGGTTGATTAAATCATGAACAAAAATCAAGAGTTTAGCTTGATTTGAGGTTGATTTGGCTAAGTTCAAGATTTTAACTTGAAAGGCTTAGGTTGGATTTTGAGTGGATTTGAGTTGATTTTTGGGATTGGTTTTGATTGTTTGAATTTAAATTTCATTTATATATGTGAATATAAATGATAATATAAATGATTCATTAGAAAATTTCAAGGATTTGAAGTGATTTGATCATGATCTAGGTATGTCTTTTAAGAGGGAATTAAAGACCTAGAAGATTTTTGGAGTTTGAAATTTCATTCATGAGTTTCAATTATGGATTTCAATCACATGGAGTTGATTTAAGTTTGGAGAAAATCAAATAAGATTGATTTGGAGTTTGACTTGAAGGAAGGAAGGTGAGGAATGGTTCAAGCTAAGGGGAGGTAGATTTTTCTAACAGGGCACTAATTCTTCTAACTATTTTAAGTCTCAGAGCTATGAGTGTCCACCTAATCACTAGATGTATCTTAAGATTAAGGAACTCTTAAAGTCTAAGAGAAGTCCTATGTCTAAGATGGAGGGGTTGAGAGCTCATTCTAAAAATGAGGTCAACAACACTCGATGATAACAAATGACGATGGCATGACTAGTTGGTTGAAGCCTTATGGGCTTACCGTACCACACTCCAACTCAATCACCCTTTCTCTTAGTATGGTCAAGTCGCTCTACCATTAGAAGTCCAACTCATCACTAAGGATAGCCATGGATAGTAAAATAACGGAACGTAACAGTTGTGGTTGGAAGAGCTGAAGGTTTGAGGAGAGCTCAGCTAAACCTCGAGTTATACAAAGCCAAGATGATTCAAGCTCATAACAAGTTGGTCCATCCTAGAGCTTTTTAGGTAGGAGAGCTTGTTTTAGTTCTAAGGAGGCCAATTGTTGACCATCGAAAGATAGGAGGTAAGTTTGAACCCATATGGGAAGGCCCTTATGCCATAGAGAATGCTTACCAAGGAGGGTCTTATCAACTCATAAGTTTTAAATGAGAGTGTCTGATGCTTCCAATCAATGGGCTTTACTTAAAGAAATACTATCCATAACTCTTGTTTAAAAATAATTATTAATAAAACTTCTTTTTATATCAAATTCCATCTCTTCTGTGTTAGAAATATATTTTGCTTGCGAATCTGCCACAATGTATTTATAGTAGGTATAAGAGAACCCAACATGCATCCTATCCCTCCACAACACAAACACAAACTACAAAATGATCCCCTAGTGCTATTAGGATAGGTGTAAGATAACCCACTAGGCATCCTATTTTGACTAGTGCAACTAAGTTAGGTGTAAGAGAACCCAAGCGAAATCCTTTCTTAGTGGAGTCATAATTGTCCCTACGGTGCTATTTCATCCATTCTTCTACATGTTTGGGGTAGGTGTAAGAGAACCCAAGCAACATCTTATTCCCTCTTCCACAACACAAAACAAACACAGATTTTTATCTCGGGCTATTTTGATGTAGTTGTAAGCCCCCCTGTGGCACTCACTCATTAGCTGCTCTAAGTCGGGTTGATATACTACCTTGCTAGTGTACAACCCTAGTGGTCACTTGTCTAGCGGATGTGAGTCCCTATGCTTTCTTCCTAACTTAACCATTATAAATTGGCAAGCACCTTATTAGTTTGGTAGGCCTCACTGCGCAGCTAGTATGCTACCTCATGTCAACTTTGTTTAAGAGGATGTAAGCCTACACACTCTCTCCTTGACCTAGCCATCATGCACTAATTAGGTCGAGTATATTTGAGGTTTAAGATAAGTCCCCCAGTGGCTCCTTTCCTCTCGACTACTTTAAGCTTGGGTCTAGTCCTTACATAGGACTTCTCACTTAGTAGTCACCCTAGGATGAATAGCCCCTATCGAGTCAAAGACAGACTATCCCAACAATCAGTTCTACTTTAGGGAGATGTAAGCCTACACACTTTCTTTCTAGATTGTCAAATCGACCATTAGGTTGGTTGGTTATCGCCATGCACACCACACCACTCGATAGATACACCACTCTGCATGTGAGTCCCCGCGCTTTCTCCTTGAGTCGGCCACCAAATACTTGTAGGCTTTCTTTTACAGGGTTGTGGATAAAGCCCCAAGTGGCACCTCCCCTGTGGGCACTCTGTTTGGATCAGGTCCTTAACGACTCCATTTAGACACTACCCTAGTTATTTTTGTATCTGACAGTCCCCCTTTCCTAGTAACCACCCTTGTGGTTGGAGAATTTATTTAGTGGATGCATAGATTCTCCCTTGGTCTAATAAGTCTGAGATTGGACTAAGCTAATATGAGCCCCTTCTCAGTGTGATCCCTCACAAACCAACATGGTCCATGCAAACTTAAAATAAAAAATATATATCTTCGTGGATTAGAATTAAGCCCCTAAAGACCCCTTTTCCCAAATAAACATCCTATCTTTAGGGTCAAGAAACTCCCTATAAGAGCACACACGTAACTGAACTCAGGGTGCTCTCGGTAGTCACCCCAGTTAGTTCAACTTTTCATGCCACCTAGTTAATCTTTGCTTTGAAAGGTATAAGTCTATTACACATTTTTCCACGATCATTTTTCGATGGGTATACAAGTGGACCAATTTGTTGCTGCGGATCACCCTAATGGTTCCTTATTTAAGAAGATGTGAGTCCCCGCACTTTCTTCCTAACTTGACCATTGCAAACCGAAAGGCACCCTTAGGTTGGTTAGTTCTACTTAACGCATGGTAGACTATCCCTTTGGATTTGTAAACCTAAGATAGGTTTAAGCTGATATTAGATCCTTCTTAGTAGATCCATTGCACTCTGATTAGGTCCATATAAAATTAAATTAATTCTAACTATTCTTGAGTCAATATAAGGCCACAGTGGCATTCACTCAAATAGTCACCCTAGGTAGGATTGACTTTGTTATCGGATCAGATGGTTGATCCCTACTTTGGAAGATGTAAGTTATGCTTTCTTCTAGTATCGTTACTGCAAAGGCAACCCTTGGAAGTCCTATCATGTTTGGTAGACTACCCTTTAGACTTGTAAATCTAAGATAGGTCAAGTCTATATTCTTAGTCCATCACCGAGAGGTCCATAACATAACACACCAAATTAAATTAAATTAATTTAAATCAAATCAAATAAATCAATTAATCATCAGGACTCTTGGTGAGGTAAGATCCCTGACACTTTATCGATGAGTCGCCAGGTGGGTTGATTGTGTTGTCCATCCACAGATCAGCGGATGATCCCACTTTTAGAAGATGTAAGTCTGCTGCTTTCTTCCTAATAGTCATTGCACAAAGATAACCCTTAGTGGAAGTCCTACCTTATGGCAAGTAGACTACCCCTTTGGGCTTATAAATCTAAGACAGGCCAAGGCTTCTGTGGCTCTTTCTTAGTGTAGTCCATCGTACACCAATAAGGTCCATAACAAAATAAATTCAAAACCAACCTCCCTAATGGAGTCATACTAAACATATCGAACAAACCAAATTTTTCTCCAGTGAGGCGCAAATCAAATTAGCCTCCCTAATGAAACTTGATCTAAAATAAATTTAGCGAATTGTACCCCACGAATATGCCTCAATCTAGAGCCCCTTTGTGGAGCCATAATAAATTAATCTAACCTCCCTAGTGGAGTCTAATCAAATAAATCAAAAATATTCAATCAAATTCTTATCCCCATCAGATAGCCCAAATCTGCTTCCCTAATGGAAGGTTCACATACCCTAGTATTGAGCACATATCCCTACAATTTGCCTCCATCAATTATAATAAAATAAATTAAAATCAATTGATCTTGATCACAGATTATAAATTCTTCCCTGTGGATACACATCCAAATAAATCATACCAATCAAACTGATTCATATCCCGGATAGCTCAAACATGTTTCCCTAGAGGAAGGTTCATGCACTCAATTCTCAATGGATTCTTTCTTGCTCTCTTATGCCCTTGGCATAAAGATAGCTGCATTGCACTAAGATCATGATTCTATCTACTTTTGGGTCTATGTATAGATCACTTCCTTTGTTCGTTGCAACCTTCTAGATGTTGTTGATCATTTCGGTCAACGCCAATACGTGCGGTGTGCCTTGTCAATTACACCACACCTATTGGGGGAGTGAGCTCTTAACCTCCTCTGCTTAGACTTAGGACTCTTCTAGACACTAAGAACTCCTTAGTCATAAGACACTTCTAGTGATTAGGTGAACACTTAACCTAAGCCTAGAAACTTAGAAGAGTTAATCATAAGATTAGGCTATGCTTAAGACTTAAGAAATCACCTATCCTATACTAAACTAGATACACTTTTAAAATCAAATGATTCAAATCTTAAACTAAAAATCAAATTCAAAATGCCAAATCTATGTCCCAAATTTGACTCAAATGATTGAAAAATCAAATTCAAATCCTAAGACCCTTCCTAATCCATATAAACCACTTTCATAAGCTTAGCCAAAACTCCTTTTAAATCAATACAAATTCAATTGATTTCTTCATAAATCAATTATTCCTTTATTTATATTCATAAATATAAATGAAATTCAAATTCAAATGACCAAAACTATAGCCAAAATTAAATCAATACCCAATCTAAGCCTCTAAGCTAATTCTTTGGACTTAGCTAAATTCTATCCAGATAAAGTCAAAACCTATGGATTTTTTGTTAAATTAATCATTCTTTCAATTATCTATCCAAATATAAATAAAACCTATAATTGTCAAATCAAATCAAAGCCAACTTAAATCAACCTAACACCCCAAAACTTTGATTAAGCCAAAACTATTAGACTCAAGTTGATTGCCATTTATATATTTCAATGAGCTCATATATAAGTTCAACTAAACTCAATCAAACCAAAACTAAACAATTGACCCACTTAGGTCCACTTGACCCAAAGTGACCTAAAGGATCCATTTGAGCCAACTTAATCCAAATTGGATTGAACCAAGCTCACCAAAACCTTCCATCATGATTGTTGATCACCTAGGATGATCAATTGCAAAATTGGGTCAAACCAAGTCAACTTAGTCATTTGACCAAGTGAACCCTTAGCTAAACCAAAACTAGCAAAACTCATCCTACATTAAATTGATTAAAACTAATGATTTGAATCAACCTAAAGTCAATATTTAAATATGACTTGACCACCAATTGAGCCAAACTAAGTCCAATTGGCCATTTGATCCAAGTTGATCCAAATTGGCTTAAAAGAAAAGGTCAAATTGATCTAACCAAATTGATTCAACCAATGGCTCAAGTTTCAAATTGTATTGAACTTATCCATAAAAAACCCAATTTGATCAATGAGCTAACTTAAGCCCAAATGGCCTAAAGGGTCAATTTGGCCTAAATCCAAATTAAATCCAAATCAATTGAACCAAAGATCACATTCATCTTCAATTAGCTAATTGAACATGAATCAACCCATAACCCATGCTAATTTGATAAATTTTGATCAAATTGTTCAATTTGACCCAATATGACCCATATGACTCAAATTGGGCCAAATCTTGAAACAAGACCCATTATGATCAAACTTGACCCATTTGGGATAAACAAAATCAACCCAACCCAATTAAATCCCCTTGTGGATCCCCACATAGGATTTCATAACCTCATTTAATTCTCCCCATTACATGCACTTAACTCCTCCCCAATATTTGCATTGAATAGAGCTGATCATATGGCACTAATAGAGGACTTTGGACCAAAAATCCAAAGTCCTCAATCAATCCATCATCCATACTAACCAACCTAAGCAAGACGATAATACTTTGGAGCCAAAAAAATTCAAAAAAAAAGAGTGGATTTTCGACCATTATAAAAAGGAGGGGGAAATAAGACTTCACTTCTCTTGGTCCTACCCCCATTCAACCTCCAGAAGCTCCCCAAAGCAAGAAAGAAACCCATCCCTCACCTCTTTTAGCCATTTTTGAGCTCAAAAATACAAATAGTTACTTTTTCGGTGAGGCGGTGAAATAGAAGATGGCTAAAGGGAGGCAAGGTTAAAATCTTTCCAAAGCTTCTCACATACCAAGGAGTTTGCTCAGATCTTCATCGCCATTGAAAATCATCCCAGATGATGTAACCTTCAAAAACCGTAGCCGGCCTTAGGATCCCTCATTTTGAGATATTTTTTGCTCAATTTTTAAGAATCTTCCCTGGATAATCCCGCATTTTTACTTTAAATTATCTAAATTAAAAAATAGAATTTTTTTCGATATGAATCGACGTGAAAATGAGTCCATTTGGACAAGTTTTCACTTAGAAACTCTCATTTTTCTAAAAAAAAAAAAGCTATTTTTACTGTTCATCATTGCGCTCCCACCGATCATGTTTCGATCGGATGGCACCGGATGCGTGGATCACGCCTGCCTCGCGATGCGATGATCATTGATAGTTCGCTCACGGCTGAATCGCGCCGGTCGCTCGCCTTTCGATCGACCGTCATCGATCGGATCCGGCGATCGCGATCTATCCTTCGCTCAAATGGTGCGCGGAGCATTGCATCCAGCGTGGCGTGAGCGTCATGTCACGACCAATCGTGACACCACATGGCACCGCATTACGCGGTCAATTTTCATTTAAAATTAATTTAAATCACTAGAAATTTCAAAAATTTATACTAAATAAAATACTTAACCAAAAATTGCAAAGAAGGGCTCGTTGGATTCGTCTTTTCGAGAGAAATAGAAAAAACCCAAAATCCCCAAATTTCACAAAATATTGTGAGCTTAATTTAAGTTTCATTAAAAATAAAATTTTAGTAATTAAACCACAAATATATGTCAGATTAAGTTGAAATTTTAGGGATTGAAATTAAAACTAAAACACACCTACCATAAAAATCTCAAGTGAAAAGGACTTCTAGATTGAGAAATTAAATTTTTTGAGATTATCCATTTTAATAAAATAAATCAAATAAAAATTCACAAATTTATAAAAATATTCAAAATGGCTTAAATCACTTCAACTTACATCTAGGACTATTAAGGAAATAATGTGATTTTTTGAATCCTAATGAACCCCAAACAAACATTTAAGATTAAAGTTTAATCAATTAAGGACTTAATTAAAATATAATCTAAAAATAATTTAAATATCAAATCAAAATCGATGAAATAATACTTAAGCAATCATTAATCAAATCTCAAATCAAAAAAAACATCCTCTAAATTATATTAAACATGATTAAACCTATTTAAATTAATAAAACTCAATTAAACGATTAAATCTTAAATCAAACTTAAAATTGAACAAATCTAGGAAACTTTAACATGTGTCAAACTAGTACAACTAAACCTACACTAAGCATGGATTCTTAATCATATTTAACTCCTTAATGAATATAAATAAACTAAAACTAATTAATCATTAAATAAACTAAAAATCAAAATTGATTAACAAACCAATTCAACATAATCATTTTGATATTAATCAAATTAGACCAAATAAAGTTAAAATTAACTTAACTTAGATTAAATCACATCCATTTAATAAGATAATTAATTAATACATAAAACCTAACAACTAAATCAAACATGAATAAAATCTAATGAACTTGATAAATGAAGAAAATCAAAACCTAACTATGATTATGAATAATCAAGTTTAATTGAAAAAAAATAAACAATTAAATTCTTAATCTAATTGAATGATAACAATAATCTTTTAATCAAATCACTTAAGTAAAAAACTAAATCAAATCACTCACATGTGAAAATTAATTAATTAAATAAATATTTGATTAATCTAATTAAAAGTTTAATTACCTTCAAACTTAATTAATTAAATTTAATTAATACAAACTTAATGAATTAATCCATCTTAATCAACCAAATTAATTTTTTAAATCACATTAAAATTAATTCAAATCAAACACTTAATTAATCTACTAATTAATTTAATCACACCTCTTAAATAAATTAACTAGGCCAATTAAATTAAAATTAAAACTAAGCAATAACATAAATGCAATTAAATACCAATCAAATCCTAAATTAAACATAAATCATTAAGTCATAAAATTGTCATTAATCTAAATAAATATAAAACCAAATTAAAATTAAATAAGTCCTTATTTAATTTTAATTAACTTAAAACACACTTAATTAAACTAATTACGCTAATTCAATTGAATAAACACTAATGCAAACTAATGAATTAATCATCATCTTAATGAACCAAATTAACTTTTAAATCAAATTCAAATCAAACACTTAATTAATCTACTAATTTGATCACACATCTTAAATAAGTTAATTAAGTCCATCAAATTAATCATATTAAACTTAAACTTAATCAAAAATAAATTCAATTAAATACTAATCAAAACTTAAATTAAACCTAAATTATTATCATTAATTACATCATTAACCTAAACAAATATGAAATCAAATTAAAAATTAAACAAATCTTTATAATTAACATAAATACACTTAATTAAACTAATCACATAATCACATTGAACCTAAAACCATTGACTAATAAAGCTAATGAAATCCTTAAATCAAATTAAATTAAATTAAGAAAAAACTCTCATCAATTTAATATGTAATCAAATCAAATCTCATTCAACTACTTAAATAAGATAAACTAATTAACTATCCAATGTTTGAAATAAAAAATACAAACTAAACTTTGATAAACATGACAAATGGATGACAATAAAAATAAAATCCTAATTACAAAGAATCAAACTCAATTAAAATCAAAATAAAATCTCAATTAATTTAATCTGATCAAATTACAAATAAATGGACCACAATCAAATCAAATAAGTATAAAATTAAGTCACATAACCATAATCAAAGAAAAGAATTAAATATTAATTTAAAAGGATATCAATTATTAAATTTAATTAAATATCATCTAAATCAAAAAATCTTCAATCAAATACTTAAACAAACTCAAATTCTAATATATCAAATCAAATGAATTACAAATTTAAAATGGGCTAATTAAGATAAGGACCTTGGTTAGATTCTTTGTTAGGATGTAGAATAAGGTGAGTTATGTCTACAAATAGAATTCATTCTACTCTTTATTCTTGAAAACCTAAACATCATCTTAATCAAATAAAAGTGAAATAAAAATAAAAAAATAAATTATTAAATCATTTAAATTGAAATCACCCAAAGATAAAATTTAAAAAAATTCAAACTTCAAATTTAAACTTAAACTAAAGAAGCTTTGTAAAGCCTTGTCACACAAGCCTTAAGCACACACATTAGAATACTAAGCCACCACTTGTAGTGCTAAGTTAGGGTATTGTATGTATGATGTTGTGTTTTATTTTATGATGTAATATTTTAGACAGGATGTTAGGGTGTATGTTTCATAAACTGGATGTTAGGCCGTTATTAGCCTAATCATATTTTCTGCAGGGGGTTGTGCTTAAGGTGTAATAAAAATATAAATGCTTTTGTTATCTGTTGCTTAGTAAGCACCTATGTTAGAAGGTGGCTTTATGTGGGAGCTAAGTCCAAATTATTCATATACTGCTTGGGTTGTATGGTGTGTTTAGCTATTTATTTTGGGTAGCTAGATTTTATATTTAATGTAATTTTGCATTAGAAATTAGGATTAGTGTTATGGGAGTTTAGGATGAGCAGTGGCCAGATTGCTTAGTCCCTAGGGTGCCTTGTGATGCCTTTGGAGAAAATCAAAATCAAAATGAAGAGAAGGAAGAAATGAAGAAAAGAAAATCTCCATAGCATATATTATTTTTGTAATTTGTGTTGTATAAGGGTAGAGCTCGACTTATCATCTTTTTTCTCTTTTTTAGGTGATGGAACCCAATAGTAGCCTTTTATTTATTTTTTAGGTAGTCTATAAAATTGTTTGATATTGTGTTTAGATTGCATTAGAATTGCATACTTAGTTTCTTCATGATTGATGTTTGTGTTGGCTGGATGCGGTCTTAGGATAAAATTAACTTTCTTAATTAACAACTCATAATTAAAATTTTAAAACAACTCTAATAACCTCACATAAAAGCTTGAATTAAATCAAGATAATAAAATTTTTAGCAACCCCTTTAGATGGATGAATGAATGTATAATATCATGCATGTCATATTCTTCCACTCATGTTAAGAGGGGGCTTCCATCTTTGCTAGAGAATGAAGGCTTAACTGTGAGAGCCTTTGATAGAACACCCCTCTCTCTTGATTTGGCCCATAATCAAGTTCTCATGCATTTAAGCATACAAAATCCTATGTCAAAACAAAGAGTCCAAAAAGAATCAAATAAATTTGATAAAATTTTTGTTAGATTAAGTCATGGTTTCATACCACTCATGTTCTAGTCTCTCAGGGCGTGAGTTTAAGGAGTTACTTTCCACTCTAAATAAACAACAGCCTACTCATCTTGCAAAGTATAAGACTTGCCTATATGGATTTAAAGTGTAGGAGGAGTTAGCTGGCTACCACTCAGTCATTATAAGTAGTAGTGGTTTATTCTCTCTTATGGAGGTAAATCATATACCCATTTTATCTTAAATTTAGGTCATGTTTTGGCCCTCACCAAAGCTCCATAGATTTAGGATCTGAGGTAGCTATTTTCTTTGGGCTACAAGCATAATTCTATACCTCTTAGGCATTTTCACAATCTTATATTGTTGAATTATAAGCCCTAGCAATCTAATAAAATGTCAACTTAAATAATTAACTCTCTTCAATTTTAAAAATATAAAGCTCAATTATATGGTATATTAGAATGCTCACTAGGCTTCCTAGTATCATGAGCATTTCCTACTTTCTCCCTTTGGATTTCAAAAGTAAGTCTTCTCCTTGATCTATCTCATTTGATTTTCTAAAATAGCCAATCCTTTGATAATAACTTGAAATCATTGGAGACTAATTATCTATTTTAATCGAGTATTCTTAAGGAATTCTCATTCATTATGATGTAATTAACTATGGGGGCTTGTCTCCATATGGAACTTAATGAACCTAGCTTAAAATAAACCTTACCCTACTTTTTTATGTAAAGTAGGGGAAAGATCTCTGGTATATTCGAAGACCCATCATGCCTTAGGAGTTCTTATTTGGTGATTAGGTCCATTATAGGACAGTGATTTCTATCTTTCGAGATAGAACATCATTCCTTAATGTCATACCCGATCACTTCAATAAGTATCCCCTAAGATCTGTGTGGTGTCCCACATCTCAAAAATAAACACCACACTCAAGCACCTGCAAGAAAAGTTTCTTGATCTTTGATACAATTTTCTTAGAGGTTTTGGATAAGGAGATATCCCAACCTTCTTTGGATTTGAAAGGATCACAAGTATCCCCAAGGATTACCCTAATGGAACTGGATAGTTGTTCCACATGTTATTCCTTTGGGATGACTGTAACACCGGTCTTGAAGCAATGTTCAAGTCAGTACTTAAATTTGAAGCAATCTTCCAAAACATGACCTAGCATATGGTAGTAGGGGCAAAAGTTATGATCATGGCTTTTTCCCACTTCCTCTAGTCTCTGTTGTAGGTGAAAGTGCTTCTTTAAGAGATTCTTAAAGATCTTCTTGATTACATCCCTCTTAAATGAATAAGGCTTATTAAGTTTATCCAAAAGAGTAGGTGGATCATAGCTACCATGCGGCGGCTATGTGTACCGTTGCTACTGATGATGTGTTTGAGGAGGAGGTGGTGTAGGTCATGGAGGTTCTTTGTGGCGGTATAGCCTGATGGTAGAGGAGGTGGAAGCGATGGTCGGAGCAGGTCTCAAATTGCTATCTCATTGTTTTCCATATCCTCTTATCACTTCCCCAAATTTCTTCTCATATACCTTTTGTGGCTTTAGCTTTGTTGGTAGATCTGGAGAAGGTAACTATTTGGCTCCTCCTTGCAAGCTAGCTTCCTTATTGATTAATTTCTCTAAAGTTTTGATGGTGAAACCTTTAAGCATGAAGGAGACCGGGCCATAGATATTCTTAAATAGAATCTCGATGGCATGCTATTCAGACAGTTGTGTTCATATTTCATACTCAAATTATGCCATTTGAGAATGTAATCAATGAGAGACTCACTAGGATTTTGTTTAGCCATAACAAGGTCACCAACAGTGACCCTTTGCTGAGCTCCACCAAATCTCTTCATAAAGAGTTACTTCAACTCAGCAAAAGTCTTCACTAAACTATTAGAAAGTCAGCATACCAGTCAAATGCTATACCCGCTAAGCTACTGACAAAGAGACGGAAGAGTAAAGCGTCACTGCCACCAACGTTGTAACAACTAGCTCTGAAATGCCTAATGTGCTGCCTTGGGTTCCCACTGCCATCAAAACTCTTGAAGGAAGGAGGCACAAACCCTTAGGATATTGGATTGCATCAAATTTTTCCAGGTAGGGTCAACCCTTTGGAACTAATGATCCTCCTCGGGATTGAGCTAATGCTTCCTTCACCTGCTGCTCAACCATTCTCTTGATATCCTTTTCTTGTATGGATGCTCCACTACCTTCCTATACATCTTGATGCTACCTTTTTGGAGGTAAAGTCTTGGTTGGGTCCAAGACATGCACCAACTCTGGCTGATTGGTCTCAGCTATAGTAGGATGAACCGCCGGTGTTTGACTTTGCAATGCTAAGACAACTACTAATAGATCTTCAAGCCTCTTCTCCATCCTATATATCTTTTCATCTTTCTGCTTTATCTATGCTAAGAGCTATTGGGTCGAGTGGACTGTGTCTTCCTTCTTGACCTCAACACCTTCTATAGTCTGCTGCTCTCTAAAGAGGGATCCCTTAGTATCTACCATGCAAACCCCTCTTAAGTCTCCCAACAAATCATCTTCATTGGGATCAAAGATGATCTTCTCCTCATCAGACTGGCATATCCTAGGATCTCTTTCTTCTCCATGAAGTAATGGGCTACTATATCATCTAGAGAACAATCTATCAGAACTGACATAATTGACTTTGGCTGACCAGTGGTGGGATCACTATTATGTACTATGAGGCACCGGACCTCCCCTACTACTAGAGAATCAACCCTGTGAGGGCTATACTCAATAGAAGGAATGTTCTCCTAATTATCACTGAATCTGCATGGGGTGACACTCTTAGTAGGCTCTATCATCATATGGGCAATTGAGCTACCACCCTCTTCCTCGACAACTAATGCAATCGTCTCTATGCCCCGCTACGACTATGGTGGTGAAGGGATGACCACTATGCTTCAAGGTCGTTGTTCCTTCTTCACACTATTAGGGCAGAAGGTAGAGAAGGAGAGCTCAACCTCACCACAGTAGGTGATGTAGATAGGATGGGATCTCTCGGCCATAACAAGATCACCAACGGGGTCCTCTTCTCCCTCGATGTGGCCTTCATGGCCTTTGGTAGGACTGGAGATGCTGGAACATGGATCAGAGATGGCAGATGGGAGGTAGAGCGGTGTGGTGGAGACACCGCCGACTCTCTCTTAACATGAGCTCTCCTCCTATGATGGGTAGTCCCAGTGAGTAGAATATTGTCAGTATGATCGATGCGGGTAGTGTGATCGGAAAATCAATGAGTGTGAGGGGGACTACTAAACCCCTGTCTCTCGGTATGTCAGAGTGTGGGCCTCCAGCCCTCTCCTGTCAAGATGCTTCCCCGCTATGGAGGATAAGATCTCAAATCATGAGACCCTCAGATCATCCAGAAGCCCCAACTGGCATAGAGGCAGCGGAGGCATATGACCTCCTACCACTAACGGTGAAACTAAACTGCTGGTAGAGGTGAAGCTGAGATCCTCCTATCATTCACTCTATCACACTCAGAGAGAGGATGGAATGGATTCACTGTAACCAGCGAGGAAACTAAAGTGGGTAACTCGTTAACAACCGACTGTGTGATTGCCTCCATCTCCATAGCAATACATGTATGGTACTACTTTATCATGCAGTTCTTGTTCGTCCTTTGGGTCTTGGTGGATCCAATAGAGTAAGAACTAGACTCAACCTCAAAAGTAGGGGAGACAATCCCTATGATCAGGGGAGCCTTCCCCTTAGAAGGTGCTAGTGAGTGGGTCTTAGATAGGGGGTAGCAGGGAACCACAAGATGCACAAGCACAACACTGCTACATGGGAACCTTTCCTCTTGAGAATAGTAGAATCCCAAGATGTTAACTTTGAATGACTCACACCATTATGCTCTGCTGCATCATGAGGGGAGTGCCCACAGTAATCCGAGCTCAAAACCTCTCAAAGTGAATGAGGTGGGTAGTCAGTGGAGAAGGGTTGGCGATTTGGCGGTCCATCTTGTGGGGAAAGATAAACACATATCTCTGTGCAGCCATTGCTACCAATTGGGCGAATGAACTATCAACTGATGTTGAATGAAAGTCTGCAATGTTGAAAATAAACTTGGATCAGATCCTATTGATTTTAAATTTTGAATTTAGAATTTGAACCCATACTCAACAACTTGAAAGTGTAAGTCAGGCTCAAATTATTTAGAATATATTTTGAAATTTGATTGGAAAGGGGAATTTTTGGATGTAGAATCCACTTTCAACAAATTTTGATATGTTGAAAATGGGATCAAATATTTTTGAAGAGATTCTTCCAAAGGTTCAAATTTGAATTTGAATTTTGATTTTGAGGACCCTTTATTTAAAAAATTTGATTATGTTAAAGTAAAAGTTCAATTTGCTTTTGTTTTGGATTTGTGATCTTTGGAATTTACTCACTTAGCAAATTTGGGTATGCTAAGTGAGATATTTGAAAATAATTTTTTCATTTTATTTCTTGGTTTGCTTTATTTTGTGAATCATTTGTGATTTGAAAATGGAATTCTTATTTAGCAAATTTGGGCATGCTAAATGAGAAAATCCAAGTGTATTTTGTTTTTGAAATTTTTTGAAAATAGGACTCTTAGCATATTTGAGTATGCTAAGAAAATCCAAATATGTTTCTTTTATTTTTTTAGAGATTTTTAATTTTGAAAAATAGGATCCTTAGCAAATTTTGGGTATGCTAAGGAAATTCTAATGTGTTTCTTTTATTTTTAGAGATTTTGATTGAAGATGGAGACTTCACCTTAGCAAATACGGTATGTTAAAATGAAATTTCAAAGTGTTTTGAATTTTGTGAAATGGACATTTCACTTAGAAAATTTGAGTATGCTAAATGAAACTCCAAAAGTGTATTTCAAAATTTTTGTATTTTTTTTATTTTATTTTTGAAAATGGAAACTTCACTTTAGCAAATATGGTATGCTAAAGAATGAAATTCCAAAAATGCTTCATTTTGTTTTGGATTTTGTTTTGAAAAATGGAGACTTCGCTTTAGCAAATATGGTATGCTAAAATTGAAGTTCCAATGTGCTTTAGATTTTGTGAAATGGACCTTTCACTTAGCAAGTTTGAGTATGCTAAATGAAACTCCAAAAATGTGTTTTAAAATTTTGTGTTTTGAAATGGGAGACTTCACTTTAGCAAATGGGACATGTTAAAATGAAGTTTCAAATGTATTTTGAAAAAAAAAATTTGTTGATTTTGAAAAGAGAAGTTCCACTTAACAAATTTGGTTATGTAAGATGGAAATAAATAATGTTTCATTTTCAAAGATGTATTTTCATGTGTGATTATTGATTTTTTGAAAGAGGAAATTTCCTAATCATATATGGAATATGTTAAGTGGCATTTCAAAATAATGTCATATTATTTGAAATGAAATTCATTCAATAAATTTGGGTATATTGAATGGAGAGAGGTTTCATATGTGCTTTTTTTTGAAAATTTATTTTTGATTTTGATTGGAAATGAAACCTCCATTCAATAAATGTGGGTATATTGAATAGAGAGGTTTCATATGTGCTTTTTGAAAATGTGAAAATTTCAACCTAACACATCTGGAATGTGTTGAGTGGTATTTCAAAGTTGTAATTTTGTTTGAAGATGTAATATCCATCCAACACATTTGGATGTGTTGAATGGAAAGGCCCATCTTTCAAATTTTATGCTCTTGAAAACATGATTGTTGTAATTTTATTTTTGAAAATGAAGTATTCATTAAAATAAATTGAGTGAAGAAGTTCATTTGTGCTTTTAGAAAATTATGAGTGTTGGTTTTATTTTTGAAATATTTCTACATGTAACAATTGTGAAAATTGTTAGATGTAGTGCAAGTATTTTATTAAGTGTATTTTGAAAAGGTGCTTTTGAAAAGCAAATCTCTTATGAAGAATTTATTTTATCTTTATTATTATTTTTTTTGAATGAACCTTTCCTTACCATAAAAATGGTAAGGAGGAAGTCTTTGATTAGTTTCTTTTTTATTCAATTTTCATTTTCACCCATTGGAGAACCCAACGGGGGTTTTAAAACTAACACGGGGTGAGGTCCTAAAACCTAAAGATGTTAGCTAGTTTAACATAAGGATGAAATAAGCTAAGTGCCAACAGAAAGAAAGATAGTCTTGGATTCACACAAGAGTATGAACCCACTATCGATACTTGGAGCAATGATCATTTATCAAAGATGGAGAGAGGAACCATCCTAGTGAATTATGGGAAAATATTTTCTACTTTATCTATCCTTTTGAAGAGGATAAATGAAAACATAAATATAACCCTTTAGTTGGAACACCACATAGATCTGTAGATATTCTTATTAGGGTGATTGAGTATGACATTGAGGAAAGGTGTACTATCTTAAAAGGTAGAAGTCACCACCCTACAATGGACTAATCACCTCAATAAGGACTCTAAGGACTATGGGTCTTATATGTACGAGATTCTTCCCCTACTTTACATGGAAAAGTAAAGTAGGGTTTATTTTAAACCGGGTTCATTAAGTTCCTATGAGAAGCCCCCATAGTTAATTACATCTTAAGGAATGAGATTCCTTAGAATACTCTCGATTAAGGTAAATGATCATGTCTCCAAAGATTTGAAGGTAGGACTATCAATGGTTTATTTTGGAAGATCAAATGAGATTGATCAAAGAGAGAGTTCTTATCAAAGCCAAATGAAAATAAGTAGGGATGTTAAGATACTAGGAAACGTAAGCATCCAAACTACCTATGGTTGGGCTTTACATTTTTGAAATTGAATTAATGTGTTAGAGTTGAATTTTAATTAGAATGTTAGGGTTTATAATTCTATGGTACAAGGCCATAAAAATGCCTAAGAGGTGAAGATTTATACTGATAGCCCTCCAAGGGGAGAAGCAACCTTAGAACCTAAATCTAGGGAGCTTTGGCAAGGGCCCAAAGCACAACCTAAATCTAAGGTGAAAATGGATATTTGATTTACCTCCACAAGAGATGATAAACCACCCGACTGTTGGACTTACAATTGCCTGAGGGTGGCTGCCAACTAACTCCTCATACAGTTTTAAAATATGTAGGCAAGTCATATGTTTATGCAAGATAGTAAAGTTATTATTTATTTTAGAAAGAGACTAAGTCCTTAAACACACTCCCTAAAGAGACTAGATCATGTAAGGACATGCTTCAAATGACTTAAATCTAATGCAAAATCTTCACATGTTTTATTTTTATTTTGGACAATAATTTGACTTATAGGATTCATATATGCATGAGAAATAAGATTATGGGTTTCTGAGGTAAGGAGTGTGTTTCCACCATGGCTCTTCAAAAGCTAAGTTCTCAGCAAGGTGGAAGCCCTCCAATTCAAGAGTGAAATAATATGATTTTATGCATGATGTTAAAAAAGGAAGTACACATCCAACTAAGGGGTTGCTAATTCTTTTATCTTGATTTAACTTAAGCTTTAAATGAGGTTATGAGTTGTTTACTTTTAATTTTGAGTTGATTAATTTGGTAGAAGATTTATTTTTCCTAAGGGCCTAATCGTCAAAACTAGGAAAATAATGCCATCTTAATGCACATGCTAAACAAAACATCAAACATTTTATAAAGCTAACACAAAAAAATAAAAGGTCATTTGTCTTTGGGCACCACCGCACAAACCTGAAAATAAATTGAATAGCCGAGCTCTACCCTTATTCAACCCGGATTACAAATGAATTAATTATAATTAAGCAAGGAATTCATGTTATGGGGGGTCTTCATTTCTTCTTTTCTTCTTTCTTCTCTTCTTCTTTCTTCTTTCTTCATCCTTATTTTGGTTCCTTCTTTTGGATGGCTGGAATGTGGTTGCTCCAAAGGCTTCACATGGTACAAAAGATGAAATCTTATGACCAATGCTCATCATAATCCCCCATAACAATCATTCCAAAATTCTAATTTAAAAAGTACGTGAAAAGAAAAAGTAAATCTAACTAACACCTGCAAAACAAAGATTAGCTAAACAAACTATATAATTTTCAAGCATGTATATTGGACTTAGCACCCCACACATCGGTAAATAAGTCCACCTGGCCTATTGGATTATGCTTAGGGGTATAAGCACCTGCACTCAAAAGCATTTATATTTTTATTACAGTGCCCCTTAAGCATAATCTCCTATAGAAAATAATGATTAGATTAAGATCATCCTACCATTAATTCTACACACATTCATCTAACATCAAGACTAGAAATAATATATCACAAAATAAAAGCAAACATCATACCATGCACTATCCTAACCTAAAGCTAGAAATTATGACTTAGTCTAATGTGTATGGTTTAAAAGATTTGTGTGGTATGCTTAGCTATGGCTTTAAGGCTTATATTTTTTTAAGTGTGAAGATGTTCAACATAGATGGATGGTTTTATTTAATTTAGTTGATTTGGTTGATTTATTTTGGTTTAAGTGAATCCTATAATTAATTACTAAGTTATAAAGAGAGGGAAAAGAGAAAAGAACTTCTCTTTCCTTCCCTACATTAAGTAATTTCTAAAGTGGATTCATATTTGATTTTATTTAGTGAATATCTTATTATGTGTTTTAATTAATCCTAAATTTATATTTTCCCTAAACAAACCTATTCAAAAAGAAAGGCATTTTAAGGTTAAGTAATGTGAATTAATGTCACAAAGCACACATCACTTCATTTGCTTTCCCAACATGTATAACATGCATATGAATGAATCCTAAGCATATCTATACATACAAATAGAAATGTTTAGCAGACTTTATGATGAATGCTAAGAAATGTTACTTAAGAAAATTGGAATGCTTTATGATGCATGATTTTCATTAAGTAGAAAAAGTATTCTTTTATCCTTTATTCATATGCACATGTGTATGTATGAAAGGCATAAGTGAGTACGATGCCATTATTAGCACCAGGGTGTAAGGTACAAGACTACTTAAGGCTACTTAAAGCCTCACAATCAGGGTTGTCTGACTAATATACCACTTTCTTAAATGCATATGCATGTACAAAAGAAATAAATGGAAAAAGAAAGATGCAAAGTTTATGTTTATTTAATTTTTGGTTTATTTATGCAATTTATGTATGTAGATGTAAATATCCTTCTTAAGTTATAACATGGAAGAGGATAAGAGTAGATTTTAAACAAGAGTTATGTTCTTTTAAAAGAACTATGCACTTTGCAAATCTTATCCAAATCCATGTTAAGAGGAAAGAAAGGAAGTAAACATAAGACACATTTTTATATTCACATACAAGCTTATAAATAAAGTATAAGTTGCATACCTTTTAGTTATGATATTTGATTTATAATTTTTAAAAAAAAAATTTTCAAATTTAATAGTGATAATAGCCATTCATATTTCTACTTTAGCCAAAACATGTAATTTGACATAAAGAAAATATTTCATTTTAATTTTGATTTTTAAAAGATATGAATGCATGAATTTCATATGACATACACATTTAGCATGCTAGGAAAGAAATAAAGTGATGAAAGCAATATAAATTCATTCACCTAATTAATTCTAAAGACAATCCTATGAAATAAGAAAGTTTAAATTGAATCAAAGTTTGTTTAATGTGATTTTGTTTTGAATTTTTATGTTTGATTTAGGAAATGTGAAAGAATGTTTGCTGGTCTAACCCATTTCCCCATGTGTATGGCATTTTAGTTTAATCTTTAGATGATTAGATGATTTTTTTTAATTAGGTTAAGTGTGAATTAAGTGTGTTAATTACCTGTACCTACACCACCTTAGCATACTTAATTAAATAATTATGAGCCAATGGATGACATAAAACCATACAAGGAATTTAAATCAGTAATGCACCTAAGAAGAAAAGGGCCTAATGCATTTGGCTCATGATTAATGATTAATTAAGCTAAGGGTTTAAGTTAAGTAATTTCATAATCCTTCTCACACATGTGAGTTGGATTTTGATTTCTTAATGTACTTAGGTTATTGAACACCTAAGCATCTACCCAAAGTGAATTAGTTAAGTTCTGGAAGGTTTTAGAATTTTATCAAATTAATTAGGTAGGTGATTAGTGGATTAATCCTTGATTAAGTTTAGATTAAGGAAGAAGGAGGGGATTTAAGGAATAACTTAAGAAAATATCCCAAAAATTATTCCCTAAACCTCCTATTCATTTAAACAAATCTTAATTAACACAATCAAGGGATTAAACCATTGATTACAAACTTAATTAGGCTTAATTACATTAGGAGAGTAATTAAGAATGAATCCAGTAATTATCCTAATTAAAATATTAATAAATCTCAAAAAAATTAGGGGAGGCAGAAGTCATCCCACTAAATACACACAAGAAGTTTGAAATTAATTAATGTAATAATTGGAGAGTAATTAGCCTAATTACATTCTTAAAAAATTTGAATTCAGAAAATATCACTATTCAAAATTCATCAAAATCAATTTTATAATATTCTACATTCAATTATCTTTCATATGCAATTTATTTCATATTTTTTATTTTTCTACACTTAGATATGAATATTTGAAGTTTTCTTGATTAATTAGATAATTTAATCCCCCAATTATATAGCTAATCCCGTCAATGCCACATGGAGGCTGATGCGGCATGGGCTTTCCACGTGGTGCGATTGGAGTGGCTATTTAAGTAGTCACATCATAGCATCGCATCGGCGACGGTGCTACGTGCTTTCTCCCTGTCCGCCCGATCAAGGATCGAACGGTTGAGAATGAATATGCAATTCTTAAGGGATAATATTTGGATCCTATGTGTTTTAATCATGGTGGTCCATCCAAAATGCGTGGATGGATGACCCGTGATTCACCCGATCTTTCGCGGAGAGATGGCCATCCATCTTAGGGAAGATCCAAGCATTGAGCTTGAAATAAAATTCAACCCCATCACCATGCAAGGAGATCACATCCAACGGCTAGTTTCTCATGGGATGAAACTTCACTTCACAAAGGACCAAACTATGGCTAATCTAAGCTTGGTTTAATGGCATGCCTCACCAGAGGCTATCATTGCATCATCGGTGCTCGATTCCCTTGAAGTAGCTTCGTCTAGTGGAGATGAAGCCTTGTTGAAGGTTTGAGGTGTTGAAATTGGATGGATCTTCCTATGGACCAACTTCACCTTCACTTGAGCTTGATCTTGGTTAAAGACACTCCTCCCTTGCTTGGAGAACTTGTTTGAAGCTTGGAGTGAGTTCGATTTGATCCTCTGAAGGTGCTCAAAGGAGGAATTGGGTTGGTTTGGAGTATTGAGTGAGATGGATTTCAAGTGGAGCTCCCCTATTTTCTATGAAAATCAAGAAAATGGAAATTCAAACTCACTCTAGAAAGCTTGGGGAGGCTTGCAATGGCTTGCTCAGACTTCCTTAAGCTAAATTGAATTAGAGAATCATTAAATGAATTAGAATTAAGGGGAGTATATCCCCCCTCCCTTAGAGTAATCGAAAGACCTAGAAGGATCTTGGCATTTTGATCCAATTGACCTCATTTCATGGGTTTCTTAGGCTATTAGGAGTGTCCTTGCATTGGGTTTGGGTGAGTGGGTAGTGGAGCTCCCATGTGCTAATTCAAGTGGAGGAGGGATTCCATGCTTAATTTCAAGTGAGGTGTGATTTTAGCCTTTGGTTGGGTTGGCTGACCCAAACCCATTGGGTTAGGTGCACCATGTCCACTTGGTCCAGGGTGTGGTCGATTTGACCAAATTATAAGTGAATTTGGCCAAAATTTATCTATGGCCTAGGGAAAAATGGTCATTTAGCTTAATTTGAATATGTTTGGTATGATTGAAAATGGGTTAGCCAAGTTTTAAATGGATTTAGTTGATTTGATATGATTTGCCTCATGTTGACCCATTTAGGTCAAAATGGGTCAACTTCAGTCAAGTTGACTAATTGGTCGAATTGGGTCAAACCAAGAGTTTGGTCAAGTTCATATGGCCATTTGAAATGTGTTGGTGGTTTTGGTTTGGTTCAATTTGATTTATATTTGGATTTAGTTCATTTGAATTTATTTAGGTCAAATGGGTCAAGTTGACCAATTTGACCCATATGACCTACTTGGGTTGGGTCATGGGTTGGTTTAGATTTCATTGGTCATATGGAATGGTTTGGTATCTTTGTTCCCATCAATTTAGTTTATATTTGAGTTTGGCTCAATTTGACCTTTTAGGTCAAGTTGGGTTCATGGTCAATTGGGCTATGTTAGGTCTAGTTGGCCAATTGAAGCTTTGGTCAAGTTCAATAAGTGATTTGGAATGAACTTGACCCATTGGTTTCAATCAATTTGACTTAGATCAAGTTTTGGCATATTTTGACTTTTTAGGTCAAGTTCGGTCAACTTGGGTCAAGTAGCCAATTGGGCTTGGTTTGGCTTAAATATCGATTTGGTCAAGTTCAAACATTGGCCATGAATGAGTTTTGACCAATGATTTCAATCAATTTGGCCTATGTGGATTTTGGCTATGTTAAGTTTCATTTTGGCTAAGTGTTGACTTGGTTAACCCTTAGGTTTGACTTGGTTTGACCCAATTTGAGTGACTGATCATCTTATGATGATTGTTGATCATGTGAGACTTAGGTGAGCTTAGTTCAATCCAATTTGGTTAGGATTAGAATTTGGCTCATAAGTTTAGGTCACTTTGGGTCAAGTGAGCCTAAGTAGGTCAAATGGCTTGGTCAAGGCTTGATTTGAGTTTGATTGAACTCACATATGGACTTATGATTGAAATATAATCCATTTGCAAGTGGTTTGAAGTCAAATGAGTTTTGATTCATTTGACAATTTCAAGTTTAAAAGGGTGAACATGAGACTTGGTTTGATTTTTTGGATTTAGTTTTGGTTTGGTGATTGAAGTTTATGTTTATATTTGGATTCATGATTGTAGGATTGATTGAATCATGAAGAAAAATCAAGAGTTTGGCTTGATTTGAATTTGATTTGGCTAAGTTCAAGATTTTGACTTGAAAGGCTTAGGTTAGATTTTGATTGAATCTGAGTTTGATTTTTGGAGTTAGTTTTAGTTGTGTGAATTTATATTTCATTTATATATGTGAATATAAATGAGAATATAATTGAGTTATAAGAAAATTTTATGAATTTGAAGTGATTTGAACTTGATTTAGGCTAAGACCTTAAGAGGGAATCAAAGGGACTTAGGAAAGATTTTTTATTTGGATTTGACTTTGGGTTTAGTTTGATTGATTTGAATTTATATTTCATTTATATATGTGAATATAAATGAGAATACAAATGGATTATGAGAAAATTTCTTGAATTTGAATTAATATAGATTTGATTTAGGCTAAGTCTATGAGAGAGAATCAATGGACTTACGAAATATTTTTGATTTGAAATTTGAATTTGATTTTGGATTTGGTTTGACTAATTTGAATTTATATTTCATTTATATATGTGATTATAAATGAGAATATAAATGGGTTGTGAGAAAATTTCTTGAATTTGAATTGATTTAGATTTGATTTAGGCTAACTCCATGAGAGAGAATCAAAGGACTTAGGAAATCTTTTTGATTTGGAATTTTAATCATAAGCTTCAATCATTTGGAATTGATCATGGATTTCAATCATTTAGAATTGATTTGAGTTTGAAGAAAATCAATTAAGCTAGAATTGATTTAAGTTTGACTTGAAGAAAGGAAGTGAGAATTTGGTTCAAATATAGGGTGGCCTCTATAACACCTATTCCTGGGCTAACTCTTCTAAGTCTCTGCTAGGTTGAGTGCCACCTAATCACTAGATGTGTTTTAAGACTAAGAATCTCTTATGGTCAGAGAATTCTAAGATGGAGGGGTTGAGAGCTCATCATAAAAATGAGGTCCAGCTTGGATAAAATTTATTTTTCCTAATTTCTAATTCATCGTCATACATCAAATGAGAATAAACTAGGAAAAGATGCCATCTTAATGTATAAGCTAAATAAATATCAATCAATTTATAAAAGCCTAAAATTAGAGACCATTTATGGTTATACAAACAAAATAATTTGGTAGAGCTCTACTTACAACAAATTACAAATGAATAAATTATAATCCAGAAGGAATTCATTGTTATGGGGGTCTTCATTCTTCATTTCTTCTTTCTTCTTTCTTCTTTTGGTTGGTTGAAATGTGGTTGTTCCGAAGGATTCACATGGTACATAAGATATAGTCTTATAACCAATGTTCATCCTAATCTCTCATAATAATCATTATAAATCCTAATTGCAAAATTACATAAAAATGGAAAAAGGAAATCTAACTAAAATCAACAAAATAGAGATTAGCCAAACAAACCATACAATCTCGCATGTATATATATAGACTTAGCACAGATGGGTAAAACTTATTTTGGATTATGCTTGGGGTATAAGCACAATAAAGAAAGTTATATTTTTTATTAGCCACTTAAGCACAATCCTTGTAGAAGATAATGAAGATCGCTCATCATTGGTATGCACATGCACCCTAATATCTAGACTAAAATATTATATCATAAAATAAAAGCAAACATCAAACCATGCACCACCCTACCTAAAGCTAGAAGTGGTGACTTAGCCTAATGTGTGTTATTTAAAGTTTGTGTGGTATGCTTAGCTAGGCTTTAAGATTGAAGTTTTCTAAGTATGAAAATGTTCAACTTATAGAGTGATTTCATTTAAGTGATTTAGTTGATTTGGTTAATTTTATTTTGTGATTTGATTAAGTTTGAATGAACCTACAATTAATTACTAAGTATAGTAAAGAGAGAAAAAGAGAAGAGAACTTCTCTTTTCTCCCTACCTAAAGTAATTTCTAAGGTAGATTCATATTTAATTTATATTTAATGAATATTTTATTATGTGTTTTAATTAATCTCAAGTTTAGATTTTTCCTAAACAAACCTATTCAAAAAGAAAGCCATTTTAAGATTAAGTAAAGTGAATTACTATCACAAAACACACATCACTTTATTTCTTTCTCAACATGTGTAACATGTATATGAATGGGACCTAAGGATATCTATACATACAAATAAAAATGTTTAGCACACCTTAATGATGAATGCTAAGAGATGTTACTTAAGAAAATTTGGATGTTTCATGATGCATGATTTGGTTAAGTAGAAAAAAGAGATATACTTTTATCCATTCTTCATATGCACATTTACAAGTATAAAAGACATAAGTTATGGCATGTTATTCCATGTAAGGTACACAACCTCTCGCTACTTAATTTAGCAACCCCGGGGTTGTCAAATATCTACTTTTCTTAAATACATGTGCATGTACAAAAAGAAATGCATGGAAAGAGAGTTATGCAATTATGTTTATTTGTTTGATTTGCTTATGCAATTTACATATGCAAGTGTGAATATCCTTCTTAAGTGATAACATAGGAATTAATAGGAATGGATTTAAGCAATTGTTGTATTCTTTTCAAATAAACTATACACAAAATCTATTCAAAACTATGCTAAAGAGAGAAGGAGAAAGTCACACAAGGCATACCTTATATTATATTCACATGCAAGCCTATAAATAATTATAAGTGGCATATTTTTCAATTGTGATGTTTGTTTTATAAGTTTTGAAAATAATTTTGGATTTAGTATTCATAATAGCCAATCATATTCTTACTTTAATTAAAACATATAATTTGACATAAAGGAAATATTTCATTTTTAATTTGATTTTTAAAAGGCATGAATGCATAATTTTCATATGACATACACATTTAACATGCCAGGAAAGAAATAAAGTGATGAAAGCATGTAAATTCATTCAACCAAATTAATTCCTAAAGAGAATTTTATGAAATAAGATTATTTAAAGTGAATCAAAAATTGGTTTAAGGAAAGTTTGATTTTGTTTTGAGTTTGATTTGAATTTTAGGAAATGTGAGAAGGTTTGTTGGTCATAACCCACTTTCCCCCATGTGTGAATCAATTTAGTTTAATTTTTAGAATCATTAAGTGAATTTTATATTTTGATTAGGTTAAGGTGTTCATTAAGTTCATTAATTACCCCTTACTTACACCACTTTAAGATATTTAATCAAATAATTATGTGCTAATGTATGACATAAACTCACAAGGAATTTAAATCAACAATGCACCTGTTGACCTCATTTTTAGAACCATTGGTGATCCGGCTATGGTCAAGGGATCCTACCCCTTCTACACCACCTATTGTGGTGAGGTCGAAACTCACTGCGACCTTCCCGATGGTAATGGGAGTGGCTAAAGCATCGTGGTGCCCCTTCACCAACTTTGCCCATAGGATGTGGAGATGGTGATTATCAGATATTCAAGATGATAGTCCACACCCGTGGTAATGGAACATCTCGGGATTTACTCTTATCAGCCGATTCTGATGCAGAGTGTCATTTATCCTGAGTATAGTCCACATAGGATTGACTCAGTGACATGCGAGGTGATCTGATGCGGATCGTGATCACTCACTAAATTTTTTTACCCAGATAGATCATTCTTTAGATGAGATAGTGGCACATTATTTCATGGAGAAGAAGGAGATATTGGGGTACGATTGGTCGAAAGAAGAGAAAGTCAGCTTCGATCCCAACAAAGATGACTTGATGGGAGACTCAGCTGGAGTCTGCATGGTAGACACTAGAGGATCTCTTTTTAGGGAACAACAAGCTATGAAAGTGATGTGGTTGATCAGGAAGACACCGAGATTAACTCCGACATCGTGAGAAGGCGAAGGATGAGCAGATTGATAGGATGGCACAGTTAGGACTTGTTAGCAGCAGTTCAGCTTGAAATAAGCCCCTTTAGTTCATCTTATGGTCGACATCGGTTAAGTTAGTGCATGTCTTGGACCCAGGCAAGACTCTACCTCCCATTGAGCAATAGGAAGGTTGTGAAAAGTATGTCCATACAAGAAAAAAGACATAAAATCTATGGTTGAGTAGCTAGTGAAGGAAGCTTTGGCTCATACCCGGGTGGATCATCAGTTCCAAAGGGTAGACCCTACCTAGAGGAATTTGATGCTATCCAATATCTTTTGTACCTTCTTCCTTCAAAAGATTTGATGGCAATGAAAAAGGGCAACATAGCATTTGGGCCTTATTTTTTTACAATGTGACACTTTACTTTTTTTTTGCCTTTTAGTAGCCTAGTATTGCTTTGATTAGTATGTTGACTCAATGATTTAAAAGATATTTGTTGAGTTAGAGCAACTCTTTATCAAGAGGTTTGTTTCGACAAAGGGTTCTTAGGTGATCTCATTGAAGCATAATAACACACTGGTGAGTCCCTTATTAATTATATTCTCCGATGGCATAACTTGAGTATAAAGTGAGAACCATAGCTGTTTGAATAACATGCCATTGAGAATCTCTTGAAGAATATATATGGCCCAGTCTCCTTCATGCTTAAGGGCTTCACAATCAAGATATTTGAGAAGCTAATCAACAAGGCGGTTAGTCTACAAGGAGGCCAAATAGCCTTTTCAAGATCGGTTACCTAGCGAGAAATGAAGATCTAAGAAGAAGCTAGGAGTAGTAGCGGTGATGGTTGATAAGAAGTAGCAATAGATCAAGAGACCACGACTTCAATAGCCTCCACCTCCTTTGTCACCACCGAGGCAACCCTACTGGCCTCCATAGCAGCCTCCATGGCTAACATCACCATGCCACCCATAGGTGGCATGCATCTGGGTCTATGGTCCACATACTCTTTTAAATAAGTTAAACAAACCTTATTCTTTTAGAGGGGAAGATCTTTAAGAATCTCTTAAAGAAGCGATTTTAACTAGAGCCTAAGGGAGAGGAAGTAGGCAAAGTTGATCCAAACTTTTGCCCTTATCACCATATCTTGCCACATTTTGGAGGATTGCTTCACATTCAAGGCCTGGCTTGAACACAGTTTCAAGATCGGTGATGTAGTCATCCCAAAGGAATACCTTATGGAACAACCTTCTAGTTTTATTAAGGTAATCCTTAGGGATACTTGTGATCCTATCAAAATTAAAGAAGGTTGGGATATTTCTTTATCCAAAATCTCTAAGAAAATCATTCAGAAGATCAAGAAGCTTTCTTGTAGGTGCGAGTCAAACCTCAACCTCCAAGGAAGGTTTGCAAGTTGTCATGCAACTCTAGGAAAGGTGGAGCTTGTGACGGTGTGTAGAGATAATTCTTTAGCATAGCCATAGATTGTCCGACCTCCAACTTATTTCTTCTACATGGTGACTTCTTCCATTTCAATTAGCTTCTTCTACTAGAACTCTTGTATAATAGAGCAAATCCCTTACCCCACTTACTTTACTTGACTTCTACTATGTACCTTGTCCAAAACTTAAAGAATCAAGGAATAAAGCTAGTTTGAATTACATCTATATCTCTTATGATGGGTTGTCTTCTTCTTGAAAGTTGTCTTCTTATGATGGGTTGTCTTCTTCTACTCCTAACGATAACTCTTTAAGTCTAAATAACTATAACAATTTTGATCTTCCTCTTTCTAATTCAGAGTTGGACTTTCTAACTCTGAATACTATGGGTTCACCTCTTGAGATAGACTTGGAATCATCTGATTTTGAGGGTCCTATAGGAGAAGTTGTAGGTGAGCCTGATATGCAAGTAGAACCTTCCATTACCCTGCCATAAGAGATCACCAAAGTCAACCTCTGTAGTAGCAGGTTCTACCTCCTAGGGGTAGCACCTCGTGATAGGGGAAACAAGTCATTGGTAGTGCAGAGATCCTTCCACAGATGCTCCACCCTTGGATATGCTTGTTGAAGACCCGAAGGTGGACTACGTCATTTCTCATCTAAAGTTGTCATCTAAGCTAAGCATATGATGCCCTTATCTTATCTAAAGAGATGAGAGAGTCACTAATCAAGGCCCTCCTTAATCCTAAAATATGCATAGCTCAGCTGACCGCTATAGGTGAGGAAGCACATTATACAAAAGAAGCTCAAGGGATCACCTTTACAGATGAAGACCTTTTTTGTGAGACTTGGAGCACAACCGTCCCCTCTACATCACAGTTGACATGGACATGTTCAGACTTGTAAGGGTTCTCGTGGATTCAGGTGCATCGGTTAACATTATGAGTCTAAAGACCCTTGCCTATTTGAGGATCAACATCTCTACACTCTGAGGAGATTGGATGATGTTGAGAGGATTCAATGACCAAGGTGAGCGGGCTTTAAGTTCTATAGTATTACATTTGGAGATAGGTGGCTAGAAGGCAAGTCTACATCATTGATTTGAATACTTCATTCTTGCTTTGCTTGGTAGGCCTTGGATACATCAAATAAGATCATTCCATCCTCTCCATTGCATCAAGTTCAAAAGATGGAATTGAATACCGTGTCGAGGAGATGAAAACCATTTTAGTTAGAGAGGTTGAGACTTATGAGGATGCGACCTACTATCTTCCTCAAAACACCCTTTCTCGTGAACTTGGATAAAATTCAAATGCAAAAAACAAAAGAAAATGAAAATAAAGCAAAAGAAAAGCCAAAAGAAAAAGGAAAGGAAAATAAAAGTTCAAGTAAACAAGAAAGGGGAATTAAAGAAGAAATAGATCTGCATATCACATTCTACCCATAATGCATTCCATCATATGGACATGTGGGTAGGATGGCTCAACCTCCACCAGGCAGAGGCAGAGGCAGAGGCAAAAGCAGAGGTAGTTCTGGAGGTGGGAGACCCTATAGTTGGCCATCAGCCAATAGAGGTCGTGTTCTAGTTCATAGGAGTACCCCTACTATTCACATAGACTTGGAATCCAACTCAGAGGATGAGTCTAATATGGTGATACCCGGCCAACCCCTCTCAGTAGGTTCCATTGGAGGTGACTTTTCGATCGGGCAGAGATGAAGACTAGGCCTCCAAGCAAGCTTCAAGTTTATGTGAAACTATTAGGCAGTTGGGAACCTTAGCTCTTACCTCACTTACATCTCAAAGTTGAAGGTTTAGTAGTTAAGGAAGTCCAGTCTTCCGGTGACACAGAAGAGGTTCTTTTTTGGGTTCATCATCCTCAAGTCACGAAGTTGATGTAGAATTTGAGGAGATACTTTTAAGAATTAATGGAATTACCTTGATTTTACTTTCTTGTGTTCAAAATCTTATGAAAGGTTTGGTTCCTCACACATGGTCTAAAGTCGAGTACTTTGAAAAGTTATGGAACAATTCGGTAAGGAAGCACAATCAAGAGGGTAATTAGATTGGTTGATGATGACAAAGATTATTTTGCTATTTATTACCAATCATTTGGAGTCGATAGTTCTTCTTTTCACATCCTCAACTCTTGAGAATGTGTGTTTAGAAATCTCAGATGATCTAGATGATCTCCAAGTCAAAGAGGCACTTCCAAAATTTGAAGAAGAAATTCATTCAACATTAGACAAGCTTAAAGAAATCAACCTCGAGATAGAAGAAAATCCACAACATACATCGTTTATTGAATGAAGAAGAAACCAATGACTTAGTTAGGCTATTGGCGAGTTTAAAGACTACTTATGGAGTTATGAAGAAATGCATTATCTCTGCGTAGTCCACAAGCTAACAATAGATCATAATGCTATACATTAAGCAAGCTCCTAGATGCATGCGATTAGAAATTGAACAACATGTCATTTAGTCAAGAAATCGATCTTTAGTTTCATCGGGGAAGAAATATCATATCACGGTTAGCTAGTGTCATTAAGAAGAAGAATGGCCAAATTCATATATCATCAATTTTAGGGACTTAAATAAGGCATGTCTTAAGAATGAGTTTGCTCTTCCTATACCAGAATTAATGGCGGACATTGCCTCATCTCATGAAGTGTTCTCTTTCATAGATGGATCATCTGACTATAACCAAATTAAGATATCTCCTGAAGATGATAGAAACACGCTTTTTTGAACCTCGAATCTTTTTTGTTATAGGGTCATGCCTTTCCCTTAAAATGGTGGTGCTTACCTGGCCATGACTCAAATCTTCAATGAACTCATCCATCATCGGGTTGAGTGCTAGTTGATGATCTAGTCAAGAAAGAAAAGGAAGACCACCTCTTTGACTTGAGAGTAGTTTTGAATGGTTAAGATAATATAACCTTAAAATGAATCCCACGAAGTGTGCATTTGGGTAGCGGAAATTCCTTGGGTTTGTTGTTGACATGGGAATAGAAATAGATCACGAAAGATTAAAGCTATCTTAGAAATGCCACCTCTAAGAGTTTAACTCAACTCGGATCCTTTCAAGGATGGTTGGCATATCTAAGACTTTATCTCTATCGGAGATGCAATATTTTCAACACTTGTCAAAAGGATGTCAAGTTCAAGTGGGATGATAAGTGCTAGCATGCCTGAAGACATCAAAGAGTACTTGGTGAAGCCCGGTTCTAGCACCCCATCTTGCGGCCACTCATCCTTTCCCTCTGTATTGGATGACTCTCTCGATGCTCTTGTCCAACCAATGATGAAGGGAAGAAGTGCTCTCTACTACCATTAATTCTTGATAAAGCAAACTATCCACCTATTAAGAAATATTGCCTAGCATTGATCTTTGCATCTCAGAAGCTATGACACTATATGCTTTCTCATCATATGAACCTGATCTCCATAATAATTCCACTATAGTACCTCATGACACGGACAACGCTATATGGATGTTTGGCATGTTGGTCCATGATACTTTCATAGTTTGATATCACATTTGTACCCCTCATGTGGTAAAGGATACTTAGCATTTCTTAGCGGCACACCCCTCGATTCTCTGCTTAGTGACAATCTCCCTGATGAATAAATCATGAACTTAGGGGAGACCACAAGATGGGAGATGTATTTTGATGGTGCGCTTTTTTCTTAAATGTGAAGCACCACGATCTATTCTCCCAAGAAATGCAGGGGTAGGAATTGTTCTTCTAACTCTGAACCATGATGTGATGAGATTCTCATGATATCTATCCAACCCCTACACTAACAACAAAACTAAGTATGAGGCTTTGATTGTTAGTCTAGAGTTAGCCATCACTATTAGTGTCAAGAGCATCAACATCTTTGGGGATTCTCAGTTGGTCATCAACTAGATTGTCGGGTCCTACCAAGTTCTCAAACCATGCTTCATCATTACTACGAGTATACCATGAAGTTGTTGGCCCAAATTCCTGAAGTCACCATCTACAAGGTTCCCTAAGTAGAGAATGTAGTAGTAGATGCTTTGGCCAAACTCGCTAAAGAGTTAGCATGTTCGGAAGATGAATCTATTCTAATAAAGGTCCGAAATAGACAAGTCTTATCCCTTATTGATGTTGAACTTATCAAAAGACTTTCTCTTGAAGGGGAGGTTATTATTGCCAAAATGGACAAGGAGCTGGATTGGAGGTAACCCTTCATAGATTACTTGAACACCGACAAACTATCTATAGAAAAGTCATAAGCCCATCAGGTGAAACAGAGAGCTCTCTCCAATGCTCTTGTTAATGGCACCATGTACCGTCGATCCTTTGACCAAATGTGGTTACGTTGTTTAGACAAACACGAAGCCCATGGCATTACAACTGAGGTACACTCAGGTCTATGCAGAGCGCACCAATTTGGTCCAAAGATGAAGACGAAGATTAAGTGACTTGGATACTACTGGCCTTCAATGATTGCAGACTGCATGGATGTAGCTAGGAGATGCCATTAGTGTTAGGTACATGGTGTTATCCTCCACCATCCACTCAACATTCTACATCCTACATTGACCTCATGGCCATTTGAGTGTTGGGGGTACCAACATTATTATCGATCCTCCTTCTTCAAGGGCATCAATTCATCTTAGCGCCACCTACTTTTCCAAGTGGGTGAAAGCCATCCCACTCGAGAGGTCAGCTCACATGTGCTTCAATTTTGAACCATATCGTATATATAGGTTGGGGTGCCTCGATGAATTATATCGATAATGATATTATATTCAAAAAACATGAAGATCAAGCTAAAAGACGGTATAGATTGGATACTCTCCACCATCTACTAGAGCAAATGGCTTAGTGAAGCATTCAATAAAACTCTCATCCATCTTGAAGAAGACTCTTGATGACAATAAAAGATAGTGAGCGAGTTGGTTGAAGCCTTGTGGGCCTACCGCATCAAATATCAACTCTCACTATTTTCTTAATGTATGGGGAAGCGTTCTTCCTTAGAAGTTCAACTCCCATCACTAAGGATAGCATTGGGTAACAAGATCACTACAGAGCAGAATGCAAAGTTGTGGTTAGAAGAGCTCGAAGGTTTGGAGGAGAGTCGCCTACGGGCATGTCAAAACCCCGTGTTGTGCAAGGCCAAAATGATTCAAACTCACAACAAGCTGGTCCTAGGTCTTTTGAGTAGAACTTGTGTTAGTCTAAGGAGATTATTGCCCATCAAAGATGGGAGGTAAGTTTGAACCCACTTGGGAAGGCTCTTATGTCATAGAGAAGGCCTACCAAGGAGGATCTTATCAGATTATTAATTGTAAAGGGGAACACCCGATGCTTATAATTAATGGGCTCTATCTAAAGAAATATTACCCATGAAACAAATCATGTTTGAAAATAATCATTAATAAAAAGAACAAAATTTGATTCCATTCATCAAATCTTCTCTTCTTTCAAAGTGTTATTTGCTTGTCTTCTAAATCCACCGTGACGTGTTTAGGGTAGGTGTAAGAGTCCCTTAATGGCATCCTATCCCTCTTTCACAACACAAACACAATCTCCTGATGCTATTAGAGTAGGTGTAAGAGAACTTGAGAGGTATCATATTTCAATTAGCATAGCTAAGTTAGGTGTGAGAGAACCTAACTGACATCCTTTCTTAGTGGGAGTCCTGTTTGCCATACGCAACATCATTTCATCAAAATCTCCAGCATGTTTTAAGGTAGGTGTAAGAGTCCCCCAGAGGTGTTGTATTCCTTTTGACACATGCACAAAATAAAAATCTTTTTTCTTATTTTTTGATGTGCAAGCCCAGTGGCACTCTCTCATTAGCTACTTGGTGCTAGTATGTCACCCCAATGGTCATTTGTTGGAAGATGTGAGTCCCCGCACTTTCTTCCTAACTTAACCATTGCAAAATAATGAGCACTTTGTTAATATGATAATCTTCACTGCCTAGCCAGTAAGCTACCTCATGTTGACCTTACTTAAGAAGATGTGAGTCCATGTGCTTTCTTCTTGAACTAGCCATCATGTTCTAATTAGGTTGAGTATATTTGAGGTATAGGGTATGTCCCCCGGAGGCTCCTTTCCTCTTGACTACGTTGATATAAGTCCCCAGTGGCATTCACTTAGTAAATAGGTGGAGAGCACTTAAGACGCAGACTATCCCAGTTATATGGGAGGATGTGAGTCCCGGCTTTCTTCCTAAGGCGATTGTTACAAACCGGCGGGCACCTTAGGTTGGTTGATGTTTGTTATCGATAGTGACTCACGGAGTACACCACTCTTGGAAGATGAGTCCAGCTTTCTCCTTGGACGAATACCTATTGATATATGACTAGCCATGTGATCTTCTCCGGTGTTGGATTAAGCCCTTAGCGCCATCCCACTATTTGGATCAGTCCTTTGACCCCATTTAGACACTACGGGTTACTTTTGGATTGACGGTTCCCCTTTCCAGTAGCCACCCGTGGTTGGAGAATTTGTTTGATGGATGCTTTCTCCCTTGTTGATTCAGATGAGATAATCTAGGCGATATAAGCTCCTTCTCAATTTGATCTCTCACAAACTAACAGGGTCCACGATAAACAAACTAAATAAATAAATAAACAAAATTAATTTCCTTGTGGATTAAGAATTCAAGCCTCCCAAGCATATCTTTAGGGCGGTGTCAAGAACTCCCATAGGAATTTCTTATACGAGTTGAGATAAATCCCAGTTCACTCACTATAGCCCGTGGGTTCAATCTATTTTTTCCATGCAAGATATTCATTTCATTTGGAAGATGTAAGACTATGATGTATTCTTTCTAGCATGATTGTAGCAAACCAATGGGATGCCCTAAGTAGGGTTCAATTTGTTGCCCAAAGCAACTGATCACCCCAATGGTCTTTTTTAGTGGAAGATGTGAGTCTCTAAGCTTTCTTCCCTTGAATTGATCATTGCAAACCAAAAGGCACTCATTTGGTTGGAATAGTCCTATCTTGTGGTTGGTAGACTACTCCCATTGAATTGGTAAATCTGAGTTAGGTCTAGGCCTCCATGGCTCCTTTCTCTGATCATCACAAACCATGGATCCATCAAAACAAAATAAATAAATAAAAAATAAATATTGACTATCTTTGAGTTGATTTAAGTCCCCCAACAACATTCACTTAATAGTCAACCTTAAGTTGGGTTCAATCTGTTGTCTTGCCAATAGATTACCCCAGCAACTAGTCTCTACTTTGGAGGACGTAAGTCTACTATGCTTTCTTCCTAGTACAGCTGTTGCATACCGAAAGGCATTCCCTCTAGTTGGCTAGTTCTACTATGTGTTTAGTTGACTACCCCTTTGGATTGATAAATCTAAGTTAGGTCTTGGCCTCTGTGGCTCCTACTCTGTGCAGTCCATCGCAAACCAATAGGGTTCATCTCAAAAATTCAAAATTAACAAAATTTCCCTAGCAAAACTCAAACAAATCTAATCTTTTTCTCCTCAGTGAGACCTAAATTAAATCAAACCTCTCATCCCCTTGTGGATGATTTAAACTTGTTTCCCTAGTTGAAGGTTCACACTCCATCCCTTTGTAGATTCTTCCCGCTCTCATATGTCTTGAACATAAGTAGAGCCACATTGCACTAAGCTCTGAATTCTTTCTATGCCTTGGGTTAAGGATGGATTATTTTTATTAGTGTTTATGATCTTCGATTTGATCATTTGGTCAATAAATTGCGGTGTCCACCGTCACATCACACACCTGTCACATTTGTTGACCTCTTTAGATGAGCTCTCAACCCCTCCATCTTAGACATAAGACTTCTCTTAGACTTTAAGAGTTCTTTAGTCTTAAGATAGGTGGACACTCAACCTAGCCCTAGAGACTTAGAAGAGTAAGCCATAAGAACAGGTCATGTCTTAGGGGTGTTAGGAAAATCTACCTACCCTTAGCTTGAACCATTCCTCACTTTCTTTCCTTCAAGTCAAACTCCAAATCAATCTTAATTGATTTCTTACAAATCCCAATCAAATTCATGATTGAAATCTATGATTGAAACCCATGATCAAAATTCATCAAAATTCCTAAGTTCAAATTTTCCTAAGTCCTTTAAGTTCTCCTTCATGGACTTAAGCCAAAATCATGATCAAAATCAATTCAAATTCATGGGATTTTCTTACAAACCATTTATTCTCATTTATATTCACATATATGAATGAAATATAAATATAAATCAATCAAACCAAATTCAAAAATTTTAAATCAATTCATGAAATTTCCTAAGTCCTTTAAATTCCTTTTAAGGAATTAGCCTAAATCATGATTAAAACCAAACCAAACCCTTGAGATTTTCTCATGATTCATTTATATTCACATATATAAATGAGATATAATTCAAACCAATCAAACTAAACTCCAAATTCAAAATCAATTCATAAAATTTTCTTTAAGTCCTTTAAGTTTCCCTTCATGGATTTAGCCTAAATCAAATCAAAACCATCTCAAACTTATGGGATTTTCTCTTAACTCATTTATATTCACATATATAAATTAAATATAAATACAAATCAATCAAATCAAATCCACAAATTAAATTCTAAATTTAATATCCTTGAAATTTTCCTTAAGTCCTTTAAATTCCTTTTAATGGACTTAGCCTAAATCATGATCAAATCAATTCAAACTCATGGGATTTTCTCATAACTCATTTATATTCTCATTTATATTCACATATATACATGAAATATAAATATAAATTAATCAAACCAAATTCACACCTTGCTTAATTCATACCTTAACCTAATTAACACATAAAAATGGATCTAATCATCTAAAAATTAAACAAAAATATCAAACACATGTGGGAATGGGTTAGGAACAACAAACTCAACTAACATTTTCAAAATTAAATCAAACTCAAACCAAACAAAAAATTATCTTAAATGAACTTTGATTTTCTTTAAACCTTCTTATTTCATAAGAATGTCTTTAGGATCTAATTAAAGTGAATGCGTTTACATGCTTTCATTGCTTTGATTCTTTTCCCAACATATTAAATTTGTATGTCATGTGGTTTCATGCATTCATATTTTTCAAATTCAAATTTAAAAATGAACTTGTTTGCTTTATGTGAAATTTGCATATGTTGGCTAAAGTAAAAAATATGAGTGGCTATTATCACTACTAAATCCAAATTATTTTCAAAACATATAAATCAATTATTAAATCTGAAAGTATGCTACTTATATTTTAATTATAAATTTGCATGTGAAAAAAAATATAAAGGTGTTTAGCAGATAGTCTCCTTCTCTTTTATGTTAGCATAGTTTTGAATAGAGTTGGTAAGATGTATAGTTCTTTTGAAAAGAACCTAACACTTACTTAATTCCATATCCTATTCATCCCATGCTATCACCCCAAGAAGGGTTACCTATACTTGCATACATAAATTATAAATAAAATGAATCAAGCAATACAATTTTGCATTCTTCTTTTCCATTTCATTTCTTTTATACATGTTTGTATTTAAGGAAAGTGGTATATTAGTGACAACCCAGGTTGTGAGGCTTTAAGTAACCTAAGTAGGTCTTATACTTCACCTCTAGTTAACAATTGTACTCACTTATGCCTTTCTTACTTTCATATGTGTATGTGAAAAATTGGATAAAGAAACCCTTTTCTACTTAAGAAAAATCATGCATATTAAACTTCCAAATTTCCTTAAGTGAATTGCTTAGCATGCATCATAAAGTGTGTTAAACATCCTCATTTGTGTGTATAGATATGCTTAGGAATCATTCATTTGCATGTTATACATGTTGGGAAAGAAATGAAGTAATGTGTGTTTTGTGAACTTGGTTCATTTTATTTAATCTTAAAATGCCTTTCTTTTTGAATAAGATTTGTTTAGAGTTCATCTAAACTTAGGATTAATTAAAATACTTAATCAAAAAATTTACTAAATAAAATAAAAATGTGAATTTACTTTAGAAATTACTTATGTTTGGAAAGGAAGAGAAGTTCTCTTCTCTTTCCCTTTCTTTATAACTTAGTAATTAATTGTAGGATTCATTTGAATCAAATCAAAACATGAAATATAATTAACCCAAAATAATTAAACAACTTAAATGAAGCCCTCCTCTAAGTTGAACATGTTTTCACACTTAACAAATTTGAACCTAAAGTCATAACTAAGCATACCACACAAACCTTCAAAGTATACACATTAGTCTAAGTCATCACTTCTAGCTTTAGGTTAGAGCAGTGCATGGTTTGATGTTTTATTTTATTTTATGATATATATTTTAGACTTAGGGTGTATGCTTGTAGAATGAATGGTAGGACGCTCTTAGTATAACTATTCTTTTTTGTAGGGGATTGTGCTTAAGGGGTGCTATCATAAATAAAAAAAATAAATATTTTTCTTGTAGGTGATTTATATAAAGCATAATCTAATAGGCAGTGGACTTAGTCACCCATGTGGGGTGATAAGTCCAATATACATGCGGATTTGTATAGTTTGTTTTAGCTAATCTCTATTTTGTAGGTGTTAGTTAGATTTTTCATTCTTTTCTTTTTTATAAAATATGTGTAATTAGGATTTTAGAATGATTTATTATGGGGATTAGGATGAGCATTGATCATAAGATCTTATCTTATGTACCATGTGAAGCCATGGAGCATCTACCTTCCAACCATCTAAAAGAAAGAAGAAAAGAAGAAGAAAAAAGAAAAGAAGAAGAAAGAAGAAATAATGCTTGAAGGCCCCCATAATAATGAATTCCTTGCTTAATTGAAATTTAATTCATTTGTAATCCGGGTTGTATAAGGGTAGAGCTCGCCTACCCACATTTGTCTTCTCGTGTTTGCGCGGTGGTGCCCAACTACAATGACATTTTATTCTTTTTGCGATTAGCTTTATAAATTGATTGATAATTTATTTAGCTTTTACATTGAGCGGCATATTTTCCTAGTTGCTTCCTTGCTTTATATATGGGTTGGATGTGGATTAAGCTCTTTAAAAAAAATAAATCTTTTACCAAACTTAACAACTCAAATTAAAAAATAAAAAACTCATAACCTCACCTAAAGCTTAGGTTTAAAATCAAGATAAAAGAATTAGTAACCCCTTAGCTGAATGAGTACTTTCTTTTATAATATCATACACAACAACATCTTATTTCACTCTTAATTGGAGGACTTCCACCTTTGCCAGAGAACTTTGGCTTGACCTATGAGAGTCATGGTGGAAACACACCTCCTCCCTTCTCGCTAATTTTGGCCAATAACTTGATTTCTCATGCAGTAGTCATATGAATCCAATTCCCCTAAGTCAAAATAATTGACCAAAAATGAAAATAAAATGAAATTTGAATTGCATTAGATTTAGGTCATTTGAAATGTCTACATGATCTAGTCTCTTTAGGAGTGAGTTTAAGGACTTAGTCTCTTTCTAAATAAATAACATCCTAGCTATCTTGCATAAGCATAAAGATTTTATATATTTAAAATCATAGGAGTTAGTTATGACCCCAGGCTTGTAAAGTTCAATGTCGTGGTTTGTCCTCTCTGTGGAGGCAAACCAATTACTCATTTTGCCTTAGATTTAGGTTGTGCTTCATGGCTCCCTAGATTTAGGTTCTGAGATTGCTTCTCCCTTTCATGGGCCATAAGCATAAATTCTCACCTCCTATGCATTTCCTTAATCTTATGTTAAGGAATCAAAAGTCCTAAATTTTTAATAGAAAATTCAATTAAATTAAACTAAATCAATTTCAAAATGTAGATAGGATAGTTTGAGATGCTCGCTAAGTTTCCTAGCATCATGGGCATCTCCTACTCATCTTCTATTTTGGCTTTGATAATAACTTCTCCTCTTTAATCAATCCCATTTTATCTTCAAAAATAAGCTAATCGATTGATAGTCATTTCCTATTAAAATCTTTGAAGACAACGATCATTTACCTTAATCGAGAATTTTTCTAAGGAATCCTCATTCCTTAGGATGTAATTAATTATGGAAGCTTGCCCCTATAGGAAACTTAATGAACCTGGTTTAAAATAAAACCAACTTTACTTTTTCATGTAAAGTAGGGGAAGAATCTGTAATACATATGCAGATCCATCGTCCTTATGAGTCCTTATTAAGGTGATTAGGTCCATTAAAGGGTTGTGACTTCTATCTTTCGAGATAGTACATTATTCCTTGATGACATACTCGATCACCTGAATAAGCACATCTACGGATCTACGTGGTGTCCTAGAAAGACAAATTTTTATATGTTTGCCTCTTTCATTTCTCCCAATAAATTTGAAAGGCGACTCCCCTTATAGAAATTTTTCTCCAATACCTAAGAAAGAAAGGGGTCCAATACATTTGGCTCATAATTAATTAATTAGCTAAGAGCTTAATTTAAGTACTTTCATAATATTTTTCACATGTGGGTTAAGATTTCCTTAGGTTTCTTAGGTTATCACTAAGAATCTACCCAAGAAGGAATGATTGAGTTCTAGAATATTTTGAAAATTTTATCAAATTAATTAGTAGGTCATTAGTGTAAATTAAATTTAGATTAAGAAGGAAAGAGGTTTAGGGATTGACTTGGGAAAATACCCCAAACCCATTCCATAAACCTCCTCTTCACTAAACAAAGTGTAATTAACTTAATCGATTAAATCACTATTCAATTAAGCTTAATTATATTTAAGTGATTAAGGATTCATTAATGGGCCATACGTGCTTTCTACATGGCTTGATGGGATTTAAGTAGTTACATCAATGCCGCGTACGGCGCTACACATTTTCTCTCGATCTAGATAGATCGGACGGTGATTAATCCTTCTTATGGGATAAATCCATGGATCCTACGAGAATTAATCAGGACCATCCATCCAAAATGCATGGATGGATAGTCCATGATCCGTCATTGAGCTCGCTTGCGGAAGAGGGCATCCGTCCACTCTTTAGGGCATGATCCGAGCTCGATTAAGCTCGGATTGAGTCAAACTTAACGGGGCAAGACATCCAACAGTGAAAATGCAATGGGGTGAAAGTTTCTTTCACAAAGGACCAAACACTTTCTATTATAGGCTCGGTTTGAAGGCATACCTCACCGGAGGCTATCACCGGTGCTCCCAACCATCGAAGTAGCTTCGTCTAGTGGAGACAAATCTATGTTGAAGATTTGAGGGCTTAAGGTTGAGTGGATCTTTCTATGGACCAAAATGGGTTTCAATTGCTTGCGGCCTTGATCAAAGTCCCCTCTCCCGTGCCTTGAGAACTTGGATGAAGACTTGGGTAAGCTCGTTTGAGTTCCCTCAAGGTGCTTGAAGGAGGAATTGAATCGAAATTGAGTATTGAGTGAGATGAAAATTAAAAATGGAGCTCCGTTATTTTTGTCTTGAGAAAATTGAGAATGGAAAAATCCAAATGGCTTGAGGATGCTTGCTCGAGTTCTTCAGAGTGGAGTGAAAATGAAATGAAATTAGGGGGAGTATATCTCCCCATAGGAGGATCAGACGGACGAGCATGCACATGCCATTTTGATCAAATTGATCATGCTGATTGAGTTTGTTAGGTCATTTGAGGTAGCATGTGATTCATTTTGGTCAGAGGAGTGGAGTGGTGAATCTCCCATGTGCTCAAGAGAGTGGAGGAGGGATCCCATGCTAATTTTCAAGTAAGTGGTCAGTTTTAGCCTTGGGTTGGGTTTACTAACCCATTGATTGGGTCATGCCACACCCACTAGTGTTCACTTAGTCCACTGAGAGGGTGCCAAGTGGCCGTGAAAATGATATGACCAAATTCTAAGTGGAATTGGCCATAGGTTACCCCTTAACCTAAGAGTAAAATGATCATTTGGCTTTGATTTCACTTTAGGCAGATTTAGAATAGTTTGAAATTATGTTGGTCCAAATTTCAAGGATTTTGGAGTTGATTTGATGTCATTTGACTCATGTTGACCCATTTAGATCAAAATGGGTCAAGTTGACCAATTTGTCAATTTAGTCAAACCAAGGGTTGAGTCAAGTTCATATGACCATTTGAAATATTTTGGCATCATTGGTTTGGTTCAATTTAGTTTATATTTGATTTTGGTTCATTTGATTTCATTTAGGTAAAATGGGTTAAGTTTATCAATTTGACCCATTTGATCTATTTGGGTTAGGTCATGGGTTGGTTTAGGTTTGGTTGGTCATTTAAAATATTTAGGTATCTTTAGTTTCAATCAATTTTGGTTTAATTTGATTTGAGCTCAACTTGACCTTTTAGGTCAAGTTGAGTTCATGGTCAGTTGGGCCAGGTTGGGTCTAGTTGGCCAATGAAGGCTTTGGTCAAGTCAACAAGTGATTTAGAATGAACTTGACCCATTGGTTTCAATCAATTTGGCTTAGATCAAGTTTTGACACATTTTAACTTTTTAGATCAAGTTGAGTCAACTTGGGTCAAGTGGCCAATTGGGCTATGTTAAGCACAAATGATGACTTGGTCAAGTTCAAACATTAAGCATGAATTAGTTTTGATCAATGGTTTCAATCAATTTGGCCTATGGTGAATTTTGGCTAGTTTAGGATTTATTTTGGCTAAGTGTTGACTTGGTCAACCCTTAAGTTTGACTTGATTTGACCCAATTTAAGTGATTGATCATCTCATGATGATTGTTGCTCACAATTTGAGGTTTAGTTAGGCTTAGTTCAATCCAACTTGGGTAGGATTGAAATTTGGCTCAAAAGGAGTACTTTAGGTCACTTTGGGTCAAGTGAGCCTAAGTAGGTCAATTGACTTGATCAAGGCTTGAATCAAGTTTGATTAAACTCACATATGGATTATGATTGAAATATAAATCCATTTGCAAGTAATTTAGAGTCAAATAGGTTTGATTCATTTGACAATATCAATTTCAAATGGTGAACATGAATTTGATTTGGGTTTGATTTCTGAAATTAATTTCGGTTTGATGATAGAAGTTTATATTTATATTTGGATTTATGACTAAAAGATTGAATGAATCATGAAGAAAAATCAAGGATTTAGCTTGATTTGAATTTGATTTAGCTAAGTTCAAGAATTTGACTTGAAAGGCTTAGGTTGAATTTTGGTTGAATTTGGATTTGAGTTTTGAATTTAGTTTTCAATTAATTTTTGGATATTTGAATTTATATTTCATTTATATTTAAATATAAATAAGAATATAAATGGGTTATGAGAAAATCTCTTGAATTTGAATTGATTTGTATTTGATTTAAGCTAAGTCCATAAGATAGAATTAAAGTGACTTAGGAAAGATTTTGGATTTCAATTAGCTTCAATCATTTGAAATTGATTCATTATTTGAAAATCCATTGAATTGATTTGAGTTTAAGGTTGATTTGAATTTGGAGTTTGACTTGAAAGGAGGAAGTGAGATTTGGTTGCTATAGATAGGCAAATTTTCCTAACACCCCCAAGGCATAACCTATTTGTAGGCTAACTTTTCTAAGTCTCTAGGGTTAGGTTAAGTGTTCACCTAATCACTAGAAGTGTCTTAAGACTAAAAAATGTCTTAGTGTCTAAGAGAAGTCCTATGTTTAAGATGAAGGGTTGAGAGCTCATTCTAAAAATGAGGTAAACAAAAACATGTTGAAATTGATTATCATTTTATTCGGGATCACATCCAATCCAAAGATATTACAGTCTATGATATAGCCACTTAAGATCGGGTTGCTGACATTCTAACTAAGTGCTTTCTTAAAAAAGTGTTTTCTTATATATTTATTTCCTCTTCGTGTAATATTAACTTGTTGTAATAGCTTTATATTTAGGGGATGTTTAGTTGGAAGAATTTTGAGTGCAAAGTAAAGTAAATGCAGAGATTTTAACTTTTTTAATATTTTGCTTAAAGAAAAGTAAAATTTTCAAGGTAATGTAATGTATTCCAAATACATTACAAAGGTCATTTTAGATTTGGAATTCCGATTTATACACCAATGCAAAGTCTACACCCGTTGCCGCTCGCCACTTTGCCTGCGTGCCACACGTCTTCATCTCTGTGGATCAAATCAAACTTCAAAATATTTTATATTATATTTTTTTAACCAAACATAAAAAAAATAAAATCATGAATATGTAAAACTCTCAACCAAATAACTATAAAGTACTCTTTTTACATTATATTCTTTTTACACTGTATTTATTTTTTAGTCAATCAAACAGCCCCTTAATATTTCAACTAGGATATACTTTTTTGTATGTTTGCTGAATTGTTAAGAGTATATAAGACACGTTGTATTTAAAATTTTCTTGAATCTAACAAATTTCAAATTCATATAATCATAAAATAATTGACGGAATTAAAATTTTTCAAGAAATTACCTTAGATTTGCTTACACTCGGCCAAATACATAATTTAAAATTCATACATTACACTTAAAATCACTCGGATTAAATGACAATATTGACTAGGCCAGTGACAACATTAGAGTATGAGAAGGATATCAATATCGACGAATTGACTAAAAATTAAGAAGAAAGAATATTGTTTAAGACGTTGCTATTTCTTGTTTTAGAAACAAATAAATATTCGAAATTCTTGAACACCTAAATTAAAAATTATATCAAAAAAATATATATTTGCGCATCAACTCTACTGACATTTATTTTTATTTTTCTAACTTAATTTCTAAATAATTTCTATTAATTTGCATAGAGCTTTATCATGATTGTTCTTGGTTTTTATTTTAAAAATAATGAGCACACATTAGAAATAAAATATATTATATAATTTAATGAATAATTAAAACAAATTATGACAAACTAAATTAAAAAAATGAAAAAAAAATAATTAGCTTAAATTACCTTCTTACCGTGCCGTATAATTATCACAGAAACAAAAAAAAAAAAAAATCAGATAATTTTGTTTGTCTCGGCATCTTTTTTTGGGCTGTTGAGTATTATGATCCCGATCCCGAGTCAGCCTGATTCGGATTTAGAGTTGACTCATTCTTTTATTTATTTTATTTTTTTAAGACATTTGAATGAATTTAATCACAAATTCACATATATCACATTTGTACAATGACTTGAACCCAAGATCTCCTAATTAAAAGTCAAACAAAATTCTGAACCACTATACTAAAATGACTTACATTCAATATATATATATATATATATATATATATATATATATAATACACTTGCATGAGAAAGATGTGTTATATAATATTAAGATATAGTGTAAGACATCTTGTCAATGGTAACTTTAACTTTCAAAGAGTGCTTTGGGTTTGTCTTCTGAATGTTGTGTCAAATTTCGCGATTAAATTCATATCCCTAATAAAAAATTATATTAAAATGTACATAAATATATGTTTTGAATTTTTTTAAATAAAAATATTTGAGTGATGACAAATTGTATTTCTACTGCTTATGGAAATCTAAGTCTTAAAAAATTGATTCAATCTAGTTTGAACTTACTTTTTTAAAGTTTAATGTCTTCTTTAAAGAGCTCGCATGAAAACTCCTCTTTTCCTTATTTAGATTGGCCCTGTCGATGCTTCATCCAATAAGCTTTGTTGTGAGCTTTTTTTATTCTCACATATCGCCAATCTCTCGAACAAACATATTAAATTCTCTTTCCTCATCTTTGATCTTTGAAAAAAAACATATTAAATTCTCTCTCCTCATCTTTGATCTCTAGAGTAAATATATTGAATTCTCTATGTTATACTCTCTATTGATCTTTCCTCAATTCAAATTAATATTTGAACTAGATTTAAATTAATTTTAAATGAATTATTTGTTTAAAATAGAGTTAATGATTATTTCTAATTAAGATAATTTCATTTGAAATAAATTTTAATTATATTTTTTATAAAAAATATAATAAATTTTTTATCAATAATGTATATTATGAGATATAAATTATCAAATTTTTAAAACTTTTTGTGATAATATATCATAAGTAATAAAAATTAGGCTAAATTTTTATATTAAGCATAATTAGAATTTTAATTAGCTAAATAGCACAAAAAATAAAAAATTTAAAAATATGTATAGTCGTCTGTTTAAGGCAGCGACATGGCATCCATAATGGCATTCAGGCGGACGGCTGAGCTAAATTTTTATAAAAAAATTGGTGTCTGATATTTTTTGCTCGAACTCATCTGATTGTAATTGAGTGATCTTAATATCGTTGGAAACATAACAAAATTATTCACGACTTTCATGTTGACAAAAATCTGCGATTCCAGCCTAATAAACCGCAGTTTTTACAAACGCTCGTAAAAATTGCGATGCGGAGTTGAAAATTTTGGCACAAACTGCGACGTACTGGGCTAGAATTATCGATTTTTTTCAGCATGAAAGTTGCGGGAAAATTTTGTTCCATTTTCGATGATATCAATTTGCAATTTCGACAGGATGAGTCGATCTGAGCAAAATTTTAACGTCTGCAAAATTTTTTCAACTCTGATTTTTAGTGTTTTAGCAACTGCGGGGAATGTCAAATTTTTGTCAACATAAAAGTCGTGGGGAATTTCGTTATATTTCTAAAGATACCAAGCTCACTCATTTCGATCGAATGAGTCGATCTGCAAAATCGGACTACTAATTTTTTTTTATTTAAATTTACCAGCCTAATGTCCGTTGACGAAATTATTGGCGTTGCCGCGTCGGTCTCGCTTGTTCAATGAGGGGATTATGTCTATTTTTAAATTTTTAATTTTTCAAACTTATTTAATTAATTAAAGTTTTAATTAGCCTTAATATAAAATTTTAGTCAAAAAATTAATTAAGTCATAAAAATAAATAAATATTTATTAATTTTTAATAAATTATTTAAAGAATAAATAGTTGAAATGTGTATTAGTTTTTTCAAATTTATTTAAATTTTTTAAAAGTGAAAAAAACAGAGCGATTTACATGCAGCTTTAATGTCGGCTAAATTGCCATTTGTCATTCGCCGGCCACATCACTCTATCTCTAGTTTTTCCGTTCAAGCTCCGCTCTTCTCGCGCTGAGCGTTTTCTCTACTCTCACCGAGCTCAGGAGTCTCCTCGCCACCGACGCCGTCAACTGCGCAGTCCACGGCTTTGGCGCTTCCAATTTTCTCGGCATCTGTCGAGTGTCGACATCGTCTTTGCAAATCACACTCACGAACTGCCACGCACCCGCTGGAGATGAAGACCAAAAGCCTCCCTCTTATCACTTTTGATCATAAAAGGCAAGTATGTTGATTCCTTCCACGTGTGTGATATCCGCCTCTTCAGACATTTTTTTATTGCTGTCAGAGATAGGGATCTTTGGTTTTCTTATGGTGAACTCTGAATCTCGGTGATCTTTGGGTATACGGTTGATCGATTGGTAGGTGTTTTCGCGAAATGTGGTTCGCGGTTCCGGTGCTGACTGGACTTGTCTTTGAAACTAGGGTTTTAGTTCTCATACGGGTTGTTTATCTAGCGTGGACTCGGAATAATTTTGTTTGTTTTTTGTTCTTTCATTTCGCAAGACAATTAAGTTGACCCGAAGTATTTTTTTTTTTTGGTTTTTTTTAATGATTAGGTTTCATAAAAATTGTTTGCCCGAGTTTTTTTCGACGGTTTTTTTTCATGCTGATCAGCTTTGGTGAGGGGTTTTGTGTATCGATTCGCTTTGATCTGTTTCTGATGTGATGGTCATAGATTTGATCAGGGATGCTTATGGATTTACTGTGCGACCTCAGCATTTGCAGAGATACCAAGAGTATGCAAACATCTACAAGGTAATGTTTCCTCTGCGATTTGTTTGTTTTTGGCATTAACTTTTGCTTATTCTTGCTGAAATTACCTTTTTATTTTGTTAAATCTCCAGGAGGAGGAGGAAGAGAGATCAGATCGATGGAAGAAATTCCTCGAGAGTCAACCAGAACCCAACCATGTTCTTGCTGCCGGAGAAATTGAAGCTACGTTGCCTATTGATCCGGCTACTGGACTGGAAGACGATCTAGATCATAGCCGAGGTAAAAAAATTGGCGGAAGCGAGGAAGCCGCCGTGCGGAAGGAGCCAGTGGAAATCGAAGGGAGGGCTCATAAAATTAAGATTTGGTCTGAGATAAGACCTTCTCTTGCTGCAATTGAACAGTTGATGAGCCATCGTGTGAAGAAGAAGCCATACTTGGTGATTGACAAAGGAGACGGTGGGAGGACTGCAAGCAGGATTGTTCCAAGTGAAGCCACGAAGCCCTTGGAGGATTCTGAGGATGAGTTTTATGATATAGAGAGATCGGATGTGAACCAGGAGGTGTCTTCTGGTTATGGCAGTGGTGCGGATTCATCGGCTAATCAGGGAGTCTTGCTGGAGCCTTCCACCCCCTGGAAGGAAGAGCTCGAATTCCTTGTTCGTGGTGGTTTGCCAATGGCTCTTAGAGGAGAGGTAGTGCTTTTACGTCATATCTTGTTACTACATTAGTTATGTTACCTGCTGTTCTCTTAACTTCTTCTATCCTTTTTTGTGGTGGCAGATATGGCAGGCCTTTACCGGTATTAGAAAGCGCAGAGAGGAAGGGTATTACCAAAACTTGCTGGATTCAGAAACCAAAATTTTTGATAGCAATGAAGTTAATGGATTTTCTTTGAATGATGCTACTGATGTCCCAAAGAAACCTAATGCAAGTCCATCTGAAAAATGGAAGGGGCAGATTGAGAAGGTAACCAGATGCATGGAATTTTAAATATTAGAGTGGGAATTCTGTGAACATGTTAAAGCTATTGTAGACAAAACAGGAGCTTGAAAAAAATTTCATTTGTACGTTGTCTGTTTACCAATCACAGGACTTGCCAAGGACGTTTCCAGGACATCCTGCGCTGGATGAAAATGGAAGAAATGCTCTTAGGCGGTTACTTACAGCTTATGCTCGACATAATCCATTGGTTGGTTACTGCCAGGTAGAGCAGTTATAAATTATGATTTAAATTGATACTACTGTTATTCATCATTAATTATTTTATTGGATGGTGACTGTCACAAACTGATGTTTTATCATATTACTGTTTATTGAGCTAAGTCTATTAGGTGGCTATTTTATTGATTTTTTACTCGCATTTTATTGTTTTCGTTATAGCACAAGGCTTTATTTTGGTTAGGGAAGACGTTGCACGTGTCCCTAGATGTGATGTTACGAGCACTGAATGCTATTGAAAAAACACTGTTACGTTCCTGAAAAGGGGGAAAAATCAGTTAAGGAAATCTAACTTAGATTTTGAATCGGCATGTCTTCTACAGTACATCTAAGGCTTATCCTATGATTTTTTTTTTGTTTTTGATTTGTTATTAGATTTCCCCTGAATTGAATTTTTTTATATGGTGTTTGGAAAATTGAGTTGAAAAGCCTTCGATCCAGCACAGGAAATTTCACGTGCACGGGGAAGGGTGTTACCTGCAGTCTAAGCCCATATGGCGGAGAGCACTATTATTTTGTGTTTGGTGTGGAAGTTACTATACAAAATTGAATTGTGTAGACAAGTACATATGTTTGTCAGCATATAAGTTTGATCAAAAGATTTTATATAAATTATATTTCTTTGTGCTAGTTGCAACTGACATCTAGCCTATCAACACATCTTAATTGATGTTTTAAAATATATTGTTTGGGTTAACATGGGTGCATCTTGTGCTGAAAAAAAAATACCTCCAGGAGTTAGAGGAGGCTTTTGTATAGGGGGTAAGCTGGGGGCATCACCCCAGGCACATGGGGTGTGCCTTTTACGCTTGTTTGGTGAGGCATACTCCTCGTGGTAAGTTCCTGAATCAATGCAAAACTTTCAAATGATTAAATTTTAGTATATTATTGATAATATTTTTATTTATTTAAGTAAACACTTGAACAACTAGATGATTTATTTTAATCTTAGCATAAATGATTGGACTACCTTGCATTATCAAAGTTGAAACTCCATAGCAGATGAGAATGTTGGTTAAGTAATGTGGTATTTATTCTTGAAGCTGAATTTGGATCATCTCAACCTCTACTTTTGTTTGATTTGGTTGTTCCAATTATAGAAGACCGCTTGAGGATGCAAATTTAAAGGAGTGCATAATTAGTTTTGTTTTATTTTGACATTTATTTTGGTTTACTCTATAGGTTTATGTTAATTGGACTTGATTTTACATATGAATTATAATGCTATGAACATTTAAAATTTTCTTGTATTTGATATTGGTCATATTTTCTATTTATGGAATAAATAATTATAAAATGCCCTGAGGTTTATGTCCAAACTCTTGACATTTAAAACACATCACCCTATGGCTTAACCTTTTAAAATATTGATCGAAATCATATAATCATGATTGCAGTTATTTTATAAGATGGTCTTATGGGATTCATTGTCTTTAAATAATAGCATTACGGAGATTATTACCCTTATACTCAGGATAAGGATGAAATTTTACATGTGAGATAAGAACCTATAGGTTTTTCAGTTTTGTCAGTAAAACTAGAAGATTTCTTTGATTGAGACCATATACCTTTTTAATAGTACAATAGATTTGTTAAGTCAACATTAGAATATTCAATTGAAAGATGTTGTCTAAGAGTTGTGAGTGATATAGAGTACCATGATGACTATCCTATTTCTATTTGCAGAAAGAATTACAATACATATAAGTCATCCCATATGACCATATTTATACAATTAAAATTGAGATTCAGAATAAAAATTCATTTTCAAGTGAGAAAACTTATGAAAAAGTAGCCTCTGAAACTGTTTATGTTTGTATTAATCAACATAAAAGTCATTTTCATCATGCACTTGCATGTAAGGTAAAATTGTGACCCTAAGTCTATACCTCTATTCAATACTATGCCAACACCAAGATTGAGCATGAAAATAGGTCTCATATTGAAGTTGAGTCTAAATTTGAATTTAAATTAATTTCTAAGAAGCTTGTTCATGTTGTAAATATTACTTTTCTTAGGGATTACATGAGGGATTACTTGCTGAAATTCTTTTGTTTAGGAGAGAGAAAAAAAAACCTAAGTGTTAGTTTTGTATTTGTGATGAAGTACAATGGTTTAATATTATTGTTACAACCATATCGATCCACATTGTATCCATTCTTGTTTTAAACTTAACTCTTCTTTTATTTGAGTGGATAACATATCCTTGTTTTTGATGTCATTTTTTTTCTTTGAATGTGATTAAGTATGTTCGGAAATCAAAAGGAAAATTTTGCACATGTTATGGAAACTGTCTTCATTTATTCTATATTAACAGGCCTAGGGTATTATTATAGTATGGTTTGTATATTGTAATCAAAATATTGCTCTTGCAACAAGTTCCTCTCACCTTCCTGCATTGGCCTCTCACATTTCTCTTTGTACTTGTCTCGTTCTCCTTTATACCCCTCTTTCTTAGCAAGATGACTGTCTCAATCTCTTATGCAATCTACAACAAGACCAATATGATAGAATAATTTGGCTGCAATTTCCATCAATTGGTATTTGGATGCAAGATGAGTAGCGCTCACTTGCTATTTTTCCTCTATATTTTGAGTTACAGATACAGGATACTCCCTTTCTCTCAATGTTGCTACCTATTGTTGACTTTGTGATTACTGCCACAACCTCACCATCATATTATCCTTTTGTTCATAGTCCTAATTAGATATAGTTTTATGATGAATGAAAACATTTGGAATCCAAGTTGATACTCATTGTAGGTTTACAACTTGACCTTTGTTTCTCTTGTGTGAGAAAATGGTATGTTGATTCCATCTTTACGATCAACATGGATGTCACCTTCCAACACTTCAAAGAAAAGTTTTTTAGCTCGAGTAAGTTGATGCAATGTAGGTTATGCAATATACACTTAACATGCGAACTTGTCTACAGTAATATCCAATATGTTTCCATACTTTACTTTTCAATCATTAGAGACCAAAATATCTTTATATTATATCTTATTTTTAATTTATTTGCATTTGAATTTCATTAAACATATAAGAAAAGCATGATGGATTTATGGAACATGGGATTTTAATGATACTTTGCACTTTATATTAGGAGTCATATTATATTATTAAAGTATTTGATGAATATTGTAATCAAAATATTGCTTTAGCAATAAGCTTTTTTCTCCTCCCCATATGGTTTGGCTCTCCTTGACCTCCCTCTTCTCTCTTGGATATTGTACCAGTTCCCTAACCCTTTCCCTTTACTTTCTATGAACACTCTCTCTCTCTTTGCTAACCCTTCTTTCTCTCATATGTTTCTCTCTCCCTTCAAGAAGACTTTCTTTTCAGCCCTGTATGCCACCTACAATACCAAGGAGTTAGAAAAAATTCATTGTGATCTCTATCATTTTGGTTCTCAATTTCTTGCCAAATATAAGTTAGAGTTTTTGAGCATCTTGAATTTGATTGTTACTTCTATATTCTTTATTTAAGATATCTATTAGACTTCATTCCATTACATAAGTGAACATATAGTTGTATTTTTTATTAATCATACTCACAAATTTCATAATAACTATCAAAATGAATTTCCTATGTATGATGAAAGTTTGAAAGTGATGATGGTTGTTCTTAAGGTTCTAATGTGGCCTGTTATGTTTTATTTTATATTTTTTTAATGTGCTTATTAAGCTCCATCTAAAAACACTTCTTACTATAGTTTCAAAACCTTAAAGTTTTTTTAGAAAATTTAGTTGTTTTGGCTTTACTATATAGAAGTGCATGTATATAAATGAGGATCTTTATTTCTTAAGTTTAGTTTGAGTTGTTAAAATGGACAAGTGCCTCAAGAGCATAATACAAAAAGAGAATGTTTATGATGACTTGAAGGTAATTTTTATAAAAGTGCAATTAAACCTATTATATTATATGTATCTGAGTGTTGGACAGTTTAAAAATCATTGACAACTTAGTTGAGCATGACAAGATACTTTGTAGAAAAACTAAGTATGATAAATTTAAAAATGATTATAAGAAGAATCATCTTATGTTCATATATTTTAATCATATCTTTTTTTTTAATTCCTGTCATCCTCAAATGACAAAAGGACCAAAATGGTCTTATGATTTCATGTGAGAGGCCATTTTAGTCCTAGATTATGTAAAAGGCATGATTAAGTTTCTAAACTCGGTAAACATGAACCAAAATAGTTCTAATTTTTAAACTAGGAAACAGTTAAAGTTAAATGATATTGAAAATGAGGGTATTTTAGAAAAATATAGTTTTCTTGTTTTTTTTTAATGCAAATCTAATCGTTTTTACTTAACTTATTTTCTTATGTACAAGAGTTAATTTCACATATAGTAGTAGTCAATGCGATCATGCAAGTTGAGGAGTGAGTTCATTTTTTAAAAAAGTAATTTTATTTGATATGTTATCTTAACTCAATTATAATGAATTATACTGAATTTATTTTTTTGTTTCAAAATGTTATAGTTTGAAGCTTGTATTTTGATTTTATGGAAATTATTTTTTAGAAAGAATAAAATATATATTTTTTACTTTTAATTATTTTCATTTATGTAATAGACAAAGTCAAATTTGAAGAAGATCTACATGACGTGCATAAGTAAAATTACTTGTTATCAAAATGAAAGTACATATTTTAAAATTAAACTTGACAATCAATATTGATTATTGAAGTTGTGTTTTGCCACCATACAATCATCAAATATATGCCCTTCATTTAGCATCTTATTGGTAGAATCTCTGGTAAAAAACCAACTTCTTGAATGTATCTTTCGAGCAAAACAATACTAATTTAAACAAAATATGCTAACAAGACATGTAACCAATTGAAAAATAAATTATATTCTTCAAGCGCTTAATATCAATTGTGAGGAGCGAACACACAAAAAACAAAATATGCTAACAAAACATGTAACCAATTGAAAAATAAATTATATTCTTCAAGCGCTTAATATCAATTGTGAGGAGCGAACACACAAAATAGATAATTGTCATTATAATTTTTTATTTTTAAGGAAAAGGATATAACCCAAAAAATGGTAGCTCCACATTGCTATTCAAAGCAACCGGACAAAACATATGATGTCATAGTTTAATGTTTCATCTTTAGGAGTTCATTTAATTGGCCTTTTTTTCTTCTAGGGTTTGTAGTTATATACCTATAAAAATAAAAATCTCTAATTAGATTCTCACAACAAAAAATTAAACTCTATGCATTTCATTATAATGAACTCAAGATAATAAAAATATCAAAAAAAATTCTTTATTTTAAAAAAAATTAACTCACTTCATAATCATAATAATCTTAATCCACTCTTATTGTATATGAAGTTAGCTATTGTACATGAGGAAATAAGGTAAGTAGGAAATTAAATTTACTTAAAAGTTCATGTACAAAATATATTTTTATAAAATATTCTCATTTTTAAAGCAATTAATTTGACTTTCTTTAGTTTAGATGCTCAAACATAGTTTGGGATTAAAATGATGCTTAAGAAATAGTCCAGAGACTATTTTGGTCTTTTTTTCTTTTTCAAATCATACTTATTAGTCTTTTTTAGGATTTAAGGTAAAATGCAGAAAAATAAATAGAAAAACATACCTATTAGTTCTTTTCAGTTAAGAAATTCATTTTTTAGCTTCATCATTCATTCAATATTTTTTTCATTCATTTTAGTTATTTTGTAGCATATGATTATTAAGAAATTATATATAGATATCATTAAATGTACATTGAATCTTTTTGTCTAGTTATTTGTTGAAATCTTTTAGTTATTAAAACTAATAATTTCGATTATTATGAGATATGCAATAATAATTAGTTGGATTTACATACATACTACACAATTCTTATGTATTTATATATCTAACACCTAAACTTCAATTTTTACATATATAACACCCAAATCTTCAATAGTGCATTAAAAATGCCATCATCACTCACTTTTGAAAACTGAAATGCACTTTTTTAATCATAGGAAAGTGTTAGATAAGTAAATATCTAACTTTAGGTATAGTATATGCAACAATGCATTTTCAAGAAATATAACTAGATCTATGCATGTAAGGGCACTCATAGATAAGAAAGATAAATATGTATGAAGTACAAAAATAGTTATTTGATAGAATTTGAAAAATAAAATTTTATGGTGCTAACAAAATTATTAGAATAAAGTTGAAGGACTAAAAAATAAATAATAGCCAACTATAGGACCTTACATTAATATCTTGATTATATAAGAGGAATTGCTTGAGTAATATTTATTGAGGATATAATACTTGAAAATAGCCTTAGGTGTTTTGGACATGTGCAGATAGGTAATGCACCATTTAAACAGGTTGATATGATTAGTGTTGGAGAATTACAAAGAAGAAAAGGTAGATATAAATTAATATGAATAGAATTTGGCTAAATGATTTATGAAGAGTAGGATTACTACTTTAGACAAAATTCAATAGAAATAAATAAAAATAAGGATTAATAAATTTTACTCTAAATAGTTAGGATAAGGCTAATAAAGATGATGATGATGGATTCTAAAGCTTTAATGTTTGATTTTCACTTAACATTCATGTAAGCCTTACTTTTAATTTAAATAATATTTTTTTCTTAATAATGTATATTTAAATCATTGGTGAGTGTTTGCTTCCTTTATAGCACACGTCTAGCATTTTCATCATCTTATGTAGCGCTAGATTAACAAGATTGCTCTTGGGGTATCTAACATTCACAAATATTGAGCTCATTGATGCGGATGTAGGACTGTTAACAAGATTCTAAAGCTTTAATGTTTGATTTTCACTTAACATTCATGTAAGCCTTACTTTTAATTTAAATAATATTTTTTTCTTAATAATGTATATTTAAATCATTGGTGAGTGTTTGCTTCCTTTATAGCACACGTCTAGCATTTTCATCATCTTATGTAGCGCTAGATTAACAAGATTGCTCTTGGGGTATCTAACATTCACAAATATTGAGCTCATTGATGCGGATGTAGGACTGTTAATAAGCCAATTTTGAGATGATCCGAGATTAGCTCGAGATTGGCTCATAAGATTTTTAAGCAGCTCGAGTTTCACTCGTGACTTGAATCATTCAATTTCGAGCTGGCTCAGTTCATTTTCATATCGATTTCGAGCTGATCCGAGGTTGATTCGAGATCGGCTCGTAATATTTTCAGGTGGCTCGAGATCGGCTCGTGCTCAAATCATTCGATTTCGAGCCTGCTCGACTCATCTTCAAATAGATTTTGAGCTAGCTTGAATTGAATTTTTTTTATTTTTTTAGCTCGAAATCGAATTGAGTTGGCTCATTTTGATTAAGGTAGCTTAAATTTAATAAAGAAATGATTATTTAAAAATTTTAAAATATTGAATTGAGTGTATGAAATAAAAGAAACTATGATTTTCAAAGGGATAATATTTATACATATAGATATATTACATATATTTTAAAAATTACAAGTTAGAAATTAATACATTTAATTTTAAAAATAATTTTGTTGTTGTAAAGTTACAAGTAGTACATATAAATTTATTTTTTTAATGATAAAAAATTTGATCCAATCTCGAGCTGCTTCAATTCGATTTTTGGCTGGCTTGAGATTGATTCAAAAAAAGGTTCAATCTAAACCCTTGGCTTATAGCTCGGCTCAATATGTTCAATTCAATGTCTGTTCGGTCCAAATTTCAATTCGATTTTCAAGCTAAATTGATAGGCTTTATGCCGATGTCTACCATTTAAAATTAAATTCTTTGGCGGAGAATGATTCTCACTATTAAAGAGTTGATGGAGGCAAACAAGCCATTCATTGTCATCTTCCATATCCTACCCATTTTAAATTTAATTGGGCATTACAAGCTTTTGATAATGTTTATACTTTTCTTTATTTGATTAATCCATTCATGTCTATTCTTTTAAGACTTATGCAAGTGTATATTTTATTAGGGGGATTTACATACATACCGCTAAAAGCATATCAATTTACCTATCTAACACTTAAAAGTTTATGTTTAATGATACAACACCTTTAACTTTTTAGTATCTCATTTCTACCACTTTTCGTTATCTTTTGGTAGTTGCACGTCAAAAAAACAAGAGAAAAACAATGGATCGAAGCTTTTTTTGGTAGCTCCACTAATGCGTGGAGCTGCTTCATCATAAGTAAATAGATGGTTCACGTTGGTGTGAAGATCAAGCCCTGCCTTCATGCATGATGTCCACATAGTATGCTTTTGGTCATTGAGAACCACAAGCTTGATGTCGTCGGCAATAACGAGCGAGCCGGAGGTGTCGAAAACAAGGGACTTGCATTTGGTGATAAAGACAAAAGTTGAGGTGAGGAAGTTGCCACTGGGGCAAGAGACAATGTGATAGAATGTTACAAATAGACATCAATATGGCCAAACCAAACATGCTCTGCAAGAAGCTTTTTCTATGGAGAAACCAAGCTCTTGCACGAAATAAAGCCTTCTTGAGCAGCCATAGCTCAAATAAATCCTTCTTGCCCATGGAGAAAATACTCAACTGATGCTTCAAGCACTGAAAACATATCAAAGCTGCTTCATAATTGGATTAAGAAACTGCCTAATTCCTCTTCTAGCTCTAACCGAGCCAATTCGGCTGAATTGATTACATTGCCTCCTGACTCCATTAATGAGCAAATCCTTCCTCTCTCTCGATTTTCCCCGATCTTCTTTTTCCTCACCTCTCAGCTCTCCGCCCTCTCTCATCCAGGACCAAAGCACACCTCAACTCTATCCATTCCATCGCTTCTTTGCCTGCAAACTCTTGACCCAAAAACTTCATTGCCCTCCTTAATGACATCAATTGTTGCCCTCCATTTTAGCTCCTCTCACTTGATTAGCCTTCCTTTTTGGCGTCTAAGGGGAATGGGTTGGGTTGAGCATGATAAGAAGGGAAATTGTGTGTGGGTGTGAATGAGAGGTGAGAATGTAGAGAAGTGATACGAATGCATGAATGAGTTGGTTGGCGAAGCATTTCTACGTGATAGTCAAAGAGCTGGCCGGAAAATTGTAGGTGGTGGTTTTTTTTTACGTGCAGTTAACATATGTTAAAGGAGAGTGATAAAAATGTGTTATTAAGAAGTTAAAAAGTGTTATATCAGCAAATATAGATTTTTAAGTATTTGTTAGGTAAATTGACATGTTTTGAGTGGTATATATGTAAATCTCCGATTTTATTATTACGCAAGTGCATGGCTATTAACTAGTATAGATCTAGTTATCACTATAAACAGTCATTATATGCATCATTTAAATCTAATTTTGATGAATACGATGTATTTTTCTTACTTTTAGAGATCGCCTTGAATAGAATTTTATTAGTAAAGAGCCTTACGTTTAGAGAGTAAGGTTATGACGTGATACAAAAGTTTGTCAAAATCATTCTTGTTTTATACCAGATAGGTCTACTATGGATGCTTTACATTTGTTGAGAGGTTTGATGAAGAAGTATAGAGTGAGGAAGGAGGATTTACATATGATATTTGTTGATTTAGATGAAGCACATGATAAAGTTTCAAAAGAAGTGCTTTGGAGAATTTTAGAAAAGAAAACAGTTAATATCGCTTATATTCAAGTCATTAATAATATGTATGTTGGAGCTGTTACTTGTGTTGAAATGCAAGGAGAATTGACTTAGTATTTTCCTATTTTAGTTGGATTACATCAAAGATTGACTTTAAGCCAATTTTTTTTTTTGCTTTAGTTATGGATGTTCTTACTAGACATTTACAAGAGGATGTACCTTGGTCTATGTTTTTTGTTGATGATATTCGTCTTGTTGATAAGGCTAGAGAAGGATTTCAAGAGAAACTTGAGTTATGGAGGTAAACCTTAAAATTTAAAGGCTTTTGTTTAGGTAGATCTAAAACTAAATATATAGAGTATAATTTTTGTTATAAAAGATCTATTGATGGGATTGTGTGACATTTGGTGTTAAGTGATTAAAAAGAGTGAACGTTTTAGATATCTCAAGTAGATTGTTCAAAATGATGGTGAAATATATGGAGTTGTTATTAGTAGAATTCAAGTTGGATGGTTGAAGTTGAAGAATGCATTTGGCCTGTTGTGTGATAGAAAAGTACTGCTTAGACTTAAAGGAAAAATTTTTAAGATGATGGTAAGACTTGCAAAGATTTATGGAGTAGAATATTGGCCAATGAAAGAGAAGCAATTAAGTTAAGTGTTGCAGAGATGACGATTCTCAGGTGGATGAGCGACTTTACAAGAGACAAAATGCAAAATAAATATATACATGAAAAGATTAGAGTAGCTCCAATGGTAGATAAGGTTTGAGAGAGTCACCTTAAATGATTTGGTCACATAATATGTTGGCCATCTGATGACCTGTTAGAAAAGTAGATGTATTAGATTTGACTTATGTTAAAAAAGATAGACGTAGACCTAAGAAGACAGGGATAGGAAGTATAAAAAATGATATTATTTTGTTAGAATTAAATGATAATTTGATACTTAATAGGACATAATAAAGAAGAATGATTCATATAGCCGACCACATGTAGTGAGATAAAAGTTTGTTGTTGTTGTTGTTATATTTCAATTTTAGTAGTTTTGATAATTACTTGTAATTTGGTTCAGCTATTTTTTTGTTTATATTATAATTTATAATATGCTTTGGTTATTTTCTATACTATATACTATTAAATACCAATAATCAATTATTATTAAAATTAATTGTACCTCTATTTATCATAACTAAAGTTAAATTATGTTATTTTGTTAGAATTAAATGATAATTTGACACTTAATAGGGCATAATGGAGAAGAATGATTCATGTAGCCGACCATGTGTAGTGGGATAAAAGTTTTTTGTTGTTGTTGTTATATTTCAATTTTAGTAGTTTTGATAATTACTTGTAGTTTGGTTCAGCTATTTTTTTGTTTATATTATAATTTATAATGTGCTTTGGTTATTTTCTATACTATATACTATTAAATACCAATAATCAATTATTATTAAAATTAATTGTACCTCTATTTATCATAACTAAAGTTAAATTATGGTTAACATAGACTTAACATATTGTGTTATGTGCTAAATTATAAGCTTATGATGCATAATTACAATAATATTATTTATAATAAGAAATCTAATAAATTTAAATAGTTCAAATCAATTTATGTGTTATTATTATTATTAAATGAATGGCTATAATAACATTTAAGCAATGATTACTATTATTATTTTTTATTAAATATATAGTTGTGTTTGTATATTAATGAAGAAAATGCTTGATATGGTGGTTTATACTGAAGACTTTATTGGGAATGGGCGACTCTAAATTCTTAAAAGGAGAAATAAGTTTGGAAAAAAAATTTCTTAATCATTAACTTTTTTGTTAAAGTGCTACAGCTACTTCAGAACAAATTCAAAAGTCTTTTTGTTTTCTTTTAACATGCGCCGAAAATCTATTTATAACTCAAGTTTCTAGTTGTTTTCAGACGTTTTTCAAAATTATGGTTTTATGCCATATAAATTCAATATACTTCTAATAATCAAGTATTTCTGATGTGTTCTTAAATATGTTTAAGAGTGAACGTTCAAAATTAGTTAGTCGTTGATATTAGTTTTGCTGTGGTTTGCCTCTTCATTATTTTAGCTTGTGATAAGCTGTCTTTCATGTCTTCTTTTTGTTCATATAAGAGTTTCATCATCTACTTGCTAATATACCATTCTTTATGTTTTGAAATCCATGCTATGCAGGCTATGAATTTTTTTGCAGGTCTTCTGCTACTGCTGATGCCTGAGGAGAATGCATTTTGGTACTTTTTTATTTTAATTTATGGTGTTGAATGACAAATCGTTTTAGGGGCTGTTTGACTGTGAGTGTTAGGAGTGCACTGCACTTAAAATATGGGGTTTTAAATATTTAGGTGTTTGATTAGGAGTAAAACAAATTCCAAGAATTTCTCCATGATTTTGGAATTCATTTATATTGCACCCCCACGACATCACATGCTTCCGAACTCACCAACTTCCCCATGCTTGCAAACTTGTCATCCTAGCATCCTTATATTTGTGAACTTTCAATCTCAGCATTGACTCCACAACCTGGCCACCTCATGACCTAGCATCTCAGTGCTAACACCACAGTTGTGACCTTTGGCTCTCCCCTCTTGTTGTTCCCATCCTCACATTGTCGTTGACCCACTCCAACACCATCGACCATGTCAGCACCACACTCATGACTTATGCCCTAAATCCATTAAAAAAGTTTAAAAGAGTATATTAATGTAAAATGTATAATGAAAAATAATGTATTAATATAAAAATTTAGTCTAGTTTTACTTCTAACTTCCAAAAAATAATTTCATGAAATTATTTTACAACTAACTAAACCCTTTTGATTATTCCAAAAATATTTTATTTAGTTTGCACTATATTTGAAATACACAGGTTACTTACAATCAAAGAAACCTCCTAAGTTAATCAGAAAAAAGTCACTGAGTATTGTCAGCATCATGATGTTTTATCACCAGCTCTCAAATACTAGGTGCAGATTAACTAATCTCTTGGTTACTACTATTTTAGGACATTATTGGCTATTATTGATGATTACTTTGATGGTTACTATTCTGAGGAGATGATTGAATCTCAGGTAACACCTAATTTTACATCTTGCTGCTTGCAGTTATCTTGCAAGAATTTTTGTTTCTTGTGTTTCACCTTTTAAATGTTCAGTACTTTGCTAGTGTATGGATTATTCAGATTCTGTTAGAGACCTGCTAAAAATAAACTCGTTTCAGGTGGATCAGCTTGTATTGGAGGAGTTAGTTCGTGACAGATTCCCAAAGCTTTGTATGTAGCTCACGAACACATCAAACCATAATTCCTACCTTGCATGTTGATTTGACATACTCTCATAGATTTGGTAGTAAGGCATTTCTGGTGTTTTCCTGCAGCCAATCATCTGGACTACCTTGGTGTGGATGTGGCATGGATTACAGGACCCTGGTTTCTTTCAATATTTGTGAATATACTTCCTTGGGAAAGTGGTCAGGTTCTAAATTATGTTAAACCATTTTTGATGGATTATTAGGCTGAAGCCATAATTTTCTTGCAGTTTATTCCTTCTCCCCTTCTTCTCCATGATATACTTTGGAGTGTATGACTGTATGAATCAATGCCAACATATAAACTCTATAATATATTCTATTCTATTGCAGTTCTTCGTGTTTGGGATGTTCTGCTTTTTGAAGGAAACCGTGTGATGCTATTTCACACAGCTCTTGCGTTGATGGAGTTATACGGTACCTGTCTTGGAGTACTCTTATAGCTTGATTCATGATTATCAATGTATACCGTTATTATTATTATTTTTTCAGCTTTTGGTGCTTTTATCCCCATTATTACTCTTTTTCTGCTTTTGGTACTTTCATTTTCTAGTTTTTACTATTTCGTAAGTTGTTTGACTTTTACCTGTTATATCTGCTATTGAACTTGAGGAATATTATGATCGGCAGGCCCTGCATTGGTCACCACAAAAGATGCTGGTGATGGGGTTACCTTATTGCAGTCACTTGCTGGTTCAACTTTTGACAGCAGCCAGCTTGTTTTGACAGCTTGCATGGGCTATCAAGCTATAAATGAAGCAAAACTATTAGAGATAAGAAAGAAGCATCGGCCAACAGTTATTACTGTTCTAGAAGAGAGAGCAAAGGGGTTAAATATCTGGAGGGACTCCCGGGGCCTTGTGCCAAAGTTCTATGGTTTCAAACGCGATGCTGGATTACTTTCGACCGTCACAAACTCCACCAAGGGATTAAATGGTCTGCTTGGATGTGGTGACATGCACATGGAGTCCGTTGATGGATTCCTTGGAAGTTTAAGAACTGATCATCAATCGGATTCTGGACCTGATCTTAAAGAGCAGGTAATGTTCTATTTTCTCACCTTGACTTTATGTACAGTTAGATAATGCTAATAGATGATAATTCACAGTCCATCTGAATACTTTAGACTTTTTCAAAGGAGTTAAGGGTTTGATGAGTTGGAAGATCGCCAGTTGGTCTTTTTTTCCATGTAGTTTATTCTATGGAATCATTGGTTGTGTTATGATTGAATGCAACAGATAGATTTTACTGATTTTATAGGTAGAATGAGACTAGCTAGCATTATTTGGAAAATGGCTATAAGAAAACATGTTGAGATAGACTAGTTGTGTGTAAAGGAAAAGCTTGTGGAATTGAAGCTCACACCCCAAAAGACCCTCGTTTTCCAAACTAGATTGATGTGTAATAGAATAGGATGACTAAGTTAGATGCAACTTCTAATAACTCATCCTGATATGTACAGATTTGAGACAAGTGTGTGAAAACTATATATAACCAATTTCATCACGAATAAATTTTTACATTTCGAATTTTTGTACTTATCTTTTTATATTTAAATCACATAACTAGGAAGTGTATAACTTCAAATTTCTACATAAATATAGAGTGTATGTACCCTAAAAAGTCTTTATAATCCTTCAAAATTGTACGCCCAAAAGCTATACAAGTCAAAAGAGCAGTCTAATTATTACCTTTCTTCTATTTTTACCTGAAAGTTCTCGTGTAATATTGTAAGCTAATAGCTTAGTAAGACAAACAGTGATAAAGTAAATTCAAAAGACGATAGAAGAAGTAACGTGCATGTAAAATTGAGCTTGCATGAATGTAACCGTAAATTAAGACATACTTGCATGCGTTAGAACTAAACGATAATATGCAAAGTTGTGAAATAGATGCAGTAAACAACATAGATAATTATACATGTTTGCAATTCATTTCATGAAGTCTCAGTTCAATTTTAAATCATCTTGTTAGAAATGTCATTTATATTTGTATAAATTTGACTTTTGTCATAACTGATAGCTCAAGAAAAATATTTTTGAAATCCCCGCCATCCTTAAGGTGTTAGGGAGATCATTCTTGATGAGGCAAATTGATTTAAATTGAACTAGATTTTTCCCAACATTATGTTAGGATTTATTTAGATCTGGATTCTATTTATGGACATAAGAATCAATAGTTAATTACCCTTCTTACCGCAACAGGAGAGCACTCTCATTTAAGGTTGAAAATAAGTGTGAATACACGATATAAATTAGTGCTTAGTAGTGTGGTGTAGATGACTGTCTTAAATAAAAGACAAAGTAGTCTAGATCAAGATCTCATGGTTCTGTCGTGCCGGGACAATCATTATTTCATTCTCCCAACGTCAGAGGGCTATTAGCCATAATATCTAGGGAGTCTGATTAGCAACCATGGGTTGTCTCATTCTAGAAATCTTGAGTAGATTAGGGTTGTTGTGCAAGTGTTTATTGAATTATTTAGGCTAAATTTAACTTATAAGTCTACCCCACAATTCAATTTTATGAAGTTTGTATTGCACATATATGTAGGGTTTATATTCATCAAAATGTCATGATTTGAGTGATTGAAGTTTGTCTTGCAGATGTGCATTGAGCTTACATCTATTAGAATATCAATTTGCATTGTAAATATAGGTTGAGCTTACATCCCTTTGGAATGTCAATTTGGATTGATGTTTGCATTGCAAATATAGGTTGGGTTTACATCCCTTTGGAATGCTAATTTGAATTGATGTTTGCATTGTAAACATAGGTTGGGCTTATATCCTTTTGGAATGCTAGCTTTAATATGATTGATTGACGTCTGCCTTGCAGATAAATATTGGGCTTACATCAAATGGAATACCAGTTTGAATTCGACTTATATTCTTTTGGAATGCCTGTTTGGATTGGACTTACATTCCTTTGGAATGTCGGTTTGGATTGGACTTACATCTCTTTGGAATGCCATTTGAATTGGACTTACATCTCTTTGAAATGCTAGTTGTTTGGAGTGATGTTACTCTATATTTGATATGAATTCTAATTTCAAACTCATTTTTTGTTTAGATTGAATATTTGATTTAACCTCATTTATATGTTTTGAGATAAGTCCTTAATTTCATGTTGAGATGGACCATTGATTCAATGTTGAGATGAGACTTTGACTCCATCTCCTTTATGTATGAGATGAATTTTTGATTCAATGTTTGAGATTGAAATATACCCAAATTGATTGAGCAATCTTGTTTTATGTTTGAGATAAATTAAGAGTTCAACTTCCTTTGAGATGAATATTTAATTTTATTTCTTTTTTTTATGTTTGAAATGAATGCTTAATTCAATCTCATTTTCATTTGTCTTTTTGATTTTAATCTCATTCATGTTTAGAATGTTAATCTTTAGTGGGATTGATTGTAATGCACTTATACTTGTGTTCAATTACTTAAGAAGTAATTGATAATTATTCATGGTTATATTTATGTGAATATTTTTATTCCGAAGATTATGGATTTTACAAAAATCTACATTATACAAATGAAACAATTCTTAATTATCCATTTATTCAAAATTCGACACGGATTAAATAATTTAGATCTAAACTCTTAATTTAGAATTTTTATATGAATAGGATTGAATTAAGTGATTTTGAATTTAACTTAATTCAAAATTCGGTCTCTTTTTATTTTGATCAAAATTTAAGTTCATTAATTTTGATGAAATTTTGATAGCATAATGGCTTAGCAGTGTTGCATTTCACAAAATTTAATGCAATGCATACTTTTCTCCCTTGCTCCCGATCCTAGATTAATGGAGGGAGATTTTTTTGTCTTATATCGGACTCAAGATCGACGATGAAGGTCTTTGTAAATTCTTTTGTGGAATGAAGAATTAATTACAATAAGCCTAAGATTGGAACTCAAAAGGCCTTTTATCTCCTCTATTGGACTAAAATGCTTTTGCCTATCCTTACTCAAAGCTTAAAAGGAAAGGGGTGGTTTTGAAATTTGGGCCTTTTTTTACTCGAAATGTCCCCAAAGGGGTTTCTGCTAGGGATTTTCTCAAGCCACAGCCAAGAGTCTTTGGCTCTTGCTCGACTAAGGTGTGATAACTACGGCTTCCTCCACGCGGCGGTAGGTTGTGACGACAGCTTCCTCCACGCGATGACAAGCTCTCAATCTTTCCTCCACTCGAGTAGGCATGCACGTATGAGAGAGTTCGGTCAAGACTTTTCTCATTTCATAACATTTCGAGCTCTAACCGTTTTTGCTCCTCTCCTCTTACGGTTTTGTTGATGTTGATTGGTGGTTAGGGTGTAGTTAGGGTTTTAATTTTTATTTTTTAATTTGGCTTTCAGTCATGAACAATAACATGAGGGCCGTTACTTGGTCTATTCATCAACACTGTTGATAAGGCTAACCATCCTAATATTACATGCCAATAGTCCCCTAACACTAATTGGTCCAATCCAACCTGAATGCTAAGAGTTGGGAACTTTTAAAATTTTCTGTCGAAAACTCATCTCATCAGAGCTTTTACCTACTTACGTAGGTTATCATAAAATAGCCCACCTATATCAAGTTTTATGACATTTCATACTTATATGTATTAATTCCATTGAAATATTTTACTTGTACTTGTATCGAATCATTTATTAGTATATATAATAATATTGCATGACATCAAGAATGCTGACTTGATTAGAATCATTGTTAATTAGTAAATCATGATTTATAGACAGTGTAAGTGATCAATTCTATCTGTACAAAATAGGAAAGAAATGTCTAAATGCAGTACATAATACAATTGTAGTAAGTAACAATGGCAAACATCAATTCTATAGAAAATTTGAATTAAATTTAGAAATTGCATGTCTTATCTCGGTATTTGGGCCAGATTCGTGACATGCTATATGTTAATTAAATATATAGCCTAACAACCAAAATTTTCTTATTAATGCTTGAAAATTTGAAATTAAAATTAATTTAATGTCTCCACAAGCTTAATTACATTCTTAACTAAATTCGACCATGCCACATTCAATCATTCGCAATTAAACAGTGACGCTACTTCAAGTGACTTCTAATGTCCAACACTGTATATCTAATGAAAGTAACATGAATTTAGTTAACTTTATCATATTTACATAAATAACATCTCGTTTAATATTTTTAACAAATTTTAATTTCATTATAATGTCTATCCATATCCTAAATCCAAATTAGCTTGGTAATATTACAATTTTACTCGTGGTATTTATATAATTATATAGTAATTGGATTACATCACCAATTTTTTTCATTGTTTTAATAATTTCCAAAAATTTAGCTTTGCTACAGTACCGACAATCAAAAGAAGAAAAGAAATGGGTAAATAAATAGTAATATTATCTACTTTGATAATATATATATATATATATATATATATTATGTATTCTTTTAATTTTTGTATTATTTTACTCGATTTTTCCGAAACTAGCTACCATACCTCTCAGTCTTTCAACATCTCGAGCTCCAAGTTCTCGCCTTTTCTTTCAGACCTCTCGGCTAGGCGCAACGCATAGGGAGACGGATGGTAACGAAGGGAGAATGGCACGTTGAAGAGGTGAGGCAAGGAGAAGATCACCGGAGAAAATTGATTGAGGAAATTAATAAGGAAATTTGGGGAATCCATGAATTATAATAAAGAATTCAATTGCTTAATTACTTAAGCTACAAAGTTAATCTTAACCCTAAATCAATCCACTGTTAGCATCCACCGTTGTATGCCTTCCTGAGTGGAAAATTGAATGCTATAGAAATTTAAATGGTTTTAATTAGGCTATAATAATTTGAATGGATTTTGATAACTTAATTAAAAGCAATATAATTAAGGTTTTTAATTAAGTTAATTTAATAATAACTTAAATCAATTTATAATTATAATTGTAATTACAATTTGTATAAGCTTTTATATATCAATATGATAGTAACAAAAAATATGATTTTATAAAAATATCTATAATGATTTTTGAAATGTGCGAATAATGGGGTAAAATTTTAAAATGCATAATTTAATTTACCTTTTTGAATTTCTTGAGTTTCTTAAGAAGGTTATATTCAAGGTTATTGATTGGTAGTTCTTAAAGTTGTTTTGGTTGAACTATAACATCAGATACAACTTCCATCCAGAGTGAAGGATTCATAAAACCAACGTTAAATAGTTGGATAAGGTAATGTATTTATTTAACGATCACTTTCTCATTTTTATATTTTAATGATTATCATTATAGAGATGGTTATATCCAAAGATAATGGTTTACCAGTTGTTTAAGTAGGCCAAGTTATAACAAGAATGAATTGTGAATGACTCATGAAGCCATTTTGAGAGCATTATTAAGGAACGAGGATGAGTAATTTTAAAGACAGGGATATAGACAAGGATAACTTATAGATCAAAGTAGCTAAAATTGTGAGATTTCTTAGTAATATTTATTAGATAGAAAGAGACATGCTAATCTTATTGAACAAAAATTAAAAAAAAAAATTCATCTAAAGAGTTGAACCACAAAATATTTATTAAACATGGTTAAGTGTTGCATATATGGTTTGTAAAGTTGAATTTTATTAGAAGGATTGTGATAGTTGCACCTATGGAGGAAAAATGTGATATAAAATTGATTTAAGGAAATGAGCTTGTGCATCAGACATTAGGTGATGCAATAGTTAGGTAGTGATAAAATTATTGTGTGAAGCACATGAATGGAAAAAAAAGTATAGCACTACTGTTACTTGGTCAAAAGATGTGGTTACTATTTTAGCTACCATGCCCTTATTCTCACTTTATTTTTTTCAACTTCTCTCTATGGTCATCTATTTGACTATCTCTGCAACTTCTTTTACTTTAGTTAGCGATTCTTGCAGACAGTTCATTTGGTTGGGTCCTTATGGGTTTCTTGCTATTGTAGCTTGCAACTTCTTTATGGCTTTGTGGATGATACTTATGGCTTCTATGGTTATTGCATTCTTTGCTTTTGCAACTTCTTCTATGACAATTACACATTTATTCGCTACATGAGTAACATAAACATGGGCTTTGAGGCGTGTGAAAGAATAATTTTATGATTTAATGATAATTTTCTTTGGATTTGCAAATCATTCTTTTGACAATTAAAGCTTTTTGAAAGATGCAATCTCCTGTTCAAGTCTGAGATATGCTTAATTATCTCTTTTTCTCTCTTTTTCTGTCTCTTTCATTAGTTTCCTTCCTCATATCTTCTTTATCATTATTCTTGTAAAGTGTGATTATTTTTTCTCAAGTCTATAATGTTTCTTTTTTATTCATGCAATTTCAACTGCATGTTTAGTATTGATTATCTTTAATTTCTGGGAAGTCTAGACGTTTTCCTTGAATTGAGTTTTAATCATCACCTAGTTCTATTGGCAGTTAATGTTTGTTTAAGAATGACATCTTGTTTTGTCATGATAGTTCTGTGTTTATTACATAAGTTGATTGTATTCAAAATTATGAAAAAATTGCACATTGAAGTTAAGAAAAAATGAAGATGAATGATTCATAAACTTGACTCTAGATTATTTGAATAAAGTTTGTCATGATAATTCATCTAATAGGCTTTATGATTTAGTCTTTTTATTGCTATTTTTTGGTGAGGTCACGCACCTTTTGAATGCTTTAACATGAGCGTGCTTCACCTTAAAGATCCTAATGAGATCAAGCCATTGCACCAAAATATTCCTCAAATTTTAGGAGTTCTACTCCACTATATTTAAGAATCCTTGTAATCTACCCTAATTAAAGAATTGATGTTCTTATAATCTACCTTAGTTAAAAAATTATGTTTTTTTCAGTGATCTCTTATACACCATGAGTAAACATTCTAAATGCGGCTTCTATAAATTTAAGAGGTGGTTCTTACTTTGTAGAACTTTAATTCATAGAGGTCTCCCATGGCTTAGTACTCTGTTTTGCATTAAAGTTTGTTTCTATCTTTCTCATATTATGTAGCACATAGTCTTTTATCTATCAATATATTATTTGTTTTAGACTCATAGGCTTCATGAATTTCTCTTATATTGTAACTTCCTATGGAGACTGTCCATCTGAAGAGTGTTCTAATATAAGTAAGCTTCACTTTAGAGTTCTTGATGACAGCTCACCATCAAACCAAAAGGTGTTAAGATATTTATGAGTTCTTAATTCACTATTGTTAAGATGTCTTATAATTTGAATTAGTTTGAAACTCTGAAGTCTAGTCTGTTTTTGTTGGAGCACTCCAGAATTGGTGACTTCTATGAAGAATTGCATAAGGTTCAATTTGTTTAGACTTAAGTGTTTGAAAAATAATTGGAGTGAGTTCCATAAGTTTTATTGAAGTGAGTTTTAGTAATACTGTTTTTTTTCATGCATCCACTTCTTAGGAGCTTAATTCTTTTTAAGATCTATAATGAATTTTATTTTCCTTTCATCTCATTTATTTTGCCTTATTATTATTATTATTATTATTATTATTATTATTATTATTATTATTATTATTATTATTATAAATAAAGTACTACTATAACTCAAATCTTTTTAAACTATTTGCTATTATATTATTATTTTATGTTAAAAACAAAGTAAACTTGACTTTCAAGCCCTTATTAATGAAACTCACTTTTCTATTAAGAAGGCGAGCTTTAAAATTAGAAAATCATTTTCATTCACTTTATGCAAAATAAATAATGAAATTGAATTCTAAAATCAATTTCGATCACTTACAAATACTTGTACTAAAGTAAATTATTCTTAAGAGGATAAAACGATGAAGCCTAATTGGCTAAATAGAAAAAGATGAGAACAAAGTGTCGTACAAGATAGACACACTATGTTATGAACTTATAAGAGCTATCATTAGAATCTTATATATTTGGTGGATGATTTTGTGCTATATGTAAGTCATTAATGAGGACATTAGTTTTTTAATTCGGTAAGATTTTAATCTCTTGAATATAATGAAATATATTTAAATTAAGCTCTAAAATATTATAGCCCTTTTTGGTGCAACATTAGAGTTTTATTAGGAATGCTAAAGTTATAAATGGTTATGTTAGAGCACTAATAAATGGATGACCTTTGGGGAATTTGTTAGGGAGTTTGAATCAAATAAGGACTAAAGTTATATGTTAAAGTTTATGGCAAAGGATCATTCAATTAATATTTTAGCACTAACATATTTTCAATTAATTGATGTGGATTGGTTCTATCTTTCATCTATATCTTAATAATCTCCCCCTCATATAATACTTCTCTATATCGACTATCATTCTTCTTATGTAAGCTTTTTGACACCATTAAATATCTTGCACCACGAGCCACTCATCTACATGGAGCTTACATTGTAGTCACCAATTCTTAAACCTTGTTTGATTATGGTAAAAGTAGATAAGACCATATAGAGCTTGTAATAACCATCTTAGTTGAACCATTAGCTTTAAAACCCGCTCATTAGGGGAAAAAAACTAATTTTAATGTGAAAATGCTTGCTTGGCACATATACAATCAACCCTAAAAAGATGATAACAAATAAATTAAGCACCTCAAGAAGACACCAGAATAATGGCCTATGCTTACAAGAGAGGAAATAATCCAAATTACTATTAAATAGCTACACAAGTGTATAGACAAAATAGGCACTAAAATGCACTAACCCAAATTTAAGTACATCTAGTGTCATTAGAAAGAAAGTCTTAAATTCCTCAAGCTAAATACTAGAGAATCACACAAAAGAGATGATAAGTATAAAAGATTTTTAATATTGTCAAAATCTCCATAAGAATATGTTTGAATGTCCCTATGTATTTTTAGAAGTCCTTGTAGAATTAGCAATTTTTGTATCTTGTTTCTCTAAAGTCTAAAAATCTTTAAGCCATTAGACTTTTCGATCTTCTACTACATAGCCATTTGTATTTCTCCTTAAACTCTAATGTATGTTTTTAGTGAGTGTGAACCAAAAGGCAACCACAGTAGGGTTACACCAGTGATCAAACTCATTTTCAAGCCAAAAACTCAAGTAAATGTGAGTGTCAATGTCAACAACTTCAATTTTTTTATAACAACATATTTTTAAATAATTTAACGTGAGACTCTTTTCACACTCAGATACATTTTAATAGTTATACTAGGACTTATTACAGATTATATTATTGCAAATACCGGGTTGAAAGATATGAATTAATTGCTAGTTGTCACTTTTTGTGCTCCTTCTGATTCAAAGTGCTACATAAGAGTAACCCATTGAGCTTTTAGAGACCTACTTACCTATGAATGATTCTGCACTACAATAAGGTCATTGTCCAGGATGATTGTTTCCTAATTTGGGAGAATATATTATCTCTTAAATGCATTGAATTAGGAACTCATAAACACAGATGTGGCTTTTTGGTGAATGAAGATTATTCAAGTTATTCATACTCATGTTTGAATGCTCTTAGGATGATACTTGATCTTCTTGAGATATTGCACTAAGAGGACAAATCTATGAAGTGTGTTAGATCAAGCATACGATGTCTCATTGAATGAAAGCTTGGATTGATACATATGGTATCAGATTAATATACCATCTGCATAATGGGAACTAAGTGTCTTGCAAAACAAACTGCTATGTCATAGGAGCCACCTTTTGAATCTCTTTTGGATCAAGGTGCTATATAGCGGGAGCCACATTTTGAACCTAAAATAGCCATCTCTAGAATCTTATTTACCTGGTAAATGAGTATGATCAATGTGGATGTCAATCAATTATTGTAATTCTCTTAATCTAAATTAATTATGATATCTTTGTAAAAAATATTTTTATTAGGAATCTTAGGAATAAGATTATCGTCTAAATAAACAAGGCACAATCCCTCAATGGAATGGATTTATCTAATTAGTAGTACGATGAGCATAAGCATCATGTTTTATTTCTATTAGTACATATATTTTTTTGCAGTCATGGCTAGCATCATAGTTTATTTTTCTCTCTATTATGAATTCAATTATTTATCATTGCAACCAAAGTTTGTCCTATACAAGACCTAAAAATGTCATTGAAGTTTCTTTTATTCTTGTTAAAAGTTAAGTCCATTTGCTTAATTAGGTAACATGGTTGAAGGCTGAGTTATGCAGCTTGTTGGAGGAGAAGAGATCAGCTATCCTCAGGTCAGTGTCCTGTTGTAACTCATTTTTTGGTTATATTTAAGATTAAAGAGAAACAATGTCACCAAGAAAAAAAAAAGAGGTAAGGGTGTGTGCCGTCTTCAATTTATAAGATCATCTTTCAGGGCGGTATTTTGCATCAATGTGTAATGACTAGCAAGGGAACTCTAGAAGGTTTAAGATAACTAGAATTTACAACCGAGGAATTTTCATTTTGTGGATACTGGATTTTTTATGCCAAGTTATATTCTCTATGTAAGGTCAGTCTAAATTGCTTTTCCCCTAATGTAGTTCTGAATGCATGTTTTCATGGTTGATTGATGCATATTACGAAGTTGTATATTTCTCTAGGGCAAGCAGGTATCCTTTCCTGGATTCTTTGTCCGTCCATGTTGCAGTTTTGTGATTTGATCCAGCTCACTTAATTTGAATTCAACTTGTACGGTTTAACTACTTAAAGTTTGTATGGCTTAGGTCACATAAGCAAATGTTATGGCACCTGTATTGAATAGCTTAATTTGATTGATCCTAGTTGGCGAGCTTAGAACTACAAATTTTTTGTCTCTATTAATTTGTTTCATCCTTGTTTAGTGTTAAGGCAATTTAGTTAGAGCTGCTATTGAAATTTCATTTGCAGTCTTACTAGTTTTCGTTACTAGTTTGGAAAATTTTAAATAACATCATCTGCAAACTGCAGTTCCTTTTGTTTGTGTTTTCATATTTCTTGAGAAAAGAATGAATACAAAAATGTTTCTTTTAGTCAAGCTTGTACATATTATTCTTCCCTTGATGTGCTAGAGGCAGATAGTTATTTGCTATTTGAATGCACAATTTGCTTAGTGTTAGGCTGTTAGCATCCACAAGGGTGCGCTACTATCTGTAAGTTATTTTCTTGTGTTTGTGTTCACAATATGCTTTTGCTTCTTCAAAGGTTTGGATGCATCAATGAGTGACTTGTAATTTAAACAACTGTGGAAACACATCGTTCTTTTTGATTAAAATAACACCTTGGTCTGTGTATATGAGTCTAAATTCCGTTTTTCTTTTATATGTTCATATTAGAGCTGATGAGTTGGAGGTAGCATTAATGGAGATGGTTAAGCAAGATAACAGACGCATTTTGAGTTCTAGGGTAAGCTCTCATTCACTGTTCATCTATTATAATAGTTTTAGCACGGATGAATCTTTTGTTGAGATATTTTTATAAGAAATATGTAAACGTATTTACTTGTATGTTCTTTTTGTTCTTAAGTTCTTAGGACTTAATTGATACACAAACTTCTAGTTTTTAGTTTTAGTTTATGGAGTTTCTCTAACATATGTCAGTTATATCCTGGTTAACTTCATCATCAGAAAGTATTTAACAAATGTTGCTACCCCATCACCCATATAACATTGTTTCATCCATTTTAGTGTGAGAGGGATCGTATCACAAAATTTTATTGTCACAGTGGCCATAAGCATTTCTTCTTCAGTAGTGGCTCTTGCGAATTCATCTCAATGGTAGTCTGCAACTCCTGTGAACTAGTTTTGGCTACTAAAACCACCTAAGTACATGAGCTTAAGGCTTGCGGTGACCTATAAGTAAGAAATTGTTGTTCATTGATGAGCATGATGATCCAAATGTTAGGGACTTGAATAGTTGAACTGTAAGAAGTACCAAGTATTTTTTGTTGAGTACATTCAAATTATTCTGGTGTATGCTTGGATTCTTTGTATTCTTTTTGTGTTCCAAGATGTGGATTAGATCCCAGATTAGTATGACTTGCTTTGGATGAACATTTTATAACCTGAAGTTTTGGCTAGTCTTACAAACTTTTATTTAGCTACTATGATACACAACGTGAATAATATTACTAAGGTTAGAAATCTTACTTGTTGGCCTATATGCTTTTTCTCTTAAAGTGAATGACTTATTCTCTCTCATTTGAACATAAGCATGGGTATGGCATTTTACACGAGCACTTTCTGCCTTTCAGGATTGGCATTAAAGTTAACTATGTATGTACCTTGACATTATCTGATAGTCTTAAACGTGACACCTCATTTTTTTATTTCAACAAATGACATGAATTTTGACATGGAAAAAAAATCAAATAGTTTGTTTATACGGGTGATTGTGATACTTTTGGATCATTTGTTCTTCACATTATGATTCGTAGTTGAGCTTGAACTTATTTAAATTGAGTAGCATTGATGAGATTTGGGGAAGTTGGGCGAAGTTTGTAGGCATCATTTCAGCCACTTGTCTGTTGCAAATTAAGTTTATTTGAGGAAAATGAATTTTAATTAAGATCCAAATAGAGAGTAGAATAGTCCCTCATCATAAGTGTAAAATAAAAAACTTTACTTTTTTAATGTACATCATATTAGTGATACTCACACATTAGTAAATCTTTTGTTCCTCTTTGATGCACACTTCCTAACAAGAGATACTATAGTTAGTGATTTGATTCGGATCTAGCGGTTCTTGTCATTTGTGGTTTCATGGGTCTTGATTGTTTTCATCATAATTGAACAAGATACAAGATCAAGTGAATCTTATGAAGGATCTGTATGGTTGAGGAGGGTCTTGGTGTTTGATACTTGATAGCATCGAAAAACTTTCATTTCAGAAGATGGGAGGACCAATACGAGAAATCTCATGTGTTGGGGAGATTGTTAAGATCAACCTGAGAGTGTGGATAACAGCTCCACATTAGAAGTGAAGAAGCGGAGTTAAATTTTTAATATGCTAGTATTGACTAGTATTGACCCTTATTCATGGGCCTCAAGCTTTTGTATTGAGAATGTGTTATTATTATTATTATATGTTTAAACATACTCTCATACTATAATTCATAGAATTTTATAATGGTCATTGAGATGAAATTCCCTAAATCAAAGATCACCTTTGATGAGTTAAGGAAGAGTGCTTGGAGAACACATTGTTACTTGCATGAATGAATTATTAGCTCTCAATATGTAGTTTGCTAGCTTTTCATCTATTGGCTACGTTAGATGCATCCCCATAGCGCATCAATTTACTTGCTTTACCAATGGCAAGCCTAACCTCCTTAACTATTATTAAACCTTAAAATAGATGCAAAACAAAAGTCAAGGAATGCAGAAGACTTGAGCAGACTTGAGTGAAATAAATAAAGCAATACTTTTCTCAGTAATAAACCATCCTGAAATTTAGGTGGTTGGGAACAATTGTAGAAGAAGGGCAAGCTCTGTAATGTGGCGGCTTACAGGTCAAGGTAAGTTTGTGTTTTCTTTTTTACTGCTTAAATTATGTAATACAATTTATAAGACTTTTAAACTATTTTTTTGATTTATTATTAGTACTAGAAAAATGCAGGGATTGTTGGCTAATTAATTACAAAGGAGGGATTTTGCATAATGAATTTGAAAACGGATAACTGACTGATGAAATAGTCTTGGAAAAGAAACCTACAGATGAACGTAAAATATCATTGCTGATAGGACTGAGCTATATAGTAAATTATAAATATTTTTTAAACGATATAAACAGTTCTGATTCAAGATTTACTTCTATCAGTGTCTCAAATTTATCTTCGCAATTAAAGGATTTCTTCAGAAGTGAATATACCCAACCATGCAACATCACTTAATAGAAATTTATGAGAATATTTATCTCTAAGGTTAACTCATCAGTATCCTCGTTGTGATAGCCTTATTTCAAATTTTTTAGTTTGTCTTAATAAATCTCTCTCCTCTTTTTCTTCATATTGAGTGCTGCATATGGAGTTAATTTTAGTTTATTTTTCTCTTTGAACCACTTATTGTCATGTTACCTTTGGCCTCCTAATTTTTCTGTGTATATTGTGTTATGTTTGTTTCCCTTGTTAGTGCATCTTTTTCTATAGCCTTATCTTTAATTGTTACTATTCATTCAGTCTCTTTGATATAATCGTTTTACTGTCTTCCCAGTTTTATCAAATCGCTCTCAACATACTCATTTATCTCACTGACCTGTTTTTAATGACTGATTTGTTTCCTATTGCGCAGATCCATAAGACAATTAATTGTACTGTTATTTTAATTGATTTTTCTTTATGTTTTCATAATTTTCATTAATTATCCAGTAAACCTCATACACTTATTCATTTGACAATGCTCTTCAACTCTACAACCACAAATGTAATGCTTACACCAAAATTAGAAAAGTTGTTTTGCAGGTTACCCTTTACACTAACATTGTATCCAACCAAACACGCCCTTTATCTTCTATGTTCTCCTTATATTGCCAATAATAGGATTCTATCCTCTTCATTTATCTTGATAATTGGAAGATTAAATTCTGAAATCCTATTGTTTGGAAGTAATTTTTTTTCAAAACCACAATAGTTTTGAAAAAAATAGAAGCAATCTCAGGCATCCAAAGTGGATTAGATGGTTGAGATTGGAGAATTATACTCTCCAATTATCATGGCAATTGAGAGTATCCGAATTCTAACAATAATATTCCAGACTAAAAAAATAATTTGTCTCGATTTACATATAATTTTAAATTCAGTTGCAGTTTATTTAACATTTTCCAGATTTTATTTCTATTTTTTCTGAGTATTTATTCAATAGGTTGAGCAGTTGGAGAAGGAAATATCAGAGTTGTGGCAAGCTCTTATAGACAAACAGGAACAAGAACAAGCCATGCTTCAGGTGTCGTATTACTCTCATCTCATTTCCATGTTGTAACTTTATACAACAATATGCTCCTTACCCTATTTATTTTCTTCATTTTTCTTATGCCCTCATAATTAGCAAACTGATAACTATAGATCTTGATGCGGGTTGAACAAGAGCAGAAAGTAACAGAAGATGCTCGCATGTTTGCTGAGAAAGATGCTGCAGAACAAAAATATGTTGCACACATACTCCAGGTTATTTCCTGGTTTTAAAATTTGCAATATAGTTGATGAGATTTCCATTCTATGTTCCATCTATTTTTTGGGCTCTACATAGATGGTTTCCAGAGGTCCTCAGTGGAGACATTGTCTGCTTCAATTGTGTTACGTACGTAATCTTTCTATATGCTTGTGTTGAAATGCTGTTTTGCCAGTCCTAGTTCGTTTTACTTGTGTAGCTTCAACTGAAAATGATTGGTGGAGTGAAACTATTTTCATATAAGCACTCGATAAGATCGGAAGCATAATTTCTACTAGAGGCAACTTTTTAAGTACCGAAAGCTTGAGCATGGTGAATTTGGGGTTCAAGGTCTAATTTTCATTAGAAATACAAAATTATTTGCATTGCATTTTCCCCTCTTAAATGAATCAGTTAGTGTTTGTGTCCATATTCATGTTGATCCATCTTATTTATATGCATCTGTTGTATTGCAATAGGATCCAGGTTAGTACATAAGTGTGTGACCCTCTGGAAGTACCAGGATTACTTTGCTGTGCATGGTCTGCTGGAGGCCTTTTTCAGTTTTTTGTTTTTTTTTAATTTACTCTACTGAGTTTTTGTGAGACTGTTGGCGTTCCAGAATCTATCTTGATAGTTCTGTTGGATTCATGAGATTCTTTTTTATGTGATTCTCTATTGAGGATTCCAAAAGTTTTGTTTCGTTATGTGTGAATTCTAGTTCATGGGCTCTACAAATTTGTGCTTTGAGACATGTCAGATAATCAACAATATTAACAGTTTATTTTTCATTTAAAGAACTTCTTGATCTATTATGAGATATTGACCCTTCATTAGACTTGAGCTTTAGACTATAAACTCTACTGGGAGAGGCATGTTCCTTGTTCAAGATTGAGACACGCTTATTTGCTTCATCTTTTCCCCTTCTTTCTTTTCTTTAGCTTCTCTTCTCCTTTTCCATTATATCGTGTTTAACCTGAAAGTGGGATTGATTATTTGGATCTACTCTATTTTTGGTTCTTTCTAGTGCGTTGTATCTTTATCAATTTGTGTTACTTTTATGATATCCGCATTTTTTCTGTTTATTTATGTTAGGAGATCAAAACCTTTCCATTGAAATTTGTGTTTAATTTGTTGTCCCATTATTCATTATTAGCCTAAAATAGTTGTTCTGTTAGATGGCTTTCTTCTTAGTGAAAATTGCATCTCATCAAATTATCATAACATGTTATTTTAATCTGCATTAAAACTCTAGGCCTTAAAATGTCCTATATGAATGGCACTATGTAGTCGAACATAATTGTACCTCCTTGCTATTTCATACTGAATCTCAATTATTGCAGGTTGCAATTTGTGAAAAACTTTCATTGCAGAGCCATATGTAAATGGTTGTAGATGTTGAAACACTAAATGAGGTTTTTTGTTTTTTGAAGTGCTCTCTCTATTTTTTTGGTAGCATGTGTCATGTTTCAGAAGTTCCAATGGCAATCAGCTATATTACATTCAGCATATAATTTGTTTTAATTTTCACAAATTTTGCTAATGAGTTGATGTTGTTGGATATCTGGAATTAAATAAGTGATGTGACCCACTTCATCCATTTCATGTGCTGTGCTTAATTGTTTCCATGAGTTCCTCTGCACGTATTTAATGGCTTAAAGATATTCTGAAAGTTAATGACAATGAGGCCGCTTAATCTGACAGCCAATACTAACATCATGTAATCTTGACAGATCCGACCTAAATTTGATTTGTCTACCTTCCTCTATTTCCTGTACGTATTTACCCACTTCTACCAGATGCATGCAGGAAAAATATGAAGAAGCGATGATTCTATTTGCTCAAATGGAAAAGAGGGCTATAATGGCGGAAACAATGTTGGAGGCTACTTTGCAGTACCAATCTAGTCAAACAAAAGTGCAGAAATCTCCATGCTCTTCTCCAAGGTAGCAAGTTGATTCAATGTTTTCAAAGAAGCTTATCTGTACTTGTTGCATTTATGTATTCTACTTCCTTCACATCTAGATATGAATAGTCAAACTCTTATGCAGGACTGCAGCTACTTCTATTTGTAGTTTTTACAAATCTAATTTTATCTCGATACCTGAGCAAAGTTGCTTCCTTATAGTAATATATTTAGATGTATTTTTCATTGTTTAAATTAATCAATTTAGTTTAATGGATAAGTGCACATCATCTGTGCAATAAATTCTTTTAATTTTCTGCTAATCAACAGAACATCCTTGGACAACTCGCATGAAAAGTCCGATCGCGATTCTCAACAGGAAATTCCATCCAGAAAAGTCAGCCTGCTTTCTAGATCATTTGGCCTTGGGTGGCGTGACAAAAACAAGGTAGGCCTCCTTTCCTCTCTGGCCTATTAAGCGTTTACAATTGGCTGATGCGTGGTTGTCATAGAAAGAATATCAGTAATGATGTTACTTTGGCTTAACATTTATCATAGTTACTGTATTTGAGACTAATAAATTGAACATGCTTTTAGTAAATGGCATGCTTATGTATTTTTTGGTCTATATAAGGCCTATATATCACCAATTTTAGCTATGTAATTATTGATTTGGTAGTACTGACTGTACACAAACTGCTTCTAGTATTTTATTTATTTGGATATATTCATGTACCCTTTTGCTTTCAATGGTGGTAGAATTAACAGTATTGGTAAGTATTTTATTTATTTGCAGATATTCATGTATCCTTTCACTTTCTCTGCATATTCTGACATGCGTAAATTTCCTATCAAAGAGTTGAGTACAAATTGATAGAGTAAGTCGGACATATTCGGAATAAGATTTGTTAATGTAATATTAGGACCACTTGAGGCCTAATATGTTTGTTTGTTAGCTATGTAACATTTCATTCAGTTTGGACAGCTCTTTATTTCTCTCGAATCATAAACGACATATAGTTCAGTATAGGTTGCAATATTAGCTACTTAATTTATGAATAGTTAGTATTAGCTTGACATAGAGAAGGGCTCCGTAGCACTTTATACACGTTTCGGCCGTTGAACTTTCATACTTCTAATCAGGATTAGAGATAAAGGATTAAAAATCTGAACTCAAAGGCCGAGGGTGATGGTTATGATGCTACTGTTAATATTTAATTAGTGTAGTAATCCGACTTAAATGGTAAAGAGAAAACTAAGGCCTAAAACGTTCTTATGAAAGAAACCACGAGTTTTATACCATTTTTGGGATACGGTATGTAACTAGCTGATAATTGATTTACTTTCAACCGAACTCCGTCGCTCATCATCAGCTCAAAATGGCCATAAAATCAGCCATATGAAACTGTTTCTACACATTGTTGCACCATCTTACAGTTCAGTTTATGATCGCTTGCGTTCTCTTCACCTTCTAAGATCCATTCTGTTGTGCCATTTGTTTCCTACCAACTAACAGATTAACAGCCTATGGTTCTGTTCAAATCTATGACTATTTTCTATAATAATCTCTATGGTTTGAAGCATGGACGAAATGACATCTTTTTTTGTAGGCTGCTACTGCAGCAACATTCCATTCCTTATACCATTCAGTATATATTTAAATTCCAGGAAAAACCAAGCAGCCCTGAGGAAGCAAACAAAAGAAAGGCTGATCCGGATGGAGCTCAATTCGAACCGACCACGCCTGCTAAAGATATGAATGGTCACCAACAGCTAGAGCAGCAGTAGTTTTGTCGCGGTTCTTCTCTCCAAACAGTATGCTTCAGTTTGAATTGGACGAAGGCACTATCGATGGAGTTTTTGGCCTCCCTCATTTATCAACTGCATTTCACTCGGTATACTTCAGTGAGCCTCCATATTATAAATTTGTTTTTTTTATGTAAATTTCCAGGAATCACTGTATTATAGTTTGTTCATTGTTTCATCACATGATAATTATTGTTCAAGCAGGTTATGTAAGTTGCATCTCTTATTCTATTTCTGCGAGTCCTTTTCATCATTCAATCTTTCTTTTTGTGAAACACATGAAAATTTCTCAGTTCTCAGTTTTGCCTCAACTTTGATTAATCAATAATCTTTTAAGCAAAGTACATGTAAATTTTTTTTTCTCTTTGATTGGTCTGTCTAGTGGAGTTCTTTTTATTATTATTATTGTGATTTTACTCAATGCACAAGTGAAATTGGGCGATTCATTATTTTCACATGAAGGAAAAAGGTTTTCCTAAAGTTTAAACATCTACAAGTGCTCTTGATTTTGAAGTTTGAAATGATATATATATAGATGATTTGTCAAAACTTAATGTGAGTGAAGGAATACAACGGACTTGCAGAAGGGGAGTAGCATGGAGCCACCGGATAGTGATTGGTAAACTCTTATAATATTGATTTCTTTTTTTTATATGGCATTGATATGTGGCTTTTTATAATAGAATTTATTCATTTTATTTATGATAATCTTTTTAGAATCAATTATAAATTGAAAGATAATGATTTTTCAAACATTTTCGATATAATTTCAATATGATCTGTTCTTATTAGCATTATTTCTACTAGGAACGGCATTCTTTTTTATTCTACTAGGAAAGGTATTCTTAATATGTAATCGGTTTTAACTAATAAAAGCTGAGTATTAATACAATAATCTTCTTTACATGCTACATAAGTAGTTAATATATAATCAGCTTTTATTTTATCGTTACTAGTTAATTGTAATATTGGAGTTTTTCTCTTGAAATATTTAGAGGGTACAGTACCTTTTAAATATTTTTATTCATAGAAATGTATTAATAAGCAATCCTCAACGCACAACAAGCACTAACGCTTGAAACTTCAACGTTTAATAAAATCTCGACTCACATATTTTGATTTCTTAAACTTTTTAATAAGTCAATCGTTGCAAACAAAAATGCATAACTATTAGTTTTATTTTTGTATTAATTTTAAAAGTAGTTAAATTAAGATGGCATGTATATAATTTTTTTTTAAAGAGAGATAGTTGATAAATTAATTAGAAATTAATTTTATGATAATCGCCTCAAGTATCACATGAAAATAAATAAATAAATAAAAGTTATCATATAAAAATAAATGATTATCCATGAAAATGAGTATTATGATTTAGGATTGGGTTAAGTGTTTTTTTTTTTTTTTTTGGTTAGGGTTGGGTTAGTTTAGGTTTTAGGATTTAGGGTTTTATGGTTTAGGATTTAGGATTAGGGTTAGAGTTAGGGTTAGGTTAGGGTTTGTAATATAGGGTTAATTTAGGATTAGAGTTTAGGGTTTAGGGTTTAAGATTTATGATTTTTTTTTTTGTTTAGGGTTTAGGATTTAAGGTTTAGGGTTTATGATTTTTTTTTAATTTAGGATTTAGGGTTTAGGGTTTAGGGTTTAGGATTTAGGATTTAGAGTTTAGGGTTTAGGATAAAAGATTTTGAGTTGGCACACAAACTATCTCAAAAATATTTCTAAAATCATTTTATACACTTCTTAATACTTTCCAGCCTCCCTTCATCCTTTCCCCACTAGTTTTCTTCTTTCTTTCTTTTTTAAACTATATAATTTTTCTAATAGAGATGATTGATAAACTAGCTAGATAACTAATTTTATGATAATCGATGCTCCAAGTATCACATGAAAATAAATAAATAATAGTTACCACATAAAAATAAATAAATATCCCCATGAAAATGAGTACTACGTTTAGGGTTTAGGGTTAGTTTAAGTTTTAAGGTTTAGGGTTTAGGATTTATGAGTTAGGGGTAAGATTTAGTTTAGGGTTTTGAGTTAATTTAGGATTTAAGATTTTGGGTTAGTTTAGGTTTTTTTTTTTTTTTTTGTGAAACCCAGATAAGGGAGAATTTTATTGCCACAAAGAATGGATTACAAGGTCCTTAGGAGGGGATAAATCTCATAATCAACACTCGAAGAGCTACAATCATCCTAGAGATAAAATCCCCAAACTAATACAACCAGGAGCCAGAAAAGGAAAAAAAGAAACCTAAACAAAGGAACTATCAAGCAAAAAACAAAGAGAACCATCCAATGACCGCAAAGAAACAGAGGAGAATGAGAGAAGCAGAATCCACATCCAGTAGCCAACACTTGCAAAAAAGAGGAATGAAACCTGCAAAGAAAAAGAGCAAAAATAAGAGCAAAAAAAGACAAGAAAAAGAGGGGAGGAGAAGAGAAGGAAATGCTCAGGCTCAGTTACAGAAAGAGGGACAACCAAAATTTGTGAGCAGCCAAACTTCAAAAGAATGGTTACAATCACAAAAAAGGCTACCAACCAAATAAGAAAAGTACATCCTAGTCATCATTATCAACAAACCTCATAGAAGCACCCAACCAAGCAACCAATTCAACCAAGATCAGGAAAGCCTGTCAAAGGGAAAATAAAGAGAAGGCCAAGCAACTAGCCAAAAAACCCCACCAAAGATGAATAGCCAACAAGAAACCCAATAAACAGGAAGAGCTAAAGAAGCCAACAAACTAAACAGAAGAAATAGAGGGATAAAAGACCACCTCCAAAGGAGAGGAGACAACAGCAACAGAGCAAGAAACCACCAGCAGAAGCACCCCAAGAGACAAAAAAGAGAAAAACAAAATCAGAGCAGGAAAAAACATTAAGTAAATCAACATAAGGCAAACCAATTTTTTCTAAGTTAAAAAGGCATCTTAACTGCTTAGGAATATTATCATTAGAAAACAAAGTAAAATCAGGGAGATTACTCCCCAAGCTAGCTAAAAAATCAGCAAGCATTACCTTCTCTCAAAATATGAGTCATCTTAAAAGAAAGTTTAGAAATAAGAGCTTTAATATTCCTAATTAAATAGAAAAGCTCAGGATTACCCTTGTGATTGGAGTTGATCAAGTAACAACCATCTCAGCATCAGATTCCAACCAAATAGAAAGAAAATCTTTCTCCAAACAAAGCTTAAGAGCATGATAAACAACCATCAGTTCAGCCATAATAACAGAAGTAGTAGAGAGAGGAGTGAAAAAAGTCAAGATAATATTCCCAATGTTATTTCAAAAAATACAACCACAACCAGACTTGTTAAGTGCAACAAAGCCATCAGTATTAATTTTAATTAAAACCAATAAGAGGATTAATTGAGTAAATAATTTTATAAGAATGAGGCAAGTCACGGTAAGAAAACTTAATATCCAATTTAGAGGCAACAAACTTACAAACTCTAAAATTAGTACCATTAAGAAGAGCAGCTTTATGCAAAGCAAAAAAAATTTCTTTAGTCCTAGCAATAATTTTTATGATTCATAGGCACATTATGATGATTTAGCATCATTTATGTCAAGCCAAATAAACCAAATTAAAGTAACAGCCACCACAATTTTGATATGCCCTTTGACAATATTAAGAAAGTAAAAGTTAAGGAGCTGCATTAAAGTAAACTTACCGTAAAGAACTTAAGTTAAATAACTCTTCATACCAACCCCAAACTTTAGAGGTAACAGCAATATTAACAAAACGTGAACATTCTCAATATGAAAACAACAAGCATTTAGAAGGAAGATAGAAATCTTTCTCCAAAAGTAAAGAGTCAATAGCAATAAAACCCCTTAAAATCCTCCAAACAAGAATATAATAAGAAGTAGGAATAATATTATTCCAAATTTAAGAAAGACAGGAGAAGAGGTTCTAATATGGTGCCAAGTATCTTTAAAGGAAAAATCACCATTACTAGAAATATTGTAAGGAACTTGATCAGGAATAATACCCTCAATAGGAATCTTGGTGATACTATTACAAATGGATTCAAGAATCAAGTCATCTAAAAGAGAGGGATTTCACTCACCATTTGAAATAAAATGATTAACTTTCAAAGAAGAAGTAAAATGACTATTAAGCATAGAATTAATAGAAGACTCCCCCATCTAGTTATCTTGCCAAAAAAAGGAAGAACTATTATTAATACCCTAGAAAATGAGAGGTTCCACTTGCCATTTAACACTACAAAGCCGCTTCCAACCAATCAAATCACCATGTTCATAGATACAAGTTAACAGGTGATTACTTTTGCAGTACTTGTAATTCATAAAATTAGCCCAAAGACTAACATTCTTCCTGAAATTCCACCAAAGTTTATATGAAAAAATATTGGTGGAATCCATCAAAGACCTGCAGCCAATACCACCTTCAAATAAAGTGCCACACATGCTAGATCAAGAAGTCCAATGAAGCCTTTTGGCCAAAAATCTTGAGACCCAAAAAATTTATTTAAAAGTCTTTCAATCCAAGTAATAATAAGAGAAATAAGAACAATATTCACCAACAAATAAAAAGGAAGAGAATAAAGAATTTTTAATAACAATTAATCTACCATCAAAAGATAAAAAGTGAAATTCAAGTGTAGAAATCTTATTCTTAATATTCTGGATAACCTCATCAAAAAGATGAGACCTCTTAGGACCACAATATAAAGGAGAGCTTAAATATTTGATAGGAAGGTTTTGATGAGAAAAACCAATAATTTTCTTTATTTTATTGATTTTATGAGCAGAAATAGAAACAAAGGAGATAAAATAACTTTTATGAGTATTAATTAAGAGGTCACTTTCCTTTTTAAATTTATTTAAATAAAGCTTCAATTTTTAACATATTGTAATGATCCATTACAAAAAATAATGAAGTCATCAGCAAAACTTAAGTGGGATATAGCCAAATCACCAAGATTCCTGAAAAACATGCTAGAATTCTTCTAAAACAGAAAATTAAGCTAACGAGATAAATATTCAATAGCAATAATAAAAAGTGACGGAGAGAGAGGGTCACCTTGTCTAATACCTTGAGAAGACTTAAAGAAGCCAAAGTTTTCACCATTAATGACTAAAGAAAACCAAACATTGCCAATGATATTGTTAACCAAAGAAATAAATTTTGTAGAAAAATCAAAAAGAGAACGAATGATGTTAAGAAAATCCCAAGAAATGTTTTCATAAGCTTTAATAATATCAAGCTTGAAAAGTAAATTGCCTCTAGTTTTCACATTTAAGTCATGAATTAATTCTTGCGCAAGAAAGATGTTGACAGAGATAGTCCTACCTTTCACAAAACCAGTTTGATTAGGAGAGATAATCTTAGGAAGGAATTTACCAAGCCTATTAGTCAGAATTTTAGAAATCAGATTATTAAAAAAAGTACAAAGACTGATAGATTTGAAATCATTCCAAAAATCAAGATTATCTTTCTTGGGAATAAGCACAATATTGGTGGAAGTGAAGTATTTAGGAATAGAATTCCCAAAAAAGAAATCCTTCACAGCATTAACAAGATCATATTTAATAATAAACCAAGCTTTTTAAAAGAATAACATAGAGTAGCCATCCGATCATGCAACAAAATTAGCATTCATACCATTAAAAATATTAAAAATTTCATCATCCGAAGGAGGAGCAACCAAGCAATCATTATCCTTAAGAGACATAATCGAAGGAATGATAGAGGGGTTAGATAAACCATCAAGTTGATAATTTTTATTTAAAAGATCTTTAAAGTAGTTAATAAAGAAAAATATCATCTTTTTTTATCCAAGAACCATCATAATTCTCGATTTTAATCCTCCCAAATCTCTCCCAAGAACTCTCCTTTCAAGTATTTTGGTGTTTCCTTCCCTCTCAGAAAGACGTTTAGAGGCAACATTTTGTCTCCAATAAGTCTCCTCCATATCCTGAAACTTAGTGAGGTTTTTTTAACTTCAGCAAGGTTAGAGCAAAAACAAGAATCATTAATAACAAGTTCTTCCAAATCTTTCACCTTTTGTTCCATGTTCTTGATATTATCAAAAAAAATTTTGAAATAATTTATATTCCACCAATTAATATGATGTTTAAGCCTTTTAAGTTTAAACCAAAATCTCTTCATACCAAAAGTAGAATCATCAGGAGCAAGAGGAGCATACCAATTAGAAGCAATACCATTAAGAAAACTACTATCTTGTAACCACATATTTTAAATTTGAAAAGTTTTAATGACATTATTGTTAGGAGCAACATTCTTAATGGAAATCAAAAGAGGAGCATGATCCGATAGAGTTCTACTAAGGTATTCAACCGAAGTCAAAGGTCAACAGTTTAACCAACAGTTATTAAATAAGGTACGATCCAAGCGTTGCCAAAGTCTATAATTTTTCCAAGTAAATTGAGAGCCAATAAAACCAATATCATGTAGATTACAATCCAAGATCATATTTGAAAAATCTTCCATATAATGTAAATTTGGTAAAGAACCACCTTTCCTTTCATTCAAAGAAAGGACCGTATTGAAATTCCCACCAAAAATCTAAGAATCATTCACATTAGAAGCAAAATTAAATAATTGATCCCAAAGAATTATCCTCTCAATCTTATTACAGTCAGCATAAACAAAAGAGCCAAAAACATGATAATCACCAAAAGAAATATCCACATTAACAACTTGATGAAAATCATTATTAATTAAAAGAGAATTATTCCAAAATAACTAGTTCTATTGTTATTAAAATAATAATTAGAAAACGATCATTCTCAGTATGCATGATTTTAGAAGAAAAATAAGTGGTTCAAGGATAATCAAGAAACCGACATTATAAAACCCTACAAAGGCTCCTAATATATTCCAAAGAAGAGTACTAATGTAACATTCCAAATAAGAAAATTAAACATTAATTCTTATTGGGCAAAGAAGATGATGAAGATCGAGTCAATCTAGAAACTTTAGGAGGAAAATTTTTAAAATATTTTTTTCTTTTTCACAAAAATAGTTTGAAAATCAGTTTCATTTTCCAAAGATTCATCATCAGAAGGAGCATTAGAACTCTTAACAACAATAAATTTGGTAGGAGATTCCAATTGATAAGGCACTAAAACATTTTTATCCATTAATTGAGAAGAAAACATAGACAAAACACCATCAGAATTAACAGTTAAAGAAGGTGCAAAAATGGATTTGTTAAGCAAACAAGAACCAGGTTGCACAATATCTATCTTATCCAAACCATCAACATCTTCCATATTAAAAGAATTATAATCATCTTTTCTTTTAGAGATTCTTGAAAGTCAGAAAGAAAGACATTATCTTTAACATTTTCAGGAGATATATCACAATAATCTTTAGGAGAAGAAATCAAAACAAGAATAACATCATCTTAAACAATTCGAGAAAGCATAGGAACAACAACAAAAATCTGATTTCCATTCAAAGCAACATCATCATTTTTAGTAACATTTTCAAAAGCATTATCAATAGTTAAAACATTAGATAGATTTGAAATACCATCAACAACATCTTTATTTTTTCTAGAAGAAACATAAATTTTATTTTTATCAGTTATATGATCTCCAGATTGATCAATCAACTTAGGATTTTTAACAGATTTTTTCCTAAGTTGAGGATGAGCAATGAAACAATCCGAAAAGACATGGCCATAGGTTTTGCAGTGATTGAAGACATGAAAGTTTTCAAATTCAACCAGCTGAAAATACCCATACATTTCGAATGAAAAGACATGGCCAAATTCAAATTCAACCGGATGAAAAGACATGGCCATGGGTTTTACAGTGATTGCAGAAAACATGAAAGTTTTCAAATTCAACCGGCCGAAAATACATGGCCATGGGTTTTGCAGTGATTGCAGAAAACATGAAAGTTTTCAAATTCAACCAAAATACCCATACATTTCGAATTCTATCCAAATCTCCTTAGGAAACTTCTTTGTAACATCAATTTCAACAAGGATACGAGCAACTGAAGGGCAAGATTTAGCCGCAGTTGCTTGATCGATCTGTAAGGGTCTACCAAAAATAGACCCAATCGCATGAAGAAATTGATAATTAACAAAATGTATTTGAAGATTAGGCAAAGCAATCCAAATCGGCACTATAGGAGATTCTTGTTGAATGTAAAAAACTGAGTCCATTTAAGGATACACATTTGACAATTTTTAACATAATAAGATCAGCGAGAGAAAATTCAGCTATAGTCAAGATCTTTAGATAACTTTATGAGGACATAACGACCATCCAACAAACCGATTGAAAATGCACCGGAGAGCTTTAAATCAAGAAAGAAAAACTTAATATCTTCCATATTAGGCTGATGAAAAGACAATTTACCAATCTGAGTAAAAGCATAAGGCTCGGTGAGTTTCTCAATATTCAAATCAGAAACATTATAGTTGAAACGCCTTTAAAAGTAGTATGAACAAGATTAAGTGAAAATTCAGGGGAGGTTGAAGCATCCTTACCAGATAAGGTATCTTTGAAGGATTTAGAAGAAGCAAACTTAGATTTACCCAAGAGAACATCAAAGAAAGCAACTGAGCTTTTAACCTTGCCAAATCATAATCCACCCATCTGCATAGAGAGGAGGAAAATTGGCTAAAGGTCGAAGATCGAAAGCCTTACCAGAGAAAATCTTCAAGGAAGTCACAGAAGAAGATGAAGAAGAAAGGGGATTTAGGGTTTAAGGTTTTAGGGTTTAGAGTTTAGGGTTTAGGTTTTAGGATTTAGGATTTAGGGTTTGGGTTAGGATTTAGGGTTTAGGGTTAGTTTAAAGTTTAGAGATTTAGGTTAATTTAGGGTTTAAGGTTTAAAGTTAATTTAGGGTTTAGAATTTAAAGTTTAGGATTTAAGGGTTAAGGTTTAGATTTTTTTTTAGTTTAAGATTTAATTTAGATTTAGAATTTAGGATTTAAGATTTATGGTTTAAGATTTAAGATTTCAAGTTTAGAATTTATGATAAAGGGCTTTGAGTTGGCACACAAAGTACCTCAAAAATATTTTAAATTTATTTTATGCACTTGTTAATACTTTTTGGCCTCCCTTCATCCTTTCCCCATCTTTTTTTTTTGGCAGTTGTATTTTCTCATTAAATAATTACAAATTGGTTTTCAACTTTTTATTATAATATGTTTATGTATAATAAAAAAACTCTTCATATTATAAGCTATTATGTAGAAGGATGTAGTATAACAAATATGCAAAATTAGGATCGAATTAACTAAAATTTGTCATGAAAAGATAACTACAACCATTCAATCTAATTCTAAGGCTTTGAAGGAACAACTTGGATAAAAATAAAAATAGAAAATCTTTTTTTTTTCATTGTTTTAGAAAATTACTTTTAAAAAGCTTAAAAAAACTATTATTCATAGTTAACTTATTAAAATATTTATTATTTTTTTAGTTTAGGGTTTAGGATTAGTTTAGGGTAGTTTAGGGTTTAGGATTTAAGATTTAGGATTTAGGGTTTAGGGTTTAGGGTTAGTTTAAGTTTTATGATTTAGGGATTTAGGGTTTAGGATTTAAGATTTAGGATTTAAGGTTAAAGTTAAGGTTAGGTTTAAGGTTAGTCTAGAGTTTAAGTTTAATTTAGGTGTAGGTTTTAGCGTTTAGAGTTTTAAGGTTTAGGGTTTAACATTTAGGGTTAGTTTAGGATTTAGGATTTAAGGTTTAGTGTTTGAGAGTTTTTAGTTTTAGCATTTAGGGTTAGTTTAGGATTTAGGATTTAAGGTTTAGGGTTTGGGGGTTTTTAGTTTAGGGTTTAGGGTTTAGAGTTTAGGATTTAGTGTTTAAAGTTTTGGGTTTAGAGTTTTGGATTTAAAGTTAAGGGTATAGAATTTAGAGTAAAGGGCTTTGAGTTGGCACACAAACTACCTTAAAAATATTTCTAAAATCATTTTATACACTTGTTGATATTTTATGGCCTCCCTTCATCCTTTCCCCACTAGTTTTCTTCTTTCTTTTTTTTTTAAAAAAAAACTATAAACTTTTCTAAAAGAGATGATTGATAAACTTTCTAAATAACTAATTTTATGATAACCCATGCAACAAGTATTACATGAAAATAAATAAATAAATAAATAAAAATTACCATATAAAAATAAATGAATATCCACACAAAATGAGTACTATGTTTAGGATTAACTTGGGGTTTAATGTTTAGAGTTAATTTAGGATTTAGGATTTAAGGTTTAAGATTAATTTTAGTTTTAGGGTTTTACAATTTGGGGTTTAGAAGGTTAAAGAGTTTAGGTTTAGGATTTAGTTTAGGATTGATTTAGGGGTTTAGAGAAGATTGGTTTAATTTATTAGGTTTAAATAATAGTTTAGGAGGAGGTTTAGGATTTAGGATTTATGGTTAATTTAGATTTTAGGGTTTAGGGTTTTAAGGTTTAGGGTTTAGGGTTTAAAGTTTAAGATTTAAGATTAAGGTTAAGGTTAGGGTTTAAAGTTTATGATTAGTTTAGAATTTAGAGTTTAGGATTTAAGATTTAAGATTTAGGATTTTGAATTTAAGGTTTAGGGTTTAGAGTTTTAAGTTTTTTTTTAAATTTAAGATTTAGTGTTTAGGGTTTAGAATTTAGGATTTAAAGTTTAGTTTAGGGTTTAAGATTTAAAATTTAGGGTTTAAAATTTAGGATAAAAGGGTTTGAGTTAGCACCCAAGATTTAAGGGTTAGGATTTAAGATTTAAAATTTAATGTTTAATTTAAAATTTAAGATTTAGGATTTAGAATAATTTAAGATTTAAGATAATTTACGATTTAGTAATTAAGCTTTAGATATAGGGTTTAGAGTTTAAGATTTAAGGTTTAAAATTAGTTTAAATTATAAGATTTAGGATTTAGAATTTTAAAATTTAAAATTCAGAATTTAAGAATTATGATTTCAAATTTAAGATTAAGAATTAGAGTTTAAAGTTAAAAGTTAATTTAGAGTTTAAAATTTAAAATTAATTTAAGATTTAAAGTTTAAGATTACGAGTTTGGATTTAAGATTTAAATATTTTTTAGTTTAAAATTTACTGTTTAGGGTTTAATATTTAGAGTTTAAGATTTAAAATTCAGAGTTTAGAATCTAAAATAAAAGGCTTTGAACTGACAAACAAATAACCTCAAAAATATTTCTAAGATCATTTTATACACTTGTTGATATATTTTCTGGCCTCCCTTCATCCTTTCCCTATCTTTTTTATTTTATTTTTGACAATTGCATATTCTCATTAGATAATTATAATTTATTTTTCAACTTTTTTATTGTAACATGTTCATATATAATAAAAAAAACTCTTCATATTATCAGCTGTTAAGTAGGACGTAGTATATCAAATATGCAAAATTAGTATCGACTTAATTAAAACTGTCAGTTAAAAAGATAACTACAACCATTCAATCTAATTCTAAGACTTTGAAGGAAAAACTTGGATAAAAATAAAATTAGAAAAACTTTTTTTCACTATTTAAAAAAAAATTACTTTTAAAAAGCTTTAAAAAAAATATGATTCGTAATTAACTTATTAAAATATTTACTATAAAAACAATAAAGAATAAATCATATCAGATGAGTCAAATGCCACACCATTTAGAACGAGTTTTAGTAAGAATGAAATGGCCGAGTTAAAGTTCACTCAGAAAAACACTGTTATTGCAAAAGGCATTGCCAACGGTCAAATTTTTTAAAAAAAGACATTCAATAAAAAGATAATAAATTGAATGAAGCAAAGAATCATCTCTTGGCACAAAACCAAAATATATGGAAAGACAGCAAGAAGATAAATTGACATCAGTATCAAATAACTGCAATTCATCATAAATAGACTCGCTAGAAAAGCTCTCATTAATCAACTATTTAGTACCATAAATAGCATTGTATAAATCTGATAGAAGAGAATTATCATCATCATTTCACTAAAATCTATAGTCAGTTAATCATTATAAGCTAACAAGACTACAAAGGTGACTAGTACATAAGGCCAACCTACATATTTCATAAGAACAATAACATAAAACGCGCGCACACATACAAACAAACCAACAAACAAACAAAAAAACAGTAAAAAATTCAACATTTAACACCATGCTCAATAGACCACAGGAATATACACAGCTACAAATATAACAAGCCTAGCGTAAATATTTAGTAAACATTTGAAGCTTGAAAGCCTTTGATAGTTACATAAGAAACTGAGAAATGTATCATCATAGGAAAAAATCATTCTTAATCTTAAAATAAGAAAAAAATTGAGAAAATTACATGAGCAAGCCATTGAGCACCCTAACAAACTATAAGCGGTCTACCTTGACATCATCTTCAACAATGCCGTCGTTGGCGTGCCTGCATCAGAGGATTCAGTAGAATGAAAAACAGGAGCATTTACATGTTTAGAATTTAAATATTTCTTAATTATGAAATGAAGATCAAAATGTTGTAAGAAAATTACCAGCATGATTTCATGAGTATAGTAGTTTTGTTAAATAATGACTGATGTATAACATCATTATAATTAATCTTATCCCAATAGTATGGAGTTAGCTTAATGAATCCTCATTTTTCATTCATTTTGTTGGGAACTTACTGAAGTATTCAACATATTCTTAACCAAATTCTTTTGAACTTTTATAGATCAGCCTTTTTCACTCAAATGATGGATGCACTTTCTAGTCTCCATTGTAAATATCAAAACCGCACAAATATGTTATCGATTACCTCAAATAGATGTCACTGTAGTCATTTCTCTAATATTATAATTAATCAACTTATCTTAGTTTTGCTATACATCTATCTTTAGCATTCTTATCTCTACACACTCAACTAGAATATCAACGATTTTTTTTTTCTGATGCCTAACACCCAAATTCATACAATCAAAGAAATAAGGGAAAATTAGCACATGCCACCGAAATCATATTCACAAATCTAACACATAAAACAAAAATGAATTATTAAACCCATGCATTTGAGTTTGTGATAATCAGACAACTAAAAATTTAATGAAACCACAAAAAATCGGTTAAGGTTTTATGATCAATTTTAATATAATTGGGTGAGAATTTGATAAATAGAGGCAAGAGAGTGATTGTTCTGTAAATATGAAATAATTGGGTGTTACACAGTAAATTGCCCTCAAATAAGATGATTAACCTGAGATAAAGTGGTTGAATTTGAAAGACAATTAGTCTGTCAAAATAAATTATTACAGGAGGCAAATTAAAATTCTTTGGTTGAGCCAAAATCATTGTGAGATAAGACATCTAGTTCCATTAAGAAAATTATCGTAAAGTTCCGAGAGACTTTAGAAATAGATAATACATTGATAAAAAGACTTTGCGGTGGAGTTAAGAAGTAGATGAAATTATTAAGAAAAAAGTCGCTTTTAAATAGTGGGAAATAAGGGTTTCATAAGTCATTTAAAAAAGAAAAGTTTGAGTATTACAGGTACTTTTTTCCTACAAATTATAGATATAAAATTACACCAAAGCCAAAACCACGACAATAAATCTACTTTCAGAGTTCATTAACCATCGTGTTTTGTTAGAAGGTTCTTTCAAATTTACCTCCAAGACGTAGACAAAGTACGTGCTTTTCGGTCCAACTGAATGTTCTCCAGAGCATTTGAAGCTCTTAGGACATCTTCAGAGAGGTCATTATCATATCTCCAATTGTACTCATCCTTTCGAAAATTGGTAGCAGAGGCTCCTACCCTTCGATCTGAATGGCACAACAGGAATACATTTACGTGTATGTTTAGATAGAAAATTAACAAAAAAATTTGCTATTTGCTCACCTGATGACTGAGAAGTTTGGCCAGGCCTGAATAATTCACCAAAACAGTCAGAAAAATGCATGAGAATAAAATTGAAAAAAAAAATAAAGATTTACATACATACCACACAATTCTTATGCATTCACATATCTGATATCTAACACTCAAAGTTGGATATTTACCTATCTAATATTTTTTTATATTAAAAAAAGGTGCATTTCACTTTTAAAAAATGAGTGATGATAGACTGAGATGTTATATATATATATATATATATATAGATGTGTAAAATTACAATTTTAAGTGCTAGATATGTAAATATATAAGAATTATGTGGTATGTATGTAAATCCCCAAAACATATTGCTAAAGGACCATAATTTCACTATTTACCTCCCTAGGGGAGGCAAGCCACCAACAATTGTTGAAGAAGATTGTCTACGAGTGTTCCTGGCATCCACGCTCAATACAGGGTCAGCATCTGAAGTAACCAATTTTCTTCCACCCCGCGTTTGCAACAAATTCTGTATAATGCGAACAAGTAAAGAGAAGAATAATTTCAGAAATACGCTACCAGGTACTTGAGGTATCTTTCAAAAAGGAAAACAAGAGAGTCGTTTTACTACATTAAAACAAATTATATTGTACAAATGCAAGAACAAAGAATATATAATAGTAAAACTAACAAAAAACATACCTACCAAAAATGATTAACATGATAATTAAAAAATGCAATAAAAAAATAACAATCATATTCCTCACTTTTCCCAAGATCTCAACAAAACTAGTAAAACAGAATAGAACATAGGATCTTGGGCAATGGTCCTGTTAAAACATGAGTATGGACTAGTTGGATGTAATCTGACATATCATTTATGTTTGTTTGTAAAAAACAAAAAAAAAACCTTGATGTTCACAAGCAAATCATGCGGACTTGACAATAGTTCAAGCTCAGCTTGTTCGCCAAGCTAGCCAAGCCAAGCTAGCTACAAAAAGATTTTCAACTCATTAACTGAGTTGAATACAAATAAGAGCCAACTCATTACAATGAGCTAGATGATATATATATAATCCATCTTTTCATGTATGACCATAAAAAATAAACATTTAATCTATAAAATCATGGACATTTCATATAGCCTTACAAACATTGTACTATTAAAAATCACAAACATTTTTTCAAATAATTAAATCAGCAATAAAAAAAACTTGTCAACACATTTGATGTGATGCTTAACTTGTGCACATTCAATTCGATTAAGCTTGTTAATAAACTTGAGCTCATTCAAATTCAGCTTAATAATCAAAGAATTGAACCAAACAAAACCTAGCTCATTCATGCTTATACCATTAATCCCCAGTACCAATTCACTTTCAAATAATTTCTACAACATGCCTAATGATGTGTTAACTTAGCTCTTTCTTAAAAAATTTCTAATCATGTATCGTTAGATATCTCAACAAGGGAAGCCTTACTGATGGTGACCAAACATCTTCGGCCAAATTTCATTTATTATTTTTCACGGCAATACCAATAACCTGCAGTAGCGCAAATCATGTCTACAAGGGAAGCCAGATATCCCAGGTTAAAGTAATAAAACAATCAAGGAGTAAAGCGGTTCCATGTATGTAGTACCTATACTTTACATTAATAAGTGCAGGGACAGGAATTTCAATTTTGTTGAATTTGTGTGGAACATTAAGTGTACAATTTAATATATTAGTATTGAAATGATTAAGCATCATGATTTACAGTATCATAAATTGATTTTGTGAAATGGAGAGGTATTGGGATATTCCGATTGACAAGATTTCAAGAATCTTCAAGGAAAACTGGGCTATTGAAAACTTCAGAGGAAGTAGAATTTCTTCTCTCCAAAACCTTCCTTCGTTAATTCAAAACCCTGATCTTTATTACACAACTGCATGGAACAAATTTAGTTTAGCTTCACTGCTGGATGAAACTGAATAATATAAACCCTTATGGGCAGTCTACGAATTTGTTGCAATAGTTTAATGTGCTGTATTTATGAAAAAAAATTGACCTACCATTACGTGGGTGTGATTTATCTTATGTCCTATCACTGATCCCTATATGCGTTTTCTCTTGTTTCTAAGTAACATAAAATGATGTTGCTTGAATAATATTATCTAGAGACAACTCATGTTCAAGATTTCTAAGAGTTAGTTTCGTGATCCTGAACAAGTCAATGTATTCCCTATTTTCAAGTGTAAATATTAGCAAGAAAAGGGCAAGAAAAAGGGAAATAGTAAAATACTATCGTAGTTTTATGGTTCATGGTTGTCATAATTAATGCAGGAATCTCTCATTAGAGATGAGTCATATTGAGGCACATGCATGAAAATGTGATGGGAATGCCCAACTGGTAGTAGAGCTTAGCCTCCCCTACATTCGTGCTATTATACTTGATCATTTGAAAAATCTTTTTGGTAAGTAGTCACATTATATAGATATAGCCGACTGGTGTTGTTAAAATCAAGCACCTTAATTTAGCAGGTATCATCCATGTTCCACAATTAATGAAAAGAGTGATTATGCAATATGAACCTTTGATATCAAGAAACTGTTAATACTTTACAAAATGTCCAATACTCAAATATTCCAATCAGAGAAGACTAGTACCATGAAATTGGTATCCATGGTAAATTAAATCTAACTAGTTTATGTGTTTTATTGTCTAAAACTATGCCTTCATTGACATTTACTGGATTCACATGTATTTATAAGTTCTCTAAGTAATAACTTACATTAAATGTTCATTTGAGCACTATTATTAGATCGGTTGGTGATTAACCAAGAGATTCGGAGAGCAGCTAGACATGTCAATCTCACCTTTGTTTCTCGAGAGAATATGGAGAAACACAGCCAGTGGTGCGATTGAATGAAGATTTATAGTAGATAATGTTGCTAATGCCGTCCTCTAGCATATGAAATGTAATACTGGGTTGATGCATATATTAAGCATTGTTTAAAAAAGTGTTCAAGGCGTACGCCTCAAGGCGCTCCTCGAATTGAGGCGTATAAGAGTGTCTTGAAACTTAAGCCTCACTTAATCCAGTGAGGTTAACGCCCTTTTTAAGTGAGGCGTATGCCTCAAGACTAAAGGCTTTGAGGCGGTGCCTCATTTTATTTTTTTATAATAATAATTATAACTCAAATAATTATAACTAATTTATTATAATATTAATTTATTTTATGAATTATAATACATAATTATTTATTTACCTCACCATCTCAATGAGTAATAGTTCTCAATTCTGAGTGATACGTCTCTCCTAAATCATGCAAGTATTACTTTTCTTCTCCAAATAGTATAAGCCAAATTAATGCATCTATCTTATTCCATATTATTAATCTATTATTTTATTTAAAATAATATTAAATATATTATTAGTTATTATAAGAAGTCAGAAGAAACCTTTAATATTCTCAGAATGATTTTGAATATGATGATAGTTATTACATGTAATAATTCTTCTGAAAATAATGTGATGTTGATGTCATTGTAGATCTTGATCCTCATAGCACATTTAAAATTTAAGCAAAGTCTTGCATGAAATATCATTTAAATTTTATATTATATATTAATATTTGAGATTATGATTTATATTTTGTCTCTATAACATTAAACTAGGTAAATATGTTGATACATATTTTTTAATTATTTGTAATTTTATAAATTTTTTATTTTTTGTTTTGAGACTTAAGCCTTGATCCGCCTCGAAACTTATGCCTCACCTTGTTATGGCAAAACATCTCAATTCCCGATTTCGCCTTTTTAAACATTAATGTGAAGAACATGTAATTCGCATAAGATGTATTTCTATCTCTTTGTTCTGACATACTAAAACTATTTAAGCGATGACCAAACATTAAGGCTGTCTCTTTTATTAGCTACAAAGTTTGTTCTTGCGGGTAGAGAGTGGTCATTAAAGTCTACGTCTATATATAACTGCTATTGATTATACAGAAGACTTATTTATTTATTATATATTTGATATATGTGACAGCTGGATAAATATGCAATCAGTTTTATCATTCTGTTGGATAAACATTTTCATTTGTCTCCTTAAGGTCTATTGTTTGTAATGCGAGCATACTATAAGATACCAAAAAAAAAAAAAATTCATGCAACACATACAAAATACTTACAAGTCATAAACTCTTAATATTTAACAACTATTTGCTACCTCGATAAAAACAAAGATATTATGTAAATAAATTCAAATGAAATTCAATTTCCTTCTATCAGAAATAATGAATTGAAATTATAATTAAAAAAGCCATGTAAGAAGTTAAAATCCATAAACTCATTAAAAATAAGATATATCAAATTTGATTAAAATCATGATCAATCCAACAACTAAAGGAAAAAAAAAAACAAAAGTTGAATCAAGCTTCGTGCATGTACAAGGAGATGGCCTCTCCAAAAACTAACCGTCTCTTGCTTGAACAAAGAGTTGAATCTTGCAATTGGACTGAATAATACATCTAACTAAAGTTTTAATTAAAATAAAACTGATTTGGGATGTACATGTTTAAGACCTCTATTTCCAATTGCAAATCTCTTTAAATATTCCAATCCACCTACCAAAAAAGCCTCAGAATACTAAGTACATCCATCACCAATCATAAAAAAATCTTAATAACAGAAGACAATAAATATCGCAAGAATATCGCCAAAGTCCACTATATAAAACCAGCGCACAGATCGCAATGAAGCCACAATGTCACAATTGTTGGAGAAAATTACCTTCAATGAACAACAAGCATAACAAAATAAATCATAGGAAGCCTTAAGGAAAAATCACAAAAGTAAAGAATCCACAAAAAAGAAAAGCTAGAGAAAGGATCTTAAGAATCTGACAAACAAGAACATCAATCCACATCAATTAATATTCATCAATTCAAAACTAGATTATTTTACCTTTTGTTGAAAAATTCATGAATGATCACCTGTAAATCTATATTTCTACTTTACAAGGTATCTTTGCATTCAAATTCAATAATGAAGGTAATTTCATCACTAATAATAGCTTGAGGGACAAGATGCATACAACAACAACAACAAGCCTTAATCCCACTAGGTGGGGTCGGCTACATGAATCCTTCGTCTCCATTGTGTCCTATTATGTGTCAAATTCTCATCTAATTCAAGTATACTAAGATCATTATTTATACATCTTAACCAAGTCTTTTAGGTCTACCTCTACCTTTCTTAACATAAGGCAAATCTAATGCATCTACTCTAATCGTCATTTGGACGGCCGACGCTTTATATGGCAAACCATCTAAGGCGACTCTCCTAATCTTATCTACCACCTGAGCTACCAACTTTTTCCAACATACTATTTTTTGCATTCTATCTCTAAGAGTAAAGCCACTCATCCACCTAAGCATCCTCATCTCGTAACACTTAACTTAGTCTTATGCTTCTCTTTATTGGCCAACATTCTCGCACTATAAGTCATTGCAGTCTTACCACCATCTTATAAAATTTTCCTTAAGTTTAAGTGGAACTTTTCTATCACATAATAAAGCCGATGCATTCCTCCACTTCAACCATCCAACTTGAATTCTACTAATAACATCTCCATCTATTTCACCATCATTTTGGACAATAGAGCCTAAATATCAATCGCCACTCTATATTAATGACTTGATCACCTAAAGTCACAACACTATCACTAAAACTTCTACAACTAAAATTACACTCCATATATTCGCTTTAGATCTACTTAAACGAAAACCTTTAGACTCTAAAGTTGACCTCCATAATTCAAGTTTCGTTGGACTCCTCTCTAGTCTTATCAACAAGAAGAATGTCATCAAAAAAGCATACACCAAGGTACATCTTCTTGTAAATGCCTCGTAAGAACATCCATAACTAAAGTAAAAAGATAAGGGCTTAATGTTGATCCTTGATGTAATCCAACCAAATAGGAAAATATTTTGTCAATCCTCCGTGTTTGGACACAAGTACAAGTATACATATCCTTAATAACTTGAATATAACCAATATTAACTCTTTTCTCGTTTCTAGAACTCTCCAAAGAATATCTCGAGACTTTATCATAAGCTTTCTCTAAATCAATAAATATCATATGTAGATCCTTCTTACTTTCTCTATGCTTCTATCAACCCTCTTAACAAATGTATAGCATCCATAGTAGATCTACCTGCATGAAACCAAACGATTGTCGAAACTTCAGATCACATCGTAACCTATGCTCAATTACTCTACCAGAATTTTAATGTATGGCATATTAACTAAATTCCTCTATAATTTACTCATTCTTGTGCATCACCTTTATTCTTAAATATAGAACCAATACTCTTTTCTCCACTCATCGCATCTTTTAGTCTTTAAAATAACATTAAAAAAGATTTGTAAGCCAAGAAATTCCTCGATCTCCTAAACATTTCCACACATCTATTGGAATATTATCCCGGCCCCTACGCCTTTTCCACATTTCATTTTCTTTAAAGCTTCACTAACTTCGTGATTTAATAATGACGATAGAAATGAAATTCTATTATTGTTTAGGTATTAAGTTGCTAAAATCAATCGTACTTTCGATCCTTCATTGAAAAGTTTATCAAAATATCTCATCCACCTATTTTCAATATCTTTTCTAAGAAAAGCACTTTATTATTTTCATCCTTAATACCCCGTGACTCGAACTACGCCTTTACTTCTCCTATCTCTCGCTAACTTATACATACATCTTTCACCTTCTGATCTAATCTATCAGATAAATCACTAAAGCTAAATTTTCAAGAACATATTGGAATCTCTCACTTTATATCTTTCTCAATTTTACATCTAAAAAGTTTTATAACAATCTTATTTTTTTATCTTTTCTCATTTACTATTATTATTAAAAGAAACTTCCTTTTGATTCTCCAAGCATCTTTATGAACTTGCTTAATTTAATTGATATTTTTTCTCACATAAGCGTTGCGTCTTTATGAACACCCCAAATTCTAATATCTTGTGGCTTAAAATATTTTTTATTTATTTAAGTGTCCCCATCTAATCCTGGACAATAATTTAGTTTATTTTTTTTTTTCTCTTAAAATCTAAAAAAATAATGATTGTTTTAAAATTTCACTTGGTATGGCCTACAATCTTTCTGATTTAAAGCGATCTATTTTTCTTATCGAAAATAATCAATCGTGTTTTCTTAGATCCATTTTATAAGTAATAATATGTTAAATCTCTTTTCTTAAATAAAGTATTAAGACTAAATCATAAAATTTAAAGAAAATCTAATATAGTCTATTTAGTCAATGCGTGAATCTTTAAAATCTACTCTTCAAATTTTTAAATCTCCAATAAATAAATTATTTCTTCTTGAGGATTGTTGTATTAATTCATCCAAAATTCTTTTACTGCTACCTCCAAGCTATGGGGAGGGATGTATTTAACATTGATAATCTTGGTATCATGACAATAATCTTTAAAATAATTATATCTATTAATACTTTTATTATCCTTCAAATTTATCATAATCCTACACCATTTTAGTTCTACTTTTACGAATCTAAAGTTTAAAACCTAAACTATCAATCTCCTTGGCCTTCTCACCCATTTAGTTTCTTGAACACATAAAATATTTATCTTTCATGACCCATATCTATTAATTCCATTAATTTACAGTACTATATTACCAAAGACCTAATTTAATTTTTTTCTAACTGTGGGAACCTTGCTATTATTTAACACTTCTGCGACTCCCAGCACATTTTTTTGTCATGGTTGGGCATAGCGCACAATGATGATTTAAAGGATTCATGTCATGATTATTTCGACAAATTTTCATTTTGTATTTACTATAACCCTCCACTTTTTGCATCCGGACTTGGGACCGGCAATGATAGTGTTGAGGGACAAGATGCATAAATATTAAAAAATAATGCAAATGATGTGTTAGATATGAATCTAGCAGGAGGTGAAAAAAAAATCAAAGAAATTATTTGGTGCTTCATGACATCAACAACAACATAATCCCACTAGGTGGGGTCAATTACATGAATCCTTCGTCTATTGTTATTATGTCAAATTCTCATTTAATTCAAGTATACTAAGATAATTTTTACATCTTAACCAAGTCTTTTAGATCTACCTCAAGCGTAACATAAAGCAAATCTAATGCATCTCCTCTGTCCAGTTAATGGACATGTGGCTAGCAATCCAATCTTAATCTTACCTCTTTACTTTTACTCATTTTTATTCTATCTATCTCTAGGGTAAAGCCACTCATCCACGAGCATCCTCATCTCATAACTTAGTCTTATGTTTCTCTTTTATTGTTGCACTATAAGTCATTCGGTCTTACCACCATCTTAATAAATTTTTCCTTAAGTTTAAGTGAAACTTTTCTATCACATAATAGGGTTCCTCCACTTCAACCATCCAACTTGAATTCTACTAATAACATCTCCATCTATTTCACCATCATTTTGAACAATGAGAATATCTCAATCACTCTTATTAATGACTTGATCACCTTTCACAAATCTACCACTAAAACTTCTACAACTAAAATTACACTCCATATATTAGGTTTAGATCTACTTAAACAAAACCTTTAGACTGACCTCCATAATTCAAGTTTCGTTGGACTCCCTCTCTAGTCTTATGAAGAATCTCAAAGCATACACCAAGGTACATCTTCTTGTAAATGCCTCGTAAGAACATCCATAACTAAAGTAAAAAAGATAAGGGCTTAATGTTGATCCTTGATGTAATCCAGAAATAGGAAAATATTTTGTCAATCCTCCTTATGTTTGGACAAGTAACACAGTATACATATCCTTAATGAGAATATAACCAATATTAACTTACTTCTTTGAACTCTCCAAAGAGAACATCTCTTGAGACTTTATCATAGCTTTCTCTAAATCAATAAATATATGTAGATCCTTCTTTTTTCTCTATGCTCCATCAAACCTCTTAACAAATCTATAGCAGTAGATCTCCCTGAAACCAGCGTGAGAAACTTACGTATCACATCGTAACTATGATTACTCTCTCTCATAATTTTAATGTATGGCATTAACTTAATTCCTCATAATTTGCACACTCTTGTGCATCACCTTTATTCTTAAATATAGGCTTTCTCTCCTCTCGGCATCTTTTAGTCTTTAAAATAACATTAAAAGATTTGTAAGCAAGAAATTCCATGATCTCCTAAACATTTCCACACTTCTGGAATATTATCGTCTACTCTTCCACATTTCATTTTCTTTAAAGCTTCACTAACTTCAGATTTACTAATACGACGATAAAAATGAAATTCTCTATTTTTGTTTAGGGTATTAAGGTTGCTAAAATCAATCGTACTTCATGACATAAAATCAAATAATATAAATGGGACGAATACCAAATTTTTTCTCCTAATTTGTTGTATAACTTTATAGGCCATATTTTCTACTAATTAATTTCTTAAGGGCTCTTATAAAAAAAAATTTTCGAGTTTAGATAGATCACCATCTCATTACCTAATTTAAGTTCAATTTATCTCCAATTTTCAACTGCAATGGATATAATCGTTATAGCTAACAATAAGTATTTGTGAATACTTTCATGCAAATTAGGCCTATGGCTAACAGATAACACAATATGATACGATGTAGAATGACTTACATAATTCCTAATGGAACACTAACAAATTCCAAGTGGAGGAAAAGACATGCAAACTTAAAAGTTATATTTCCATAATATTTTATTTTCAAAACTGACATATTACACAAATATGTTAAATTTAAATGGGACATGGTTATGATACAAGTGAACAACTCTTCAAAGAAAAATGACAAACGGTTTAAAGATTTATTAGGATGAATTATTTTTCTTTGATTTTCATTTGTCTCTTTAAAGGGAATAACAACACTTCACCGAGCATCTCAAAGAAGCTTGTGTCCAGCAGCATCCTCATTCCGTGAGTCGTTCTTCTCCCTAATCTTATGTCTTTCTCCTCTCCGACACAGGTAAATAATACATCTTAATGCTTTTAATGGAATGATAATACACTACAATTTGAAACTCGTGGCTAAGACTACAACAAGTTGCACATGCTTAGTATTTATTCTAAAGTATGTTCTTTTGTAGCTGTTTGTTTTGTTGATCTATGTAGAGTTTATAACATTGTTCATTTAATATGGATGTGTGATTACTTAAGTTGGTATGGGATGCAACAGCGTGGGATGGACTCTTTTTACTGCTTTACTCATCAATTTTTTTATGGAACATAGATTTGGTAATAGGAGACTTTTTCTTTCAGCTCAATTTTTTAGGTTAAGTGTTCGATTAAAATGTGTTGATTTCTGAAAATTCTTATTTCTGCTCATGGTAATACAATATGTTATGCATTCGATGAATGCTTGAAAGGATCAATGGCATGGATTTGAGAGGACTAGTTAGAACATAGCAAAAACCTCGATTGATATCTTATCATATTAAGTATTCAGTTATTATGTATTGTTTAAGTTCTTATATATCATTGTTCACTTGGTTTATATATAAAAAGGGTTTCTCACAGTTTTTGTCCCAAGTAATTTTTAGACTATAAATTTGTTTATAATATATTTGATATTTTATTATTGTTTTTATTTATTAGAATGAATGGTGGTGCTAGAAGAAAAGATCCTTTTTAAAAATACGGTACTCAAATTAGAGTGTCGGGTGAAGATATAAAGAAGGGCTATATTTACTTGAAGTCAAATTGAGACGAGCGAATTACTAAAAGTGTTAAGAGACTTAAGGATCACTAAGTTTGCATGCATATCAATGTTGGAGCATGTGAGAAAATTCTAGATGATGTCAATAAAGAATGCACAAAATATGTAAAGAAATATGTCACCACAAAAGAAATAGCTAGAAGAGATATGGAGGAGATGATTGAAAATAGTTCCTATTTTAGTTCAAGCCATGATGATTCCAGTAGCGGAAGTCATTTTCATTCTTCTGATAAAGAAAATTATCAACCAATGGATAGATTCGTTGTCAATGTAAATGAAAATGAAAATCTTAATCTTGAACCAATTCCTCTAGCTTCAGGAAGGGTATACTTAGATATTGAAAGATTATTTTATGAAAATGGGATTTCATTCAACATGGCTAGAAAGACTTCATGGATTAGTGCTTCGTTCAATTAGAAACCATGACAAATATTTAGAGCTTCCTAGCATGTCTGAATTGGGATTATAGATGTTAGATGAGAAAGTTAAAACAACAACAAGAATGATTAATGAAGTAAAAAAGACACGGGTTGAGATTTATGCAGACATCAAATACAGGGGTATTATTAATTTTCTTGTTAACAACCATCATGGAACAATTTTTTTAAAATCTATAGATGCATCAATTTTTATAAAAGATGCACAATAACTATTTAGGATGCTTGATGAATTTATCCAAAAAGTTGGAGAGAGCTTTTTTGTTCATATATTTACAGATAATGCAAGGGCATAAGTATGCAAGTAAAATGTTAATAGAGAAAAGGGAGCATCTTTAATGGACTCAATGTGCTGCTCATTATCTTGCCTTAATGCTTGAAAAATTAGGGTGATTATCATAACATATATTTGTTTTACTCAAAGCAACAAATTGTTCATAAGTATATTTACAATCATTCTTGAGTGTTGAGTTTAACGAGAATATTAAAAAAAAAGAAAATATTCGACCTGTAGTTACAAGATTTGCTAGAGCTTATTTGACTTTGTAAAGATTTAGAGGCTATTTGATTTGATGAATTTTGAGTGTAAAGTAAAGTAAATGTAGGAGATTTTAACTTTTTCTATATTTGGCATGGTGCAAAGTAAAATTCCAAAATAATGTGATGTATTTAGAATTCGTCCGATTTGAGTGAATTCCAAATTAATTGAAATGTAAAGTACTTATCATCTCACTGTACCATCTCACAGGTTGGTGTCACAACTCCCAAAAAATACTTTACATTGATTCTACCAAAAAGATAAAAAATAAATAAATTCATGTATTTGTAGAGTTTTAACCAAACAACGTTAAAGTAATCCAAATACATTATACTCACTTTACATGGCATTCCTTTTTTCAGGCATCCAAACAACCCCTTAAAGACTTATGACAACCTTTGGAGGCTATGTTTGCTTTTGAAAATGGAATTAAAGTTCTTTGGCAAAATGAGAAAAAGCAAGTAAAAAGATTATAATGAAAAATAATTCATTTTCTTATGATGTTAATTAACATTTGAAAACTAGTACTTTAGTGAAAAGGCCCCAACTACGGGATTTATTTTATGAGGCCATGAATAAGACAGAGGAAATTGCAAGAAATTTAGAAGAGCAAGAAGCAACTTATAAAGAACTATGAGAAATTATTGATACTATATTGGATCGTAAATTACATCAACATTTCCATGCTACTACATATTATTTGAACCCTTAATTTTATTATACTAAAGACTTTCATGTTGATAAGGAGGTTGAGGCCAATTTATGTGTATGCATGGATACACTTGTCCCTAAGAAAAATTATATTGAAGCTAATGATCAACTAGAAGATTTTCATTTGAAGAAAAAAATATTTTATATTTAGAGCAGCACAAGCATGCTACAAGACTCACTCTCCTAGTAAATTTACATTCACTTATACTTTTAAATATAAAAATTTACATTTGCTTATACTTTTATTTCACTTTTTAAGAACATTAGTGGGCATAATTTGAGATGATATGCTAGAATTTAAAATATCTACAACAAAGCTCTTAAGCTTACTTGTTCATTTTTTGCATGTGAGAGCACATTCAACTAAGTGCACACAATGAGAAGAAATAAATTGATAGCAAAACGAATGAACAAATTGGTTCTTGTTATGTTCAATAAAGAACTAAAGAAAGACACATCAACTTACAAAAGAAAAGAAATAATGATGATGACAAAGATCCTTTGATTGTTAATGATAAACTATTTGATGATGAATGAATTACTCCTAAAGATAGCAAAAAATTTCAAGTTCCAGATGAAATAATATCTATTACTAATTATGATAATGAAAATATTAATACTATTGTTGAAAGTGTTATTGGAGTGAGCAACTTCTACTTCACTTTCACTTAAAAGAAAAGTAAGGTGAGGCTGAAGTTTCAAAACAATTAATAGGTAAGCTAAGCATAATAGATTACTTGATTATGTTGTTAATGTGTTATTTCATTTAAAGTTATATTGAAATCAATATTCATTATTATAGAGAGTAAGATGAAAGATCTAATAATAAAAGATGATGAGATTCAGTTCGAGAGGATGCTTCTTCTAAAGATTTGAAAATGAGGATGCCGCCACTACAAATCATGATCATCATGATTTGTTTTATTTTTATGTTCTTGCTTATTTTAAATTTTCTTAGTGATGATGAACTAAATAAATATATTAAAGGTTTGTCATAGTTATGAATTATTTATAATTTTATATCTTTTTTATTTTTTATTTTGAGGTTTACACCTCACCTCGCAAAACCAAAACAACTAAGTTTCCACTTTCGTCATTTTACCCCTTGAATTTAATAAAATTATAGGTACAATAATATTATAATTGTAAATCTTTTTTAATATGTGATGCATCATTCAACAATGTTCATAATTTTTCAATGTGATCAATTTTAACCATAAAAGATATCTATGTGTAGTTGACAAGCTTTATATATCAATTGTAAAACTTTTTATTAAAAATATTAATCAATAATGTACCACTCCAATGAGGAAGAGAAAGATGAAAATAAATGTAATATTTATCAAACCCTAAACCATTGTATAAAGCTTCACCTAGTCTTGGGTGAGAACTATAGCTAAATTAATGCTTAACTACTTGCAAATATTTTTAATGAAATTATATTGATAAAAAGTAATCTTCAGGCAAATAATATTTGGATTCAAAACCTTGAAACCTTATAACATATTCAAGCATACTATATTCACAATGTTTAAAGTTTTCAAACTGATCATGTAGTTGATCTGTATTATCAATGAATGACAAATATCATCCATTAAATTAATGGTTACATCAGCTTTTATTTTAACAATAACATTTGGACAAAAATATTAAGCAAGTCTCATTAATTTTGTTTAAAAAAAACTATTCTGAAATTACACATATTATATATTCAAAAAAATAAAATCCACCAACTTATCTGCCAAATTTGAAATATCCTATGATTACACCTCTAATCTACTATAAGAATATAATTCTCAAACTCAAAATAACTATATTAAATTTAGCTAGAATCATAGCTAAATTAATTTTGTTTGGATTGAATCTTTTATTGCATTGTTAACATACCCAGATATCATATCCTCTATCTAGAAGATATTAGGATGCAATTTCAAGTTCTGATACAGATTCTGATATAAGATGTCTTAGTTTCTTGGGCTTCGAATATAAATTTACTATAAGAAATAAAAAATATGCAACAAGCACACAAAATTTCACTATCAACAATTTTAATATTTAAAATATATTTAGAAGATGAAAAAAGTATCTAAAGAAGCAAAGCCTCAAGCTTGGACAAGGGCATAAACTCTCCGATAAATCTTCAAGTCTCTTACTTGATCGATCGTGAAAGTAAACCAAAGAAAAAATTAACACATCACACTAAAAATTTATTCACAACAAAATGATTTAACATTACAAATGTTTAAGACCATTATTTAAAATTGCAAATATCAATCCATTGATTAAAAAGCTCAAAATACAACATACATTGTTATCAAAAATAGAGAAAATTCAATAACAGAGGAAAACCATAGATAGCGCAAGAATACCATCAATATCCGACCAGCATCGGAAATAGCAAGGAAGCTACAAATGTTGCAACTATGGAAGAACTACTTCAAGAAATTTCAAGTATAACAAATTGAATTAATAGAATATTCATGTAATAATCGTAGAACACTGTAAGGATCATAGGAAAATTGAGGATGTCAATCTACATTACTATATCATAACTAGACCATTGATTAAATGTTAAACATTTGACCCAATAGTCAATCTACTCTAATCTATTGGTTATTAGTTTTTGCCCAAAAACATTGTAAAACCATATTTTAATTCCACTTTAATTCACAAAACAAATTAATAAATTGTCCTAATCAACTTGGACCAAGTTATTATAAGAAATCTCAAGAGCAAATAGTTGTGCATGTAAAATATCCATAAATTAAACCATCAAACAAATTTAAGAAACCCTAATTGGACGCATCATAATACTGAGATAAGTTACATAAGTAATAATGTTAATAAATTTTGATGCAATTTTAATGATCAAGATTGACTTTATTGGCCAGATGATTTAAATAGATTACTAAATGTGCTATATTTGATTTCAAACAGTTCAAATTTATCACTATAATTTAATGTGAAACTCTGACAAATCCTCAAATCATATATATCATGTCAAGAGAGGCCCTAAGACTCGCCAAGTTGGTATAATTATCGTTTTTCATGCTATAATGTAGTCATTCACATCCCAAAATATCTAAATATATGAAGGATAACAGTAATACCCTTGATTTCAAAATTATTATTTTGGTAGAGTTGGAAAATCGAAAGCAATTACCATGCATGTCGATGGAAAACTGTATAAAGATGAAATTGTTAAAGCTGATTCTTTTATCATATAAAATGCCTACAGGATTAATGAACTTGAAAAAAATACTATAGGAAAGAGAAGATATGCAGTACCCTAATTTTTATGAGATTCATAAAAAATATATATAAAAAAAATACTTCACTTTAAAAATAAAGCCTAGTGGTCCAATCACAAGCTCCAGCTCATACTAATTCACATGTGCAAAGTGAGCTTTAGGACCAGTTTGGGGCCGAGATGTTGCAATGGTCGGGAACGAAACACAACAAATATTGTGTTCGGTTTCGCGCGGCTGCACTGTGTTTCGTTATTTTGTGGAAAGATTTCACAAAGCCCTTACCTGGGGAAGGAGACTGCATTCCGCGGTCTCAAATTTGCCAATTACAAAATTGCCAAGTTTACACTCGACAGCTGTCTTTTCTATTGAAATCATTGCAGATCTCTTCTAATCGAAACTTCACCCTTTGAAACCTCAATTGCGTAAATCTAACAGCCTTTTCACAAAGCACTTTACCATGCGTGGATATTTTAAAGCAAGGAAGTGGTTGTCTTCTCCTTTGCGCTGTTAAGAGCAACAACAAAAACCTATGATTTGGACGATGATGACGAGGAAAAAGATGAGCTATGCCCTGTGGATTGCTAGGAGGAGTTCTCGACGATTCTGGAGAAGGCAAAAGGGAAAATGATGATCTTCTTCAAAGTTATAATTCTTTTTTAGGTTATAATCCCATTTTCGGCAAGATTTCAGGGGATAGATTGATTGGAGATTTGGAGTTTTATTCAAAGCAAGAAAAGGCCTACATTTCAGCCTTTTTTTCAAAAAATTGAGATATTTTGAATATGGATGAAATTCATGCTATTACCAATGATGATTATATAAGCAGTCTACAGCTTATTAGTAAACTTTTAATAATGTAGCACATGTGCCAATTGAAAAAAAATCAAAATTTTCCTTTATTAAACAAAACTAAGAAGATATAGTAAATTTTTTTTAAGAAAAGAGATTTGTGACTATTCAATCTGCCATCACAAGTCATTCGGCCAAAGGAAAGATATTTTATATTTTTTTACATAATTAGGACAAAAATATTTTGAAATGTTACTATTTTGATTGATAATAATGATTTATCTCAAAAAAATTATTTTTTCTCACTCTATTTCATATTATTCTGCACATAAGACATTTCAGCCTTTTATGCATAAACAGTTGTAGCACAGCAGATTCCCAACTAAATTTTTCAAACAAAATCATAGTTTCAGCAACAACAACTTTCTGTCACCAACTTCTTTCGTAGTAGCTTTACAACTGCTGCATCCTAAATAGAGTCTTAAGCTTCCGCCAAAACTCTCAAATAAAATATAATTTTGGATTAACAATTATGGGACATCTAAACCCCTTCTTTGTGCCTTTATACTAAAGGTCATTATTAGTGCATAAAACTTTTGCCAATACTAGGAATATAATGCACAAAAAAAAAGTATTTTCCTTATAAAGGAGAAATCCACTTCATCAAGTATCATATCTTACTCCAACCTATAAGTAATATATATATATATATATATATAAATAAATATATATATATATATATATGGCTTGATAAAGCTCATTTTAGCCATTATCCTAGAAAGTATCCTAAAAAAATCAATCTCACACTTTCCTCACATTGTCAACATCTATAATGAACATGAGTGTCAAAACTCTTTGCAAAACATGAACAGACACATGTACAACCATAAAGAATAATAATCATGTGCTCAACGCACATCCTTTCTCTTAAGTTTCACCCATTATGTACCTCCCTTCCCACCAGCATTACTTTAAGCAGCATACAATCAGAGTATTTTCATCTATACTAGGTCATAAACACAACAAACCTAGGATATATAAATAGAAATGCTAGAAGACCCGACATTCATAAAAAAGGTTTTCTAACAAATTTTATTACCCTTGGAGGACATAATTCCCAATCATGTCATTTTGCATATCATCAAACATTTCTACCATGATATACGCATTTAAATGTCTCTTAATATGTTGATTAGTCCTATATTTGACATTGAAGATATTCTGCTCTATAGAGGTACTTTTGAGCACCTAGAATTGCTTCTTAACATGTCTGCGAGTGAAGTTTATTGTACCCCTCTAACATAAGTTCTAAGGTTGCCTACAGATCTCTAACACAAATTTTTGAGTAGACTAACTTTGAAGAGGTAACCATGGGTTCTTTTAGGTCTCAAAGACCTTGTTGGTTGAAGTGGTCATTCTTCTTCAAGTAATGTATGAATAAAGCATTCAAAGCTATAACACCTTGCACCTGAAAATCTATAACATGTCACAGTGTAGACGAGTTTCTCCCACCATGATGAAAATTGATGGAAAATGGCCGCCTCATAACAAGTTTAACATTGTTCTATCACCTACAGCATAACTTGGAAGTGAAGAAACTATCATTGTATTGCATTCTTATATTTTATGTATTAGGTTCATTATCACGTTACATTTCACAGACATTATATAATTATCATGTTATTAGGTTATTTATACATACCTTTTTGTTTTAAGCCTTTACGATATTGTACTAAGGCTCCTTAACATAACATATTTCCTTTCATTTTTAAAGGTTAGTGAAATATTTTGAAAGAAACAATCCCTTCAACCTCCCAGTTGATTCCGTTTATCTGATCATTTTATTTGTGCTTAGAATAGAGGTCAACTATCCATATAAATATATTTAAGTAATATCTTTTAACAAATTATCTTTTTCATATCTATAAAGTAATATATATTTATATAATTATGTATATAGAATACTATAGCTATAAACTAAAAATATAAAAATATTACTGAAGATAAATATTGATAGTCATATACTAGTGTGTGTGCATATATAGAGGGGGAGAGAGAGTAATTTCAAAATGATCCTCCAACTATTGTATGTCAATAATTTAGTTTAAGTCAGAGTATCACATATCACTAATTTGGTCCCCTATATAGACATACACACACACTATATGTTGTAACTCCTATTTATTAGATAAAAATTATAAGACAAATTATATGTGATAATTAATCTATCCTTAACCTTTACTCTATATAGTATAGTATCTATATCAAAGCGCATATAAGAATATGTTAATACTATTATTTCTATTTACTTATCTATATTGATACTTATGTGTATTATCTAACAATATTTACTAGATATATTAGGCATTATCTACTATATATAGATATTTTAATCTTTGAATGTTTATACATGGAAGTGAAAAATTGATACCGAAATATTTGTAGACAAATTGAGAAGGCATTTCAAATTTTTTACAGGGTATGAGAACATCTGACAAACATAAAACAACTGAATGTAAATTCACTTACAAAGTACTTTGTTTTGGTCAGATTCTTAACTAATGAATATAACAACAATAAGCCTTTACCCACAATGTGGGTAAAGACATTATCTACTATATATAGATATTTTAATCTTTGAATGTCTATAGATGGAAGTGAAAATTTGATAACGAAATATTTGTAGCACAAATTTATAAGGCATTTCAAATTTTTTACATGTTATGAGAACATCTGATCAACACAAAACAATTGAATGCAAATTCACTTACAAAGCACTTTGTTTTGGCCAGATTCCTAACTAATGAATACAACAACAATAGGCCTTTACCCACCACATAAGATCGGCTACATGAATCATTCTTCTCCATTGTATCCTATTAAGTGTCAAATCCTCATTTAATTCTAATAAAATAATGTCATTTTTATACTTCCTAACTAATGAATCAAATATAAATATTCATATGATAGAACCAAGTAGATCATCAACCTTATCATCAAGGACAATACCTGTGACTTCAGAAAACCTTCAAGCACGTCTAAAAGCACAGGCCTGCTTTCATTATTCCTATTAATATCGAAGCCATCCTTGCTACTAAACTCCCGTAACTCAGCTTTCCAAAAGTCCTTTTCCTGAAATCATGTCATTAATCAAAGTAGGAATTAGAACACTGTTGATATGGAAGTAGCTGAATTACATAAACCAATTAGGAAGAAGCTCACCAAATTGCACTCAGGCAAGTAAACCTTGAGAGTGTGACCAAGCTGAGCCCAATCTAGATATTCGCCCACCAAAGCTGTCAATAACCTTCCTGCTAGGATTAAGATAATTTATTAAATATTTTACATGGAATCAAAGTCAAAAACTTTTGTTAAAAAATCAAGCAACAAATCAGATGGTCCGGCTTGAATATAATTAATTACTTATATCCTTGAATAACACTGGAAATTAGAAAAGGAATTTAAACATGCCTAATTAATATGATCTCATTAATGAAAATGCAAAGGGACAAAAGGATGGTCATAAATGTAAATTGATTCACCCTTTCACATCCTCTCAGAGAAGATCAGAAAAATTCATTTCAGATATCCATTATTCCATCCAATATTTTAGTTCTATATATCATTCAGAGAATAATCAAGGGCTAAACTTCAAGTTTTTGATACGTCACAACAGTTAATTTTCCGACAGAATAATAAGACAAACTTCCATATGTTATAGAAATCATGTTGGTTACAGAAAACAAAAGAAAATTAATCTAAAGTATTTAAAGATTAGATCGTTAAGGTTTCATTTAGTGCATCTTATTCAGTTGTTTTTTTTTTCTTATTAAGCTTCTTTTAGGCCACAATTTCTAAAGTAAATTATGGAAAAAGTAAAAAAAAAAAGTTTAATTTTTTCAAAACACTGTTTTTGTTGTTACTTCTCCTTGACACAAAATAGTCTTAAATCATCACAAATGAAGCCTAAGATTACCATATCATCACAAATCCCTACGCCAACTACTGATGCCACTAAAAATGCCATCCCAATTACAGAGGTTTGTTTCTAGCTTTTTCTTTCTTCCATCCATCCCAGTCTTTGAAAATTATTCACAAAATCATTAGAAATTCACCATCAAGTTATCGACACTTCACAACAATGAAAGATGTGTATCGATACAACTACTACTGGTGGAAACTTTGCTTGAAACAATCTCCAATTTGAATCAAAATGTAAGTCACCTGCTGAAAGCTAAGCTCAAAATACTTTCAAGTTTGATGTGTATGAAGTTTGATTTCAGCTAGCTCAAATATTATTTCTATTGGCACAAGAAATCATTGTTGGTCTACTGATTAAGTTGCATGATGTGTATGAAGTTTTGGTTTGGTTTTTATATTTTTCCATATATTTAGATTTAAGAATAATTGGAAACTTGATGTCAAACAAGAGATGCACTTCATCAAATTTCATCACTAGAGCTTTCAACTTAAATCAGACTTTAAACAAATGTTAAAATGTCATGTATCTAAAAGAGTAAAATATATTCTAGGAGTGCATTATTTCAAGGTAATCAAGTACAATTAGTAGTACTACTAAATCTGAGGAGAAATACTAATTATTTCAAGCTAAGATTACTATTAATAAATACATAGAGGAGAAATAGATTACATTTTCATCTAAGCATAAGATTTCTACCAAGCATGCTTTAAATGCTATCAAATAGATCATTATGCTGATGAGTGTACCAACGGGAACTTGCATATGAATTTATATAAAAAGATAAATGAAATAACTTATTCTAATGATTTTCATGAGTTTTATGGAGAGATTAGAGATTTTGAGGATTCTTTAGTGGATAACCATTTGAATGTCATGTATCACATCATAGTTATTTTTAAGGTAAAATTCTAACGTGAAGAGAACTGCAATTTTTTGAACATATTTCAAATATGGGAACAAACATAAAATTGATAGTGAGCGTTGAACTACAAACACAACTATATAAGAAAGGTTGAGTAGATAAAATTCGTATTTATGTGCACTGGAGATGTTAAGCTCTGATTCAATTGGTTGACTATACTAACATAATCTAGTATGATATGTTGCTTATGGATATTGTCCATGTTGTTTTAGGCATACAGCAATATGATTCAAAAGTTACTCATTCTAGAAAAACTAATACAATTAATAAATATAGGAGAAGGATATTATATTTTCCTTATTCTATGGTAGTAACAAGTGCAAAATTTGTAAGGGATACATGACTCAATTTGAGAACCTAAGGTAGAAAAAATACAAGACAAAGGACAAACAAAGAAAAATGGTAATTTTACAATGAACCCAGAAAGTTATTGTCCCAGTATAAAAATAGAATCGATTTTGGATAGAGGGAAAATTTTCTAAAACAGAAAATTCCACCACAACAAGTGGCATCTCGATATGAACTTCCATCAATTTTCTTCAATAAGTCCAAGGTGTGTTCTATTTAGATACAAATATTCCTTGATCTTGTTATTTCAATGCAAAAGCAAAAATACCTCAATAGACCAAGGCCAATAATTTCAAATTCCTTGGCTAAAATAGCTTTTTAACTCCTTCTCGTGATTTTTTATTATGATGCTATCATCAAAAATACATTCAGAATAGTAACTTTACATTCAAATGATGTATTGATAAGGAAAGTGTAGTCAAGTTGTCCATGAGTACTAATGCACTTAGGTCACCATGATGAATATATTGAATCGGGCTCTTACTGGTTGTTTTGAGTCAGATAATGATTTGTTAAGTCACCAAACTTAGTTTGTATTGCTAGTAGCCTCTAATCTATGAGGCAATATAGTATAAAGTTCAACGTCAAAGTCTAAAATTAGAAATGCATTGTTATATCAAGTTAATGAAATGGCCAATCTAAATTTTCCGCAATCGAAAAATTTACTAGAAAAGTGTTCAATTAAAAACAAAAAGAAAAACTTTTATGATAATCACTACCATAGATAGATTTGAGTGAGTAAAACCCTTGTGCAACTAATATTTGATTTGCATTATTTAATACTTTTATCAACTTTGTATTTTACATTGAAGATCCATTTGCATCCAACAGAATTCTTCCCTTTTGGAAGATTTTGAAAGTTTTCATGTATTATTTCTCCCACAGGCCTAAATTTTCTCATAAAATGCATTTCTCCATTCAAGAATATGAAACTTTTTAAATATTTTTTGGAATTTTCATGCTAGAAAGGTTCATAGTAAAGACATGATGCTTTGAAGATTATTTTCAATAGGAAATCTAATGACTACTCAATTGTTTTGTGCAAATCCTTATGTCTTTTCAAAGAAAAATTTAAAAATTTAAATAATCATTAAAGATATTAAGGCTCAAGTCAAACATTGGATTTACTTCAAAAAAAATGCTGTCACCTTGTCAATTGATGTCTGTAATAAATAATCCCTTTATATTTTACTGACAGAAAGTGATCTTTGAAGCTTTCAAGGTATTCAAAAGAAAAAAATTTAGGCAGCTGAGATTTAATAAAGTTTAAAGGGGTTTTAGTTTGAGATAAGATATGATATCATATTCATAGAGTGAGTTGGTGTTTTCCCTTTGAATGTAAATTTTGAAAAAAAAAGATTGATTTTATAAAAAAGCCGCAACCATAGTGGTGAAATATTTTTTAGCTTGGGAGAAAAACATTTGAACATTTATTGGTGATAAGAGTAGACATTAAAATGCATTTTTAATCTTTTGGGTCAAGTTTAGTTCTTGGATGAGAAGGAATAAGAATAAAAATAATGCAGTTGAACACCTTCACAGGAATGGTGAAGGTGAATCTGCTCTTAGATTAGAGTTGGGGGAGAGTATGGCAAGAAGTTTAGAAGATTAGAATTCTTGATATCTTACAATAAATGAAACAAGTGATAAAAGTAACCTTTGTCCATGATGATTTGAGATATTGATAACAATCATAATTGATCTCCAAAGGTGTTTTATTCTTTCGAATGTTTTATTTTATTTAGTATGAACAAAAGAACTTTGGTGAACAATTCCTCGTTGAAGGAGACAGTCTCCAAAAAAATTAATGAAAAAATTCACTCTTATTATCAGCCTTGAAAACTTGAATTTTGGTTTTGAATTGATGTATAAAAAATACATATTTTAAAATAATCATCAATAAAAAAGTATAAATTACCTAGCACCTGAGATGCTCTAACTACTATTATGGATGATAGCAAAATGTTTTGAGGCTTTATGCAAATGACTAAGGTAAACATTTTGATTGTGTTTAGAAAAGTGACAAGTTTCACATTAGAACGTTTTACAATTTATATTGATAAATAGAGAGGAGAACAACTTTTAAAATATATAAATTAGGATGACTAAAGCAAAGCAAAAGCACTATGAAATTATTATACTTTCGTTAAAAGAATATATAAACTTAGCTAATTCACTTGCCTTCTGGCGTTTTCTTAAACATTCAAGAGATAGAGGTTAGCATTTTCCGATTGTAAAATTTACAATGAGTAAGAAAAAATTTAGTAGCATAGTCGTTCTTGTCATTGGTAATTTTATTGATTGATAATAAGTTGCATGAAAGTTAAGGAATCAAGGAAACTAAGCTAAAAACCAAGGAGCTAGTGATGTTGATGTCCCAATGCTAATTACATAAGATAATGACCCATTGATAATTGACTATATAGTTCTTCAAACAAGAATGAACATGAAAGGCAATCCATATCATATGATCATAGGCCACAAAATCCACAATCCAACTCTTTGAATTCCCATTTTTTTGGACACTAAATGCATTCAAAATCATGTCTTTTTTAGCATCTGCACCAATGTTGATGTAGAGATGCTTAGAGATTTAATTTGAGTTGAATAATCGACATGGAAAAGGCTTCTTGAATATCATAGTTGCTATGGGATCTTGATTCATAGCATGAGGTAGCACAAGAGACGTAGCTCCTTACTAAGCCTAGTTCAACCATCATCATGGTTTAAACTGGATGAAGAAATTAGAAAACTATGAGATTTTATAAGAAATAATTAAAAATCTATGAAGAACTGGAAGTCAAAATAGTATGGTTTAGAAACCATGTTGTACAATATAGAAAAAATACGATATTTTTCTAATCCATAACAGTAACAATTGCAGAAGTTATAAGGGATGCATAACCCAATTTAAAAGGGATAGAAAGCAATAAACAATGCAAAAGGGAAACAAAGGAAACCCATTAATTACATAATGAATCCAAAAATTGTTTTCCCTGGATAAAAAAAAGAATCAATCTTGGAGAGGGAGTAGAAATTCCACCACAGGAGGAGACATTTCCATGTGAACTTCCATGTAGGATTTGTGCAATATCAGCTTGGAATTGATAGTCGTGTAGCAATCAAAAATGATCATTAAGCTTTCCTTAAATAGACTTGACAAGTATGTGAGGAAATTCAATGCTGAAATTTAGATTGCAAGCTATAGGCAAATTTAGAAACTGCATGGATGAATTCCATTTTTATGTTATTTACATAGAATATGCCCTTGCATACTGGTCACTTGGATATAGAGAAGTGAATGCTACCCTTCTATTTTTATTAGTAGACTGTAATGAAGAATACCACAATTAGATACATAATTTCCACAAAAACTGTATTCTTTTAAGACTAATATATGCACATGAATCTAATGCTCTAAATGAAGTGAAAAGTCTTTGAACATTCTAATTAAGCATACATTTGAGAAATAATGTAGGCCAAAGGATATGATCTATATGCTTTAGTGATTGTGAATCAGAATGAAGTGATACTTAAAATTGTGACTTTGTTTGATTGTGTTAATCTAATATTGAACAATTTTAAAGATAAATTTTCAGCTAAACATCCTAATAAATTTCTAACACTTGAGAATTTGAAGCACGCCATTTATTTAGTTCCTGAAACATCATTGCCTAATTTGTCACATTCTAGTATGAATCCAATAGAACATGTTTGGCTTAAGAGGCTAGTTGATAAATTATAAAAGATTTATTAAGATAAACATGAGACATTGCATCATACCTCCTTTTCTTACACCTATAGATTTGGAGGATGAGTAAAAAATGGAACCATTAATAGAATTACCATCATATATAGATTTTTTAAACGTCAGTTGGATGATATGCTAGGTATGATAATTGATTTGAAAAGTATAGATCCCCATGTTAAGATAAGAGAAGGTGATGAATGAAATACTACTTTTAAAACTAAAGTTGGACTAGATGAATGGTTAGTGATATTTCTTGAATTAATAAATGCATGAAATACTTTCATGAGGAAAATAAATTATGTTTGATGATCATTCAATAGAAAATTTTATTTGTTTATTTTGATGATATTTTCATTTATAACAAAACATGAGATGATAGTGTATCTTCAGAGAATCTTTGAGGTTTTACAAGATGAGAAATTATACCTTTGTCTGAACTTTTTTTTGTGACTCCAAATATGATCTTCCTGAGTTTTGTTGTGTATGGAGATCAATCAGCTATTGATTATGATAGAATTAAGGCAATTAATGGTTCGTCAAAACTTACTAATATACATGATATTTAGAATTTTTGTTATTTGGCTGCTTTTTTTAAAATGATTCATCAAAGGGCTTATTGTTATTATGTTTCCAATTACAAATTATTTGAAAAAAAAAAGTTTAAATGAACCAAATCCACTTAAATGTGCTTCTACTAATATCAAACAAAGACGTATTAAGTTGTGAACTTTTAATAAAATGTTTAAGGCTTCCTATGATGCATCTAGAGAAGGTATTGGAGCATTGAGTTTCAAGGGACATTTGATTGCATTTAGCAAGAAATTGAATAAGGCTATACAAATTTTTTAAACTATGATAAGGGCTTCTATATTATTGTGCATGCACCTCAATATTATAGGCATTATCTATTACCAATAGATTTTGTACTATATTATAATTATTAAGCTGCAAAATATATGAATTCTCAAAAGAAGTTAAGGCATCAACATGATAAATAGGTATAGTTTTTACAAGATCATTTATCCCTAACAATATGTTGGAATTGATAATAAGCCTACATATGATACAAGTAAAATTTATGTTCATCTACATATAATGCAATGGTATTTAGCGTGAATTGTATATACTTGTAAGATTTTTTTTTTTTTTTACAAAATTTATGAAGACTTGCAAAATAACTTATCCTAACAAAAGCTAAATGATCAAATACATTTATTTTTAAAGGTACTCATCTTTGTTTCTGTGATTCATCATTTAGGTCACGTTAATAACATTCAACACCAATGTAATAATATCTCTAGCTAAAGCATGTGTCATTTTGTCCTAGCGATCAAATACCCCATATGATGTTAGAATCATAATATAAAAGTTACCACTATGTTGGCACATACATTAATGCAACATTTAATGCCATCGTGGCATCCCATCTAACCCAAGCATGCACCTAGCACACACAAGAACCTCTTTAAGCTCAAGATAATAATTATGGCTTCATGGTCAAAGCTATCATGGTGCCAACCAACATTAATAACAAGGCATATTTACCAATTATATATAAACCATACTTAATTTAGTATGAATCTTAATAAAGTATGATTTTATTTTTATCGAGGCAATTAGTTTTCAAAAATGACATATTTCATACAATGTCATAACTAAAAGACAATTTTATTAATCTGATAAGTTATATAATTTACCTAAAATAATAGGTTCAGATCATGATGTAAAATTCATATGTTATTATTGTAAAACTCATTGAAAATTTAAATTTTGCTTATCACCCACAAATTGATGAACAAATTGAAGTGGTCCAAAGAATCTTAAGAGATATGTTACCATGTCTAACAAAAGACCAAGCATTTGGCTAAGATGTGATAGTTTTTATGGATAAGCTTGCACAAAATTAATCTTAAGAGATATGTTAAGATGGCTACATGATATCAAACAAAAAAAATTTATAACTCTTATTAGTCTACCTATAATATAAAAGTTTAGCACAAGTGCACAACATATGCATGATTTACATGAAGATAAAACTAACTACAAGTTATGACAATTATAAACTTTATGATGAAGTGAGCAGAAAGTATGCTGAAATTAAACATGGTGTTGAAGTGATGGCGTGTTTAAATGAAGACATTGTTCTCTTTTTAGCCCATAAAGTCTGCGAGACTTTATTACAGTGTAGGAAGGATTTAACCTCAAGAACTTGACAATAACTTCTAAAACTCTTACCAACAATACTAATTGGCACCCAAAAGAAAGTTTAATTTGGAACCTTTAAGACTTAAATGTAAGAAAGGAGATAACATTTTAAGTTATGCAATGTGTTGGAACTAATGCTTCTAAATTGACATTATTTTATGAGCCTACTACCAATTCATTAAATTCTACTCACTTCCACCTCTTGCTAGTAAGCAGTAAGTCTACATCTAATCCTCTTTTAGAAGCTTCTCAACAACTTACTTATTCCTTAAGCTATTATAAATTACAAGATTGCATTCACTACTGATAGGGACTCATGACACCTTCTGGTGAGACAAACTTAACATGGATTACTCCACAGTAGGCTCAAATGATCATCAAATTCTAAATTCATCAAAATCAAATTCATGCAAGCAAGGTAGAGATGATGAAAATCTTCATGTTAATTTTCATTAAAAATGTTGCAATAAGCATTAAAATTAATGAATTTATGTAGTTTCTTTCATTAGTTTATTTATTTATTTTTATATTTGAGGACACATCAAATAGGATGGCCAAGAAAAATTATATTTTCTAGCATTGAATAAAAATTATTTGGTTGGCATTTTTTTCAATCTTCATTTAATTGGATTCATTCCTGCAAAAGATTGAGGATGGTAGACTATTAACCATCATTTATTTTCAAGAGTTTAAATCTTTGGAGTTGAATCTTTCATAATTAATTAATGAATTTATGTAGTTTCTTTCATTAGTTTTTTTTATTTATTTTTATATTTGAATACATATTAAATAGGATGGCTAAGAAAAATTATATTTCCTAGCATTGAATAAAAATTATTTGGTTGGCATTTTTTTCAATCTTCATTTAATTGGATTCATTCCCGCAAAAGATTGAGGATGGTAGACTATTAACCATCATTTATTTTCAAGAGTTTGAATCTTTGGGGTTGAATTTTTCAAAATTAATTAATGAATTTATGTAGTTTTATTCATTAGTTTTTTTTTTTAATAATATTTGAGTACATGTCAAATAGGATGGCCAAGAAAAATTATATTTCCTAGCATTGAATAAAAATTATTTGATTGGCATTTTTTTCAATCTTCATTTAATTGGATTCATTCTTGCAAAAGATTGGGGATGGTAGACTATTAACCATCATTTATTTTCAAGAGTTTAAATCTTTGGAGTTGAATCTTTCATAATTAATTAATGAATTTATGTAGTTTCTTTCATTAGTTTTTTTTATTTATTTTTATATTTGAATACATGTTAAATAGGATGGCCAAGAAAAATTATATTTCCTAGCATTGAATAAAAATTATTCGGTTGGCATTTTTTTCAATCTTCATTTAATTGGATTCATTCCCGCAAAAGATTGAGGATGGTAGACTATTAACCATCATTTATTTTCAAGAGTTTGAATCTTTGGGGTTGAATTTTTCATAATTAATTAATGAATTTATGTAGTTTTATTCATTAGTTTTTTTTTAATAATATTTGAGTACATGTCAAATAGGATGGCCAAGAAAAATTATATTTCCTAGCATTGAATAAAAATTATTTGGTTGCCATTTTTTTCAATCTTCATTTAATTGGATTCATTCAAGTAAAAGATTGAGGATGGTAGACTATTAACCATCATTTATTTTCAAGAGTTTAAATCTTTGGAGTTGAATTTTTCATAATTAGGCATATTGTTGTAGTGGAATCATCACTTATATGTTTCCATCGTTAAGAAAAAAAACACAAGTTGTTGATAAGCCTCCTTGGTAATTGCTTTGCAGGCATCCAGGTCTAAGAGAAGATTAGCATGTGAATCTTATGAATAACTTTCATGTGAGTGTGTTTTGTCCTTGCATTTCAGCAAGCACAAGATTTCGATGGTCTCAAGGAGAACATGGGATTTTGGACCTTAAACTAGTTCCAATTGAATATGAAATTTAAATTTAGATGGGAATTATATTATGAATAAAGTTAAAATTAAATTAAAGCTAATCATGTGCTAACCTTACTAGCCTACGTTTAGAGTCTATAAATAGTAATTTCAGTCAGGTAATTCACAACTTGGGCTTGAAAAAAAATTTATTTTTCAGTTTTCAATCTTGTGAGAATGAATAGGAAGAGCAATTCTTCAAGTATGGTACAAGTGCAACTATTTAATTTTGGGGGAAGTCATCACCTAGCACTGGCATGAGGCTTAACTTCTTGTACTTTGATGATTTCATAACTTGTTTATTTCTCTTGCACAATTTATTAATACTAATATAATGTTTTTAAGTTTAGTTAAAAAGATAACAAATCAAATATCTAATTTTGTAAAAAAAAACTCATTCATTTAGTTACTATTTTTATTTGATTCCATTATCTTTGTTTAAATTCTAAGATATTTCCAATAATTTTGTTAACAATTGTTCTTAAAATCTAACATGTTTTCATTTAAAAAAATAAAGTGTTGGACTACAAAACTTGTTAATTATCAATCTTTTTTTGTAAGAAGGCATATTACACATTGATTAGTGAATAGTTTGAGTAAAATAATTAAGAAATAAACACATATTTTAAGTAAAAATGAGATAGTTTTATGGTTATTACTACTAATTTGTGGTGTTTATGGCAAGAAATTTCTCATTGTAAAATAGATGAAGCTTTTTACAACAAAAAATCAAAGTGATGTTTTGGCATTGTGCTATGCAAAGCCGCAGCAGCGCCAATCAAAAAAAACTTGAGCTCAAAAACAAAGAAGTGGTGCCTTAGTATTGAATATTGGCATCACGACACCAAAAAATATATCAAGACAGAGAGTTGGGCACCTTGGTGTTGCATAACACCTTGGTGTCGCATAAACACCTTGGTGTCAAAAGAAGCAAAAATGAGCCAAAAGTTAAAAGCTTAGCACCTTAGCACTGATGGTCAGTGCCTTAGTACCAGAACCCGTGAAAAAAAGCCAAAAAGATAGAGTAGCCAACACTTTGGCGTTACCTTTCGAGCTGTCGCAGCACAACAACTCGATAGATTCAATTTCAGGACCGCTTTGGGGAGTTATCAGTGTAGTTTTGGGAGTTATTCATGTGAGTCTCACATGATGATGAAGAAAAGCAATTAGTGTGTTGGAGGGTCTTTTCTTAACTTTTTGTGTCACTTAGTGTATAAAGTTTGTGAGGGGTGAAAGAGTAGATCCTTAAGGAGTTGCATGCAAAAAGGTGAGTAAAAAATCTAAATTAAAGAAGCAATTATCTAGTTCTTTCTTCTTTTAATCTTAATTATCTTAATTATTTCTAATGTACTTTAGTGTTTACAAATGGTATCGATGTTCTCTCTATCTCAATGAAGAACTAAGTGATGCACGCTGAATTTGTGGTGATCCTATACTATTTCTTTAAATAATATGATGTGAAGTTTATAATAAAATTTTACTATGTTGTTTTGTTTCTCTTTGTATTTCATTTAGTTGCATTCTAGTCAAGAGCAAATTTAAATTCTAGTGTAATTTATAATCTCGAATGAGCCATAGAGGAACAACAAGTGAGAAGCAAACAATTTTTTTAATATATAGGCAATATAATATTTACAGGTTTGCAATCTTAAAAGAAATGCTTCTAATGCCATCATTCAAATTACTTAGTATAGGAATATAACTAAGTGTGACTGATTAGGTCTTCTAGTTACCGACGGAGATTAGAAAATAAAATTATCTTGATTGACAACAAATTTCTAATAGAAAACTTCATTAAAAAAAAAAATCCATAGAGTCAACACAAGTGACATAAATTCAAGGTGTTTTCTCTCATTAATTAAATCAGTTGTTTAAAGTATATTTTCCCAAAGATTTTAAATTTAGTTAAATTTGAAATTGATTAGTTAGATAAAAAACTAAGTTAAATTAAGATTAGTAATTAACTAATAAGAAATTCAAATTAAATCCTCGTGAGAATAATATCTCACCTAGATATTACTTATGCGGCCCATGCACTAGCTTACACCATTTTAGCCGGTCACACATCATATTAGTTGCATTAAAAAATCCTAACCCTTTGTCATCCTGCATCACTATCTAATATAGAAACATAATTTAAACCTCATAGATGACAATAAAATAGAATTACCACCTATTAGATTTAGTTTAAATTGCATAATTAATTATTTTTTTATTGATATAGTTAAAATGTTCTACTTTTAGTTGTCATGATGATAAAGACATATTTGACACTAATTTAATGCACAATTATTAAGGCTACAAATGTAAGATATAATGAGATTATACGAAGGAAATAAAATTTGCATGTCAAAGATCATTAGTTACACTAAAACCTCCTTTCTTTAGGGGTAAACTCGAGCATATATAAATGAAAAAATCAAACAATTATGCAACAACCGATTGATTAAAGAAACCACCAAGAAATTTGGACTCTGAAAATCAACATACAATAAAATTTTTTTTGCGACAATTAATTCACAATTACAACCAATTTGACCAAGATTATGACTTTTGAAACAACATTAGCAAAATATTTAATAAAAAAGTCAATAAAAGTAAAAGAATTCACGCATCACATAGGTACAAGGAGATATCTTCCATCAAATCATAAAATCAATTGTTGCTCATGCCTAAACCATCACTTAAGTCAAACTAGACGAAACATTATCTAAACCCGCAACTTCATGAAGAGGACATGCCTTATTCTCATGTCTCATCATTATAGGCATGTTAAAAGTAAAATCATAAGCTCCTAAGTAAAAAACTTATAAAAAAAAAAATCAAAACTGAAACCAGATTTGCTAATTTATTCATCGTATATCATGCAAAAAATTGCAATTTCAACAAGGGTAGGTCCTCAAAAACCAACACAAAATGATTTCAAGTTGGCTTGGAATTGTTTTGTTTCAAGCTGACCCAACTCAACTCGAACAACACTTCAAAGTTTTTATTTGAGTTCTAAACAAGTTTCGCTCAAATATTTTGAGTTTGACTCAAGTTCAACTCGCTCGAACTTGACTCAATGTCACCCCCTAATTTCAAAGAAGTGAAACATGCTTTTATGATGCCAACACCATTTTAGGTGAATCATGCAAAACTAATCCAAAAAGATATAGAAGTGAAAGCATAAAATGTTATATGATAAACATCAACATTATAATGACAATCCACTTGTAAACACAAATGGGGCAGGCTTTGTGAATCTCCATTAGCAAATTGTAAACATAGGATACAACCATTATTGTCACTTCCTAAAATTCAAGTGAAAATATATATATTTATTCTCTAGCTGTCCTAATCCTGATCAATTGCAGCAATAAACAGGCATTTTATCCGATGACACTTCACCTAATCTCCCCTAAATGAACCTAACTTTTCCTTCTATTTGTTAATAGAAATTCTCCTCTACTTTGTCATTCGTCACCACTCCTATTCTCAAACTTTCAAAGCAAATCATCATAGTACTCCATTTCACTCAAATAATCTCTTCTAGATTTCTCATTAAACGCTTCACACCTAGTATTTAAATGATGCAAGGGCAGTTCAAGAAGTAGTTACAAGTCAACAATAGTGATAATATGGCAAAATAATATAATTTTTAACATATGTCATCATAAACTTCTTTCTGTCTATTTTAATGCTTAAATTAATTAGCTCCTCAAATTCAAATGGTAGACAAGAAAGACGCTAGATTCTTGAATATTTTCCATCTAAGCTTAACAAATTAAAATCAATTTTCCGTTTGTGATCAAATAAGATGTACCTTGTCATGTGCCAATGGATAATGGGATTTTTCTAAGCCATCCAAGTAGGAGAATTTTAATCAGCCTTCTCATCACCATGCATTGCAATTTCCTCAAATGCATCCAAATGGCAGTGAACAAAAAGTAGGTGGCCGCAAGTTTCAGGCAGAACAAACCACATAATAAATCCAAATTTATTCTCCATCTTCTGTGATCAAGCAAGATGTGTCTTGCTATGTGCCAGTGGTTGACCCTCAGAGAAAGACCAATTTTAATTAGCCTTCTCATCCCTAGAACATTGCAATTTCCTTCTATGCACATTCAAATACCAGCCAAGAAAAAGTATCTTGAAATATGTGAGAAAGGGCAAGAAGATAAGTTTTCTTACACAAGAAACCAAAACAAAATTCTTTAGATGGTTATACGGTAGGTAAGAGATAATCAACACAGCATTCCTCTCTACAGCATTTTTAAGCAAGTTATTGACCAAGCATCCTTCATTTGTAGTCACAAAATCCTCTATAGTTCTACGTTCATTGGTTAAGTTGTATATCTTTCCAAATTCCTTCAATCACCTAAAAGTAATATAGCTGTACATATTTTCTACCACTCCAACAATGGGGATTTGTTTGGCTTGGTAACGGAATAAGTCTCCATTAAATTTTAAGGAAAAAATAAACCCTCAAATACAAGGCTATAGCGTGTGTGCTTATAATCACTTCAAGTATAAGTTTCTTTACTTTTTGAAGTAACTTGTATAACATTTTCGAAGTACTTTAAGTGCTTTAATCTAATTTACTAATAGCATTCTGGTTAACAACACTGATTTGATTGTTTGCCACATAACAACTAGACAAAAAATATTAAGAAAAAATAATAGTATGTTCTGCTTTTTCAAAAGTATCAGTATGTTTATAAAAAATTATGTGAGAGAAATCGAAAGAATCAAAAGAGCAACTGTGATATAAAACGTGAGGCTCATGTGGCAAAATTTATTAAAGATTTATGGTTTCTAATGCACATCCAACATAAAATATACATTTAGACAACCCCAAATACTGCAACAATCAGGCAATTTTTGTAAGACAAAAGCTATTAACCTTAATAAATATTCACAATCTTTGATCAAAATTAATAAATAAAATTCAGATAATAAAGATAGGCATACTTGTACCAAAAAATCATAACAAGAAAGTTAAGGATCACTAAAATCATGTGCATGATTGATCTTAATTACAACAAACCTGAAAAAAAAAAACAATCACACTTCAAACAAACAAACAAAAAAAACAATTAGGAGGGAAAAAATGGAATGAAAGTGAAAGCTTTTACCAGAAAAGTAAGCCTCATACTTGTATCAAAAGATCAAGAAGACTAAATCACTAAAGAAGAATGATTTGAACATCAAAAACAAAATTTTATTCAATATCAAGTGTTTTCTCTACGTCACACAAATACCTATTTATAAACACTAAATAAAATCCCATTAAACCTCTCCAAAGCAGCCATCAAGAGGAAGGGCAATAAGATGAAAACCCCAAACCACAAGGCATAGAGTTGGTGCAATCCCACTTCTCTTGCGACAATCATGACTCTGAAGTGGCAAGAAATGTCAAACCAACCGAACCAGAAAAACAAAAACAGACACAACAACAAAGAATTATGCTTCTCTTAAAAGGACTTATTACTATGAATCTTACACTGATTTGCAACCATTTTTTTCCTTTGCATGAATTTGTAATGTTCGAGACTGGAGCGAATAATTAGTGATGAATCTTAACTACAGCGTTTTTTGCTTCAAATTTGACATGAATAAGAATGAATTACCTCTTTCTTTGGTCAGTGACTTCCCCTAGTAAAAATTATGCACTAATTAATAAAGCCAATGATAACTCCACTAGCAGCTAATATAAAATGCATTAAAACCTACCCAGACAATCAAAAGTAGTGTTCAATATGCAATAGAAAATTACCAATCTGCACAAACTACCTACTTGCTTCAAAGGAACTTATTAATACGAGATAAAAATAACAATTTTAACAAGTAAGGACAATATGATACTTATTTCATGTTTATAGTTATCTTCTCTAAGATTTAGAGTTAAGAACCAAACTGATCCCCAAACTATTTATGGAGAACCAAAGTAGTCCTAAGCTAAGTAAAAGAATCAATTTAGTCTCTTGACTAATTAAAAATGAGTCAATTTGATCCTATAATTTGGACTTGGAGAAATAAATAGACATGCAATAAAAATATGAGGTAGTATCGGAATTACAAAATAAAATAACATTACAATGACATTAATATAATAAAAATACATAAATTTATATCAAAAAAATTATGTGCTCAAAAAATCTACATGATATTAATCCATTCTTTTGAATATGATTGTACTTGTTGCACACAAAAAAAAAATTATTTTAAGAAATTAGATGTTTCATAAATCTTTAAAAAATTAAAATTTTAAAAATGTCCCTATTTTTAACACCCCAAACTATTAGTTTGGATAGTAAGATAAAATTGGACCCTTTCAAAAAGTCAAGGGACTAAATTGATTCTTTTCTTTAGTCTATGACTATTTTAGTTCTCCATAAATAATTAGGAGACCAATTTGGTCCTTTAACTCATAAGATTTAGTAATTTTTCTCTATATTTTGGGTGAGTGGTCTTTGAGTGAGAGAATCCTTAGTATTTTGTAGTTCTTTTAGTTTTGAAAAAGTGAAATCTCATTTCTCTATCATCACCTCCACAACCATTCAAACTTCCATCAGAGCCTACACCAAATTTGATAACATGAGAGTTACAATGCCTTGCAATGCTCAAAGCAATCACTCTACTCAAGCACCAACCATCCATGATGTCAAGTATCAAAACTAGGTTGATGAGCTCTGACAATCTTACGTCAATCTCTAGAGAAGGTACATAATTAATTACCACGACAAACTTCCGCTATCAATCGATAGCATATGACAACAAATATGCTATAGCCATTCCACATGTCGAAGTAGCCGCTTGAAGAAGATAAAGCTGACAAATCAATTTTGACCTCAGAAATTCAACCAAAGATATGACAACAATATCTGACGTAATCCACTTGGGCTATGAATTGACCAGCACATGCAATAAAAAATGCCAACAAATTAATCTATAATGACCTGCCTTACTTTGATGGTGAACTCAATAATAAGTCTTAGTGCGATTAGAATGCACCTCTCAAAATATTTTTCAAGCAAAAGAATTAAGAGAAGAAAGAAATCAAACTTTGTTGTGATGAAACTCAAAAGGCAGACATAAGTTAGTGGCAACAATACCAAGTCATGACATGGGCCATGCCCTAACATTTAAAGAAAAAGTAGATGAAAGTTTCCATCCAATAGGTTTTTCATAAATTTGATACAACTAATTTCATCGTTTAAAACAAAAGAATAAAAAAAGTGTCATAAGATAAAAATGTTTTATAAATACTTAAGTCAAACAACAAATAATTAGTTAATTGAATGAGTTGTGCATTCAGATTTAAATGCAAAGTAGTGAAATAAGAAAAGTGAATATTGAATTAATACTTTACTCATTGTTGTAAAGAAATACAGTAAATTATATTTTCTGTTTTGAAAGATATAAAGTAAAGAAATACTCAGATTAGAATATTTAATGAATAAAATAAATATTTGATTATACCTATTATATGTAAATTAATTATAAAAATTTATTCACCAATTAAAGTATTCAATTAAAAATAAATATTATCAAATAAAATATAGATAAATTATAAATAAAATTTTTTTTGACTAAAAAATAAATAAAATCAAATACAAATAAAATTTATTTTGAATATTTAATTATTAGTAAATAATTTACAAATTTTCTAAAATATTAAAATAAAATCAAATACAAATAAAATTTATTTCTAATATTTAATTATTAGTAATTAATTTAGAAATTTTCTAAGATATTAATTATTAGTGTTATAAATAAATAAAATTTGAATATTATCATTTTATATTAACATAAATTCAAATTTAATATATATATATATAATTTTATTACTATATTAAACATTAATTAATTAATAAGAATTTTATTAAATAAATTAATCGTCAAGATTTAATATTTATTTATTAAATAATTTTCTTTAATAAATAATTTATGCTTTAATTATTTTTTATTAAATAAAGAAAATTTTAATAATTATTTTATTTTTTTTATTTATCGTGAATTATTTATCATCAATTTGAATAAATATAATTATATTTATTAAATCTTAAGCTATAATAATATTTATTTTAATTAAAGTTAAAATTAATATTATGAAGAATTCAAAAAAAATAAATTAAAAAAGAAAAAAAATTTTCAGGCTCCCAAAAAAAAAAAAAAATAAAAAAAAAAATTTCCTTCGGATAAAAATTTTATTGGCTCTCCTAAAAAAAAATTCATTCCCTAAACAAATACTGTTTTTTTAGTATTTGTTACATAAAAAGTTAAAGGAAATCAAATATAAATTTTAGTATTTTACAACCAAACAAAAAAAGAAGAAATGTTTGGATTAATTTACAACAGAATTACTTAACCAAACGTAAGTTGAGTGAAAATAACCATCCATCATGAATTATTTTTGCATCACTTATATAGTCTAGAAGGTGGAAAAATAATAATGGATTTTTACAAAAAAAAAACATTACATTTTTCTAGAATTGGGACTTTAAGAATTAAGAAATTGATAACACAATTTATTTAGACCTAAACCTCAAGATGGAGATGTTAAAAAGGACTATGTAATGCTTTAAGGAGGTAACTAAAAGTGGTACTTATTTTCATTGTAATAAAAATGGTCATCTAGGAAGTAAGACTCAATATAATTGATAAAGAGAAAATAAAAACTAATCTATGAACCTAAAACAAGAATGAATAAATTATACAAAATTTTTGTGATCCATATCATAAAACAAACAAAAAATAGTAATTCATAGAGTCCTTAAGCCTCCAAAGATCAAAGTTAAAAACTTACTTAACAACATATTTCATATCATTTGCACGACTAATGAAAAGAAACATATGATTTTGATTGATCCCTAGGGTTGCAAAAATATGGATGCTAAAGAAATTCAAACATACTAAAAATCAAGTGTGAAAAACATCAAAAACCATAAAAAATTGATTAGTTTAAAAAAAAAGTGGTGAATTTACTATTAATGAAAGGTGATTTGTTAAGTTTAGCATTAGTAAGTATGATTATAGAATTGTATAATATTTTTCCTTGTAGATGCATGCCATATTTATCAGGCAAGTCAAGGCAATATAGTAGAAATGTGCATCATGATAGTAGGAAGAATATTCTGTGTGCCCAATGGAATCAAGTACGTTTTAACACAACTTAAAAAAACACCACCAAAAACAAGGAGAGGAACATTATTCTTTTGTCTTCAAACATCTAAAAGGGCATGCAAATAAAAAATTTTGTGAATCCTTCGTAGAATATGAGAAAGAAATGATTACATATATATTAGAGTGTTTGCCCAAACTTCTAAGTTTCATTTTTAATGTCATAACTAATAAGCTTCCTGACAAATTACCCCTCCCCACCCAATACACACACAACACATGAATGTAACAATCAATGTCTAATCTCCCTTGATACTATATGAGTCCAACAAAGTAATATGACTCCCACAATAACTCGAGAATTGCTTTAGAATGATTTAGTTCAAGAAATACTAAATCATTGCACATATACATTCTTCGTAGCATTAAGAACAATAGGACATTGAAAATGCATAAACATAATCAAGTTGTCAATATAATCATAATTGAATACCTATTTCTCAATCCCTCTACTCAATGGTGGCATAGATATATTACATGAACAAATTGTCATTCACATTTGCTACTTAAAAGTGGCTATCATCATTTTAAGATTGAAAATGGAGATGAACAAAAAATTAATTTTAATACTAAATAATCTTATGAATACCTTGTTATGTCTTTTTGTTTATCTGATGTACCTAAGCATGCATACACTTAGTGAATCAAATTTTAAAATCTTTTATAGAAAATTTTTGGTTGTCTAATTCGATGGTATGCACATATTTAGTAGATCTAATGAACCGCATGGGCATTTACAAGAAATTCTTTGAACTTTAAAATAACACAAATTACTTGTCTACCTTAAGAGATGCACTTTCATACAATAATGTAGTATTCTTGACGCATACAATTTCCTCTCAATAAGTGCAACTTGATGAGTACAAGAAAATAAAATTTAGAATTGTCAAAACCAAAATCCATCTCTAAGATAAATAACTTGCATGGAATTGCTACTAGAAATAAAATAAAGAAAATAAAATATTAAATCCAAACTTCTAAGAGAGTTTATGAACATTGAATATGATGAGATTACTAGTAGACACCTCAATGTGATATTCACCATTAATTTCATTTGATTTTGGGTGCCATGTATCCTATTCTCCTCCATTATCAAATGAGTCCAACAAAGCAAGCCAAACTCCAATAATTAGACAAGGAATTGCTTAATAATTAAATAAAGCCTAAACATTTGTTTAATGTCAGCTCTTCTTACATTAAGGAGATGACATAAAAAATTGTGTAGATAGTCAAGCTAATAATTAAAATTACAATTAAATATCAATTTTAATCACAAAACTTGATGACATACTAAATGTATTACATGGATCAAACTTATACTTTGAAATAACCTTAAAAGTGACCATCCTCAAATAAAAATTTGGTGGGAGATGAATAGAAAACTACATCAAAAATCATGAATGACTTTCCTTTTGCACCTCATACATCATTGTGCTTAATGGATGAAATTTTAAAATCTCATACATAAAATTTTCTTATTATTTATTTTGATGATATACTTATATTTAGAGGATCTCCTAATGGGCGTCAAGCATTTGCATGAAATTCTAGAAATTTTGAGAAAAATAAATAATTTATTCTTAAGAAGTGTTTTTTCATGATTGGTAATGCAATGTTTTGGAGACCTGCAATTTCTCTCAAAGAGTAAAGGTTTATGAGCCCAACATAATGGTGATTGTAGAATAGTTGATGCTAAAGTCTATCGTGGAGATGAAAAGCTTTCATGGTCTTGCTAAATTTTAGCATTGTTCTCATTAGAAATTTTAGAACTATACTCATTGCAATAATTGATTGTTTGAAATACAATAAAGCATCACATGAGAAAATTAAGTTGATTAAAAAAGTTAATTAACGCTGGTATACTTCTCAATTTTTTATTAAAATTTCGAAATTGAGTGTAATGCATCTAATAATGGTGTTGGTGTTAAACCATAATAAACATCCAATTACCTTCTTAGGTTAAAAGCAAAATTTAAAAAATAAAATATTCCACATGTGGTTGTTCAAGCTTTACAAATTTAATATCATTATTTTATTACATGAAGCTCTTCAATTTTAATACCTAAACAAAGTTGAATTCTACGCATGCCGAATAGGTCTCCTATCTTAAGGAATACACTTTTGTTATTCATCACAGGTTTGAAGTTTAAATAAGACAGTCGATGCACTTGGTAGAAAGTTTTGCCTTCTTGAACATTGGTTTTGGCTTCCAAACAAATCAAAACAAGAATGATTCGTATTTATGCCAACAAGAAAATGTAAAAAAAAATTACATAAATTTCTCCATCATTAATGGCTTTCTTTTTAAATGAACCCAACTTTGCATGTCTATTAACTCCTTGTCTTCTGATTATTTTTGAATTACATGGTGGTGATTTTAGAATACATTAGAAAAATGCAAGGCTTTGCCAATGAATTTTTAATGTTAATAGTTGCCAAAATGAAAAGCAAAGCAGAACGTTTTGTAAAATATTGCATCATTGTCAAAAAAGGAAGGAAAGATGCAAAATAAAAGCCTAAACCAACCCTTTCCAATTCCAAACCATTCATAGAGAGATATAAGCAAGGATTGTATGGTTAGGTTGCAATGAACACAAAGAGATCATGACTACATTTGATGTTATTGATTGTTTTCTAAAAAACAACAAATAGTAGGAATATTGTTGATGCTTCCAATGTCATAAAGATTTTCTTAAAGAGATTGAAAAACTTCATGACGGTCCAAGACATCACATTTGATAGGGACATGGGATTTGTGACTCACTTTTAAAGAATACTACAATAGCTTATAGGCACCCAACTCCAATTCTGAAATGCTTACCATGAAACTGATTCATGAATCGTGGTGGTTAACCAAGTCCGTGGTAACATCCTTCAATGCCTAGCAAGCATAAACCCATAAAAACGAGATGTCATAATTACCCAAGTCGAACTTAAGAACAACTCCTCGAGATGCAGGTCAATCCATTTGAAGAGCTTTGGAAGTAACCTATAGCTCACCTAAATCATGCATAAATTTCATGCCAAACAAGGAAATGTGTTGAAGTGAAGTATCTTGCAAACAACATCCAAAAAGTTTAAAAATAAGCAAATATGACTCTAAAAATCTTACCAACACACTATGAAGGATGCCAACATTTAGAGCATAAAGAAGGTAACTTGATGATTTGGGACCTAACACAAGCTCAAGAATAGGAACATTTTTCCATGTCACATCATGAGACCTAATTCATACCAAGATGAATTACCTATTGAGATACAAATTAGTTCTAACATTCAACATATCATACCTATCTCCATTCCATAATTATTCATTAATGAACTTGTCAAAATCAAGGATGAGTTTGTTGAATGATGGGAACATCATGTTGAAGAAGAAGGCAAACTCCAACAACCACTATAATTCTCAACAACCAAACTACCACAACACCCTAAAGAGCAAGTTTCCAACACTTAACAAAAAAATGACTCGCATTTCCCACCAGCCTAGTTGCTTTAAAGACACTTTTGACACTAAAAATAGCAATTTCTATTATAAGAGCAGTTTAACTAATATTGCTTTCAGGTTATCCATTTTCTTTAGGAGTAAGTGATTCATGTCTTCTTCTTTTCAATGATCAGCTCCTCTTTGGTTGAAAATTTTCCCATATTTTTTAGTACGCTCTATCTTTCCCAAGTAAAATCTCATTTCACTTCCATCATTCATCCAAACTTCTACAGTAACCTACATCACCTTTTGCATTTAATTTTTCTCTGCATTACAAACAAGAAAAACAAGCTATAATCTTGTTCTTTTCATACCAATTTCTATGTCTTGTGCTGAACAAGACAGTTTCATATCATCCCGTGTGGAGACTTAATAAAAACAATCTATTTTAAATAAAAGAGCATAAATTTTCTTAAGAACATTGTGAATGGTTCATAGTCCTTGTATAATGCATGCATATAATAGTAAACCTATTACTGGTGCATATTCTACCCTCAATTAAACATGTTCACACCACATAAATTCATTTTTTCACTACCATATCTTCATAGATGCTCTTCATAACATCCCACTAACAAAATGATACTTTATTCAACCTTCCTAATTTCACCACTCATATATCATAACATTCTCATTTTTGACACACTCAATTTGTCTATCAATGACTTCTCTGTCACCAGACACTAATCAAATTTGTATGGATAGAAGTGCAAAGTAGTGAAGTAAATGATAACAAAATTGACCAAGACATAGATGATGTTTAGATGGTTGCATGAAAAAATTATGAAGGTTGAACTTAGAAATGATTAAATCATAGAGGCAACGGAAGTAGAATCCAAAATCTATTGAAAATAATGTAGCCACAAATGGACATGAATAGCATGCAGATGTACGATGAAGGGTGAGGAATGCATCAAAAATGCAAGGCATAAAAGTAATAACAAAGGATTACAAAAAATGAAGTACAATTGAATGGGGAATGAAGATGCACAATGAGTTGATGATAAGTAATCCTCTTTTCATGCAAGCATTAGTAGAGACCTGTAGGAGAAGCATGCAGTTGCTTGGCTCGATCATTGCAACTTCCAAGCAAGGCTGGAGGAAGTCCATTATTTTCATTTTCAATAACTCGGTCCTCCTCTTCAATGGCCTCAAAGACACTTGCTCGGAGCTCAGCCTGAAACCAAGTTCAATAAATTTCAACTTAGATCAAATATTATTTTGAAATTCTAATCAAATATGGTAGGAACTACTAAATAACTCAAATTTTGCTTTCCAAAAAAACATTGAGAGATCTAGGTGTGCTGGACTAACATATCATTAAATATTCAAGAAAGTGAATATGAATATGATGCTCTCAAAAACTCAACAGAATAGCTCATGTGGGCAACAGTTATCAGGAAATGCTTGATTCTTGTGATAGATTTCTTTTAGGATGCGGAGGCTAAATGAGTTATGGGGAATACTTATCAAACACCTTCAAAGCAACTCGAAAATCAAATGTACGATAGCAATTAAAAACAAAACACACACGCAAAACCAAAATAGTTTACATATCAATAGTATAAACCCTGGCAACGAACAGGAAGTTAAACAATGAAGTCAAACCGTGCACTAAACAAATAGATAAAAAGCACTCCCGCTCACCAAAATAGAGCTACGATTTCCAAGTAACCCTAGTGGAAGTACAAAAAAACCTCTCTCCGAAATAAGCATATCCCACAAAACCTAGCTCAGTAGAACTTGCTAGACCGGATTATATGCAAACTCGCGCCAATTCCTAGAAAAAAAAAAAAAACTAACAATCATAAGCGCATTCGAGCTGGTGCAGCAAAAAAAAGGAAAATTGATCATTACATTATTGATTTTCCATGGATTTGTTCCATGCTAGCAACCTCAAAAGTTAGAAGCTGTCAATATAACAACAATCCGAAACCCTAATTCTACCAGATGAAGGTCCTGGCCTCTCAATTTTCATATCTAACGAAAAAGATTGCAGAAACGGGAACGCTTACCCTTATCTTCGCGAGAACTCCCTTCTTCTCGAGCGTTCTGGTGACGAGGGTTTTCAGGTCCATCATCTCCCTCGCGTATTCGTCCATCTTGCCTCTACGCCCCCCTCCGACGAAAACGACCAACAGGTTTCAAGAAAAAGAGAGAGAGAGGCACAGAGAGAGAGAGCAACACCAAAAATCTAAGCCTTCAATTTACTCCATTCAATAAAGAGAGCTCTCAGATGCCGCGGAGGAGAAAAGGGGCCTCTTTTCCAGCTAAAACGTAGGAGAGCCAAGTGCACAACGGATGACAAGTCACAAGCCAGAAATCCCTACTAAATTATAGGTGATACGATACATATCATTAATAGATTTTCATACTTATCACATATTTTTTATATATTTATACATCTAATACTTAAATTTTAATTTATATATATATATATATATATATATATATATATATATATAACATCTTAATCTTCAATATCACATCAAAATATCATTTTTATTCACTTTTAAAATAAAATACATCTTTTAAACATAAAAAATATTAGATAAATAAATATCTAACTTTAGATATTAGATATATAAATATATAAGAATTATATGATATGTATATAAATTCTTCTTTTTTTTTAAATCACATCAAAAATAGTTAATATTAATTTATCTAAAATAAAATAATTTTTCATTTATATATTTAAATATATTTTTAACATCAAAATATTGTATAATAAATATAAAAAATTAAATATTAAATAGATAAATACATAACTACCTAACATGTATATATATATATATATATATATATTAAATTTATTTTTTAAGAAATACTTGTATGATTTTTTTATAGCTCTAATACCTGTAACGCAAAATATAAATTCTTTATTTCGTATAACACATATTTTATTTCAACAACAAAATATGCGTTTATTTCTTTTTAACTTCAATCAATCTCGCATCTCTAGTGGGTCTCAAAAGCATTAATTAAATAAGAGTATAATTTAAAATATTTAAGAGTTATTTGATTCAAATCAAAAGTAAAGTAAAAGAAATACAAGAGTTTTAGATTTTTTTTTATATTTGATATATTGTAAAGTAAAATTTCAAAATCCTTTAAACTTAAGGATCTGTGAGAATAGAAACTTTTGAAAATTGTTGATAAATATATTTTTTTTATAAAATTTAAAATCAATTTTTCGATACCACCACACTCTAATAGATCCTTCAAAATAATTTTTCAAAAATTTTAAAAAAATAAAAAAATTGATAGCTAAATGAAATTACTTAATTAACTGCTAATCAACATTGGTTTAATCATTTAGTCAAATAGTTTTCACATGTCTTGTAATCACCTATTGGGCCATATTGTCTTCCTGTTTGGATCGTTTGTGGAGCCTTTTATTTATATTTTGACTTCTCCTTACTGTTAGTAAGTTTGAAAGTGAATAATATCTAAGCTTAAGGCCTCCTCTCCTTGGATTATTTGACCTTTTTATAAACTTGAACTTTAAAAATTTAAGTCCAATATTTTAAAATAGGCAGATTGTCTCTTCTATTTTAGGTTAGCCTTAATATTTTGAATTTAAATTTTTCTGAATAAACTCAGGCTAATATGGCGGTTAGTGCAATCTGAAATATGTATTAAAGGGACATTCATAAATGTGTGCATCATATAAAATTCGAAATAAAAATATTGATTATTTAATTAAAATTCAAACTTATGTTTATTAAATTTGTTTTAATCAAATATATGCCAAAATGAAATAATAAAAAGGATATTTATATTTTTGAGAATATTTAAATGAATTTGTCATTAACTACATATATTATTATTTTCGTTTTACTTGTATCAAATTAACGATATGATCAGATCGATGAGCTATAAATGATACATTGTACTAATCAAGCAAAGGATAACTTGAGTACCTTTAAATTTGCTTAAATATCATTTACCCATAAAACAAAAAATTACAAATTAATTCAAATTATTAAATTCACCAAAAAAAAGGAACAAATAATAATGATAATATTACTTTAGCCGTTGCATAGAATAATATGCATGAAATATGAAAATATTTAATTGTACATGAGTTAATGATATGAATTTGATATTTATCATAAATGAGAAATTTAAGTGTGATAATGAATACATAAATTATAATCTCTTAATTTAAAATTAAGTTCGGTACTATTTAAAATTTAAAATAAAATTATTTGTCAATTAGAATATATATATATATATATATATATATATATATATATATATATATATATATATATGAATAATATTGCTGCACTTTATGCTACCTATTAAAAAAAAGCTCTCATTAAATCAAATTGAATTAAAATAATAACATGTGGATAAGTATATAAAGTAGTATAAAAAAAGATTAAACTTAAAATGTATTATATATATATATATATATATATATATATATATATATATATATATATATATATATATATATATATATATATATATATATATATATATATATATATATATATTACAAATTTAATTATTTGTTAATAAAAAAGGAGAATGTGAAAGAAGTCAAATAATTTTGGCAAAATAAGATTATATTCCTTTCTTATGATGAGATGAAATTAATGTTTGAAATTTTGCTTGGTTATTTAAAATAATGTTAGATATATTTGATTTACAATCCTTCAAATTTTAAAAAAATAAGGAAAAGACAAGCTTTTATTCATTAAAAAAAGAAAAATAATAAAATAAAATAATAACATATGAATAAAAATTTGAATATTTATATTACTCCTCCCGTTCAATTCCATCGTCTATATTTAGTAAGATTTTATTAGATAGATTGATAAATGAGTTTAAAAAATAATGATAAATACAGTTTTAAAGCATAAAATTTTGTTAATCATATCACGGCTATTAGCATTATATATAGAATATAAATTCAAAATGAAGTAAATAAAATAAAAATAAATTTATATCGATCGAAATCTAATTTATATTAAGGCTTCAAAATCACAACAAATGTTATCTTTATATGATAATATTGAGATTGGTTTTACCAATATACATATTAAGGGATTCATTTAATACTTCTGTCAGCCACTTATCTTATAAAGAAAATACAAAAAAAAATTTTCAAATATGGATGGATATGAGTCAAACAGATTTTTTTTTTTTTAATATCCACCCAACTATCTTTGTGGGTGGGATAATCGTTGTATTATCTAAGCTCACATTCATCCTTCTGTAGTGTAATTCTCTTTCTTAGGTATAGGCGCCTGCGAAGAGGATTGAGCTTCAGGGAGTTACCGGCGTGCCTCACGATGGGTAGTCAAACAGATTTGGCTTTTATTTACATATATTAAAATATTTGGCTTTTTCTCATGCGTGATCTGTCAAAATGCGGCTGCTCCATATGTTCAAATCCAAAATCTTATCTTTCACGTTAACTTCTAAAAAAAAGGCAATTTTTTTAAACTAAGTATCATTAGAATCTTAATTAGGTAATTAAATATTAATAAAAAAAATTTAAGAATAGGTATAATTAGCGATTAATTGGCGGCCCGACGTGTGAAAGTGGGCCACTAATTGTGGTAACTAATTAGCGAGTGTCGGATAGTGGGCGGCGCTTCGATACGAGTCGACTGAACGGCTCGACATATTATTAGAGTTGACCGACGCGATATTTTTATCTCGTTTTGCTTTCGATTCGGCGAAACCGCTTCCCCGTGAGCTCAAAACTCAGGCCACCAAGCACGGCCCTCCCCTCTCGGAACTTCCGGCACCCGGGTCTAACCGCGCATTGCGTCTTGTCAGGTATTCGATGAAACTTCTTTTTGTTTAAAGCCGCTTTTGGTTTGGCGACTTCCCTCTCCCATTTACCGGTAGTTGGAAGTCAACATTAGCTTTCGGCGATTCCCACTCCATTTGAGGAAAATTCCCAGCGGATTTTACATTTTTAGCGCACTTCCGTCGTTCTTGTAAACACCTGATAAATCACTTTATCAATTTATAAATTAATAGATGCGTGTCGTTAGAGTTATATGATTAGACATTTGTTTGGGATTTGATTTTAGGTTTGTGTTGGTGTTGCGGTTTAGATGTTAAGTACAAAGTAGATAGGGTGTCGATTAATATAAATTTCTTATTATTCATATAACTTATTTTGCAAGAATGAATAGAGAATTTATTTCATTGATTCTTTTATGGGGCGAGTATCGATGAGCAATTCGGTCAAGTTATGTGGAGGTGAAATCGTCGATTAAGGTTCGTCCGACACCTTGCGGAATTGAAAGCAAAATGAGAAGCTTGCACATTGATCAGGCGTCACCGGTCACTCTAGCAATTGTTATCCGGTGGGTAGCGGATTTATAGCGTCACGTAATATCGGCGATGCGTTTGAGATTACACTTGGCGAAGCTTCCGTCGGATGTTGGTGTATGTCGAAGTGGAAGATGTTAATATTGCATCACATCGGTACGTGATAGTAAGGTCGTAGATATCGCCAATCATCTTTCATCGCACAAGCACCTCAGGGATAGCTTTGATGAGTTGATTCCCGAGGTAGTATCGTCAAAATTTATCGATTATACTTGTAATAATTAATATGATAATTTATTGCTCAACTTATAAGTTATGTGGCGATGGCGATCTTTGTATTTGGATGAAGCGTATGTGCCTCGAGTCTTTGCGGTCGAAGATGAGTATCGGTATGAGTAGTGGCTCAAGTAGTGAGTCGGCGGGGATATTAGTGATGATATTTGTTGGTCGGTTAGAAGCTTGAGAATATAGCGTCATAATCTGGAAAAATCACTCATTTATAATATTGATAGTGAGAGTCATATGTTGTCCACAAGCAGTATGTCGGATGTGTGAAACTACGAGCGGTGGGACAATGATGTTTACTTTGGCGGCCCATCGGCCAAGCGCCTAACAAATGAAATTGAAATTCAAATGACCTTGTTGAAGGTATGTGCAAAGCGAGTTTGCAATTTGCTATTGTTGGGTGGTGCATAGTAAATAATGTTCAATTCCAAAGTTACCTCTAACGAAGAACTACGGTTGTATGTATACACGATAGTCTAGAAGGCCACATAAGTGGCGTTTGCATTGTAGTAGCAGAGCGATTAGGGGTGCTTGGAGAATATCGAAGTTGGTGAAAATCATAGATGTATGTCATAGTAAGTGCATCCGGTCATCGGCAGTGTAGTTCAAAATTCATAGCTACTTCATCATACACGTGATCGGGACGAGTTGATCTAAAAACTAGAGATTATAGGTAGAATGGAGTCGAAATTCAATGTTAAAGTTTTATATGAAAGCATGGGATGCAAGGCGTAAGCAATAAAAGCAATATTGATTGGGAAGAGTCTATAGGACTCTGTCTTTATATGGAATCGGTTTGTAGTACTTTTGCGATACGTCTACGAATTCAATCTACCACTACATAACATTTCCAGAGACTTTTGGGCTTTTGGACCTTGATAATGGGATGGAGTTCTTTGCGGTGTTGAGCTTAGACGGTACTTTTGTTGGGCAAGTATGGTACATTATTATTAACGGTAGGAAATCCGGCGATAATGGGTTATTTTCTCAGCTTTTGTTATTGTGGAATCGAGAATGTTGATTCGTGGTTGTGGTTCTTCTGCTTGCATGATATGTTGCCGTAGTGTCTAGATGTGATTTGTGCATAATATCGATAAACATCTTTGACATTGTGGATGCAAAGAGATTTTTTAGGCTCATAGGCATTGTTTCACCATTGAAAATTTTAAAAGGTCGTGCGGGTTGGGGATTGGTGATGTTGAGTTTCTATGCCAAAAGATGTATATGGCGGTAACACTGATATTCATCAATTCAATTTAATGTTAGATATTAAAATGTCAAGAAGAAGCGTACAATTGGCTTGAAGCGTGACCACAATAAAATGGTCCCTTGTGCGATGGTGGTATCGTTATGGGACAATAACGAATGCATCAGTGTTTTAATGGTGTTTGAAAGCGACGTGGTTTTACCGATTCAGCTTTAATCCTTCTATACAACTTAGTAGCCTTGTTCATGAAAGCGGTTACCTTCTTTACTGAAAAGAAATCGACTTGTCTATTTATACTCAAGGATCTCCGCCTTTGTACTCGCGAAAGGGAGGCAGGCATTTCCACGAACACAGCTCGACCCATTGAGATGCATGTTTTGGTCAGTAGATCATTGAGTTGATTTATAAATTTAACTTCGTAAGGTCGGTAGATAATAAATAGATTCAAAAAATAATGGATGTAAATGTAGTAGCGATGCTTGAACTTGTAGCGTATAAAGCATTACGGTAGTAATTTTATAATAATTAACGGTCGGCACATTTTTTGTAGGATAATGCTTATCTTTCTCTTTCGGTTGTAATGCACTACTTAGATTTTTTCTGATATTAACACTATTATATTTCGATTCTTTTACGGAAGATGCGATGGCGGAGGAACCGCCGGTAGGCGTTGACAACATAACCATCTTGGGGCCACCATCATGCGTGATCGTCCATCTGCACGACCATACACACAGGGGTGGTGCGATTCCATGAACAGGAGGAGACTTGTCTATGGTTTAGGGTGTATACTTTTGTGTGTCTTACATTTTATTTATTTCATTTACAAACTTGAGAGTGTACACGTTAAATTTGGTTATTCATAATGAACTTCTTATTATTTGTCCATTTAAAATGAATTGGTTAACTTCATATGATTGTCATCCATTAAACTATTATCAACTTGATGCGACGAACTATTTCAAGTCCTAAACCTGATTTACTTATTTAGGAAAAATCACACCTTAAAAAAATAACGGTCTCTCAGGCGGCCACATCTTAAAAAAAATTAACGATCAGTCGATTAGTGGGCGGTGACCTCAATTCCATTGATACGCAAACCGCGCCGATAGGCGATGGCGTGTATCACTAATATATTCTTAATTTTTTTTATTAATATTTAATTACTTAATTAAGCTTCTAACCATACTTAATTTAAAAAAATTGCCAAAAAAAACAATCAAATACATAAAATAATAACTTTGACTAATTTCATGAGAACTTGATTTTTTTTTTTTTTTACTCATGAGAACTTGATCTCTCTAAGCCCTCTTTGCTGGTCCTCCTTGCCGCCGAAAGTCCAAGCTCTCGACACAGACTTTCTTCCCTCTCTCTCAGCCGCTCTTCTTTACTTCTTCGCCACAGTAGTAATTTCTCTTTGTCATTTTTTTTCTTTTCTTTTTTTCCTTTCTTTCGTCTCTAGTATCGAGTATAATTTTAGAGCTCGGAGAGATGAGATGTTCTATCTATTCTCTTCTATATCTCTTGACCCTCAATTTCTTTTTCTTTTTTTTTTAACATTGCCGTGAGATGGAATGTATGTAAAGTGTCTTTTTTTTAGCTTTGTTGTTCTCTTTTTGAATTCCAGGTTTCGTAATAAGATCTGAAAATTTTGGGGAATGCTCTTTTTTCTTTCCGAATGGCTAAGGCATCGAGGATGGCCTGGTGAGGGGTTAACACTTCTTAGGCAACTCGCGTAGCGTGTTCGTTCCAGCAAATAGATATTTTGGATTTTAAATCCCATGATTCATATGATTTAACATTTTTCTGATTTTAATCCCCTCAAATTTACTGAAAATCTGAATTTGCATGAATTACCTTATTCTACTTGAGTTTTTACCATTTTCTCGTGAAGAAGCTTGCTCTCTCTCTCTCTCTCTCTCTCTCTCTCTCTCTTTGTGATCTACAGGAAACCGAAAAAAAGAGAGTTGCCGTCTCTCTCTCTCTCTCTCTCTCTCTCTCTCTCTCTCTCTCTTTCTGAACTACAGAAGAACAAAAAGAAGAAGAAAAGTTTTAATTCTCAAGTTTACTGGAAATATGGATTTGCATGATTTACTATATTCAATGTGGGTTTTTACTCTTTCTCGTGGAGAAGCTTGCCGTCCCCTCTCCCTCTCTCTCTCTCTCTTTGTGATTTGTAGAAACCGAAATAACAAAAAAAAAAGGAGAGGTTAATGTGTCTAAACCTCATTGATTGCCAAAATCAATACATATGCATAGATAAAAAAAAAAAAAATGCTCAAGTTTGAATGCTTCTAAAATCCCAATTGCACGTTTACGGCGAGAACTATCGCATCTTGTTGTAGCGGGGAAAAACTAGTAGATGTGACGCGGCAGGGGAAAAAAATTATGTGATTTTTTTATGCAGGTAACTATATACACTTTTTGGCGTGGTAGGGAAGATCTTGGTGTGGTTTATCCTCATCGTCTTCTTTGTAGCGGGTGAGCAGATGATGTATCTATCACGGGAGGAGGCTGAATTTAGACTAATAATTGACACAACTAAAATTAAGTATAATATAAATATAGCTTAAATAAAAAAAAGACCCAAGCAAGAGTTCATAAACTAAAAAAATGCATAATAACAACTAAAATAAAGAATTAAGAAACTAAAAAATTATTTACAAAATAAAATCAATTAAAAAAAAGGAGAAAGACAAAACTTACCGAGACTTAGAACTTCATTGTAAAAGGCAAGCAGAACTTTCTCACACTCATAACATTTAGACGACTTAACAGAATTGAATGGATCTGAATGAAAATGAACTGAACAGTCTGTCTATTTATAGACAGGAAAAAATGCTCTGCGGAGACCGCTTGAAATAAAATAAGCTATATAAAGACGAATTTCTTTGCCCAAGTAAAACTGAAATTTTTGAAAGAGTATCTTGATAGGAATCTCAAATGGAATCGAGTTAAAAGTAATACGTTAATTTCAAATTTTTTATGCCACCGAATCCGCAATTCATATGTACAAACGAACAGAAGACGTTATGCTTCAAATTAAAAATTACACATAGTATGAGACATTTTTGTAAACACTATGCTTCAAAATCTATGTAAATACTTAAAAAAATGGACTCATGACATGAACTTTGTAGTGATGCTACACTTAATTTAAGTTCTTTAAAATACACGTGAGTCTTCAAATGAAATTGAAGTGCTTACATGGATCATAAAGTAACTATGTATCTAATCTTTTTGCATCTACCTGTAGGTGAGTATTTCAAGAGATTAATGAATTCTTCATGATTCACCTAAGAGTTTAAAATGATCACCCTCATGGGCCCCACTATGCTGAATGCTTAAACTTAGTCAATGATGTTGCTGGTGATTGGTTTGGTGTAGGATGGGTTAACAAAACCTAAAAATCTAATAATTATCTTATAATATTTTTAATCTAATAAAATCTCTCAGAAGGTAATTTTGTTATATGACAGTAGATCCGATCTTCTATTTTTAAATTAATAGAATCGACAGGATCTGAAATAATAAATTAAGTGATCAACACCCGATAGTGGCTGTGTTGACTAAATATTTCAATCGAAGGGGTTTTCATAATACTAATAAAAAATCTATTCAAATTCTAATGTCAAATCATTATTAAATGATAAAATATTCAAACACACACACACACACACACACACACACACACACACATATATATATATATATATATTAAATGAAATTGATTATTTAAATTTGAAGTAAAATCTATCCACCCATTTGTAACCGTTTGTCGAGGGTGACAAATTAAAAAAACTTTTGCTCACAAAGAGTCAATGTCAAATCAAATACATAACTATTTTCATACTCAAATAATCTTAAGCCCGTGAGGAAGTGGCCCGTGTCCTATGTCCTCGTGATTTTGCCACAAAATGATACTAGATAAATAGCGGTCACAACTAGAGCCCTCTGACCGGGTGATTTGTCGCGATATGACACTATTAAATTACGGTCATGGCCATAGCCCGTATGTTCTCCAACGGCTTTGCTCTTTGAGCTGTGAATTATAGAATGCATTTAATTGGACAAAAAATCCTGGTATGTGCTTGTCTCCCAGATGAACACCACAATTCTGAAGGATTTCTTGGGCGATATAATCCATGTTGTGATTAGGATCCTTCGATTGATTGGGTATACCTCCTCATAAGTGTAGACAACTCGGGATGATGGAACCATGAGATCTAGATCGGGCACATCATCATTCCCCAACCATCCGGTTTAAGCTGAAATGATATTAATCTAAAATTCTTAAAACTTCATATCTTCTTATATCTTCGCATTTAGATCTAACAACTAGCCTTTCGAAAGTTCTCTCACTTATTGAGAGTGATAACTATGGGACTTTTTTAGAAACAAATCATATCTAAAGTCTTCACCAAATGAAGGCAAAATCTCTGGATAGTGCTTATCTACTACCTCACATGCCTTCTGAAAATTTGACCGACATATAATCAAATCACTCTCTTCATCGAGAAGTCAGTGGCGAATTTTCAGAGCCCACACATATATGTACAAGAACATAAACTTAAGATTTCACTTAAGCATGTCTCTAGGCACATCAATTCTAATTTCTTGGGCGATATAATAATGTGTTCTTGATTAGGATCCTGATCAGTTATTCCTTCTCCAAGTAAGTAGGACCATGACAACTCGAGATGACGGAACCATGAGATCTAGATCGGGCACATCATCATTCCCCCAACCATCCGGTTTAAGCTAAAATGATGAATTTCATAAATCTAAATTTTTTAAAACTTCATATGCTGCTACTATATGCTACGCATTTAGCGATCTAACAACTAGCCTTAATCGAAAGTTCTCTCTCACTTATTGAGATGGGTAATTAACTATGGGGCTTCTATAAACCCTAATCATATCTAAAGTCCTCACCATGAAGGCAAAATCTGGTAGTGCTTATCTACTACCTGCTTGAAAATTTGACATATAATCAAATAACTCTCTTCATTGAGAAGTCGGTGGCGAATTTTCAGAGCCCACGCATATATGTACAAGAACATAAACTTAAGATTCCACTAGCCTAAAATGCCTCGTGCAAAATCATACTAAACTCATTTAACCATTCTCGAAAATGTTTATCGCAAATTTATTAAAGTTTTCTCAAAGAAGCATGTTAGCGTTACTTTTCAGTTTTATATTTTCATGTAAACTTTAGATGGGTCATTTGAATCACTTTAATTTTTATTTTATTTTATTTATGTATTGATTTGAAATAAAATATGTTTGATAATTTAAAAATATTTATTATTGAATATTGAATAAATTAATTTATATGATAATGATGGCAATCATCAATGAAATAGAACATAACTCGGTGAGATAATGACTATGTTGTTGGGAAACTACATCTAACATTATTAATTGTTATTTTTTAAATTATGCAAAATAGTTAAAAGTTATTTTGAGTATTTTTAAAAAACATTTTTACAAAATTTTGCCCGTAAATATTAAAATGTTAGTCCTTAATTGTTAGCTCAACATGAAATTTAACACATCTAAATACTTGTTTTAGCTCTATGATGATATATAATAAAATTAGAGTGATGAAGAGAAGATTAACACTTGTTAACATTCATATACAAGTTCTTAAAAATTAGTTAAAATATGATTATGAAAGCATTTTTGAAAGGTTGAAAGTAAATGAAATTTTAACAAAATGGTTAAGAGTTTAGGCTTTTAACTAAGATTTATTGGGTTCAAATTCTTGCAGATGTGTTTATGTGTAAGTTTGTGATTAAATTAGCTCAAATGTCCTAAAATAAATTTATTAAAAAAATTGAAGGTACATTAGTCTAATGGTTCAAAACTTTGGCTTTCAACTAAGAAGTTTTAGATTTAAGCTCTTGCATATATATTGTGTGTGTAAATTTTAGGTTAAATTATCTAAGTATCTCTCGAAATTAGAACCTACTATTAAGAGTGAATTCAAGCATGCATTCCAAACAAAATTAAATAAATGTGAATTACTTTTCTTATAGAACCCACCTTCATAAAGGGCTAGAAATGAGGTGTAATTTTGAGGGGTATGAAGCCACATTCATTTTGTTTATATATTGTTTTAAACATTTGTAGCATAAATTTAATGAGTTGATGAGTTTAGAATATTACTTGTAATAATAATAATAATAATCTTCCCCCTTCAAGACAATTATGCTTGTAGTGTAATCATTCATATATAATTATAACTTATTCATGTAATTAATCTAAAATTTAATAATGCCTACTTAAAAATTATAAATATCTTATTTTTTAAAATTTAGATCAGAGATGAATTAATTAAAAATATGATTTAAACTTTTAAGTTTCCTATGCCATAATTTTAAAAGAAAATAGATGAAAAATGTCTCGACATCTTGAAATAAATTTTTTTTCTTCTAAATATACTTAGATTTGAGAGGTCAATACAAACCAATATTATGAAAGCTTATAAGAAATTGCATGCAAAACTAATAGCACAAGAAATAATCTTATATCTATTTAAAGCTAGTGTTATGGGCTTTCTTTATTCAGCTTCTATTGTGGATAAAAGAGGGCAATTTGATGAAAAAAATGAGTTTAAAACTTGCCACCTAATAGACTTGTCATTCGAGGCAATGAATGGTAACATTCAAGTGGTCACTTGGCTTGAATTGATTTAATTTGAAAGTTACACATTAATTGTTAAATTTGAAGTTTAATTTTATTAATTATTTTTTATACAAATTGATTTTGATTTTTTTGTGATTGATGATTGCTATAAAATTCTAACTGAAGTCTATCAAAATACTTAAATAAAGGCTATCGTAAAGTTCTAAATGGAGGTACTATGAAGTCCTAAATGATGGAAATCATAAAAATGTATACTTAATGTAACAAAATCTTCAATGGTGATTTATAATTACTGTCAGAAGGTGAACAATTCACTCTATGTACCCATGTAATCCTCATTTATAGAGCATCTATAAGAAGAAGCAATAAAAAGATGAGAAGAAGATGAAGAAAGAAGAAAAAGTTATCCAAGAAAGAAAAAGAAAATATTATAGGTGCTTGTCAGTGAAGTTCTTCTCGTTCTTCTTCGAGAAATAAAGAATCTCTCTCTCATCTTGGCAGTAGGTAATATTATTTTTCTTTAGATAGATAAAGTAGCATTCTATACAATGTGTAATTTTTTATGTGTATCTTTTAAGATTTATTGATTTATTTTGATTTTTGTGCTATCATAAACATAGGATTATATTAGACGAACCATGTTAAGATTGATATTTTGTATGATTTCTTTTTTTTTTTTGAATTACTATAGGTACCATTTAAAATAAGAAAATGAAGGAGAAAGGAACATTCCCCATATTCTGAATCCTTTAACACGTGGAGCAAGAACCGAAATTGGGAAGCTATATATGACTTTTTTTTTTGGAAAATATTGAGGGCATTAGCCCAATTCATTCCAATGAGTAAAAAAAGGTTACAAAGAAAAAAGAAAACTGTAAATGTAAAGAAACAAAAATAACAAACTAACGACTAGGATAACTCCAACACATAAGCTATCCCAACCCAATGACAAAAAGCTGAGAGAGAAGAGGATGCAGAAACCACGATCTGGACAAAGACACAAAAGCTATGGCTATCGTACCAATGTCATTAAAAGGATCAATAGAACTGAGAGCTTGTGTTACCTTCTACCCATTGGAAAAAAAGACAAAATGTTAAATAACTTGAGAGGGCCATCCGACAAGACCGCAAAAAAAGCACCAATTCCAAAACACAACAGTCATCATCGTCCAGATTTAAAACAAAAGAGTAGAGGGGGGAAAATAGTTAGGGGGAATAAAATTAAAAAGCTTCTCCAGCAACTCATCTCCGCAATTGTTGTTTGACTGAGAGAGGTCATTTGTCTTTAATTTTTCACCTCGATATTTTGTACCCAACTCAACTTTTAATTTGATAAATAAGAGAATGAGAATTTGAGTAAGAAGAGGAGTGAATCCTATTGTTCCTTTCTTTCCAAATGATATAAACCGAATCAGAATGAGATAATGAAGCTTCTTTATCATTTTATGCACATTTACATCCACGCTGTGTAATATGTCAAGTGAGGCATTCAGAAGGAAGAAGTGACCATTAGGGAAGAGGTACCTGATCAAATTCATAGAAAACAAGCATTCAAAAAATAGATGTTTGTGTGATTCATTTGAATCATGGCAGAAGCAGCACTGTATAGTGGAACCAATTCCCCTCCTTGCAAGAATATCCGAGGTTTTAAGACAACCCAAATATGCCATCTAACAATACAATGCATAGTTTAATGCAAAACCATATTTCACTATGCCAACTGATATGAGGGTTCATCTCAAATAGAGTCATTTTAAAATCCTTGTTGGAAGGACATTTTTTTCCATCCCAGGATATCCAATCTATCCCCCCATTGATCGGGATACAATTAATTTTTTCAAACAATAGAGAGCATTCCGAATTTGTACCCCAAGGAAGATTCCACCTCCCCTCAACAATAAGAGATTTGAACTTTGCATCAATAGGAAAACCCAAAGTTCTGGACTCTTGCCCCCCTAATAGTTGCAATAGAAAATTATTATCACACCATGGGTCTTTGTATAGGGACAACAAGTTTCCATCCCCAATATTGAATCTGAACCTTTCCCTGAATTTTTGACCAAGAGATCTTAATTCCTTCCAAAGGTGGGAAACTCTGTGATTAGATAGATCCCAAACAGATCCATACTTTTGTTCACACCATCTAGCAAAGAGTGATTCCTTCTTGAGAATTTTCCATATTGATTTAAGCTTGTTGAAGGAGTTAAGAGATGCGGCAGAAAGAAGGCCAGATCCCCCTTGTTCCCTAGGTAGAGTAGTTCTAAACCAGGAGATGATATGCATTTTCTTATTGCCTCCATTATGATAAAAAAAGTTGGAAGTGAAAGAGTTGATTTTCTTTATTATGTTTTTAATAGCTATATCTAAACCAATAGGATAAAGGTTATTCAGAAGATCCGATTAAGTCAAACCTCCCTCCAAGTGAAAGAAATTTGCTCTTCCAACCAGCCATCCATTTGTGAAGCTTATCAAAGAGGTTATTAAAGTGAACCACTTTGTATGGACTTGCAACCAATGGAAGACCAAGATAGTTGATAGGAAAAGAACCTATCTTAATATTAAGAATATGGTCAAGTCCCCCCACCATTGAAGACTCTTTTGAAAAGCAAATAACAAAATTTTCAATGTTGATCCCCAATCCCATATAGGATTTTTAAGCCCTAAGACATCCTTTTAGAGAAGTAAGAGAGGAATTATTTGCCACACCCATAGTCAAGAGATCATCAGCAAATAGAAGATGAGACACATTGCATGAACCCACAGAAAAAGGATTAAAATGTTTGAGGTTCACTTCTCTATCCAAAAGACTTGAGAAAGTGTCAATGGAAATAGTAAATAGATAAGGGGAGAGGGGACACCCCTACCTCAGGCCTGAAGAAGACATGAACCAACCTTTAATTTCACCATTCATAACAACAGAGAAGGAAACATCCATGATGCATGCTTCCACCCACTTCACAAAACGCATTGGAAAACCTTTTGCAAGCATTCTATGAATAAGAGACTTCTTGTTTATGGAATCAAAAGCTTTCCTAAGATCAAACTTAACAAGGAACATTCCTTGCTGATTAATTGATGAGAACTCTTTCGAAATTTCATTTGCCATGGTCGGACTATCTGCTATATCCCTACTTTTAGTGAAGGCAGATTGAGCTTGATTAATAAGAGACAGAAGAACTTTCTTTAATCTATTAGCCAGAACCTTTGCTAACACTTTATAGAAAATATTACAGAGAGATTGGCCTAGTGAAATATTGCTCGAAAGTGCTTCACTTTTGGAATAAGTGCAATAAGAGTATGCTTAAAGCCTTTAGAAGTTTGAGGAATTGAAGAAATGATGAGCCTAAGAACTATTTTCCCACCCCAAGTAGCCAAAAAGAACCTAGAGTTGAAGTCATCTGGACCTGGAGCCTTATTCTCACTGATGCTTTTTAGGGCAGCTATAATTTCCAAATCACTAATATCAGCCCTCAAGTCTTCAACCTGCCAAAGAGGAAATGTTTCCAACAAAGGAGAGATCAGGTTGCAAAGTTTTAAAATGACAATTGAAAGGGAGTGATAATACCCAGATCTCTTGACCATCATATCGATTTGTAATCAAGAGTATGATGTTATCCCTTATGAAGTTAGCATTTTTCCTTTCCTTTATGGAGCTATAAATAAATTTCAAATCATCATATGAATGAGTCATCCAATAAGCCTTTGCTCGTTGCTTGACCCACATGCTCTCCATTCTAAATTAATACTTGTTATTTAGCATCTTTAGCATAAATGTCAAATTACGGGTCTGCTCAATATTAGCAAAAGCCTCAAATTGTTCTCTTTTAATGTGGTGGGTTTGAGAAGAACAAGTATCCCAATGCTTATCCTTAAAAGCTTTTTTAACATGAGCCAATTTCTTTGAAAACACAAATAAGGGATCTCCTGACACAAAAACACTCCAAGCTTCCTTGGTGACACGAAGAAAATCGGAATTAAAAGACCAATGGTTTCTAAACATGAATCTATGGGAGAATGGTAAGGTTTGATGAGCCAAGGTTATAATGGGTGAATGATTCGAAGAGAGAGAAGAGGGAATTTTATAATAGGAGTTGGGGAATAAATCAAGCCACAGAAGATTACAAAGAACCACACTTTGAAAAAATAGGGTTAATCAATTTTTGATTAGACCAAGGTATAAACCCACCGGGGAGTTCCAACTCAGTCATTCACTCTTAAAGTCAAGAGAATTATTGAGGGATAAAGGATTACCTCCCGATTTCTCCAAACTCGTAATGCAGCAATTAAAATCACCCATGATTATCCAAGGCTCAGAAATATCTGTGGCAAGAGATCTTAAAGAATTCCATAGAATAGAACGGGATCGCGTGTCATTATCAATGTAAATACAAGTCAGAAGAAAAGAAGCTCCTCCAACCATGGTGATTAGGCCATGAATATATTGAGAAGTCTTAACTAGAGGAATAAAATCTAGTCGACCAGAACACCACTTAATTCATATACGACCACCCTCCGCAATTTCAAAGTTCGAGCAGCTAGACTCAAGTGGGAAGAGATTAAATTTCTTCAAAGAGAAGTGATTTAGTGACATATCAGAACTGATCTTTGTCTCAAGCAGACACAGAATATCAATATTAAACTCCTTAGAAAGCCGCAAACAGTCACGAATTCTGCCCTCTGCAGAAATCCCTCGAACATTCCAACTACCATAACCGAAAAAATTATTGAGATGAAGAGGTGGTGGGCTTCTTGCCCTTCTTTTGTTTCCCTTTATTTGTAGAGGGGGTCATATTGGAGGTTGACTTAGGATTCTCCCCACTATTTGCAGTATTTCCAGGAGTGTTTGGAATTTTTCCTTCCGACTTGATTCAAAAGCGGTTTGGAGGTTTGCGCGGATCTAGTCAGAATCCCAGAAGCCGTGAAGTCGTTTTGAAGATTAGGAAGAGGGGGGGTCATTCTCAATTAGCTCTTCATTAACTATAGAGTTTACATCTTGCTCCAAGATTTCATCAAGAATTGGAGAGAGGATAGGTGGTTGATTAAGATCTGCCGCCATGAGATTATGAGGTAAGGAATCAAAATTTGTTCTCGTCTCCAGCCCAGAGCCCTCAGCTAATGAGATAATCTGAGTAGAGGTGTCATTTAGGCTATTTTGATTGTGTTCACGTGAACTATCTCTTGTTGCAAGATGGGTGTACTCGCCCGATGTTAGTGTGTATAAGTTACGTGGGCACTCTCATCATGAGAGAAGGATTGGCACTTTGTGCATCTAGTTTCCAATCATACACTATTTCTTGGTTAAACTTCATCCCATTTAGGTAGATAGGAATCGAATCTGGAAGTATAGAAGAGGTATTAATCTGCACACAGATACATGCAAAAGTAATACGAGCTTTTGATGCTGTAAGATTGGCCATCGCAAGAGGTATCCCTATCTGACTCGCCACCCTAGAAAAGCCTTTCTCGTTTCAACAACAAAGAGGAAAATTAGGTAACTTTATTCAGAGAGGGAGCTCTGTGATATGTTCTTTAGTGAGTCTGAAATTCCATTTCCACTGTTGAAAAATGAATGGACGACCATTTAAGAAGCACGACCCATTGTCCCAAATTAGGTTGTAGTCTTCCTTACAGATGAACTTGAACAGAAAGAAATCCCCTTCCAAGGTCAGAAGTTCCATATTCCCTTTGAATTTTCATCTTTTATTATTCTGCAATTAACGAACCATAATATGGCTCTTTTAGTCATGGACTAAGGACATGTCCCACTCCTTTTGCCCCTCTGAAAGATCCTCCTCAGAGAAACACACCTCAGATGTATCAGGGGGGATGTAAGATAGAGAAAAAGATATACTTTTATCGTTCTGAGCAATAAGAAGATCTTTCCAGTTACGAGAAGTATTTGTATCATTCGGCCTCTTGCCAAGAAGGGAGGAAGCAGAGGGAGAGGAAGATAAAGGGGGAAAAGTTTTATTGAACATGTATCCTTCCGAAGCCATATACAATAATCGATCAAGTAACTGACCTCCGGCTAGGCCGGATAACTGACCTCCGGCTAGGCCGGAGGTCAGAGAGGGGATAATAGAAGGGGGAAGAAGAGGAAAGGGAGAAAGAGAAGAAATCGCACCGCTCCGAAGTGAAACAGGAACATGGAAGCTTACCTATTAAGAACCCTAGCCGCCGCATAGCCCGACCTTTTCCCTTCTTTTTCTGTGTATACGATTCAACTCTCAGAATTTAGTCTCAGAATTTAGTTCCTTCATAGCTATATATGACTTAACTATGCTCAATGCTGCAATCGTCTGGTGGCTGTGCTTTCTTCTCGGCGATAGTTTTTTTTTATTTTCTATTTTTCACCACTACTACAGTTAGATTCTGGAGAGCAAATCAGGTTATCAGGTGCCTCGTCTTGCGTGGCCTGTTTTTTTGTTCTGGCCCGAATTCATATATGTTCTTGGAGTTACCTTTTTTATGCTTTCTTTCCTTGGGAGAACGATGAGAGAGCTCGACCGGGGATTCCGAAGCTCTTTTGCGCCTTTGTTTATGGCTCATTATAACTCTCTCTTTCTTGAATCCTGTTTATCTTCTCAGAGTCCTATGCTCTACTGCTTCTAAAAAGTTATCTTTTTCTTTGGTTTAAAATGACCACCCTCATGGGTGTTAATTTCAAATTTTTTTGCGAATCCATGATTCATATGTACAAACAGGAAGTCGTTATACTTCAAAAAAAAATTACATTACTTCTGAGACATTTTTATAAATACTATGCTTCAAAATCTATATAAATACTTAAAAAAATGGACTCATTACATGAACTTTGTAGTGATGCTACACTTAATTTAAGTTCCTTAAAATACACGCGAGGCTTCAAATGAAATTGAAGTGCTTACATGGATCATAAAAGTAACTATGTATCTAATCTTTTTGCATCTACCTGTAGGTGAGTATTTCAAGAGATTAATGAATTCTTCATGATTCACCTAAGAGTTTAAAATTACCTCATGGGCACGCTTCACTAAATCTTTAAACTTAGGTAATGCGAGGATGTTCTTGTGAGATTGATTCTGGTTTGGTCTTGGGGAGGGTTAAGAAAGCCTAAAAATCTAATAATTATCTTATAATATTTTTAATCTGATAAAATCTCTAAGAAGGTAATTATGTCATATGACAGTAGATCTGAACCTCTATTTTTAAATTAATAGAGTCCACGGGATCTGAAATAATAAATTAAGTGATCAGCATCCAATGGTGGTTGTGTAGACTGAATGGTGGTTGTGTAGACTGAATATTTCAATCGAAGGGGTTTTCATAATACTAATAAAAAAATCATATTCAAATTTTAATGTCAAATCATTATTAAATGATAAAATATTCAAACACACACACACAAATATATATATATATATATATATATATATATATATATATATATATATATATATAATAAAATTGATTAAAATTGATTATTTAAATTTAAAGTAAAATCTATCCACCCATTTGTATGTAGTTTGTGAGGTGACAAATTAAAAAACTTTGCTCAAAGAGTCGATGTCAAATCAAATACATAACTATTTTCATACTCAAATAATCTTAATCTAAGGGCGTGGCCTTGTCCTATTATGTGATTTTGCCATAAAATGACATCGGATAAATAGCGGTCCGAGCCTCGTAGGGTGATTTGTCGCGATATATATTAAATTACTGATTATATGGCAGTATGTTCTCCAACGGCTTTGCTCTTTGAGCTGTGAATTATAGAATGTATTTGGTTGGACAAAAAATCCTTTGTCAGCTAAGGTAGACTTAAGCATGTCTCCTTAGACGAACACCATCTCAATTCTACAAGGATTTTTTGGACAATGTAATCCATGTGTTGCTGATTAGGATCATTCGATCAGGTTGGGTTGACTACCTCCTCTGGCTAAGTAGACTAGGGACCACGATAACTCAGGATGACGGAATCATGAGATCTAGATCGGGCACATCATCATTCCCCAAACCATCCGATTTAAGCTGAAATGATGAATTTTATAAATCTAAAATTCTTAAAACTTCAAATGATGCTACTATATGCTACACATTTAGCGATCTAACAACTAGCCTTAATCGAAAGTTTTCTCTCACTTATTAAGAGGGGTAATTAACTATGGGGCTTGCGCCTATAGGAAACCTGGAATCATATCTAAAGTCCTCACCAAATGAAGGCAAAATCTCTGGGTAGTGCTTATCTACTACCTCACCTGCCTTCTGAAAATTTGACCGACATATAATCAAACCACTCTCTTCATCGAGAAGTCGGTGGTGAATTTTCAAAGCCCACACATATATGTACAAGAACATAAACTTAAGATTCCACTTAAACATGTCTCCTTAGCCATCTACGGTCTGAGGATTTCTTGGGCGATGTAATCCATGTTCGATTAGGATCTTGGTCGGTTGGGTTACTCTCTCATTAAGTAGACTATGGACCACGACAACTCGGGATGACGGAACCATGAGATCTAGATCGGGCACGTCATCATTCCCCAACCATCCGGTTTAAGCTGAAATGATGAATTTCATAAATCTAAAATTTTTAAAACTTCATATGTTGCTACTATATGCTGCGCATTTAGCGATCTAACAACTAGCCTTAATCGAAAGTTCTCTCATTGAGAGGGTAATTAACTATGGCTTGTATAGGCTTTATGTCGTATAAGTCTCTAAAAAAGAGGCAAAATCTCAGGGTAGTGCTTATCTACTACCTCACGAAAATTTGGACATATAATAAAATCATCTCTTTAAATGAGTCGGTGACGAATTTTCAGAGCCCACACATATATGTATAAGAACATAAACTTAAGATTCCACTAGCCTAAAATGCCTCGTGCAAAATCATACTAAACTCATTTAACCATTCTCGAAAATGTCTATCGCAAATTTATTAAAGTTTTCTCAAAGAAGCATGTTAGCGTTACTTTTCAGTTTTATATTTTCATGTAAAATTTAGATGGGTCATTTGAATCACTTTAATTTTTATTTTATTTTATTTATGTATTGATTTGAAGTAAAATATGTTTGATAATTTAAAAATATTTATTATTAGATATTGAATAAATTAATTTATATGATAATGATGGCAATCATCAATGAAATAGAACATAACTCGGTGAGATAATGACTATGTTGTTGGGAAACTACATCTAACATTATTAATTGTTATTTTTTAAATTATGCAAAATAGTTAAAAGTTATTTTGAGTATTTTTAAAGAACATTTTTACAAAATTTTGCCTGTAAATATTAAAATGTTAGTCCTTAATTATTAGCTCAACATGAAATTTAACACATCTAAATACTTGTTTTAGCTCTATGATGATATCTAATAAAATTAGAGTGATGAAGAGAAGATTAACACTTGTTAACATTCATATACAAGTTCTTAAAAATTAGTTAAAATATGATTATGAAAGCATTTTTGAAAGGTTGAAAGTAAATGAAATTTTAGCAAAATGGTTGAGAGTTTAGGATTTTAACTAAGATTTATTGGGTTCAAATTCTTGCAGATGTGTTCATGTGTAAGTTTGTGATTAAATTAGCTCAAATGTCCTAAAATAAATTTATTAAAAAAATTGAAGGTACATTAGCCTAATGGTTCAAAACTTTGACTTTCAATTAAGAAGTTTTAGATTTAAGCTCTTGCATATACATTGTGTGTGTAAATTTAAGGTTAAATTATCTCAAGTAACTCTCGAAATTAGAACCTACTATTAAGAGTGAATTCAAGCATTCATTCCAAACAAAATTAAATAAATGTGAATTACTTTTCTTATAGAACCCACCTTCATAAAGGGCTAGAAATGAGGTGTAATTTTGAGGGGTATGAAGCCACATTCATTTTGTTTATATATTTTTTTTAAACATTTGTAGCATAATTTTAATGAGTTGATGAGTTTAGAATATTACTTGTAATAATAATAATAATAATAATAATAATATTAATAATAATCTGCCCCCTTCAAGACAATTATGCTTGTAGTGTAATCATTCATATATAATTATAACTTATTCATGTAATTAATCTAAAATTTAATAATACCTACTTAAAAATTATAAATATATTATTTTTTTAAACTTTAGATCAGAGATGAATTAATTAAAAATATGATTTAAACTTTTAAGTTTCCTATGCCATAATTTTAAAAGAAAATAGATGAAAAATGTCTCGACATCTTGAACAATTCACTATATGTACCCATGTAATCCTCATTTATAGAGCATCTATAAGAAGAAGCAATAAAAAGATGAGAAGAAGATGAAGAAAGAAGAAAAAGTTATCCAAGAAAGAAAAAGAAAATATTATAGGTGCTTGTAAAATAAGAAAATGAAGGAGAAAGGAACATTCCCCATATTCTGAATCCATTTAACACGTGGAGCAAGAACCGAAATTGGGAAGCTATATATGACTTAACTATGCTCAATGCTGCTATCGTCTGGTGGCTGTGCTTTCTTCTCGGCGATAGTTTTTTTTATTTTTCTATTTTTCACCACTACTGTAGTTAGATTCTGGAGAGCAAATCAGGTTGTCAAGTGCCTCGTCTTGCGTGGCTTGTTTTTTTTGTTCTGGTCCGAATTCAGATATGTTCTTGGAGTTGCCTTTTTGTTGCTTTCTTTCCTTGGGAGAACGATGAGAGAGCTCGACCGGGGATTCCGAAGCTCTTTTGCGCCTTTGTTTATGGCTCATTATAACTATCTCTTTCTTAAATCTTGTATATCTTCTCTGAGTCCTATGCTCTACTGCTTCTAAAAAGTTATTTTTTTCTTTGGTTTTGAGATTCTCTCGAGTTTAGCAGTGCGGCTTTACTGTAGGATTCTTTGTTTTCATTTTTTTTTCGAGCCTCATTTTCAAAGCTACCAGAGCTCAATTGTATTTTGATATGGTTTAATATCTGATATTACACTGGAGAGTATGCTTAATTTCTGTAATGAGCTTTGAGACAGTGAGCTTGAGTGATTATTTCTTTTACGGATTGAGTTACGGCTCATTTCGCTTTGATTGGGTGCATTGGGTGTGAGTTGAGTCAAGCGGTGAGTGAAGTCCTTTCCAATTGAGTCAACCGAGTTACTAGAAGCGTTGGGAACTTTTAGATCCGTTGGATCTAGCGCCTTTCTCGGCGTTGGATGGGCTCCCTTGGATTTGTGTCTTCTTGCGCCTTCTAGCCGTTGGATTAGCGTGTTATCTTGACCCTTGATTTGTTTCTTGATCACTTTCGGTTGCCTTTCTTTCTAGGCGTGAGTGGATTCTGAGATGGAGTTGTATGCGGCGGTTATATTTTGATCTCGGATCGTTGGATGATTAGTGGATACAGTGTGTCAATCTAGCGGCGGTGGTCTGGATCGAATCGAGTAACCTAATTCATTTCTTGATTTTCTTTCAGCTTCTGTTGCTCTGCTAGGGTTTGAGGGAAGAAAGGAGAAGAAGGAGATCCTTACCGTGACGCTCGATCCAAGGAAGATCCCCAGAAAGGGCGAGGTGCGGGAACCTTGAGATAGGATTTGGAGGTCGAGAGATTCGCCGTCTGTTTGGTGTTTTCCGGTTTCCACCGTGGAAATTGAGCTCTGAGAGGAGAAGAGAGACAGAAAGCGGAGGAGACTTAGAAGGAAATCGAGGAGTTTTGAGATAATTTTCTTCCCTTTTCATTCCTCTCGATCTATTTATAGTATTAGTTGGCTCTCATGCGATTTACATTTACGATTTACATTAATTTGCCTCTGTCGTTTAGTTAGTTAGACTTCTTGATCTTCATGCTATTAGTTTTTTACATTTTGGATCTTTGTCTTTGAGTTAGCTTTCTTGATCTCACTTATTAATTTTTACGTTTATCTGGCTAGCTTGTTATATGTTTATACTTCTCTCTTGGGGCAGTCTACATTTTGTGATATTTTCTTTTATGTAGTAAATCCTCGTAAAGCTATTTATTTTATTTATTTACCTATTGAATTATTCTCTTACGGATCTTCTTCTTAGTTGGTGATGAAGTCTTTTAACCAATTTGGCCTTTTCTTATTCTTGGGTCTCTGTTGATGGCTTGGGGATATGTGTTCATATCATTACTCCCCTCCCCACCTTGACCTTGTCCTCAAGGTCAAAATCGAGAAAATTTTCTGTATTTCCTTCTCATTACCCGGAAATATCTGTTTCTAATAAACCTTCCCAGATTAATACCTCTTTGATCTTGATCTCCCTTTTGTATCATTACGTGATCCGGGACTTTGATAGGTATAATAAACATTTGTCCATCTCAATTGGTTGGATAAGCTGTTGGATGGATAGTCGAGTCCTGTCGTATGGTTTTAATCTAGATATGTGAAATACATTATGTATTTTGTATTTGTTTAATTCAATTTTATAAGCCACCATACCTATTTTTTTGAGTATTTTGAAGGGTCCATAATACCTTCTTTGCAATTTGGTATCTTGATTTCTTGTCCTTTGAAATCACAGGTTGTATTTTAACTAAAACTAATTCATTGACTTCCAATTGAAGGTCTCTTACGTGTTTATCGACAATCTGTTTCATCTGTTTTGAGCTTCACAGTAAATTTGTAATGTCGGTTTGTATGTTCTTGTCTCTTTGTTGTATCTTCTACCTCAGATTTTGTTGTTTGTATTGATAGCATAAGGAATGATTGTAGGAGGAGTCTACCATAAAGCGCTTGAAAAGGAGTCATTTTGGTTGAAGCATTGATGCTTGTGTTATAGCAAAACCTCGCCCATGGTAGGAGTAACCATGCCTTTGTATCCAAAACAAAGCTCCTTAGATATTGTTCTAGGATTCTATTGGTTACTTGTTTGTCCATCTGTTTGAGGATGGTAAAGCTTCGTGCTTTAAAGTTGTTCCACTTACGAACAATTCTTGCCAAAAATTGCTCATAAACAATGGATCTCACGGATACTATTCCTTGTGGTATCCCATGGGGTTTCCTGATATACGTGATAAAGATTTGAGCTAGATAAAGCTAAATTGTTTTGGTAGGTGAAAAATGAGCATACTTTGATAGTCACGTCCCTACTACTAGTATAGTTGTTTTATTATGAGACTTAGGTAAACCGGTGATGAAATCCATAGATACCTCTTCCCATATTGCAAGCGTATGGGCGTGGTTGTAGTAATCCTGGTCTCGAGTATCATATTTGACTTGTTGACAAATGGGGCATGTTGATACAAATTGTTTAATATCCTTTTTCATCTGTTTCGGAAGAATTGTTGAGTAATTCTAGTCATAGTTTTAGAATGCCTCCATGCCCTCTATTTGGTGTTGAATGGAACTCTCTTATGATCTTGTTTTTAAGGTGCGAGTCTTTTGCTATTACAATTACGTCTTTGGAATTAGCCCTTTTACTAATCTAATGAGGGAATAATTACGGCTTGTCGACAATTTTTTTATATAATTCTTGTAATTCCTTATTAGCTTTGGTTTCCTCACGTAATTTCTTTGAATAAGACCTTTGAATTCTTGAGTATATCTTGAAGTTTAATGACATTAAGAATTGATCCTTAATCAAAGTCTTCATGTTAAACATTTTTACGGGCATCTGCTGCTTTGTTTGTAATGCTTGGTTTATATTCAATACTATAATCATACCCAGTTTGACCAAAAATCTTTCTTTGTTGGGGTTTGAATTGTTTCTTTGCATTAATTCTCTTATGCTTTGTTCGATTCGATGGTAAACTTATTTCTAGTAAGTATTGTCTCCACCTTGCAACTTGTTTATTTATAGCATATAATTCTCTTGCATATGTTGATGTTTTTTGTAAAGCGGTGAAAGTTTCTTCTTGAAGTAAGCAATTGGATGTTTGTTTTGTGTGAGAAGCGCTCCGATTCTGTACACATCTTTCAATGATAAATGGTTGAGCAAAGTTTGGATATGCTATCTTGGTAATGTTGTCATTACTTGCTTTAATTTGGTAAAAATTTGTTGATTCTTACGTCCCTTTGGCTGTTGCTTGGTAACATAGATGTTAGGGGAAGCAATTCGCATAATTCTTGACAAATTTTCTGTAATAACTGTTAAACCCAAAAATCCTCTTAATTCTTTATTGAATTAGGTATGACCATGTTTTAGCTTGAATCTTGTTGGGATCCACTTGTATGCCTTGGGATAAGATGTGACCTAAGTAGTCAATTTTCTCTTGTACAAATGAACATTTTGAGGGTTTAATAAACATTGAATCTTTGTTTGAGTTGTTTCACTTCTTGGAGATGATATGGATGTAGTTCTAATGTCTTTTGTAGATGAGAATATCATCAAAAATACTAAAACAAACTTTCTTAGGAATGGTTTAAGGTATTCATTAAAGCTTGAAATGTTGAAGGTGCATTTGTGAGTCCAAAGGCATAGCGAAACTCATAGTGTCCTTCATGAGTTCTAAAGGCTTTTATAAATGTCTTCCTTTGCCATTCTTATCGGTGATATCGACCTTAGATCGGTTTAGAAAATCGTGGCTCCATATAACTCATCCATGAGTTCTTGGAGTTGGAATAGGGAATCTGTCGGTATAGTAACTTTGAGGGCTCTATAATCTACACAGAACCTCCGTACCATCTTTCTTTTGATTAATAAAAGGGAAGAGAAAGGGCTGATACTTTCTCATTATACCACTTTCCATTTAATCTTTCAATTTCAGTTTTAGAAAATGTGGATACTGTAATTTTCACTCTCACAGTGAGTTCCATGTGAGATGGATTTGATGGTCTATATTTACGCTTGGGGTAAGCCTTTTGGGTTTTGAAATAATAGCGGTAAGTGTGTAATACATTGTATTTCTGGCAATGTATTGAATTCTACTATAGAGGATCTGTTTCCTGTTGACTCATTTGAAAGCATGATAATATCTCTTTCATTCTTTTAACTTAGTGAGTGATGAAGGAGATTACGTCCCCTTTATTCTTGTATTTCCTTGTAATTGTAGTTCATTAATATAGAATTTCATTGTTAGCTTCTTGTAATCAAATGTGCATTCACCCAATTGTTCTAACCATTGAACCCCTAAAACTATATCGACTCCTTGCATGGGTAGCAGATAGCAATCTGTAATAAAAGTATTGCCTTGTAGTTGAATAGGAGATTAGAACATATGCACGAGCATTTTAAAGTTTCCCATTGCTACCAATACTTGAAAATCGATCTTTGGAGTGATTTTAAAATCAATAAATTTTGCTAATTTTGATTGAATGAAATTGTGGGTAGATCCTTGTCAATCAAAACTTGTACCTTTTATTTCCAATTAAACCTTGTAATCTCAAGGTTCTCGGGTTAGGACTGTAAATGCATTGAGGGCGATTTGAATTCTTCTCTTGATTTTGTATTTCCGACTCATTTTCTTCTTTGTAAATCTTGGTCTTGTCCTCATTGATTCTTGTTAGAGTAAACATTTTTGATTTGCAAATATGACCTCGTGATACTTCATCACAATTAAAACATAGTCCCTTCTTCCTTCTTTCATCCGTTGTGTTGGGGTCAATTTACGTATGGGAATGTTTTGTTTATTGGTTATTCCATTGCTTTGATTAATTCTTTGGCATTAGTGGGGGTGTTGGCGAAAGGTGGTTGATAGTTACGGTTTTGTTTACTGTTGGGCTTGGTATGTTACATATATCTTGGTATTATATCTTGACAAGCCTATCCTCCATCAATTTAGCTAAGCGGAAAGCTTCTTTGCGGTAGGTACAATCTCTAACTTCCCTTTTATGTCTTGCCTTAAACCAGATTCAAAGCAACTCTGTAAGAATTGGTGGAATTCACGATATTTGGTTTGCTAATTCCTCAAATTCGTTATAAAATTCTTTGCCTTGTTGTTTTCATTTGTAATTTTGCAAGTTCACCCTTAAATCTCTATACAATGAGGGCCAAATCTGAATAACTTGCTCTTTAAATTGTGTCCAAGAGTGTAATTGGTGATTAAGATGCATCCATTGGTACCAACTTAATGCAGTCCATGTAAACAGATCTTTAAGAATTTTTGGTCTTAGAGGCTATAATATTGAAAGAATTAACTTAACCCTAGGATTCTCTCCATTGAATCTAGGCATGTCTACTTTCACTAGCCTATTGTTGTTTTGAGTTTGTTGTCTAGGAGAGATTTGTGAGGTTGGGTACATACACATGATTGTTGTTCTCTTGCGATTATTTTCCAATTTTTCTTCAATTGAGGAGAGTCTTCTGGATACATCATTGAGTATCATAGTGATGGATTGCATTTGTTCATCAGTTTTGTTTTGTCTGTTGACACACTCCTCAATAGTTTTTGCTGTGTGTCTTGTGCCTTCAGCCATTGTTTGAGTTGTGGGACTCAACAGGAGCACCAATGATATGGTTTAATATCTGATATTACACTGGAGAGTATGCTTAATTTCTGTAATGAGCTTTGAGACAGTGAGCTTGAGTGATTATTTCTTTCTGGATTGAGTTACGGCTCATTTCTTGTTCCAATTGTACATTGGGTGTGAGTTGAGTCAAGCGGTGAGTGAAGTCCTTTCCAATTGAGTCATTGGTGAGTTACTAGAAGGAAGCGTTGAGAACTTTAGATCCGTTGGATCTAGCGCCTTTTCTTCGGCGTTGGATGGGCTCCCTTGGATTTGTGTCTTCTTGCGGCCTTCTAGCCGTTGGATTAGCAGTGTTATCTTGACCCGCCGATTTGTTTCTTGATCACGGTTGCCTTTCTTTCTAGGCGTGAGTGGATTCTGAGATGGAGTTATACGATGCTTGATTTATATTTTGATCTGGATCGTTGGATGATTTCGGTGGATAAGTGTCGTCAATCTAGCGGCGGTGAATTGGATCAGTAGTAACCCTAATTCATTTCTTGATTTTTCTTTCTTTTCACTCTGTAGGGTTTGAGGGAAGAAGGAGATCCTTACCGGCGCTCGATCAAGGAAGATCCGCAGAAAGAAAGGGCTGGGAACCAGCTTGAGATAGGATTTGGAGGTCAGGAGATTGCCGTCTGTTTGGTGTTTTCCGGTTTCCGTGGAAATTGAGCTGAGAGAGAGAGGAGGAGACTTAGGAAATCGGAGGAGTTTTGAGATAATTTTCTTCAACTTTTTCATTCCTCTCTGATCTCTATTTATAGTATTAGTTGTGTCTACATGGCGATTTACATTACGATTTACATTCATTTGCCTCTGTCGTTTAGTTAGTTAGACTTCTTGATCTTCATGCTATTATTAGTTTTGTTTTGGATCTTTGTCTTTGCTGATTAGCTTTCTTGATCTCAAACTTATTAATTTTTGTTTATCTCTGCTAGCTTGTTATATGTTTATACTTCTCTCTTGGGCAGTCTACATTTTGTGATATTTTCTTTTATGTGAAATCCTCTGTAAAGCTATTTATTTTATTTATTTACCTATTGAATTATTCTCTATACGGATCTTCTTACAGTTGGTGATGAAGTCTTTTAACCAATTTGGCCTTTTCTTATTCTTGGGTGTTGATGGCTTGGGGATATCAAGTCTTTACCACATGTAATTGTTTTTTTATTAATGAAGTTGAGCTTCGACTCTCACTTCTTCTCCATGAGAATTCAAAAGTTCTGTGGCATTCATGTTGATAAGCTGAATGCCTACACTAAATGGTGATTGAGAAAGGTCTCGTTTTTATCTGATTGATCAAGTCTTTAAGAGAGTATGATGTGGGTTCATCAAATCGATGATTGTGAATGAGCTTGAATTATGTTCTCAACGAGCTTCAAGTTGCCTAAACCCTTGCGTTGCTTATATCTAGATCTCGTTAAGTTGCCCAATAATTAGTTGACACGCCAAATTGAGCCTCCTAAATCACCCGAGAACATATAAAGTCGTCTAGTCAGTATGGCTACTTGTCTAAGAAACTCAATCATTCGCCTTTAATACTTATCAATAAACTCAAGCATCTTACAAGAATAACTCATCGGGACTACTCATCCTCATTTAAGAATTTATCTCTGATATGACACTTAAATCCTACTAGTCGAAGCACGAATCTTGATGTCAAAAGCAAGTTGATCTTCAGTTGAAACTAGTCCAGATCAAGCACTTAAAATATCATTTGAAACTTTGGGATATCAGTTAAATCCATAAATAACTCTTAAACATGGAGTGTTTATAGTCAAATCGAGCGTCTCGATGAGCCGAATCTAACGAGCCCAAGATCTCATAATTCTGACTTCATTTGAGCATTCAAATACTTAAAATATATCAAATGATCAAATGAATCATTTTGAGCCGTCCGATAGAGTGGAGTGGTACGGGTTTTGCATGTATTTACAAAAACATCACTCCTTTAATCTATAAATAGCCCCTCATTCTTCACATGAGTGGAGCCTAGGCAAGAGAGAGGAGAGAGCTCTAAAGCTTGAAGATCCTCCAAGCATAATCGTGTCAATTGGCGGTTGCCACCCCGTTGGTTGTCAATACGGTCGGCCCATGCTGATCTTGGCGTCGTTGTTCACCATTACTATATGGCTGTTGTTTCCTGATTTTGGGATTCACATTGTCAGCTCTTCTCATATACAATTCTATAATCCCGTATCGGGAAAACTTGTACTCCAAAATAAATACATAGTGAAAGATTTTTATTGGGCTAGGCCCCGTGGTTTTTCCCTCATTTCGAGGTTTTTCACGTAAAATTGCGGAGTTTTCTTAAATACTCATTGTGCTGGATTTCACAACAAAGGTCTAAACTTTCACTCCCACACCCGGTTTTCTATAGCGGTTTGGCCGTCATGGAAAATTGTTTCCCATCATTTCATCTTATATGGCAACCGAGTTTCCCAACAAGATCAAAACCACCATCGAGGTGGAGCATTTCAAGCTTTTAAGGAGCGCAATCGAAGAATGAAGATTCATCAAACTTCGTTCCTTCAGATTTTGTCATTGCAACTCTTAATCTCGAAAACGCCATGTTAATATGTTAAGCATCTAATCGATTATCATCCCAAGAAATAAGTCAAAGTTGGAGGATATTTCAACATTGAGAAGAGATATAGCTTTGCAAATTATGATTTTTCAATCATACTCATTGAAAAACAAGACCAAGGTTAAGGAACAACTTTGGCTATAACCACAAACGAATGTTTTGATTCAACCTCTTCCATACAGGTTAACGTAATCGGGTAACACTCTGACAAACAACCTTGGATGGGTCAAAATCCTCAGCAGTTCAATTTTACCTCTTACGTAAGAAACATCATGGTAACACTCTCACAAACAACCTCGAATGGCCAGATTAAAATCCTCAATGGATTATTTTCTTCATCTCGACTCTGGTCATCTGGCGAATTGACTCTTCCATACAGTTGCGTCGCCGGATAACATTACAAACAATGATAGTCAAAATCCGGCGGATCCGGTGATTTCTTCCATACGTTGCGTCGTGGTAACACTCTCAAACAACGCGGGCGGGTCAAAATACTCCGATTCAATTGACCTCTTACGTGCGGTTAATGTCATCAGTAACACTTTGACAAACAACCCACCGGATGGATAAAAATCTCGCGGTCGATTCTATCCCTCACATGCAAATAAACTACATCAATTATCAACTGTTGAACCATCCATTGAAGTTTCAAAAAATTTAATTTCCTACAACAAGAAGTAGGAACTACGGACGTCACGGTCTTACCAGGCATCATCGCGTCAACCAGCCGTCGTATCTCCCGTGATCGCCACCGTACCATTTGCCGATTGCTGGACCTTCCGTCGTCCACCTAAACCTCCGCTGCCACCGGTCCACGCCACGCCGGGTCATCACCGGCGCTGCCGTCGGCGACCATCCGTCGGTCATCGCGTCGACCATCGTCGCGGTCATCCGCCCATTCAATGCGGTCGCCGTATTCAGTGGATTCTTCTTGCTGCGACCAGTCGGCTAACCACCATTGGCCGCTGCGCCGTAGCGCGTCGGTCTATTCGGTCATCCGCCGCCGGTCACCGTAGTTGACGCCATATCCATCGCCATCGCGCCACCGACCATCACCGGTCATCTCCGCCAGTCACCTCCATCGACCGTTGTCATTATTAACTGTCGTTGTCGGTCATCATCGCCCGAAACGTCGTTTGTGAGTCGGCTGTCATGCCTGATCACCTCAAACTTCGGGTCGGCGAGGCCATTTGACGCCTCTTTAGAGGGAAACCACGACTATGTATGCAGCGGGCCTGATACTTCGATCCGTCGGCGAGATCGGTTGACGCCTCTTCGAGGGAAAATGAACCCACGATGTATGTAGCGGGCCTTGATAATCTCGATGGTTCACGGTTGGCCTATTTGAGAAAATCGAACCACGGCGTATGCCGTGGGCGCCTCAAACCCGGTCGGTCACGAGAGGCCGGCCTCTTCGAGAGAACCTAGCGTATGTCGCGGACCTTGATCGCCTCAATCGGTCGGAGTTGGTTGACGCCTCTTCGAGGGAAACCGACATATGCGGGCCTTGATCGCCTCCGAACAACCTTCTCCTAGGAAGAAGAGGAATACCAGATCATATGAGGTGTGTGCCATCTCCTTTGGCTGGGGATTTTTAGACCATATAGGGCAAAAGGTAAAATCAAATAAAACCGTCAAAATTGCAAGGGCCAAAGCAAAAGCGGACATTTGTACCTGGTATCGCGGGACCAGCGCTTCAGCAGCATGCAGCGTCCTTCGCCGCCGTGGCTCGCCCGCTCCCTATGGCTGCCATCCCACTCACCACGCCGCAGCGCCCATTAAGACAACTGCGAACCCGCATCGAGCCGTGCGACCCGTGACTCAGTGTCCAGCGACCCACCAGCTCATTTCCACGACCGCTTTCTCATCGCCGTCTGGCCGGCTCAGCAGGCGCCGCGCTGATCCGCCTCACACATGGGTGTCGCGTGCACAGCAGCGTTCCCTGGTGCCTACAAGTAAATGTTCGGATGAGTTCATAACCCCGAAACCTTGCACTTGCACGTACCCGCACACATCCGCGGCCCTGCACCCGCTTCCGTGATCATAATCTTGTGCTTCCATGAAGATCTGTTCTTTCAAAATGTATGGTTAATGGACCTGCAAATTTCATTGAAAAATTTGCTATTTTCAAGTTTTTGACGTATATATTTTTGGATGATTGAGATAATGTCATCCAAAAATAGGGGGGCAACTAATATGATACTTAAATCTACTAATGAGCATGAATCTTGATGTCAAAAGCAAGTTGATCCTCGGTTGAAACTAGTCGAGATCAAGCACTTAAAATATCATTGAAAACTTTGGGATATCAGTTAAATCTCTAAATAGCTCTTAAATATAGAGTGTTTACAGTCAAATCGAGCGTCTCGATGAGCCGGATCTAACGAGCCCAAGATCTCATAATTCTAACTTCATTTGAGCATTCAAATACTTAAAATACATCAAATGATCAAAGGAATCATTTTGAGCCGTCCGATGGAGTGGAGTGGTACGGGTTTTGCATGTATTTACAGAAACGCCGCTCCTCCAATCTAGCCCCTCATTCTTCACATGAAGAGAGCCCAAGCAAGAGAGAGGAGAGAGCTCTAAAGCTTGAAGATCCTCCAAGCATAATCGTGCCACCACTCGTTGTTGACCACCCCGTTGGTTGTCAACCACGTCGCCGCCGGTCGGCACCGCTAATCCTTGCCGTCATTGATCTTCGTTGTTCACCATTACTATATGGCTGTTGTTGCTTGATTTTGGGATTCACATTGTCATCCCTTCTCATATACAATTCTGTAATCTCGTATCAAGAAACCTTGTACTCCAAAATAAATATATAGTGGAAGATTTTTACTGGGCTGGGCCCCGTGATTTTTCTCTCTTTTTGAGATTTTTCACGTAAAAATTCTGGAGTTTTCTTATTCACTCTTAAATACTTGTGTGTGTACTGGATTTCACAACAAGGCTATGGCCTAAACTTTCACTCTACCAAAACTGGTTTTTTAGCACGCAACAATCTCAAGTTCCTAACTCGCTATATAGCTAGTTATATTGAGTAAAAGTCATGCATTATAATATAAATCAATATATTTGTAAGTTTGCACCATCAAATTTGGTCTTCTCCTTTAAACAATGTCAGGCATAGGGACGACGTAATATTGAAGTTTTGATCTTTTTTTTGAAAATTTGAGGGCAAAAGCCCAATTTCCTTCCAAGGTATAAAATAAAGTAATAATTACAAGAAATAATAAAAAAAGGGTCAAGGGAAAACTATAACAGATTAACAATCTAGTCAACAGGAGCTTGAGCTCAATGGACTCAGAGACCAATTACAAAAGAGACAATAAGCACAATCGATCATTTAGCCAAAAAGATGCTACCGACGGCGGTTGGCGTCGCACATAGAACCCGGATCCATAGTATTGAGAGAGGGGTATAGCTAGTTGTTCCGGCTGCGTCTGTCCATCTAGAAGGAGCACCAAGCTGCAAAGAGATATAGAGACTAGCAACATCTAGTCTCATCATCGTCCATTCCAAATTTCCACCAAACACGGGATCCAAAGCGACCTTTATCAAACTTTTAGGTAGATTATGCTCAAAATATCATTTTCCTTTTTTTGAATCATTTTATAATTAGGCTTAATTCGCCCTTCTTTAAGAGGTTAAACCATATTTTTTTTGTAGATTGATCCAATCAAAGAGAATTATTGAGGTTCATCTTTTTTATCTTCTCTTATTCGTGCTTTACAAACAACTCTAGTAAGATTTTCATATCTTTCACCAACAACATTGCATATAACAAACAACATCAGTGATGTAAAAGTCAAATGCTTTCCTAGCTTCAAATCATTTAAATTGCAACTTATATGATTAAAACATCAATAAATACTTGAGGTGATTAAAGCTCTTCATCTCCCATTGCTCTTGAAAATACCTTAGCAACTACTGCTGAAAATAAAATTCCTTGAGAACTATAAAGTCAAAACTACAATTTCATTGCTAGCCAATACAATAGAAATTCAAGAAGCCATAAGCATAAGGGAGGGGACATAAACGCCAAAAAGTATAATGTATTTATGGCAAGGGAAAACCTTTGGACTTTTGCACAAAACTTATTGGTCTAGCAATAATGCTTGAATGCAATACATCATTGTATTTTTTGTTTATTAATTGCTTTATATAACTTAGGGGGAAACCACTGGATTATAAAGTTGGCTTCGTAATCTGCAGAATAACTACACGTGTCATCAAATACATTGATAAACAGCAAAAACAGGGAAGAGGAAATGAAAATTTACTAATGTTTTAAATTATAAAAAAAATTCCTCTATTAACACTCTTTGATAGCAAGATAAGTAAGAAACAGACCACCAGCCTAACCTTTCAGATCTCTTAAACCTTTGGTTTATCCAATGATTTTAGACAGAAACTTGCAAGTCAAAGTCCAATTGGTAGCATGAATGTTGCCTAACCCACAGTGCTAAAACAATGATTACTGTCTTTGTCAGCATAACCAATCTCCCTATTTACTCTCATCATGCAATCGATTTCTCTTTTGTGTTGGATTTAAGTATTTCTTACTCTCATTTTTAGTGATTTGAATGATCTTATGAAGCAGGTTTAAGGCTACTATTGAATTATTTTTGTGTAGTGATGGTTCTCACTTTTGTTATTAGTAGAATTCAAGTTGGATGGTTGAAGTGGAGGAATGCATCTGGCCTATTATATGATAGAAAAGTTCCACTTAAACTTAAGGAAAAAATTTTTATAAGATGGTGGTAAGACACCTTGACTTATAGTGCGAATGTTGGCCAATAAAAGAAACATAAAGACTAAGTTAAGTGTTACAAAGATGAGGATGCTCGGTGGATGAGTGGCTTTACCCTAGAGATAGAATGCAAAATGAGTATGTTGGAAAAGTTGGAGTAGCTCCAGTGGTAGATAAGATTAGGGAGAGTCGCCTTAGATGGTTTGGCCACATAAACGCCATCCGATGACCATTAGAGAGTAGATGCATTAGATTTGCCTTATGTTAAGAAAGGTAGAGAGACCTAAAAGACTTGGTTAAGATGTATAAAAAATGATCTTAGTATACTTGAATTAAATGAGAATTTGACACATAATAGGACACAATGGAGAGGAAGATTCATGTACCACCCAAGTGGGATTAAGGCTTGTTGTTGTTGTTGTTGTTGTTGTTGTGATGTTCTCACTTTTGTCTTCCTATAAACCCTTAATTCTCATTGCAATGAAATTTGTTTTTATTTCGTACTAAATGTATTGGTTCTTTGGTGTATCAGGTTTTGTTTGTTGAAGCATTTTTATAGTGTTTTTCTAGTTTTATTCTTATCTCGTTATTATTATTATTTTTAAATTCATAGAGCTAGAACAATAGTTTTAAAAATTGAATTGGATCAGCTCTATCAGTAGTTTAATCGTAAACAAGTCCCTCAAAATTCAGTAAGAGATTGTGTGGGATCAAATTTGTTTTTTTGTTTTATATTTATTTTTTATTTTATTTATATTTTGTTTCAAAATAAAATATATTTGATGGTAATAATTATTTTTAAAAATATTTAAAAATCATTTTAGGTATTTAAAAAAATAATATCATTTATTTTAAAACAAAATTTAAAAATATTTAAAAATCACATTAAATGAATATATTTTTAGAAATAACATAAAAAATAAAAATACGAAATACAAAATAAAATAGATCCCAAATTTGCTCACCTCTTCCACTTTGGATTCAATCATGCCTCATGGAAATGTATTCTACCTCCCACACAAGTCTAGGTGGTACCTTAATACTTCATGTCAAGAAATATATAATAAAATGAAGAACACTCTCCTTCCAAATAAAATATGTTTGAAATTATTAAAATTCTTTTTATTATTAGTTATAGCTTTAATCCTTTCATTATTTATATTAGTTAGGCACATGATCTTAAGAATTATTGAGATATATTTGAATGGTCCAAAATAAGCTTCCATACTTAGATGTGATCGAGCACTCTTGAATTTATCATAGATTATTCTTTATATAATTAAGCTCTATAATCATAAATTTCATTCATGAAGGAATTAAATATATGTGCTTATATCATGTATTTTGAAGATTTGTTTGAAGATCTTCTCATTGGACCTAAGTTAGTGATATTCTTTTCCATTGAAGTTCTTTAATGAGAACTTCATGTATTGTGACTATTTTATGATTCTTTGATTTGATTATAAAATAATCATAATTATTTTCCTTATAATTGGCATTATTGTACTTTCATTTGAACTAGAAGACTTTAGATATACCCATTAATTTGGTCAACCAATAAATATCGCCTCCAGCATATCATTTTTCTCTGTAATATTTATGGATATATATATATATATATAATAGGATTGGTGGATGGTTGGTTTGTATTGCTATCAGAAATATCTTGGGCAAGCTAAAATGTGATCTCATGCTTCTTACATGCTCTTTCAAAGTTCTATTCATTCTTTTGACAACATCATTTTGTTCTGGCATTAATGGAATAGTTTTGAGCATACAAATTCTATGCTTAGAACAATAAGCCTTGAATTCACTGTTGTCATACTTGCCACTATTATCGATTTTAAACACTTGAATTTTAGTCCTATTTGAGTCTCTACATCTACCTCTCATTTTTGGAAAATATACATCCAATTTATTTTTCAAAAAATAAACACATACCTTCTTTGTTGAGTTGTCAATGAATATGACATAATACGATGAGCCACCAAGGGTTTGAACCGGAGCTAGTCTCCAAACATCAGAGTGTACTAATTCAAGCTTCTCAATTTTAGAGATCCTTGAATTTTTTTAAAAATAATCTTTTCTACTTGCTAAGAATATAATTCTGGCACAGCTCCAAGTTCATAGACTTTATATTTGAAGCTTCTCCTTTGATGTCATGATCTCCACTCCCTTTTTCCTCATATGTCAAAGTCTTTGATGTCATAATACTGAGCTCCCACTATTAGCAGCTGTCACTAGGTCTTTACCTTCTAAGATCATGAACAATGTTCACATCTCCTTATTTCTAGCCACGACCAATGTTCCTTTACATACTTTCAACGATCCACCACCAAACACTATATACATCCACAATTGTCGATTTGGCTCATTGGTATCAAGTTTCTCTTGAGGCTAGGGCATGTCTTACTTTCTGTAAAACCCACTTTGCTACATTTCCAGTGTTGATCTAGACTTCTCCCTTTTTGATGATCTTCAGCGCCATCTAAATCCTTTGCTTGACATTACAAGTCCCTCCCATTATTCAATTGCATAAAAATCCTCACCATAGTTTTCATAATTTGGATTTGGAACAAACTCTAAAAGATTTTAAAAGTGTATCAAGATATCAAACACTATGCTTCAACATATGGAGAACTCTTCTCAAACAAAAGATTTATGATGACATATATGCTTATGTATTTTTCATTATCAAACTTTTCAACCTTCATTGTTTTCTTTCAATATGGCACCCCATTATTTATTAAGGTATCATTTGAATATTTACCAATATAAATTAAATCTTAGTCATAAAATAATCTTACAACCATAAAGTTTCTAAAACATGGCTATTATAGCATATTCATTGGATGGGAAAAATGAATGATTAATTGAATTGGTGAGTTCTTAATCTCCCCACCCCAAATTGGGATCATTCATGCCATGAAAATTTTTAAATAACAGATAATTTTCATATTAAAATTTCCACCACATAACTTATGAAATCTTTCTACAAAGTTATTCACCTACAACATCTTACCAAATGATCTCTTGCAACTCCACAAGAAATTCACTCATGAACATACTCCACCTATTATGAAATTTATTGAACCTATTTCAAAACCACCAACACCACCTACTAAATCTATAAATGATGTAACCATGATCTTTCTAAAATTGTATCTCAACTAAAAATGATAAACTTTACAAATATGCTCAAATAAACCCTCTCATAGAAGTTTAGGTTCATTCAATATGGCACAAGCCTCCACCAATAAAGTTTTATTTTGTCACTCTTAACTCAAGCATGATAACTAATATAAAAATTATAATAATTTTTAACTTTGTAGAGTAGAGTCTTTGGAGGTATGCAACAAAAAAAATATAACACATGTCAAAAATCAAGCATAAACATAAGTTTCAATCACATGAATATCAAGCTCAAGTATGTAGACAAAAAGTGGATTTGATCTCCATGCCTTGTTTGCATGGCTGACCACCACCTTTGAAAATTATTAATGTAATGATCAAGCTTAGGCATGATAAGCTTAGATCAAGATGCAATTGCTTATGATTGATTAACGATATCAATTAATAACTTGGTTGAAAAATTTAGATTCACCAAATAATTAATTAGATCTAGTTTGGGTTAAAAAGGCTAACCAAAATATTTTTATTTTCTAATTTAGTTTACTCAAATAACTCTAAATCAATTCCAATTTGATAAGAGTAATATTTAGGTCCAGGTAAGATGAGTTTGGATCAAGTTGATTGGGTTATATGAACCACATTCAAGTTAATTAAATTATCTTAATTTAAAAATCATATAATTTATATTATAAATAAAATAGATTAGTCAGATTTTGATCGAGTCAAATTTTGATTAAATATTTTGACCCATATAATAAACAAAGTTAGGTAAAGCATGTTTGAATGAGTCAATTTTGAGTCAAACCCGAATCCCGCCAATTTAAATTGAGATCCCTATGGCCAACCCTAAATTGAGCTTAATAAAAGTGCACTTTACCTTTTATATATATCTTGATTTCCTCTCCATGTTCATGATTAGGAATAGATGATGAAATGAAGGTCATTTTCTTTCCAAATGAAACATGATCAAAATCAATTGTGTTAATAGTTTTTATTTTAATGTCACTTTGTTCCTTTATTTATACTTTCAACGATCCAAAAACAAACTTTCTATACTTGTAGGTGGTCAACTATCCTTGAATTTAACCTAAATTATTCTTTATAAGAAAGTTATGTAACGATGGAACCTTTTCATGAGGTAACAAAATATTTCTGTACTAGTTTCAAGTGCTTTGAAGATTAGTTGGCAATCTTCTTCTCCTTGGAGTTGATTTAGTGATCTTCTTCTCCACTAAGTTTCCATAACCTATGATTTCATGATAATAGAGGGGAAGTACCTTGTTCATAACACATTCTTTGTAATTAAAGAAGAGTTTATTTAAATTATTATCATCAAAATGATTATTTCATATATCATACTATAGTGATGGTCTCATTTGATGAGCAAGCAAATCAACCCAATGTTTTTGCATTTTAGAATGCCCTTTCATGGTTTCCTTTCAAAAAAAATAAAAAATAAATAATTCATATAAAATTGATTCTAATTGTATGACAACAGCACGTGGGGCTATTAGATATTCATCTGACAACACTTTCATCAAAAGCAGTAAACACAACAACCTGACGTGAAAAGTCCCTATCCATTGGATGGCCGAGAAAGTAACCTCAGGAATCAAAATATTATAATCGGTTTGCCACCTGTTGTCAGTTTTGCTTTGTTAAAAAATCCAGATTTTGTGTATCTGAATTCATCTCCTCTGAAATTCTCCTAATTTCTGATAGAATGTTATTTGCATTTGTATTTGTTTTTGATTTAATTTTGATTTAGGTTGAGTATTATGTCTCAACTTGATGGGTGCCTCTTTATTATGGTTGTCTCAGTCTTTTTTGTTCTTAGTCTTTTGTAACTATTTACATTTGGAATATATTGGGCTCTACACTCAAATTTTTTCCCAAAAAAAACCTAACGTGAAAAGATATTATTAATTTGAAGAGATGGTCGAACAGGACACTTGCTATTAAAAGGTCTGTAACCCACCGCCTCTCTACCATGGAAAGACAGGAAATCCTGACCAGTCAATTCTCCGCGGGCTTTTCGCGTAATAGTGAGGAAAGTAAGTGACGATGAGAATGAATGCGACGCAGCTACGAGATAATATTAACGACATCCCCACCCACAAGATGGATGAGGTGTTGAGTGGATCTCATTCCAAAAAAGGTCCGTAGGTTTTTGCCTCTCATCACTGACAGTACTCAAACGTAAAACTTATTAACTTCTGATTAATATGAACTTTAGCGTTCACCACTGACAAAAAATTGCTATTAAAAGATCTGTAAATTTACTTTTTAAGAATAAACATTGCTGTCATCATTATTTTTCACTTATTTTAATTGAATAATTGAAATGTTGCTTAGACCATATTCTCTAATTATATGAGTATTATATTTAAACAGTCGTTATAAAAAAAAATAGTTTTAACAGTGGTGAATTGGTAACTTCAACTGTGTAAAGAAAAAAAGCCCATCAGCAGTGATTTCAGAATCCCGTCAATAAATTCCATTCTGGTAATTATATTCATTGACTGATACGTATTGAAGCAAGATATGAATTTCTTTTTGGCTCCTGACAATCTGACAAAAAACAAAATATAGAAAACAAGTATTTTATTCTCATTTGTCTTCTTTCCACTCTCATCAACTAAATCTCTTTAAAGTTTTTTACAATGAGTATTCATCCAATACCTCACTCATCTTATAGGTGTGGATATCATTATGACTAATCCCACGGGAGCCTAGTGTCATATTTATCACCCAACGTGTCGGGCCCCACTTACTTTACCCACCCTAGGTATAGGCGCCTCCGTCCTGGAGAGGATTCGAACTCGATCTGAGAGGTTCCCGATCACGCTCGCCCACCAGCTGAGCTAAGAGACGATCAGTAATCTCTTTAAAGTTTCACTTCAGCCTCTTCCAGTTTCAGTTTCATTTCTAACTTTCTTAGTAGCTTTCTTCTCCAACCTTTTACCTTCTGAACCAACTTAAAAATCGCTTGGAGCGAAATGGAGAAAAGATTGCCGAAGAGAGGTCAGATCAAGATCAAGATCTTCAAGCTTCTGTTCAAATCGCTCATCCGTTTAGCCTCCAAGAGCATATGTGGAGATTGGGGAAGAAGGTGAAGGAGTTTTTTTTTTTATTTATTTAAAATTATTCCTTGTCTAGGAGAAGTTTGGCTTGATGTAATCCATTTAAAATGTGTTTTATTTAGAGGATAGTGGAATAATTAATATAATGTTATTTTGATTCAGATTTTTGGTCATTTATTAATTTTAAACCTTTTTTAAATGATTTTTTCATATCAAAAGATTTGCTCTTAAGTTATTGAATTTTATGACCGATGCTAGATGGCAGCTTTAATATTTTTAACTCCTGCAAATTAACATACTATGATATTCTACTATCATTCACCACTGCTTAGATTCATAAAAAAAAAAAATATAAAAAATGTAACAATCAAGCCCAATTAAGCAAACAAATAGTATAATTGAAATAACATTTATGCACATTTAAGCAATCATAATTTGAAAAAAAAATAGTTACCTTTTTTTATATTCTCTCCAACGTATGTAAGATGTCGAGCCTCACTTCCGGTGTCATTGTCTGAGTGCCTACTACTGTCGTGGATAGAAAAGAGCTCTATCTCCCTCCCTCATCCATCAATTAAATGCTATAAAAAAACATATTGTTCTTGAATAAGTAGTGTTCTGCTTGGTAAAATGCTCATGTTTGATTCATTTGTTAAGTAAGCGAGTTGAATACACGCGAATATTTTGAGTTGGAATTTTAAATGAGTTGAACATGAACAGATGCTTTGTTCAATCATGTTCTGCTCGTATTAGCTTCAGAGAATTATCTAACAAATTATATTTTATAACTTTTTTATAAAATTTTCTATAACAATGTACTTGTTGTTAGTAGTGTGTAAAATTAATTTATAGTTAATAAAAAATTAATTTCAATTGGCTATAATAAATATAAAGTTTCAATAATAAATTTTTTTATTTCTCATATATTATGATATTCAATTGATAATAATTCTTTGTTACTTATTTTAATAATAAAAAAATTTGAGTTTAATGAGAGCAGACACAAGCCTTGTTCGAATAAATGAGTTCAAAATAGGCCGAACATGAATATAACATCTATGAATTATTTTGAATATGAGCCGAATTTGCAGAACTAAAATTTTGAACAAATTAAACACTAAGACTTACCGAGCTCACTCAAGCTCAACTCATTTGCATCAGTAATTATTTTTGATCTCCACGGACTATTGCACTATCTTGTAATCCATTTGCATTAAAATATAAATAAAAAAGAGAAATAGTTAGAACACATACATGAATCATGATTGATAATATTAAAATTTTATAGTAGTAAAGGAATGCTAAAGAGATGCTCCCTACTCTATATAGGAGTGTCAATAATTAACTTGATTTGAGTAACAAAGAATTATATTTGGAATGCAGTGTGAAAGGAATGCAGTGTAAAATGATTACTTTATCGTTATTTGTTTGTGAACTTTACTTTATGTTTTTTTGACAAAATGTAATAAAAGAACTTTGGCACAGCGGCAGCAAAATGTCGTGACGAATCGAGGTAGCCCGGCCCGATCATTCTTGGTGTATTTGGAATTCACCCAAATCTGGCGAATTCCAAATACACTCAAACCAACCTTTTGACGATTTGAAATAGAATTTTTACTTTAACAAAAGCGTTGAATATTCGAAGATGAATGCAACAGATTCCAAATACAGGCAACCAAACATCCCCTATATGTGGTTGACTCTGTATTTCTCTCTCTGCCCATGATCCAAACTTCATAGGCAGTCTAATATCTATCTCCTACCCACTCTTCACTTGATCTTATTTACATAACTATATTTTTTTTTTCCTTTTTTCTTTCTTATGCGATTAAATCTGACTATTACTTCTCACCACTTCCATAGTTGTAAGCAAGCAAAGTATCCGATTGAATGAAGGTTTTAAGAAACATTTTATAATGTTATATACTCCTTTTGATAGAGTAGTGAGCTGACCAAATACATTATTATTAAATTTAATACCAATTTAAATGATTTGGTTATAGTATTTGAAAGCATGATCAAATGAAACTAGCATATAATCAAATTATATCCTTATTACATGCCTAAAATCATTTAAAGTATTAATAAATTCATTATTAATTTATATAAACATCACTTTAATTCATAAAGCCATTTGTGTCTGATTGAGGCATTGATCATTTTATCCGCATATACAAGAAAAGAATGAGGTGAAAGTTTGTAAGATAGCCTTTGATCAATTACTTAATTTTGCCCTCTTCATTTCAAATGTACTAAGAAAGATAAGCTGAATGTTGAATTTTTTTTTTAAAAAGGAGAAATGCATTCCCACAATTAATTTATTCTTTTGGAAAGTGAATTAATTTTGCTTATTAATACTACTAAATATATCCTTAATAATTGTTAAGAACTTAGACTAATGATTTTTTTTTTGCTAAATTGCATAATTAGGAGTATCATTAAACAAGCCTTTTAAGTCTTTTTAACAAAGTATTAATCACTTAAATATGTATAACAAATATCTCTCTCTTTGATGAACTATGCCATAATGATGAAGAGAAAATGTGCCAAAGTGGTGAATACATAAAGGGGGCGAAAAAAAAAAGTTTCAGTAGTTAATTTCAGAAGGAATCCAATGGAAGCGGTGATGGAGAGATTTAGGAGAGGTTGAGAAATGAATAGTTTGGCCTAATGACCGACATGATATGACGAGTGAATTAGACTATAGAGAGAGAAATGAGAGGATGAGAAATGAGAAATACTTAGAAGAGACAAGAGGTTATCAGTTGTTGCCTTGATCAAAAAGACAAGTGAATGAAGAAAATAAATAGAGAACTAGAGCATGGAATGAGGCTAATGATAGTCCAATAAATTCACTAAATATCTGAAATCAGTGTAAAGGATGGACCTCAAATCTTTTCTCAAACCGATGATAATCACTTAGTATTTTGCTCCAATCTAAATGCTCTCTCATCCACACTCCAATGACCAAATTCCAACTATTCCTACTATCTTCTTTAAAATTTCTCATTTTTGAATACATGAGATTAAAAAAAATCAATGAAATAACATAAAATAGATAATCTAACAAACTATTAAACAATTATTTAATAACTATTTTATTAAATTCTTAATATGCTACTTGTCAAATAAAAAATAATAATTGTATAATTGAATAGATTAATTTACCCAACGTCTCTTACCTTAGTTGGTGGGGGAACCCCTAGCTGTTCGATTCTTCTACAGGGTAAGCGAATGGAAGTAAGTGGGCCACCATTGGTGATAAATATGGCGCGTAGGATTAGTCCGATGATATCCACCATAAGATGGGTGAGGTGTTAGTGGATACCCATTACAAAAAAAAAAAAAAAATTTTTTTTTTAAAACTAAAAAAAAAATCCATAGAATAAATTAATTCCCATGCCTTCCTATTTCCAAGCACATGCTAGAAAAAATTTATTATTTATCCTTCTTCCATTGGACGTGATGAAAACCGGAATCTTTGACTTTAAATAGAAAAAAAAAGGACGGAATAAGACAAGAATAGGCGCAGAGGGCAGTAAGTGATTTTGTTCTATGGTGCAAAGCCCCATTACATTTGAAATTGAAATAATATATAATATATTCGATTTCGCCATTATTGGAATTATAATTCATCATAAGTTCTTGAGAATCGAATCGAATTTTGATTAGTTTCATCTTTGATTTTAGTTAAGAGATTGTTTAATTGAATGTATTTTTTAATAAAAATAATTTTTTTGTGTTTAATTGGCTGAAAAATAAATTGAAATATATAATTTTAATGTATTTCTTTTTCAACCTTTAGTTCAAATCTGATTAAAAATAATTTCATCATTTTAGATGATTTTACTTTATACCTGTTGATGTAGAGTTAGCCGCTATCACTCTCCGTCCACTAGTTGCCACAATCGCTTACCATTTGCTTCCGATCAACCCTAACATCACGGTTTTAATCTGCCACTGCCAACCTTCATCACCATTGTCACCAATCGACCGCCAACCTCCACGACCTCTGATCTTTGTCTTCCAACGTCAATCACCACTAACCTTCGTTGCCTCCGGCCATCACCCACAACTATTGGTAACCACCTACAGTAGCTTTTTATCGCTGCTATTAAATCACTTTTGAGATTTATATTAATTTACTTTTACTTAAATCAAGTAAAAAAAAATCTTGAATTTGATTTATATCTAATCAAACAATCATAAAATATTTTAAATAGATTATATTTCTTTTAAAGTGTATTTCTTTTTAAACCAACTAAACAAGTCCTAAATTTTCAAGTTTGATTTACACGCGTGACTTTAAAATTATTTCATTTATTATTTAAATTTAATACTTCAATTTTTATTTATTATTCATTAAAAATATTATTATTTTTCTTACAATTTATTCTCAACAACAGCGTAAAAACTACATCTCTCTCTCTCTCTCTCTCTCTCTCTATATATATATAACTGTCCTAAATGATTTGCATATAACATATATATATATATACTGCTCATACATTTCTACTGAAATTATCAATAATGTATTAAGATATTAAAATTTTTTAAATAACATTTCATTAAGCTTTAAGACTTCCGTTTTTATAATTGTTGGGTGCTAAAAAATCAATTACGATAGAATAAAAATTTACGCCTTAGTTTTATTATAGGATCCAACACATACACAAATGTTTGAAGAATGAATAAGAAAACTCTAAAATTTTTACGTGGAAAAAACCCCGAAGAGGGGGAAAAAATTACGGGGCCTAGCCCAGCAAAAATTTTCTACTATATATCTATTTCGGAGTACAAAATTTTTCTAATATGAGATTACAGAATTGTATATGAGAAAAACCTGACAATGAAAATCCCGAATCAGTAACAGCTATCTGGTAGTGGTTATTTGTAGTAGTTATTAGTGGCGATTGGTGATAGTGAGCAATGGCGGTCTAGATCAATCGGCGATGGTGATGACAGAGAATGGCGGCATGAAGGCGGTGGTAGCCGACGACGGTGGTCGATGTGATGATGATCGATGTAGTGGTTAATGGCGGCGGCGCGATGGTTGCGGCGTAACAGCGCGGTGATGCGGCAGTGGTTGATAATGATAATGTCGATAATTTGGCGAGCAGTAACGGCTGAGTGGTGTCCGATGATGGTAGTCAGCAGTGGTTGGCGTGGTGACCGGCGATATGGTTGGCAGTGGTGAGGCCGGTGGTGGCCGAGCGGCCGGTGGTTGGTGGCGGCGGTGGTCGCCACCGTCGAGTGGACGATTATCTTTAGAATATCTCTTCTCTTTTTCGCTCCCCTCATAAGAATGAAGAGTTATTTATAGATTAGATGAGTACGCAAATACATGCAAAATCCAAACCACTCCATCGAACGGCAAAATGATTACTTCGATCATCTGATGTATTTTAAGTATTTGAATGATCAAATGAAGTCGGAATTAGGAGATCTTAGACTTGTTAGATCCGGCTCGTCAAGACGCTCGATTTGACTATAAACACTCCATATTTAGGAGCCGACTCATATTGCAAAATTTTCAATTATATTTTAAGCGTTTGATATGATTAGTCTTGACTCAGAATCAGATTGCTTTTGACATCAAGATTCGTGCTTCGATTAGTAAAATTTTTAATATCATATTAATTGCCCCCCTATTTTTGGATGACATTACTTTTTTCATCCAAAAATATATTAATTAAATTTTTTTAAATAAAACAACTTATTATTACGATTTGTAATTATATATGTTATATGTATTAATTTATTTATTAACTAATTAATTTTCAATATTTATTTATTTGATTATACAAACATACATACATATATATATATATATAGTATTTAGTCTTGAAAGAGATGAAATTTTTTTTTTTTAATCAAATGTCATAATGAAGAGAGGGTTTTTTTTTAATTAAATGTCATAATGAGGGGATGTTTTTTTTCTAATTAAATGTCATAATGAGGAGGGTTTTTTTTTCTAATTAAATTATTATTTTTATTATTTTTATTTTTCGTTAGTGAAGTTCTGATATTTTTCTTAAGAGAAGGTCATTGGCTTTCCTGATCAAGGCCCGTAGCTCATGAAATTTCGGTTTTCCCTCGAAGAGACATCAATTGTTCTCGTCGAACCGTCAGTTGAGGCGATCAAGGCGATGGTTCATGGCAAGCTTCGGTTTTCCTCAAAAGAGAGCGCTCGTCGGACCGACCGGGTTTGGAGGCGATCAAAGCCCGTAGTTCATTCGGCAAGACTCCGATTTTCACTCGAAAGAGGCGTTAACTGTCCTTGTCGGACCGACCGAGTTTGGAGGCGATCAAGACCTGTAGTTCATATGGCGAGACTCCGATTTTCCCTCGAAAGAGGCGTCAACTGTCATCGTCGGACCGACCGGGTTTGGAGGCGATCAAAGCCAGTAGTTCATATGGAGAGGCTCCGGTTTTCCCTCGAAAGAGGCATCATCATCGTGCCAGTTTGAAGGTGATCAAAGCACGTAGTTCATACGAGGCTGATTTTTCTCGAAAGAGCGTCGCCATCTTTGGGCGAGGGTTGGCGATCAAGACCGTAGTTCACTGACGAGGCTCGGTTTTCCCTCGAAGGCGTCCAATTCGTTGGACCGGGTTTGGAAGCGATCAAGGCGTAATTCAAACAACGAGGCTCATTTTCCCTTGAAAGATCGTTCGTCCGTCGGTTGGCCAGGAGTTTGAGGCGATCAAGGCCCGTAGTTCATACGGTGAGGCTCCGATTTTCCCTCGAAAGAGGCATCAATTGTCATCATAGGACCGACCGGGTTTGAAGGCGATCAAAGCCCTTAGTTCATAGGTGAGGCTCCAGTTTTCCAATGAAAGAGGCATGTATCCTGGTTTGGAACCGGGTTTGGGCGTTGAGCGTAGTTCATCTGATGAGACTCAATTTTCTCTCTTGAAAGAGGCATCAACCGCCGTCGCCGGCCGGTTTGGGCGATCGCCGTAGTTCATACGATGAGACTCGTTTTCCCTCGAAGAGCGTCATTGTCCTCATACCGACCGAGTTTGGAAGCGATCGGCCGTAGTTCATACGAGGCTCGATTTTCCTCGAAGAAGCGTCAGCCCTCATCATGGCGGGTTTGAAGCGATTAAGACCCGTAGTTCATCTGACCGTTGGCGGTGGCGCGGCAGTTGTTGATGGATATGATCGATGGTGGTGGCACGGTGGTGGCGGCGGTGGACCAGCCCGGCGATGGTCGGCAGTGGTTGGCGGTGATGGCGATAGTGGTTGATATGGCTGAGGCGATGATGGACGGTGATCCGGTGGTTAGCGATGATAGCGTGATGGGGTTGTGGCGGTGAACCGACGGTGGCGCCGGCGATATGGCTGGTTGCGGCCGGCATGGTGGTTAGCGACCATCAGTGGTAGCATGATTATGCGATCTTTAAAGCGAGCTCTCATTTCTTTGCTCCCCTCATATGAAAAATGAGGAGTTATTTATAGAATAGATGAGTGGCGTTTCTGTAAATACATGCAAAATCCAAACCACTCCTTCGAGCGGCTTGAAATATTTCATTCTATCATTTGATGTATTTTAAACATTTGAATGATCAAATGAAGTCGGAATAAGGAGATCTTAGGTTTGTTATATCCGGCTCATCAAGACGCTCGATTTGATTATAAACACTTCATATTTAGGAGCCGATTGATATCGTAAATTTTTTAATTATATTTTAAGTGCTTGATCAGGTTAGTCTTGTCGAGTCATTCTTGTCGATATTGACTTGATTAGTAAAATTTTTAGTGCTATATCAATAGTAATTGTTGTAGGTGATCGATTAAATTTAAATTATATATATATAATTTTTTTATTATTTAAATTAATTAATATATATATATATATATATATATATATATATATATATATATATATATATATATATATATATATATATATATATATTTGCCTATTTGGTGCGGGGCGCCGGCAAGAAAATGACAGTTCGAAGTCCGTATGAATTTCGCACTTCAATAATCGGTCTGACGCTATGTGTACGGCGAACACGGACTCCGCGACGCAGTGATTAGTTACTCAAGTCTGTCCCTTCAACAAATAATTCATCGCGTTGATTAATTTATTTTAACTTATTAAAAAAAAAATATTTTTAGTGGTCCAAAGAGAAAGATCGCTTAAATAGCAAAATAATACAAATGAAGTGATTCCTCTCAAATTTTCACAGTAATAAGAGAAATAAATCTATAAAATCTAATCATTCAATTCACATTAATATATGAGATTTGTTTTATTTTATTTTTTAAGAATAATATAATTTTGAAAAAAATAAATTTGAATCATTCAAAGTGAGTTAGATGATTAATTTTATCATTTTATTTTTTGATAATAATAGTAATTAGAGCAACAAATATTCAACTCAAATAAATAAAACCAGCCAACCCCTCACAGTGGAATCAGTTCGAGTTTATTTTATCATTAATATTGTTTATATATATATACATTGAGTTTAATGTGATCAGCATACCAGCCAACCCCTCTCAACGGGTTTCATTGGAGGTGACACTCGAGACGGACAACGATGAAGACTGGGCCTCGAGACAAAGCAAAGTATTCAAATCATATGTATGTAAAAGTATCAGACATCATTTAGGACTTTAATTTCCGCTTCGTCCTACAAAATTGAAGATTTGGAAGTTAAAGAAGCCTCTAAATCTTCCAATGATATGAAGCCGAAGAGATTTTTTTTGGGTTTATCCTCCTAAAATCCTTAAGTTGATGTAGAACTTGATAGATGAGCAAATCATTATTAAGTTGAGCAATTACTAAATAAATATTTTATTTATTTAATCAAGTGAATTAATTGAAACCATAATTTAAACGTGTTCTCAAAATATAAGGAAGTAATTTTGAAGGTGTTTTCATAATATCAGGTAATGAATTTCACATTTAAAGAAATATATAATAAAATCATGTTGTTGAATGTACATTTTCTATTTAACTGCCTATTTTTAAAAAATTAAAATAAAACGTGAATCAAGCTTTTATTTTCATTTATATGGGTACAAATGCTTTGGTCGATCAGGCGTTATTTCATTTACCAAAATCTTAAATTTAATTCAATTATAATTAATGGATTTATACAATTAAACTAATTAAAAGAAAAACTTCGTTAGGCCTTATCGCAGCACAAGACATTTCATTTCGGCCTGATTGCCGGCCCAATAAGATGTCCAAAACTAGATCGGAAGGACAAAAAAAATGGTTTAATTGATGGAAATTTTAGGTTAGAATATCTCAACAAATTTTGATAAAAATATTTAACATAATTAAATCTATTTTGAAATGAATATAATATACATTTTAAATATATCATATTTATGTCAAAATAAATTTAATAATTTTAAATCCTATTATACTGAAAAAATTTAATCAGATCTTAAAAAAAAAAAAATCCCCTTCTTTAAAATATGAAGTGATTGAAGGCATAGCTAAAGTTAACAATGACTTACAAGACATGCGAGCCTTTCTCTTGTAAAAAAATTTGGAAGGGGAGAATATATGGAGCCTAATCGAGTTGAAATAATTCTCAAAGATTGAGTTAAATATTATGATGAATATTCTACTCTATAATTACAAAAAAAGATTTATATAATGCATTATGCATAATTTATGAATAATATCTCTTTTGGTAGTTTTATGAGTCGTGTGGTCTTTGAACTATCATTAGAAAGTTATGCATGCTCAATTTGATCATTTCAATAGAGTGAGGGATTATGTGGTTAATAAGATGATCGATAGATATTGATGGCAAAAAAAGTGGTTCATTTAGTAGCTTCAAGTGCTTGATATTGATCGTTTATAAGCATTGGTCGATGATCAATGAGGATCATTAGAATTCTTTTGATAGTCACTGATCAAATTTGATTATTGTCTTTAAAGAGGGAGGAAAGAATGATCGAATATGGGTGATGGCTATTAAACATAAAGTAATATTTAGTAGGTGACATTCTATTAAGAATATTAGAAGTTGTGTGATATTAGGTGATTTAACTCAACCATTCCCCTTGTAGAAAGAAAGACCTTGAGAGTTGAAAGGCTGATGTCAACTATTGGAGGATAATAGACATTGGACATCTCTCTTTAGTATGTGTTAGGTGAAAATCAGTGATGAACATTTAAAATATAATAATTAATTTGATTATATCATTCTTCTTATAAAAGAAGAAATTAATCAATATTTGTGAAATATTGTATCAAATGTTAGTGACAGGCATTTGGTGATACTCTTTATATGCATCAAGCAATGATCAATAAGAAATATCAAAGATTGGACAATATCAAATGATCTAATGCAATCTCATTCCTTATAAGAGGAGAGACTTAACATCCAATAATGTTGCATCAACCAATGATTGTTGGAGAGCAATTGACACGACTCATTGATATGTAGTAGAAAATGATCAATGTAGAATGTTAAATATCAAATAATTAATGTTGGGTGCCATGAATCAATAATCATTCTCATTATAAAAGAGTAAAACTAGGGTTGTAAATGATTGCACTTAATGTTAGTTGATGAGAAATGCCAAAAGTTAGGTGATATTAGGATATTTGGTAAATCACGCTTCTTATGGAATGCTTATAGGTATTAAACATGAGCCATTGGTATGCATTAGTGATAATGGACAAGAAACACTGGAGGTGAGGTGACATTAGGAAATTTGACTTTGATGTTCTTCTTATATAATTGGAAGGCTTATGTGAAACCATAGTGGTTGATGAATTTAGAGCACAAGTTTTTGGCATGCAATAGGTAATGACCAATGTGGAGGCTTGAAGACTAGGTGATGTTGGTATATTTAACTCATGCATCCATTCTTCTTATATGAAGAGATATGAGACTACAAAGAAGGCTTATGTTATATGTTGTAAACTATCAAAAATAATGATAACTAGTTGACTAGCGTCAAGTGATGGTCATGGACCATCGATGTTGGTTAACAGTTGAGGTTTGATAGTGATGATGCTCATGCCAACATTGATCAACTATTATCATCTAGAGAGGGTGACACAAAATAGTATCTTTGATCAAAACCAAAGTCACGTAGTAACTGCCAGATCTTTAGAATTATCAAAGTATGACAATTCTCTATATTAAAAGCTCCTTATAAATGTCTAAAAATAGGACATGTTTATAGATTCTTGAAGGGGGCATCATCATTTCTATCCTAAATCAGGGCAGTCTATTATACAATCTAACTTGATTTGCCTTGATGATTGGATAATGGTTAACATCTCAATGCTTTAATGATAATAAAATTAGGTGATCTCATTAGGTTGCTTTTTTTATCATAAAATTGTAACATTTGGAGGACATTTAGTCCTTCAAATGACCTTAGGAAGTGTCCAATTATGCTTCTACCAAATTGATTCAGGCCAACTTGATTTTGGATTAAGTCATATGTGATAATGTTCGATTTGCCTGCAAATCATATCATTAGAACAATAAATCAAATGAAAATAAAGCTTAACTGATCTTGAAATTAACTTCAAAATTTTATAACTCAATATTTAGTGAATGCAACCCAACTACTAATCAAAACATTTATGGTACTTTTTATATTAATTATTTGAGTGAAAAGATGATAAATTTTTTTTAAATAATTATAATTCACATTAAGAATCAACCCTTAAAATTATTCAATTTTTTATTTAAATTCTTTTATATCCTACAGTTCAAACAAATCCCAAAACTCGATTAAGTGATACATAATTTTATTCTAATATAACACTATTAAATAAGTTTATTAAATTGAATGAGACAATCTTACTTAAATGCATGTTTGAAGTGATCAGTTAATTCTACCGTTTGGTTGTTGGATGTAGGGGCCATTGATTTCTTGAATTAAATATTACATATGATTTAAAAATTTGCAAATTTTATAGATTTGAATATTATTAAATATATTAGAAATAGAAGTTTGTTTTGGATGCCATAAATTTAATTAAAAAATGTGCAAATAAAGATGAATAAAAATTTTGTTGGAATATCTTGATACAAATTATATTAGGATGGCCTTCAAAATAATTAAATTTACTTATAGATTAGTGCAAAATAAAATCTTCATATGTAGCTTTAGTCTCAAAATAAATCTAATTATTTTCAAACTCATCATAATACAAATTGCATTAATATATTATTACATATTTTCTTTCAATAATCGAGAAAAGATGTTGAAATTATGTTCAACAAAATAGTAAATATGCAATTCATAATAAAAAAAGTTCAAATCAAATATATTCAATTAATGTATAATATTTTGAAAACATTGTTAAATAAACAATTCTGAATTTTGAATTGCATGAAATAATGATCTCATTCTCATATCATCCTTTAGAGGGCAAGAAATAACTTTTGAGGGATCATGATCATTGGATTGTGTGCTAGAAATTTATGGAGATAGAGAGAGTGTTTTACATCATAGTTATACATGAAAAATCTACACAAACATAGTGTTAAAATAAAATAATGTTAAAAAAATTTTACTTTCTATTTAAAAATCTAGAAAGAAAAACAATCATATGACCCGACTCTGTTGAAATAATCTATTATGTGCATTATGTTATAAAACTCTACTCTTTGTCACAATTGAATATGCATGATTGAAAAGTTAGGATCACTTTCTTGGTCTCCTGTGATGGTAATAGTGATTATGATAGTGGCAGATGACAATGATGGCCATTAGGCGATAGTGGTCAAATGATGACTATTGACTAAAAATGATAGAGAGATAATGATAGTGAGAAAATGACTAAAAAGATAATCAATCGAGTGACAAGAGTTAGAAGATAGATGTGGTGTTGAAAGTTATTAGATGGTAGGCGGGCAACGATGGTGAAAAATGATGATCAAGCAATAGGAGTTAAAAAATAATATTGGACAATGATGGTTGGGTAATTACGATTAGAAAATGATAGTCAAATATTAGTAATCGATAGATGATGAACATGTGATGTTGATTAGGAGATGATAGTCAATGATGACAATTGAATGATAATGATGGTTGTCAACATCAATTTCATTAGGTTAAGTTCTAAGTTTCTTCAGATCTATATGTTCTCTTATATTTGAAGTCTAGGTATTCCTCATGTGAGGAATGATTGTTTGTTTATAATTTTTATTAGTGATATTTTTTTATTTTTAACTCAAATCATAAAACAATTCATGAGATGACCTATGTTGATTTCTTTTATCATATACGACTAACTTAGCATTTGAATTCCTTTATAATTTTAAAATTAAGTGATCTTACACTTATTATATTTCTCTCATTGAGGTATTCAATTTGATTTTAAGTATGCAATGTTAAAAAATGTTTACTAAAATTGGATCACTTTCGGTGTCATTAGATTGAGCTCTTGAGACCTTCAACTCTACTATATATTTGTTAAGTCATAGTTCAATGAGTCCCAATTCGTTGTCAAAAATTTTCATATGGAGTGTAATTTTAGTTGTAGAAGTGATAGTGTTGTGACATTAGGTGAACAAGTCATTAAAGAGTGGCGTTTAGATATTTAGGCTCTATTGTTCAAAATGGTGAAATAGATGGAGATGTTATTAGTAGAATTCAAGTTGGATGGTTGAAGTGGAGGAATGCATCGACTATTATGTGATAGAAAAGTTCCACTTAAACTTAAGGAAAATTTTATAAGATGGTGGTAAGACCTGATGACTTATAGTGCGAGAATGTTGGCCAATAAAAGAGAAGCATAAGACTAAGTTAATTATTACGAGATGAGGATGCTTAGGTGGATGAGTGGCTTTAATCTTAGAGATAGAATGCAAAATAGTATATTAGGAAAAAGTTGGAGTAGCTCCGGTGGTAGATAAGATTAGGAGAGTCGCTTAGATGGTTTGGCCACATAAAGCGTCTACCGATGACCATTAGGAGAGTAGATGCATTAGATTTGTCTTATGTTAAGAAAGGTAGAGGTAGACCTAAAAAGACTTGGTTAAGATGTATAAAAAATGATCTTAGTATACTTGATTTAAATGAGAATTTGACACATAATAGGACACAATGGAGACCAGGGGTGTGTACGATCCGATTTCCAATTAACTATAGTTGCTCGAAAAAAATTTTGGCTCAATCAGTGGGCTCAAAATTCGATTGGTAGTCATCGATTCTAGATCGAGTTGATCGCTCGAAAAACGAGCGGTTCAAAATCAAACGAAGCTCAAATCAAACAAGGCCTCGATTGGCTCAAAATTGATTTCAATTTAGGATTCATAAATTTTTTGAATATGTAAATAATATAATGTAAACATACAACAACTACTACAGTTGAGTTGAAAAATAAAATTTTCAATGACATTATAATTTTACATTACAACTAAATAGTTCTTATAAATACAAACAGAGATCAAAACCGAGAACAGAAGGCTAAGTGGCTAACCTCTCGGCTCTAACATGCAGGTAAAAAAAATATAACTTCAACCGCAAGATCATAAGTCAACCCAAAAAAATAAAGATACACATGCATTAAGACATGAAGCGGACAACAAACCATCCCGGCGGTTGCTTGCTCCTGGACACTTTAATAATAAAAACAAAAGCAACTTGAGTCTGAACTCAAACAATTGAAGAACCAAAACATCCCCAGTAGGCTAACCTCAAATAATGGAATAACAGAAATAATTGAAAGAACCGACATCATAGCCATAGGCTCAGTCATAGGCTCATAGCATGAAATATATACGTCGAAAATGAAACAAGTAGGTAGTAATTCGAGCAAAAGAAGCAAACCAAGCACATCTGGTCGAACAAGCTAGGTCGAGCGAAGATGATAGTGACAAAACACCTCAACCAATAGAGATCAAAATTGATTATTGTGATATATGGCGACTTTTTTCGAAAATTAGGCATGGTACGCAGAAGCCAAGAAGAAACGAAGAAGAGAAGAAGGCTGCGGAGAGTCGAGAGTCGAGTCTTCGTTGTGTCGAGGACTCGAGTCAAGCGGGCGACATATTAGAAAAAGTAAATTCATCTCCCCGTTGATTTGATTCCCTCGTACAAGCATTGTAATTATCGGGTTTCTGAGATGGGCCAATGGCCCATTATTTCATCCATGGAGTGACGAGAATCTTGACTCGAACTTCATTCAATAATTCGAACAAATTATCGAAGTGCTCGTTTTCTTCAACTCGATCTCGATTGAGCCCAAATTAGTCGACTTTCGAGAACATCTTGGTAAATTTCAATAATGGAGAAGGATTCATATAAGCCACCCATGGTGAGATTTAAGGCTTGTTGTTGTTCTTGTTGAACATTATATCGAGATTCATAATTGATCAGGTACATTTTTAGATAGTATTTAATTTTCACCTTAATTTTGAGCATCATACTCTTTACATGAAAAATTGTCAATTAAAAAATATAAGCTATGAAAACTTAATAATATGTCACTTCATGATAACTTTTTAATCATTATTATTGATGGTATATTAGATAATATCATAGTAAGTTTATTTAATCATTATTTTAAAATTTTTTATAATATAAATTGAATATAACTCTCATCTTTAAGTTTTATAACTCGTTTTTATAGTTATAACTTTATTTATTTTTTCAAGTATAAACATCCCCATGAAGGGAATATCTCACACCAACACTTGCATTATAATTCGGGGGGTAAGCCTTATGATGGGGAACCTATCATCTCTTGAAAAGAAGAGTTCCTTTTCCATTTAGATGAATTGGTGTTGACCTTCATATATGCTAAAGTGTCGAACTTATAAGATGAATTGATCCTTTTCTGAGCACAATCGGTAAGATTTCCCCAAACATGTAGAAATAAATTTTAATGTCACGAACAAGCATATTATCAATATGTTGTAAATGTAAAATTAATCAATGAAACTATCAATTACTACATAATCTCAGTTGGGAAGCGGTGCCGATGTCAAAACAATCTCCGTTCATAATGATTGTCTTTGAAACATAACTCATGAGACTATCCACATAAAAAGAAATTTTGATGAAACGAAGTTATTGCATTAAAATATTAATTGATCAAAATATAAATATTGTACAATGATCACCGTCAAAGATTAGTCGTTGACGCTTTTGCATGCATATATGCTAAGGAGCGATTTGAAACTAAACCATCTTCGTAAAATTGATTGTGCCATTAGTTTTAAAATGTCAAAATCTATCAAGCAAGATTGTTCAACTCAATTCGGATGAGTTTGAGAGAATGTCAGTGGTAAATGATAGCATATTTTGAGTGAAATCCCAATTTGGCCGACTGAACCAAATGACCTCCGTTCAAGCGGACTTGTGGTTTAAATATTGTAATAAAAATAAGATTGATATATATATATATATATATATATATATATATATATATATATATATATATATATATATATATATATATATATATATAATAATATGATTTTAACGACGTAAAATTTATATTAAGACTGATTAAAATTTAGAAAGTTAATAAAAGCCCTAAATCTAACCTAAATCTCTATTCCTATTCAACCGACTTGACCAACCGTATTCCTCTTCGACCAACCAACTCGTCTCCTCATGCACAGACGATGCAAAGGCCTCCTCTCTTCGATCCTTCTTAATCGCGAGCTCTCGGCTCTCACGCACGCAAGAGCACCCATTCCCTCCCTCTCTTCTGTTCGAACACACGAAACACACGCCCACAACCGTTCCCTCCTTTTCTCTTCTTCTTCTTCTCAACGGCAAGCAAAACCACAAGTTCCTCCCAATTCTTCTGTCCAAACTGCACGCAAACATCTCCCTCTCCCTTGTGAAAATCGAAAACAACAAACTCTCACATCTCCTTCTCTCGTCTAAACCGTAAGCAAAGGTAGGCTTCCCTTTTCTCTTCTTTCATTCTTCTTTCCCATTCTTCCCTAGCCGAAATCTTCCTTCCCACTCTTCCCTTTCTTTCCCTTTTCTCTACCCTAGCCAAAATTTACCATTTCCTTCTCATCATTTGGAACAGTTGAAGCCCTTCAAGCTAGCCGAAAATCCATTCTTCTTCTTCCTTCCCTTTCTTCTCCTCACAAAACCAAAATCAAAATTTCCCCACCAAAAAAAAAAAAAAAATTCCTTCCAACCGAGTTTCCCTTTACCAAAATCTAGAATTTTCCTTTGCCGAACTCTATAACCCCTTTCAATACCCTTGACCTCCTTTCTTTTCTGGCGGTGTAGGCAACACCATCATTAGGCGGATTCTTCTCGGTATACCTCCTCAGTTCCTCTCTCATGAAGAATTACCCTAATTCCATTTGCCTAGCGGAGAGAATCTATCATCAGCGGGTTCTTCTAAGCTTCTAGCATTTGTCTCCTTTTGACCTTTTATTTTTGCAGTAGAGGAACATCGTCATTAGAGTTCATCTCTTGGTTTAGATATCCCTCTATCCTTGCCTCATTGCAAGCCTTAAAAAAATGAGTATGAACATGTGTGATAAATATGTAAATGTCTATATGTATATGCTTGCATCTTCACAGGTTTGAAGGCCTCATCACACTCATCAGGGCATGACGAGATGAAAAAAATGATGTATTATATACCTCTCACTTGTCATTGAGAGTAAGACAACATATGTTAGATGTTGCTCCCCTAGTTGAAATGCTGCCGAAATTTTGTCAAATCTCTTGACTTAGAAAAAAAAAGGGAGAATAAAAAGAACTAACTTAAGAACACTAAACAAAGAAACTTAAAAGCTAAATTCAAATTAAAAGAATCAAACAAGAAAAAGAGGGGAGGGAAAAGAACATTAATGAACACTTATATAATAGTTTGTATCGTATCAAATGAAGTGGAAGTGGCTTAAAAGAATCTAAGTAAATCTCATAATGAATCTGACATTTCATACAAAAAAGAGACTTATGAAATCCTATTGAATTTCCTGGAGATCAACTACTAAAGAAGCGAATGCAAATAATAATTTGCTGTTTTAAATTACAATATAAAACTAGAATGTCTAATATTCGAATCAAAACACATACAAAGCATAGAAGATATTAGGCTTCAAAGTGAGTATTAATCGTCTCTAGATATTTTTTGCAAGTACAATATAAAGTCGTTGCAAATATTTACATGAATTGAATCAATATATTTTGAATTAACTATTTGTTTAATCAAACCACTTCAAATACATGTCTGCACTTAAATAAAAACAAATTCATTACATGCATTTTGGAAGCAACCTCATATCTTTTTTTAGTTGTTTAAAAACTCATGCAAAGTTATAAGCTTCAAATGAGATATTTATATGTATTATGAGATAACTTCATATTGAATTTTGTTGCATCAAAATGCATGTAGAAGACTTAAAGAGATCAACTTTGCACGTGCTTCAAGGTAACTCCACGTTTAAACTCAATGCCTTGAAAAGTGCGCAAGCAATCTTAATACACTCGCATGGGCTTCAACACTACACTGAATGCTCAAACTTGTGCACGAGGATCTTGCATGCTACCGATTTAGTCTTGGGTTTAACAAAACTTAAAAAATCTATTATAAGAATTTCAAGTTATGAAAATATCTAAGAAGCTAATTCTATCATGTGACAGCAGATCTGATCCTCTATCAGGAGCTAAATAGAGTTGGCATGATCTGAAGTTCTCTAATATATTTGATTCAATCAATTAACTACCCCGATGATGGCTGTGTTGAATGGTGATTTCAACCGAGGGATACTTCCATCAAAATGTGATTCTAATTTCAAATCAAATTAACTTAAATTAAGTATCAATCTAAAAATCTGCTTAAATGAAATTCAATTATTAAAAGCTTATATAAAAACTCAATCTATCCACCTTCCGTAATTATTTGTCAGAGATGACAAATTAAGAAAACTCTAGGTTACAAAAGAAGCATGTAAATTCTGTATATTCACTCTTAATCAATCTCGCCAATGATGTGGCGTGTCCTTTGATTGTGTGGCTATGGTAGGCTCCACAGATGATCAAGCAACAAAGTCCTTTGATGAGTGGTTTTGCAAGGCTCCATTTTATTATGATGAGTATTGTATGCTCCCAATATCTACATTATTTGTTTAAATCTCAGGATTTTGATGGCGTAACCCATGTGTTTTAAAGATCATACAATTATGATTACTTCCTCTTAAGTAGGAGGAATGATGAAAAGAACCATGGGATCAGATGGACATCATCATTCTTCCAACCATTCGCTTTAAGTTAATGATTTATGAATGTAAATTCTAAAACTCCATATATTGCTACTATACGCTATGCATTTGATGATATAATGTAGTCTTGTCAGTTCTCTCAACATTGGGAGGGTAATCATATGAGCTTACTATAAAAAACCACAAGATCTAAATTCTTCATAAAATAAGAATGAAATCTCTATGTAGTGTCTTTTCTACTATTCAATTTTAAAATTACACCACACTTAAATCCTCTAAATTTGTGAGATTGGGTGGTAAATTTTTGAGCCATGAGACTGGGGAAGATTCTCTTTCCATCTTTGGTTAGTCATATATGTGCTATAGTAGCAATAAATTTTTTGAAAATTTAAAATAAACATGGTGATTTAAGTGTAGTAATAAATTCAATGGACTCTAGTTGAATGAATTATTCAGAGTATATTTTATTACACTATTATTTTATTTTAGTACCTCATTAAGTATGGGTGAATAATAATTACTAATTAGTAATCCCCATTTTTCACTTTTGCAAAATGGATATATAGAGCACTTCTTTCCTTTGTCTATTTTCTTCCAGTCATCATCAAGATGTTGGGTTACCATTCAATTTGGTAGTTTGAATTTTCCAACTCGTGATCTTAAAGTACCCACCTGTAACTTCATGAGACCATCTTTGGAAGGCTCAAGTTCTATACTAGCCATTGCCATCTTTAGTAGACAACCAAGTTAGAGTTCTCTCGATGAGAACTTTAGTTTTAAAATACTAGGTCAATCAAGCCCGTGATGAAAGAACCATCAATGGTGTCTTTAATGCCTCAGGTACAATTGCTTTTGGATTGAACCTTTCATACTAGAAAGTATGATCATGAAGCTTCTTCATCAAAAACAAATTAACAAGACAAAGTGAAGAAGAAATGCTAAGAAGATCCATTCAAATGACCTAGTGAATAAATAATACTATCGCCAGAAGTGAGTATTCCTACTTATAACAATTTTGACAATCTAAAGTGGGTAAAAAGGAATAGCTCTACTGGTGAAGTAAAGCAATTTTTTTGGACTCAAAAACGTCAAGCTCCACCACCATAGAGAGACACAAACTATCCAGATACACCTTTAAAATTGGACAAGGAAAGAGGCTTAATGAAAAGAAAATTTCAAAGGCATGTGATGATTGAAAATACTGAAGCCATGCCAAGGAAGTTGCCATCTCTTATGATAACCAGTCATTGAGCCAAGTATGCTTTCTTGGTGAGCATCAGCATGACACTCGGAAGCATGTCCAAGAATCTTTGAAGGTCCTGAAAGGATAAGCAGATATGGAGGCCAAGGCCTGATAAAATCAAGAATAGAAGAGGTGTGACATCGATACATATACTCAAAATCCCTCAAAATAACTCATCAGTGGATACCTAAAAGAAGGGATATCAAATGAAAAAAACATGATGGTCAACACGGAAAATCCTCGGGATCCCATCATCAATTCCTAAGGTTGACTTTGATCGATCCTTTAATGGAAGAAGTGTTTATTACTTTGAGAACAATCCACTTGAAGCGATCTAAAATTCATGTGCAAAAATAAGATGATGAGGAGAACACTATGGAAGTAGAAGTCGTCTATATGGTGAGAGATATATATGAACTTTCTTCTCAGCATCATCAACAACATAAATCCAGGGAACCTGAACCTGAATTCGATGTTTATGAAGAAAAGTCTTTACGAAAGCAAGTAGAGGATAGATCTTCACTCTCTAATGAAGATGAAGAAAAAGAATATCAAAATAAAAAGCATCTTATTTGAAGGCTTATATGGTTTGAAAATGATGATGGTACATGCTTTTATACTCGTCATCATTTCGAAATGTCTAAATGCACAAGGAGAAGGACAATCAAGCTCTTCCCTTGAAGATGAGTAGAGAGCAACAACAAGAAATGAGAAGAAGAAGAAGAAGAGCAGTATTGATTGATTTGTCAGCAAAAAGAGAAATCTGACCGATGAAGTCAAAGATAAGAAAATGTAGAATTTTGATGAATGATATGATGGTACAAGTGAATATCATGATGGATATATTGCAGAAGAATATCACATCAACTATAACACTTATTTTTTCTGTTAATCAACAGGTAGCTAATAATATAACTTCTACCTTAAACTCTATTACACAAGCGAGGAAGTTAACCAATACCTCTTGGTCGATAATTCAAAATGCTACACATGGAAATAATAATGTTGTAGAACAATAATCAATGAAAATATAAAGACAATTATAGCTTGAAAGCAAAGTTGACATATTACCTAGTTGAATATGATCAAGTGTCATACACGAAGGTTACTTGTTGAAATTTAATACTTTTTAGGTTTGGTAAAAAGCAACATAATTTAAGGCTACTTGATAACATAGGAGGGATGTTGCTTTTCCTATCATGTTCGATGTTGACCTCATTTTTAGAATGAGCTCTCAACCCTCCATCTTAGTATAGGACTTCTCTTAGACTTTAAGAGTTTCTTAGTCTTAAGACACATCTAGTGATTAGGTGGACACTCAACCTAGCCCTAGAAGACTTAGAAGAGTTAGCCATAGGAATAGGTCATGCCTTAGAGGTGTTAGGAAAATTTCCTACCTTTTGCTTAAACCATTCCTCACTTTCCTTCTTTCAAGTCAAACTCCAAATCAATTCTATTTGATTTTCTCCAAACTCAAATCAATTCCATGATTGAAATCCATGATTGAAACCCATGATCAAAATCCATCAAAAATTCCTAAGTCTAAATTTTGACTAAGTCCTTAAGCTTCCCTTAAGGACTTAACCAAAATCATGATTCAAACCTATTCAAATCTTTGAGATTTTCTTATGCCTCATTTATATTCAATAAAATATAAATTCTAACCCATCAAATCAAATTCAAAATTCAAAATCAATTCATGAAAATTTTCTTATAACTTTAGTTTCCCATTAAAGGACTTAGCCAAAATCAAACCTAAATCATGATCAAACCTATTCAAACTCATGAGATTTTCTCAAAAATTATTTGTATTCTCATTTATATTCTCATATATATAAATAAAATATAAATATAAATCAATCAAATCAAACCCAAAAATTTAATTCTAAATTTAAAATCCTTGAAATTCTCCTTAAGTCATTAATTTTTTATTAATGGACTTAGCCTAAACTTTGATCAAACCATTTCAAACTCATGGGATTTTCTCAAAACTTATTTATATTCTCATTTATATTCATATATATAAATGAAATATAAATTCAAACAATCAAAACTAATTCCAAAAATCAAACTCAAATCCACTCAAAATCTAATTTAAGTCTTTCAAGTAAAAATCTTGAACTTAGCCAAATCACTTTCAAATCAAGCCAAACTCTTGATTTTCTCTCATGGTTCAATCAACCTTACAATCATGAGCTCATATATAAATCCAAACTTCAATCATTCAATCAAAACCTAATTCAAAAATCAAACCAGACCCTTCATATTCTTCCTTTGAATATGAAATTTTCAAATGGATCAAAACCCATTTGACTTCAAACCACTTGTAAATGGATTATATTTCAATCATGAGTCCATATACAAGATCAATCAAAATCAATCTTTGACCAAGCCATTTGACCCATTTAGGCTCACTTGACCCAAGTGACCTAAAGTACCCTTATGAGCCAACTTTTGATCCTAACCAAATCGAATTGAACCAAACTCATATATCCCTCTCGTCATGATCAACAATCATCATGGGATGATCAATCAAATTGGGTCAAACCAAGTCAAATCTAAGGGTTGACCAAGTCAACACTTAACCTAAAATGAAACCTAACATAGCCAAATTCCACCATAGGTTAAATTGATTGAAACCATTGATCTAAGTTCACTCATGACCTATGTTTGAACTTGACCAAGCCAACATTTGAGCCTAACCTAGCCCAATTGGCTCACTTGACCCAAGTTGACCCATTTTGACCTAAAGGGTCAAAATGTGTCAAAACTTGATCTAAGCCAAATTGATTGAAACCAATGGGTCAAGTCCATTCCAAATCACTTGGAACTTGACCAAAGCCTCAATTGGCCAAGACTAGAGCCCAATTGACCTTAGACCCAACATGACCTAAAGGGGTCATGTTGAGCCAAAAACTTAACCCAAATTGATTGGAAAAAAATACCAATCCACTCCATGACTAACCAAACCCAAACCTACCCTTGACCTACCTCAAATAGGTCAAATGGGTCAAATAGGTCAACTTGACCCATTTGACCTAAAGTCATATGAGCCAAATCAAATATATACCAAATTGAATCAAACCAAAACCAAAACATTTCAAATGGTCATATGAACTTGACCCAACCCTTGGTTTGACCCAATTTGACCAATTGGTCAACTTGACCCAAGTTGACCCATTTTGACCTAAATGGGTCAACATGAGCCAAATCCTATCAAATGGATTCCAAATCCAATGAAACTTGGCCAAACCTAGTTTATCCACATACCCAACATATCCAAAGTGGAAAAAAATAGATGACCATCTACCCTAGGCCATAGAACAAATTTTGGCTAACCCATGGGTAATTTGGTCATACCCTCTTTATAATCACTTGAGGCTTTCCTAAAAGCTCAAGGAGACTTAGTGATGAGTGGTGCACCTAACCCAATAAATTTGGGTCAGCCAATTTAGTTCCCAGACCAAACCCGACCCCTAGCTTAAAATTGAATTTTCAAACTCCCTCTTAAGCTCAAATTAAGGCACATGGGAGGTTGGCAATCCACTCCTTGGATCAAACTGACCATGTGCACTCAAAATAGATCAAATAGCCCTCCCAATATGATCAATTGGATCAAAATGGCAAGAGCATTGATGGTCGTCCGATCCTTCAAGGGGAGATACTCCTCCAATTCAATTCAATTTTCACTTCATTGATTGAAGCTAGGAACCTAGAGCATCATCAAATAGCACTCAAGCTTCTTAGAGAGGATTTAATTCCCCTTTTCTCAATTTTGCGAAAATAGGGAGCTCAATCCATTAATTTCTTCTCACTTGATTTCCTTCCAATTGCTTTCACTTCATCTAGAGCTAAGTCAGTGCACCTAAGCTTCTATTGGGTTCCCAGGAAGGATCAATTCAATCAAAAAGCTCAAAGGAGGAGTTGGTCCATACATTGATCCACTCAACTCAAGTGCTCATACTCTCAACAAGGCTTTGTCTCACCAACGAAGCTTCTCAGGGAATCGGCCGTGATCACCTCGAGGTATGGGTTTGATCACTAAACTCAATGTGGGAGCTTTGTGAAAAAAATTTTCACCCCATGATTTTTATGGATTTGCCATTCTATCTTTAGATGGTGTGGGTTGAATTTGGTGTGATTCCATGCTAGATAGCTTGATCTTCCCTTGATCATGGGCCGGTCTCATTGATCAAGGGGAAAAGATCATCTTAGCCATCCATCCATGCATTTTAGATGGGCCGGTTGAGATTATTTAGCATTTAGAAATTATTACCCTTTTTTAAAACGTGATCTTGAAGATCTTTGATCGTGAGGATAAAGCATGCCACCACCCTTGACATGACAACTTAAGTCATCCCCTTATAGCGACATGTAAAGCGTGCGCTGCCGCCGCCACGCAGCGTGTGAGTGAGGATTAGTTAAGGGCTTTAATTAATTAATTAGAGAACTTCAAAATTCATAACTCCCTAGAAAATTTAGAAAATATGAAATAAAAACCTATGGATAGATAATTAAACCTAAAACATTTTAAAATTAATTTTGATGAGTTTTGATTATGATTTTCTCTGAATTTGGCTTTTATTAGAAAGTGTATTTTGCTAATTACTTTTTTATTAGGCCTCTGATTAATCTCAAATTTCTTGGATAAGTTTTAGGGGATGACCTCTACCTTCTCTAGTTTTTTTGAGTTTTATTAAAGGCTTTATTAGAGTAATTGCATATGGTTTCTTTAATTATCCTTCTCATGTAATTAAGCATAATTAGGGTATGATTAGTGATATGATTAGGTTGATTAAGGTCGATCCTAAGTAGGAGGTGTGTGAAATAATTTTGGGGCATTTTCCCTAAGATATTCCCTAAACCCTCTCTTCTCTCCTCAATCTCCTCTTAATTAGGGGTTAATTCATTAATTATCCCATTAATAAATTTCTAAAAAATTCTAAAAAGTTTTAGAACTTAATTAATCTACCTTGGGTAGATGCTTAGGGGTTCAATAGCCTAAGTTCAATTAAGAAAATCAAAACCCAATTCACATGTGTGAAAGGGTGTTTTGAAATTACTTAAGCTAAACTTAGCTTAATTAACTTTTTAATTGAGCCAAATTGCATTAGGCCTTTTCATTATTAGGTGCATTGCAAATTTAAATTCCTTGTGGGTTTTATGTCATCTCATTGGCTCATAATTATTTAGTTAATTCTTCTAAGGTGGTGTAGGTAAGGGTTAATTAAGTTACTTAATTCATACCTTAACCTAATCAATGCTTAAAAATGGATTTAATTATCTGAAAATTAAACAAAATATCAAACACATGTGGGAATGGGTTAGGAATAACAAACTCATCTCACCTTTTTGAAATTAAATCAAACTTCAAACTAAACAAAAATCATTTTGAATTTACTTTGACTTATTCTAGATTTTCTTATTATATAAGAATGTCTTTAGGATTTAAGTAAGTTTTTACATGCTTTCATTGCTTTGATCTTTCCCCAACATGTTAAGTTGTATGTCATGTGATTTCATGCATTCATAATTTCAAATTCAAATTTAAAATGAAATTGTTTACTTTATGTCAAATTTGCATGTGTTGGCTAAAGTAGAAATATGAGTGGCTATTATCACTACTAAATCCAAATTATTTTCAAAATATATAAATCAAATACCAAATCTGAAAGTATGCTACTTATACTTTAATTATAAGCTTGCATGTGATAGATTATAAAGTCATGCTTAGTATAGTTTTCCTTTCTTTCTTATGTTAGCATAGTTTTGAATAGGAGTTGGTAAGATGTAGGGTTCATTTGAAAAGAACCCAACACTTACTTAATTCCATATCCTATTCATCCCTATGCTATCACCTAAGAAGGGTTACCTATACTTTGCATATAAATTGCATAAACAAAAATGAATCCATTAAATAACTTTTGCATTTCCCTTTCTATTTCATTTCTTTTATATACATGTTCGTATTCAAGGAAAGTGGTATATTAGTTTGGACAACCTTGACGATGTGAGGCTTTAAGTAACCCTAAGTAGGTCTTGTACCTTACACCTCTGGTTAACAATGACGTTGTACTCACTTATCTTTCTTACTTTCATGTATGTATGTGAAAATTTGGATAAGGAAAACCTTTCTACTTAAGAAAAATCATGCATATTCAACTTCTAAATTTTCTTAAATGGATTACTTAGCATGCATCATAAAGTGTGTTAAATACTCTCATTTGCATGTATAGATATGCTTAGGGTCCATCCATATGCATGTTATATATGTTGGGAAAGAAATGAAGTAATGTGTGTTATGTGAATTTTGATTCATTTTACTTAATCTTAAAATGCCTTTCTTTTTGAATAGGTTTGTTTGGCATTTATCTAAACTTAGGATTGATTGAAATATGTAATCAAACATATTTATCTAAATGAAACTAAAATGTGAATCTACTTTAGAAATTACTTAAGCTTAGGGAAGGAAAGAGAAGTTCTCTTCTCATTCCCTCTCTTCATAACTTAGTAATTAATTGTAGGTTTCACTTAAAATAAATTAAAACATGAAATAAAACCAACCCAAAATATCTTAAACAACTTAAATGAAACCCTCCTCTAAGTTGAACATGTTCTTCACACTTAGAAAATTTGAACCTAAAGCCATAGCTAAGCATACACACAAACCTTCAAAGCACACATTAGCCTAAGTCACCACTTCTAGCTTTAGGTTAAATTGTGCATGGTTTGATGTTATTTTTTTGTGATATATGTTTTAGATGTTAGGGTGTATGCTCATAGAATGAATGGTAGGATGTTCTTAGTCTAACTATTCTTTTTTGCAGAGGCTTAAGGGCTTCATAAATAAAAATATAAATGCTTTTTACTTGCAGGTGCTTTATACCCCTAAGCATAATCCATAGGCCAGGTGGACTTAGTCACCCATGTGTGGGGTGATAAGTCCAATATACATGCTTGGGATTTGTGTTGTGTGATTTAACTAACCTTTATTTTGCAGGCGTTAGTTAGATTTCCACTTTTCCTTTTCATGTAAAACTTTATATAATTAGGATTTTGGAATGATTTGTTATGGGGATTAGGATAAGAATTAGTCATAATATCTTATCTTATGTACCATGTGAAGTCTTGGAGCATCTACCATCCAACCTTTCAAAGGAGGAACCAAAAGAAGAAAGAAGAAAGAAGAAAGAAGAATAAAGCTTGAAGACCCCCATAATAATGAATTTCTTTGCTTAATTGTAATTTAATTCATTTGCAATCTGGGTTGTATAAGGGTAGAGCTCTACCCATATTTGATATTTTGGTTTGTCGGTGGTGCGACCACAATGACCATTTATTCTTTTTGTGTTTAGCTTTATAAATTGATCGATGATTTATTCAGCTTTTGCATTAAGTGGCATGATTTTTCTAGTTTCTTCCTTGCTTTATGTATGGCCTGAATGTGGATTAGACATTTTAGGATAAAATAAATCTTTTACCCAACTTAATAATCCAAATTAAAATTAAACAACTCATAACCTCACCTAAAGTTTAGGTTTAAAATTAAGATAAAAGAATTAGCAACCCCTTAGATGGATGAGTGTTTCTTTATAATATCATGCACAAATGCATCTTATTTCACTCTTGATTGGAGGGCTTCCACCTTTTCTATAGAAACTTGACTTGACCTTTGAGAGCCATGGTGGAAACTCACCTTCTCCCTTCTCGCTGATTTTGGCTAATAATCTTCTTTTTCATGCATTTGTCATAAAAATCCTATTAGCTCGAGTCAAAATAATTGTCCAAAATGAAAATAAAATGAAATTTGAAATGAATTAGATTTAGGTCATTTGAAGCATGCCCTTTACATGATCTAGTCTCTTTGGGGAGTGAGTTTAAGGAATTAGTTTCTTTCTAATAAATAACATCCTAGCTATTTTGCATAAACATAATGACTTGCCTACATATATTTAAAATCGTAGGAGGAGTTAGTTGGTGGCCACCCCTAAGCGGTTGTAAGTCCAATCGGTGGTTTGTCTCTCTTATGGAGGCAAACCAATTACCATTTTGCCTTAGATTTGGGTTGTGCTTGGCCCTCATTGAAGCTCCCTGGGTGGGTTAAATGCTTCTAGGGCCATAAGCATAATTCCTCACCTCTTATACATTTTCTTAATCTTGTGTTAAGGAATCTTAAGTCCTAAAATTCTAATGAAGAATGCAACTCAAACAAACTAAATCAATTTCTAAAATGTAAAGCCTAACCCTAGGATAGTCTAAGATGCTCTCTAGGTTTCCTAACATCATGGGCATATACTATTTATCTTCCATTTTGGCTTTGATAATAACTCCCTCTTTTGATCAATCCCATTTGATCCTCAAAATAAAACAAATTGATTGATAGTCCTTCCTATTGAAATCTTCAAAGAAAATGATCATTTACCTTAATCGAGAGTTTTCTAAGGGATCCGCCCCTTAGATGTAATTAAATATGTGGCTTGCATAGAACTTAACAACCTGTTTAGAATAAATACTTTACTTTCCATGAAAGTAAAGAATCTGGTACATATCGACCCATCATCCTGGGGAGTCCTACAGGTGATTTGTTCCATTAAAAATTTCATCTCGAGATAAGATACTATTTCTTTAATATATTATCACTTAAATAAGTACATCTGAATGCATTGGGTCCTAAAGAGATGAATTTTGTGGGTTCCTCTTTCTTTCTACAAGGACTTTATAGAAATTTTTCACCACATATCGCCTACTTTCAAGTGGTATGCAAAATTATCAGAATGATTCAGTTAAAACCTAAGAATAATATTTGAAGAGGTTCAAAGGCAACCGAGAAAATAATGCACTTTGTTGAAAAGGAGAAAAGATGAGTCAATAAAAAATTCATAAGATAACTAAGCATGAAATGTGAGCAATTGGAAGAAAATATACATCCAATTGCTAATGAGCAATATGGATGATAAATTCCACCATTTTATGTGAAGTCAATTATAACTTCCAAGACTTGCTCGATAGAGTGGCCAAATTTGAAAAGAATCACCTACTAAATCTACGATAAATAAAGAGAAACAAACCTTTAGACTCAACAAGAAATGAAACTCATGCCACTTCCTATAGCTCAAATGGTGAAAAGCGGGTGATATATAATGTGGATAAAAGAAAATAACCAATGTACAATGATGATACAGGAAAGAAGCCTGTCCATTCTAATCCACAGCCAAAATAGATATTGGGAGGCAAGACCTCAAACTTTTTCAAGTGGTGGAGAACATCCAAAATAAGCAACAAGAGATGATGAGCGAATGTGACCATCTCTTAAGGAAAAGATGAATCAAGATTATTCCTTTTGAAGGGACAAGGCTAAATTATTTGGTCAAAGCGGTCTACAATTACATAAATTAAAAGGCCTAAGAAGATGATCAAGTCAATAATCTAATTACTATCCATATCATGGATGATCATCATCCTATTGAAGATTGTTATGTCTTCAAAGATTGGCTAGAAAGGAAGTATCGACGGGGTGAATTTACATTATCCGATAGTGTTCTAGTCAACCCAAAAAGAGAGTCTACAAGGATGATTACGTCCTCTTCCGTATCATCCATCAAAGACAAAAAGAAGGAGAAATCAATTCAAACTGAAGAATGAGAAACAATAGTCTCTAAGAAGACCATAAAAATGCTGAAACAGCTGAAGGTCATCCCTAGTGTTAAGTGGAAATTGCCACTTGAACCTATATTGGACTTAAGAGAGATGCCTAAACCAAGTATTTGGGCTTCTCAATGATATTTTGATAAGGCTACTTCATCACAACATGAGGAGTAGTCCATTAAACATAGGCCTCATAAGTTAAAGAAGTCGGCTAACAAAAAGACTATAACTCAAAAGATTATTAACAATTTAGAGGAGTATCATTAGCCGATAAAACAACCATTTAGGCTTGCAGACTTTATGCCTAAGCTTCGTATTGTTAAAGTGGAAGAAGAAAATAATGTTGAATCTTGTCCAGTAGAGACATGCTAAATTATTTATGTGATATCAGATGTTCTTCAACATCATTACTAAAATGACAAGGGTAGTAGACTCACAACCCATCAAAATTTTATCGAAAATAAGAAGATCCTAGAGTTAACATCTAATTTTGTCACTCAACAAAAGATAATAGTTCACATGAAGATTTATGTTTTTCGATGAAGAAGAGTCGACTCATCGATATCATCACATATGAAATGTATGAAGTTGAAAATGAGTTTAACTCTTTTGATCAATCCTCCGTAATAAGAAGTGAATTTGAAGAAACTACCTCTTCAGAAGTATCTGAGCAAGACAAGGTGATTCAAGTTCAGTTGAGAAGTGGTAAAGCCATGTCACCATCATCAAAGAAGGGAATTCAAATAAAGAAAAAGCCAAACAAATTGCATTAATGAAGATATCATTTAAAAAAATTCTAAAATAAATCCTAAATCAAGCGAAAAGATAGATTATAATATTCTATCATATATAAGAAAGATCCCTACATAATTGAGTATGTACGAGGCTCTCTTAATGTCAAAAGACCAGAAACTTTGATATAGCTCTCAAAGATCGAGAGTTATGAAGCTTACTTTGCTAAAAAAAATGCATGAAATCATTACAAACTCAAGATCTCCCAAGTAATCACTTTTTCCAAAGAAGATCTTATGTTAGGAACAACATATCACAACCGTTCTTTATATGTTACTGTAGAAAGTGATGGCATCTCGATCAACTGAATATTGATTGATCTAGGTTCTTCTATCAATCTTATGAGTCTAAAAGTATTAAGAGGATTATCACTTGATATCCAACATCTTGGGAGAGATAAGTTGATGGTTCATGGTTTCAATGAAAAAGGACAGAAAACTCTGGGTTCTTTTATTCTCCCGCTCAAGTTTTGGGATTTATATACAGAAGCCAAGTTTCATGTAATCGATGTGATACATCATTTAGAGCTCTTTGGTCATGGGCATGAGTATGGCATGGTCCCATCAACTATGTATTGATGAAGTACCTAAAGATGGAGAAGAATTCAGGTAACCTACAACCATTCTCCATCCATAAAGCAAAGATTTATGAAGATGCAAAATATTTCATCCCTAAAGAGAAGCCAATAGAGCCTCTTGAAGCATCCACTTTAGAACTAAAAGCAACACAAAGCGAAAGAGCAGAAGCAAAGAGGAAGAAAGAAGACCATGCCGAATTTCCCTAAAGTACTTGACTTTACACCTAAATCAAGAAGATTAGTTCCTCATTTGGGAAGTGACACATAAGAAGAAGAAAATATTCCTATCAAACCTAAGAGAACTTATAAGCTTTCAAGAAAGGTAAAGTATGAAATAAGTGATTTTGATTCAGACTATGACTTTGAATCTACTTATGAAAATAGAGTTCAGATAGTCACATCAAGAATGATAGCTCATTTGGCAGTGTCAAATGACTCTCAAAATTATTCCCATCCCTCACAATACTTCAAAGAAATCACTCCACTAGAGGTTCATAGTATTGAAGAATTGATAACATTCTATGTGCCACCGTTGAGTGAGAAGGGCGGAACAAGAACTCTATTTTACAAATCTGAAGAGTCTCAGCCTCATAATTTTGATCAGCCTACTCAACATGAAAATTCTGATGAGATAGTGCCAACAAGAATACCAATATACTATCCATAGAAATTATGAAGAATGATGCATAAGCTTGGAATTCATATTGGAACTACTAAATATATAACTCAAATCTTTAACAAGATGTGGAGCCAAAGAAGTCCTCAAGTATCATGAAGAAGTGATAAGTTTATCACTAAAGGTCTTGGGTTCATCCACAAATCTCATCAAAATAAAGTTTGTTATAATATAATAGAAGTTGAGATCGAAACTAATAGTGATGAAGAAGATGATCTCCATGAAACCTTTCTTACAAATGATGAAGAAGTAGAAACCATGCCTGCACTTGAAGAACTCGAAGATGGTGGACAAACAACTATTATGGATGAACTCAAAGAAATCAATGTAGGAGCTGAAGATGATCCCATCCAACTTTCAATGCCCTTCTACTAGATGAGAAACTTGAAGAGCTAAAAATGCTATTTTGTGAATTTAGGGATTATTTTTTCTTGACATATTCTGAAATACTAGGCTTATCCCTTGATGTAGTCATAACCTATTAAACTAAGATGCCTCTAAGCAAGATCTAGGAATGAGATTGGAGATTAAGAATAATTATTGAAACTAAGAAGTGATCAAAGTGCTTCATCCGAGGAGAAGTATTGGATAGCCAACATTGTCCCGTTAGAAGAAGAATGCCAAATTCTCTACATTGACTTTGGGACCTAAATAAGGCATGCCCAAAAGATGACTTGCTTCCAATATCGAACTACTAGTGACAATACTTCCAACTATACATGTTCTCATTCATGGATCATCGGTATAATCAAATCAAGATGACACCAAGATGAAAAATATACATCGCTCGTAACACCTATTGACATTTATTGCTATACCATGCCTTGGATTAAAAAAAAAATGAGCTACATACCAAAGATCCATGACACATATTTTGATGAGTTGATTCATAAAGTGGAATGTTATGTTGAGGTGGTGAAAAGCTTAAATCATAAAAATCATTTTGAAGACTTGAGAATTGTATTGGAAAGAATAAAAAAATATGATCTCAAGATGAATTCTCTAAAATGTGCATTCAGAGTGTCCTATAAAAAATTTCTCAGGTACATTGTACGTCATAGAGGAATTGAAATTGATCATGCTAAAATTAAGGCAATTATGGAGATGCCTCCACCAAAGAGTTTAAGTCAATTCCGTTCTTTACAAGGATAACTTGCATTCATCCATCGATTTATATCAAACCTATCGTGATGTACAACCATTTGCAAAGTTGATGAAGAAGGATGCTCCATTCAAATGGGACAAGGAGTGCCAAGAAGCCTTCAATAATTAAAAGCTACTGTTAAATCCACCAATTTAGCCTATTCCCGGAAGCCCCTCATTCTATATCTCTTGGAGCATTATTGGCATAAATAATGAAGAGCAAAAGAGAATGCTCTTTATTATATCAATCAAGATTAATAGGAGCAAAAATGAGATACTCTCGATAGAGAAGCTATTTGGCATTGATCTATTCAAAAGCTCTCATCATTATATGTTATCTCACAAGATTACCCTCATCTTAAGGATCGATCCGTTGAAGTACTTGATGATAAGACCAGCGTTGACAGGTCGCTGGGCAAGATGGGTAATATTTCTTCTATAATTTGATATTACATACGTTCCGTAGAAAGCAGTGAAGGGACAAGTCTTAGCAGATTTTTTTGCTACACATCCTATCCCTGCGGACTCTTCTCTTAATGACAATCTTCCTGGTGAGCAAATTATGCTCATTTTTGAAAGAGAAAAATCATAAATTTGGAAAATGTACTTTGATGGAGCTGCATCGATCAAATAAATCCAACATCCAAATCTTCCAAGAGCAAGAGCAGGAATCGACAACATCTTCATAACACAAGAAGGAGCGATAATGAGATGATCATATGTGTTGACCGAGCCAATAACTAATAATGAAGCTGAGAAGCATTAGTGGCAAGTCTTGAAGAAGCTATTTTCATAGAAATTCAAAATCTACATATTTTTAGCGATTCTCAGCTTATTATAAATCAAGTACTGGGCATCTATAAAATCAACAAGCTTGAGTTATCTTTCTATCACAAGCGAGTTCTCGAGCTTATGAAGCAGATACCAAATATCACACTAACTCAAATCTCTCAATTCAAGAATAGTAAAGCTGATTGCTTAACAAAATTAGCTAAGGAGATGATAAGTATGAATGGTGATTATGTCATGATCGATATTTACTCGATGAGTTTTAGAGCCAGCAAAGTACCAATTCCCGCAGGTAGAGGGGTTATCAAATTTAACCCAACAGGATGCGTCTCGAGTTTCTCCTCATACTCTCCAAAATCAACAAGAAGTTATACCCAAAAGAGCTAAGAATGTCATTACTTCAGAAAAGTAGTGTGAAGCTCTTGTTGCCACATGATTGGAGATAACCCTTCATCGACTACTTTAAAGAAGGCAAATTACCAAATAATAAATCAGTGATAACTTAAATTGAGAAGAGAATATTGTACTATGCTTTTATCAATAACACTTTATATTGTAGATCCTTTGAACAAATGTGGCTATGATGCCTAAATGCAGATGAAGCTAGCAAAGTGATGGTTGAAGTTCATGAAGGACTTTATGGTACACATCAGTCCCAAGATGGCGAAAGATCAAAAGGATGGGCTATTATTGGCCATATGGTGAGAGATTATATCAATCATGCTAAGAGTGTCATGAATGTCAAGTACATGGGAATATAAATCCATCAACCTCCAAATCCACTACACCCAACAATAGCATATTGGCCTTTGAATGTTGGGTACAAAATGTAATTGGACCAATTGATCCACCATCGCGACACCCTTCATCCTAGTGACCGATTATTTCTCTAAGTGAGCTACCCCATTTAAAGAAGTTACTATTGATCGAAAGGATTAACTTCTTTACACATAATATGGTCTAATAGCAATACGTAACTGAACGAAGCATATAATGGCACAACTTTCAAAATACAAAGATTTATAGAATTCGTCGACACAAAATTGATTGGATACTCTTCAATATACAATCAAGAAAATGGTTTGGGGAGCCTTCAAGACATTAGTCAAGCTGCTCAAGAAGATCTCACTAAAAATAAAAGAGAATGACATACCAAACTAATAGAGGCACTATGATATCAACTACCTACAAGATGTAAAGCCACTCCTTATTCATTGGTATTTGGAAGCAGTTCTTCCACTTGAAGTTGAGTTGCCTTCACTTGAGTAGCCATCCAATACAATCGAAGATCAAAATGCTCATGAGAATGGAGGAACTTCGGCAGCTTGATGAAGTTAGATTACAAGCTCATCAAAATTTGAGTTTATCAGCAAAGATGTCAGAGCTTTTGACCATACTGGTGCTCGAACATTCCAAAAGGAGAATTGGTCAGGTCTTTGAGAAGACCAATTATTCTAATCAAAATTTGGTGGTGAGCCTAATTGGAAGGCCCTTTTGTCATTGAAAGTGTATCAAGGAGGGGCATACCAACTCATTGACCTAAAGGGTGAAAGACCAATCGTCAATTAATGATTGCTAAAAAAGTATTATACATGATAAATCATTCTCGAGGTACAATAGAAATCCACTTGCAAGGGGGCATTTTTTTAGTATATCCCATTTCAACATCGCTTCATGTAGAGATCCCTAAATAAATATATTCACTCAAGATGAAAAAAACTTTTATGTGAAAATTTTCTATTACACAGGGGACATTTTTAGATTTCTATATATAGATGAAATCAATGTTACATGTTAAAACCCTCTTAAGAGCATATCAACTCAAATATCGATGTATTTGCTTAATTTCATCTTAAAAGTTCTTCTAAATGTGCTTTAGAATTCCTCCTGTAAGACAGAGTATTTTTATTTTATGTTAAGTTTATTTGAGTAAGTCGCATATAAGATTATGATCTCAATATATTCTAATTCAGGTTGACATCGAGCTTTACACCAAAATCCATGAATATATCCATAACTATTATTGCTAAAGTTGCAAGCTTTTGCAAGGAATAAAATAATCTATTTCTACGCATGAAAAGACAACCCCTAAATGTAAAAAATTTCTCCCAGATTTGTCAAATTCTGGAGATCAAGTCAGAAGAACTTCCAATCTTGGAAGCTTCGATCAACTAAATTGGAAAAAAATCAACCTCTATATCCTGAAGTCTAAGACACAGGTGAGTTTTGAAGGTCGAACTCAACAAGCCACAATGGAAGTTGTCGACGCCTCTCCCTCATAACAAGTCAGAAGTGCAAAGGAAAGAGCCCACTCAACAAGCTTATAAATGATTTTCCCTCACTCAACAAGTTAAGAAAAGGTCAAAGGAAAGAGCCCCTGCTCATTCAATGATGATAACCTGCCCAATAGCAATACGTAACTGAACGAAGCATACGGCAAAAAAATCAAGAGATCTTGCTTGACATACCAAGACAATATGAGAACATAACTCCCAACTTAAACCTGCCTCAAGTCAATCTTTATATTGCCTATAGGGTGATATTTTAATTTATTCTCTAATGATTTGATCAAGCTGAAAACACAGATCAAAGTTAATCTCCATCAATCAAGTCAGTAGTGAAAGCACAGGAGGGAATAATTTCATAGTTCATACAAACCTGATGGCCAAACTAAATAAATTTTATAGTTATACAGTCTATTAAAGCATACATTGCTAGGCTAATAACTTGACATTATAGACCTAATATGGCTAGGTCATTTATATCCCTTCAATCACAAAGCGTGACGCATTTAGGGTGTACATGCACTTCCTGAGAAGTCAATGTAGATGAATCAAGTCAATCCTTCATCAAGTCTGTCAAGCTTAAAGCTAAGATAGAAGAAATTCCAAATCTCAAAACAAGAAGACTCATTCTTCCACCAAACCCAACCAAGCATAAAGCTAGGGTTGGAGGAAACTCAAATTTGCAATAACATAGAAAAAAAAGTGATCTTCTGCAAAGCCATTAAAGCAAAGAGTAGATGGTGTAAGAACTCTTATCTATCCGACAAGTTGATTCTGACAAATCGATCAATCTCATCATTTAACATGTTTTAATAAGGCATCATACTAATGATAAATCCTATCAAAGCTCAGTAGTATATGATTGAAGTGATCAAGTTCTATGGCTAGCCCAAAAAAACCGGTTTTAACAAAGCGACTGCTCCATATACAAATCACATTTGTTGGGGCATTTGTTGACCTTCACATATGCTACAGCCAAATCGAGCATATAAGATGAATTGATCAACTTTGGATGCTATATCATCGAGTGAGATGCAAACATCACCAAAATCAATCCAAATGACCTCTGATCGATGAACAGACTTTGCCATCATATTCAAAATATCAAAATTGATCAAATTATAAATATTGCATAATCTAAAGATCAATCGATAAAGTGATCGAGCTATCAATATTCTGACATGTATATCGGAGTCGAGAAGCTGCGATGATGTCGAAATGATCTCCGTTCATAAAATTGATCACATCGTTAGCTTTGAAATATTAAAAACTATTAAATGAGACTATTTCATTGGGACATGCAAATGTCGAATGATCGAGTGACAATCATAAATCGAGGTTGAAATACAGAAATTAGCTCAAATGATATTCGATTGACAAACAAACTTTGCCATTGTGTTCAAAACATCAAAAATGGTTAGAATATAAATTTTTCACAACGATCAATGATCAAGTCGAGTGATCAAATGCGCACGTATATTGAGGTCAAGACACACTAATGCAAACCAAACAATCTGTATTCGTGAAATTGATTGGACTATTAGTTTCAAAATAAAATATATCAAATAAAACTATTTGCACTCAATTTAGATGAGTCTAAGTGAATGTTGAGTAGTCGTAAATGATAATGTATATTTTGAACTTAAATTGACCAAATTTGATGCCAACTTGAACCAAAGCATTATCTGATTGCAAGCGGATGTATCGTGTAAATATATATAATATATATATATATATATATATATATATATATATATATATAAAAGATGGGAAGGCCTTCCTCTCTTTGATCCTTCTCATTCATTTCGCTCTCATGCAGAAAACATTCCCTCCCTTTCTTCCATTCGAACACATGAAACACACACCTGCAACCGTTCCCTCCTCTTCTCTTCTTCTTCTTCTCAATGGCAAGCAAAAACCGCAAGTTCCTCCTAATTCTTCTGTCCAAACCGCATGCAAACATCTCCCTCTCCTTGTGAAAACTAAAAATGGCAAACTCTTACATCTCCTCCTGTCAACGCAGAAAGGTAGACTTCCTTTTTCTTCCATTCTTCGTTCCCATTCTTCCTTAGCTGAAATCTTCCTTCTCACTCTTCCCTCTCTTTCCATTTTCTCCACCCTAGCCAAAATTTACCATTTCCTTCTCATCATTTGGAGCAGCCGAAGCCCTTCAAGCTAGCCAAAATCCATTCTTCTTCTTCCTTCCCTTCTTCTCCTCATAAAACCAAAACCGAAATTTCCCCACCAAAAACCTCCGACCTAATTTCCCTTTTCTAAAATCTAAAATTTTCTTTTGCCGAACTCTACAATCCCCTTTGCTGAATCCACCCTTAGCCGACCTCCTTTCTTTTCACAAGTGAGGGTAGAGGCATATCGTCTAGGTGGGTTCCTCCGGTATACCTTCTCGCTCTCCTCAATCAATGCAATGTGAATTACCCTTCTAATTTTATTTACCATAGCCGAAGAGGAACACTATCATCAGAAGGATTCTTCTCTAGGCTTCAGCATTTCTGTCTCTTTTCGACCTTTCCTTTTGCCGTGGGAACATCATTAAGGTTCTTGGTTTAGACATCTCCCTCTCAGTCCCCTTATTGCTGTTGCAAGCACAGAAAAATGAGTCTGAACACGTGTGATAAATATGTGAATGTGTGTATGTATATGCTTGTTTCTTTGCAGGTTTGAAGGCCTCGTCACGCTCATTAGGACATGACAAGATGACAAATCGATTGTGGTGTTACAAGATACCGCTCGCTATGCTCATTAGGGCGTACCGAGTAAGCCAACATCTGTTGGATGCCGCTCCCCTAGCCGAAATGCTTGAAATTTTGTCAAATCTCTTGACTTAGAAAAAAATGGGAGAATAAAAAGAAGTAACTTAAGAATGCTAAACAAAGAAACTTAAAAGCTAAATTCAAATTAAAAGAATCAAATAAGAAAAAGAGGGGAGGAAAAAGAACATTAATGAACATTTACATAATAGTTTGTATCGTATCAAGAGAAGTGGAAGTGGCCTAAAAGAATCTAAGTAAATCTCTTGATGAATCTAGCATTTCATACAAAAAAGAGACTTGTGAAATCCTATTGAATTTTTTGGAGATCAATTACTAAAGAAGCGAATGCAAATAATAACTTTGCTATTTCAAATGACAATATAAAACTATAATGTCTAGTATCGTCGAATCTGAAACACATACGTACAAGTGGATAGAAGATATTAGGCTTCAAGTGAGTATTGTGTGTACTATGAGGCATATTTTTTTACAAGTACAATGTCTCAAAAATTATGCATATATTTACATGAATTGAATCCCTATATATATATTTTAAAATAACCATTTGTTTAATCAAACCACTTCAAATACATGTGTGCACTTAAATGAAAACAAATTCATTGCACGCATTTTGGAAGCAACCTCATATCTTTTTTTAGTTGTTTCAAAACTCATGCAAACTTACAAGCTTCAAATGATATATTTATACTCATTATGAGATAACTTCATATCGAATTTTGTTGCATCAAAATGCATGTAGAAGACTTAAAGAGATCAACTTCATGTGATTCAAAGCAACTCCATGTTTAAACTCAATGCCTTGAAAAATGTGCAAGCAATCTTAATACACCGCGCCTCGACCTTTCGGAAAGCTCAAACTTAGTGTCACGAGATCATGTGGGTTCTACCGGTTAGTCTTAAGAAGGTCCGTTAACAAAACTTAAAAATCTTATAAGAATTTCAACTTAGGAAAATATCTAGAAGCTAATTACGTCATGTAATGATCTCGATTCTCTATTAGAGCTAAACAGAGTTGTGATTCTTTTAATATATTCGATTCAATCAATTAAACTATCTCGATGATGGTTGTGTTCAATGGTGATTTCAACCGGAGGGGATACTTACATCAAAATGTGATTCTAATTTCAAATCAAATTAACTTAAATTAAGTATCAATCTAAAAAACTAGCTTAAATAAAATTCAATTATTAAAAGCTTAAAGGAAAACTCAATCTATCCACCTTCTGCAATTGTTTATCTGATGTGACAAATTAAGAAAACTTTGGCTCACAAAGGATCCAATGGCAAATCAAGTGTTATGATATGTTCACTCTTAATCAATCTCATGCTAGTAAGGATGTAGTATCCCTGCTGGCTTGGTAGGCTCCAGATGATGCAGTTCGATAGTCCTCTAATCGTGGTTTGACAAGTAGACTCCATTATATTACGATCACGCGAGTCAGATGCTCCCCAATGGCTCACGCCCTTTGAGTTGTGAATCATAGGGTATACACGATAGGGCAAAAATCCTATCTAAGGTGACTTAAGATTATCTCCTTGACAAACATCCCGTCTAATTTTCGATGGTAATCCATGTGTTCTAATAAGGATCCTTCAAAGTTGGGTCGACTACCTCCTCGAATAAAGTAGTGATACGATGTGAATCATGAGATCACAGATGACGCGTCATCATTCTCCCAACCATCCGCTTTAAGCTAATGTTGATGGATTTCATAAATCTAAATTCTAAAACTCCATATAATGTTACTATACGCTATGCATTTAGCGATCTAACAACTAGCCTTAATCGAAGTTCTCTCCGAGTATTGGGAGGAGTAATTAACTATAGGGGCTTGTACCTATAGAAAACCTAGAACCAGATCTAAAGTCCTCACAAAATGAAGACAAAATCTCTGGGTAGTGTCTTATCTACTATTCAATCGACTTACGAAAATTATACCAACACTTAAATCATCTCCTTCAAAGGGTGAGGTGAATATTTTGCCCAATTGGTTTCAAGAAAAGGAAGAGATTCTGAATCCTTCAAATTCACAGAAATTAAAGGTTGGCCAACTAGTATAAGAAGAATGAATTGAACTAACAATTCCCAAAATATCTTGCTAAAGCTATGGCAGAGGATTTATAATATAACAATGATGGGGAATTACATTGGATGCATTAAATTAATTAGATGTATCCTATTGTTGATTTTATGGTATAACTCCATCATATTATGATGGTACTCTTTGTTTGTTGTTCCAACCTCCTTTAAGAATTATAAGATTTGAGCATCAACTAAATGCTCTATTTCATTATATATATATATATATATATATATATATATATATATATATATATATATATATATATATATATATATATATATATATATATATATATATATATATATATAATCCTTCAAAGCCAGGTTTAAATGGTCTTCATTAGTTGAAATTTTCTATGTTTATTTAGGAAGTTGAATGTGAGCCAATGAAAAAGTATATATAAAATATTACTAATATTTTTTTTTACAGACGATGCTAAATTATTATATAAGAAAATTTAAAATAATAGAAAAGATCTTTAATATCTTAGTTTGACATGAAAATTTTATACACATATTGATGTAGATAAAACCTTAGTTTTATATAGAAAATTCATAAATGGAAGAAAATTATAAGATATAAACTAGTTGAAATAATCTATTATCTTCATGAGATTATAAAAGTTTGATATTCTCTATAATTGGAGAAGACATGATTTTATACTTGGGAGCTTACTTTATCTTTGGTGAATATAGTATAGGTTGTGTAAAAATTAGCAGAGAATGATGATGGTCAAGTGTCTGTGATAACAAGATGGTGATTATGCTGCGACTTTTAAGAGATGGAGATCAAGAGATGATGGTATGTAAACAATAGTTGAGTGAAGGTCATCAAATGACTATTAAAAGATGACTGTTGAGAGATGACAGTGGAGAGATGATGGTCGGTTGATGAAGTTTAGCAGATGATAAATGAGTAATGATAATATAGTTATCACTTAATAACACTTTAAGTGTTTGATTTAGGCTAATTTTCATTAAGATTTGATCACTTAAATTAGATTCATCTTATTAAGATGTTCAATTCGACTATGAGTTTGTAAGAATCGGAGCTCAAACAATCTCAAATATAATTTCAAAATTTTATAATTTGAATATTATATCTCGATCCGCATATAATCGAACAAATTTTTGCAATAATGTATTAATTTATAATTCTGAAGATAACTGCATCATATAACAACTTCATCACAATCATCTTTTATAATGGACGCGTATGATCAAGCCAAGATAAATGGACTGGACAAGTAGGATGGATTTTCTCTTGAGTGGGTCAACTTAACCCGATAACTGTCAACCCACCCAATGTGAGCAAATTATCACAATAAAAGTCCATGGAAATTCCTCTCCCATAAAAAAAAAAATAAAAAATAAAAAAATAAATTTTTTTTTTGTTTTTTAATCGGCGACTCGCGAGGACTTGGCGTTTCATCCCTGCAAGCTCCAGCTGTCTTTTCTTTTTTCTTTTTATCTTAATCTTTTTTTTTAATTTTCAGTAAGGCATTATTACCTATTGCTTTTAGATCGTTGACTGAGGTCAAGCTTAGCTTATGTCATAAGCTTGAATCCAGCTGTGAAACAACAATTAGATGGTGAAATGTTGTATACTTTGATCAAATTTAATAATTTTGATCAAAGGACTGGAAAAATTTAAATCTGGATATTTTAATTAAAAATTTAAAATATTCTAATATATTTATGATGAGCACAATATAAATTATTAAAATAAAATTGCACTTATTTTAAAATAAATTTAAAGATTTTGAGACTTATTTTTCAAATGAAATATATATTACGAATTGTAATATGTTTTTAATTTTTAAAGATTACAAATAATATTTTTAAAATTATAATATTTTGACCGTTATTAATTTTATAATTTTTATTCTGCACGTGCTTAATAATTAGTAAAATTTTGAATATTTCAATTGGAGGTCTATTTGAGACAAGCTTATGAAAGTATAATGATAGAGCTGTTAAGAAGCTACGATGGAGCTTATATTTTTTAAAATTTAAAAAAATCAAATTGTGACTTTTTGGCAGCCACCACAAAGAACCAGTTTAAGTTAGAAAATACTATATTTTGGCCGCAAATTATTAAAAACACGAGTCTACCACAACTTGTCAAATGCAAGTGCTGTACTATTTGGACCACACCGTTGTGAGAACACTGACCCCAAATGGCTCCTAAGTCTAGGCTTGATACTAAGATATGCAAATTTTAAAAATGCATTTTTAACACATTTATCATCATTAAAATATAATTTTAAATTACATTATAGTTCTAAATATAGATATGTTATAATTATAGAATATCTTTTATTAATTTTTTATTTTCAAATTTATTTAATAAAAAAATTTATTACTTTTTTATTTAATCAAATTATATACAATTTATTTGAAAATATAATCAAAATTGAATGTTCAGAAGGTTTTTAAAACTATTCAAATTGAGACTCTACAAGCGAACCTGAAATCAAAAATCTAAAAATTATAGTAGAAATTTAGAATCTTGCCACTAAATTAAAGAGTCAGTGTTGTTGTCATCTCGTATTCCACTAGGACCGACCACTAGGACCGGGAAAAGTAATTACTGTGTTGACCGTTGACTGAGACAGTACGCTTCTCCAAACATAGCCACGTGGCAGCCGCTATAAATATGCCCATTCTGTAACTCCTCCTTTCACAACTAAAACAGTTTAAGCACTTTCCTCTTGCAAGCTTTTCAAGCTCTAGTGTTTCATTGCTAACTATATAGCAATGAGTGGAACACCAGAGGATAAGAAGAAGAAAAAGGGGCCGCCATTGCCGCCCAAAAGAGGTCAGATTATGGTTCGAATATTTAAGACTCTGTTAGGGTTGGGATCACATAAGATCTCCAAGAATGAAGGAAAGTTAGGCGGCGATAATATCGTTGTTAAAAATGCCGATGATATCAACGACGAAGTCAGATGATGTTTACTTAAGAGGGAATGCATCCCTGTAGTGTGAAACTTATATTATCTTTTAAGTAGTAGTTTGATGTTGCTTTGACTGTCTGATGCAGTTGCTCGATGTTATGCTTGTTTTCTAGGCTTTCTTTTATGAAACTTGTGTGTTTTAAGGAAAAAGAAATCTTCGTATTTAGTATTATCTTCCTTAGCATTTCAACAATAGCAAAATCATAAAAAGATATGACTAAGAGGTTGTTTGGTTTTATGCATGAAGTGTGTAAAAGAAATACACATTTTTACTTTTATTTCTAAGTGTTTGATATGACGTAAAAGATAAGTAGATTTTTTTTGTAAGGAACTTGAAAATACTCCAAATTGATGATTTTGAGAAATGTATAATCTATTTAAATCGAGTAAAATTAAAATTTATTGTCTTAGACAAATTAATGTCTCATGAGGAACCACAATAGTCACAAATTTACACCAACAACTCTCTATTGGTGAACCAAATCTCACGTTGGCAACCTCGCTTCAGAGAACCCAAACATGTTTACGCAACCTTCTCATGCTAACCCACATCATTGTCCATGTGACTCTCATTTCTCTCAACTTTGTGCCGCTATCCTTGCGCTTGTCATCCTTTTATGGTGTTTATGTAATGTCAAATTGAAACAACAACAATACTAAACTATCTGACCTTATGACATCAGAGTGGGTTTAGCCATCAAGAATTTGAGAAGACATTCGAGATATTAAATTTATTGTATGGGATAACATATATGTACGTAGCTTTTACAATAAAAAAATAATGCCAAATTTTGAAAATATTATTTTTAATTGGTTCATACTTTGACTCAGCCCATATCAACCATCAACAATAAAATGTGTTTTCTGATCTTCATTATTTTGAGTAAGCAATGCCCAATTGATTTTTCAAGAGTTGTTGTATATAATATTAATAGTTATTATTGTGTGCTAGAAAATAAATTGCGGTAGAATAAAAGTTTATGCATTAGCCTTGTTCAGAAACCTAGCACACACACAGATATTTGAAGAGAAAATAAGAAACTTTAGGATTTTCACGTAAAAAACCCCAGAAAGAGGGGAAAAAAATAAGAGGCTTAGCCCAGTAAAAAATTTCCACTATATATCTATTTTGGAGTACAAAGTTTAACTTTTTCCGATAACTGGATTCTGAGTTATGAGAAAGCGATAATGAAATTTGAATCAGTGACAACAACTATGCAAATGATAGTTGTCGCAACGGTTAGGGTAACCAGTGATGACAATCATAATGGCGGCACGCGTAACCGACGGCAATGGTGACCGAATGCCGCGATGACCGATGGTGGTCGGCGGCATCAGTGGTTGCGCATCACCGGCTCTGTGGTTGGCGCGTAATGACTGGTCCAGGCGGGACCAACGACGGTGGTGGTGGCCGGCGGCCGATAATGGCCGTGGTGGTCGATGGTAGTTGGCGGCGCCCATGGCAACAATGACCGGGGTGGTGGCGACGGCGCCGCTGGTCGCGATAATCAGCGACGTCCGCCGGTCCAGTTTTATGATCGTCTCTCTCCTCTTTTTTTCATGGCATGAAGAATGATATTTAGATTATAGTGACATTTCTATGAATACATGCAAAATCCAAACCACTCCATCGGATGATTCAAAATGAATCCTTTGATCATATGATGTATTTTAAGTATTTGAATGCTCAAATGAAATCAGAATTATGAGATCTTGGGCTTGTTAGATTCGACTCATCAAGATGCTCGATTTGACTATAAACACTCCATATTTAGGAGCTTTTTAGAGATCTGACTAATATCCTAAAGTTTTTAATTATATTTTAAGCGTTTGATCTATGTTAGTCTTGGCTCATAATTAGATTACTTTTGACATCAAGATTCGTGCTTCAATTAGTAGAATTTTTAGTGCCATATCAGCTTCCCCCTATTTTTGGATGACATTATCTTTATCATTCAAAAATACATGCCAAATAATTGAAAATAACAATTTCTTCAATATTAATGAAATTTGCAGGTTCATTAACCTTTGCATCACATATAGTTTGAGAGAATAGATTTTCATGAGTGCACAAGATTATGATCACATGAGCGGGCCATGGGAGCGCTCTGCATGGGTCAGCAATGAAATGTATGCGACAGGCCACCTGCACCGCTAAATTGGGTCGACTTTGCAATTGCATCAGAAACGCATAAATGAGGCTTAAAATTTTGGGTTTTTATTTTTTTGATTTTATTATTTTCTTCCATTTTTTTTACCTTTATAAAAGAAAAGAGATGCAGAAATTTCAAAATCTATTTAAATATTTTTAAATTTCTTCTCAAAATTTATTCCCTTGCCCATATTATGGATCTATAAACCCCCCCCCCCTTGTCCCATATGCTTTAATGTTCTTCTATGTTATATGAGAAATTATTTAGCATAAGTTCAGTGTAAAAGAGTAATAAAAAATTTCTTTTATCAGCGAAGCTTTGACTTTCTTCTAAAAAGAAGGTTATTTGCTTTGTTAATCAAGACCATCTAAATGCGAGTCGTGGAGGCGTACCGTTTGTGACATTGGGTTTGAGGCGATCATGACTCATTATACGAGACTATTTTCCCTCAAAGAGGCATCAACATCCTCATCGGACCACCAAGTGAGATGATTAATGCTCATAGTTATATGGCGGTTTTCCTGAAAGAACTCTCATCAACAAATAGGCATCAAGGTCAGAAGTCATAATGAGTCCCATTTTCTCTCAAAAGAGGGTCAATCCATCATCGTATTAACCGGTTTGGACGATCAAGGCTCATTTATAAAAATCAATTTTCTTGAAACTCTAATAGATGGTTCAACAATTGACAACTGCCAAGGTGATAGGGAAGCATTAATTATGAACCAATCCTAAAAAAACTCGAAAATTCTAGCAGATAATTTCAGAGTATCATTTTTCATGATGTTACTTGATGTCGTTGACTTGTATGGAAGAAATTGAAAGAATCTGTGAAATATATTTGACCCATTCGAGGTTATTTGCCAAAGTGTCACTTGATGATATTAACTATAAAGGAGAGAATCGAATCCAAAATTTTGACCCATTCGGTTGTTTGTCAAAGTGTTACTTATGGCATTAACTTGTATGAAAGAGGTTGAATGAATCATGGGATTTTTTGACATCAGGTTGTTTGTCAAATTATTACTTGATGATATTAACATATGTGGAAGAGGTTGAATTGAATATATTGAGAATTTTTGACCCATCCGAGATTATTTGTTAAAGTGTTGATTGATAACATTAACCTGTATGGAAGGGGTCGAATTGAATCCACGAAGGATTTTTGACCCATTCGAGATTGTTTGTCAAAGTGTTACTTGATGACATTAACTTGTATAAGTGAGTTAATCAATTAAGATTTTTAACCCATCCAGTTGTTTGTCAAAGTATTACTACATTAAACTATGAAGAGGTTGAATCAATCAGATTTTTTGACCCGTCCGAGGTTGTTTGTTAAAGTGTTATTTGATAATATTAATCTGTATGGAAGAGGTTGAATCGAATCTGTTGGAAAATTTTGACCCATCTGAGGTTGTTTGTCAAAGTGTTACTTGATGACATTAACCTGTATGGAAGATGTCAAATAGAATCCACCAAAGATTTTTGACCCATCTAAGGTTATTTGTCAAAGTATTACTTGATGAAATTAACCTGTATGGAAGGGATCAAATCGAATCCTCGAAGAAATTTTAACCAATTTGAGGTTTTTTGTCAAAGTGTTACTGATGACATTAACTGTGGAAGGGTGAATCAAATTCACCAGATTTTTGACCATCAGGTTATTTGTCAAAGTATTACTGATATTAACCTGTATGGAACAAAATCAATAAGGATTTTAACTCATCCTAGATTGTTTATCAAAGTGTTACTTGATGACATTAACCTATATGATATGGGTTGAATCGAATCCCACTGGGATTGATTTTACTCTGATTGGATTGAGGTGATTGCCGCATGTATCCGAATTTAAAGGTGAAATTGCTCCACAATCTTGACTTGCTTATTTTATGACTGATAATCAAGTAGGTGGACAAGGAGATCATTCTTCAGATATTTACATGAATAATCTTTCGAGGTTATAATAAAGGTTGCCCCTAGTCCATGATTGTTCCACACATATTGCTCAAACTGCTTTTGATGTGCATTGATAGCTTCGTTAGCAAAAATTTGTGCTTCCACACGATTAATTTAGTCGGCATATGAGTGAACCGTATCACGCATTATGATGAAAGGCCTAAGACGGCCTCCAAGGAAAACTCTTCTTAGTAATTCGGTCCACCTCAGATCAAGCTTCAAGGAGAATCTAAGTACTCCTTAAGTGATTCATCTTCAATTTGATGAATTCTGAGAGAAGAGAGGAATCTTTAATGATCAACTAATGAACTATTCAAAAAAATCTTACAGTTCATCAAAAGTATGATAGATTGGAAGAGAGTAGAACCAACTGCACCCTGAGGGTGACTTGGAAGACCGACAAAGCGGTATTGAGCTCAAGTGCATGATGGTTCTACAATGGTCAATGTGTTCATATGGGTCGGCTACCCCATCATATGAGTCGATGCTTGGAAGCTTGAAACATATTGAAATAGGATATTGAAGAATTGCTTCAGCTAAAGATGAAGACTCCTGATAGCCACCGTGAGAGAGAAGATGATTTATATATTTGAGGTGTAATTCTTCTCACATTAACCGTTGTAATTTCATACATATAACATGACGAGTGAAATTATCAGGGCAAGAATATGCCAAGTCATCCAAATTATTATTAGCATGCTGAGTGATGAATGAGTAGAATTAGTAGTGTCAAGGAGGTGATCACCGCCAAGCGAGGAACTTCAACATGATGGTGAAGGCAAGACATTATGACCTCCTTTGGCTAATGATCGATCTTGGGGGAGATGCGTTTATTGTAGTAGTGGTTGTCGTGTTTCTCGTAAAAGTTGAATTATATCATTTTGAGACTCTTCTATTCGACGAACACGATATTCTAGCGAGGTTCCTAATATACCTTCAAGGTAATGCCTATCTGAGGAAAAAAAAAGGCATACACGTCCTTTAAGGATTGATTTGAATGATGGGAGTTGGAGCTGATCTCTGTTGCAGTATTACGCTTGTGGCCATAGGTGTTCATAGAGATACATTGAGATTCTTTCCACGGACGCCAAACCGTTGCGCTAAAACCAAAACAAAAATAAAAAAGTATAAATTTCGTAGAAATTCATACACACACAAATATTTGAAGAGAGAATAAGAAATTCCAAGATTTTGTGAAAAAAAGCCCAAAGAAAAATCATGGCGACCGAACGATCGCTGATGAGTGGCGTGTGGTCCGGCGGCAAAGGACCGACGGGCGGATCGGTGATGATGACAAGCCGCCGACGGCGCAGCCGGTGGTGGTCGTGATGATCAGCGGTGGCACCGATTAAGCTTTGAGATTCGTCAGTCTCGAGCTCTCTTTCTTTCACGGAGCCCCATAAAAGAAGATATTTATAAACTAGAGGATATGTTTCGTAAATACATGCAAACCACTCATCGACCAAAATGATTCCTTTGATTATCTAATGTATTTTAAGTATTTGAATACTCAAATAAAGTCAATTAAAGATCTTACATAGATGACTCATCACGCTCGATTTAGGAGCTATTTATTAATCAATATCTTAAAGTTTTCAATGATATTTTGCTTAATCTGACGTGACAGTAATCGACATTTCTTTAACAATTCGTTAACTAGTGAACTTTTCAGTGCCATATCAATTATCTTGATATCAAGGCCACAAAAAAGGAATGGTTCAATAAATATTATTTTATGCAATCAAAAGCTATAATAAGCTCAATCCCATATAATGGTGGTATTTTTCTTCATTAACAATGATTGGTATCAACTTAAGATGTTGGATATACACATTTGAATAAATGCCAACATTCCCTCAATAAAGCAAACTTGTCATCAAGTTTTTAGTTGTAGCATTTACACAATTGCATTGATTTTATAAGAGTCAAATTTGATTTCCTAAGTGGCATAATAAATGCGATAAAATTTTCATACATAATACCAAATTCACATTTTAGTATATTTAAATCAAGATCAATCTTTTGAATTACATCAAATATAATAATAAGATCATTTACATTCACTTGTTGAGCTCTATTTTTAGAATCAATTTACCTACAAAAGACTTATGTATGTATGAAGTCATCGAAGGTACATGTTATAACACGCTGGTAGGTTACTCCAACTTATTCTAAACTAAGAAATTTATGTGAAAGCAATTATTAATCACCAAATAGTCAAGAAAGAGCTAGAAAAGGCATAAAGGGTGTTTGATAGGTATAAGTAATTCAGTATAAAGTGAAAAGAACTTGGCCAAAATATAATGGATTTATCATCATAAATTATCAAGTTAAAAATCACTTAATCATGAAGATTGTTGTATCTACCCAGTTGTAAAATGTTCTATGAGAAGTCATAAATTTTAATATCCAAAGCTTGTCTCATAATCTCAAATTAAAAAAAAAATAATTTTAATTACTTTATGGTATTTTAAATAGAGAAATATGAAACAAACGACGTTGACTTGCCTAGTAAGAAATTGGGATTATTTTTAAAATAGGCTTAGTACTAATGATAATTAGTTATTTACACGAAAAAAATATAATTAAGAGTTTGTCGTCGTCAAACGACACGATCTCACGTCGCCAATCGTCCTTGACGGACGACTGGCCACCTCTTTTTTTTTTTTTTTTTCTGGTTTGTAACGGCGGGGGGAGAACGGCGGGGGAGAGAGAGAGAGAGAGAGAGAGAGAAAGAGAGAGAGAGAGAAAGAGAGAGAGAGAGAGACAGACCTTTTTTTTTTTTTTTTTTATAACGACGGGGGAGAGAGAGAGAGAAAGAGAGAGAGGAAGATTTTATTTTTATTAATTTTTTTAAATAATATAATTATTTAAAATATATAATTTAAAATATTTTTATAAAATATTTAATAACTAAATATTTATATATTTAGTTATTAATTTTTTTTATTTATATATATAATTAAACATATAATTTAAAAATATTTTAATTATATATATAAATTTATAAATTTATTTAATATTTTATTAATTAATATAATTATATAATATATAATTTTTATTAATTTTTGTTAATATATAATAAAAAATATTTAAAATATATAAATAAATAAATAAACAAAAGAATAAATTATATAAATATTTTATAAACTATATAAATAAAATAATTATATATATATATATATTTATAAATTTATTTAGTTATTTATATATTTAAATTATATAAATATTTTTAAGTTATATAAATAATTTAAAATATTTAAAATATATAAATAAATAAATAGTTATATATATATATATATTAAATTATTTTATTTATTTAAAAAATATTTATTTCTTTAAAATATATAATTAGTTAAATAAATAAATAAATAAATAATTGTAAATATAAATATTTAGTTATTTATATATTTATAAAATATTTAGTATTTATTTATTATATATATATATATATATATATACATATATATATATTTACATATTATATATTATTCATTTCATTTTATTTATTAAAAATTATTTATTTATTTATTTTTTTTATATTTTTATATTTTTATATTTTTTGTTATTATTATTATTAAAGACTTATATTAATAAAAAATATATATATATATATATATATATATATATATATATATATATATATATATATATATATATATATATAATTAAAAATATTCTATAAAAATTATTTTAAATTATTTATATAACTTAAAAATATTTATATAATTTAAACATATAAATAACTAAATAAATTTATAAAATATATATATATATATATAATTATTTTATTTATATAGTTTATAAAATATTTATATAATTTATTCTTTTAATTATTTATTTATTTATATATTTTAAATATTTTTTATATTATATATTAACAAAATTAATAAAAATTATATATTATACATAATTATATTAATTAATAAAAAATATTAAATAAATTTATAAATTTATATATAATTAAAATATTTTAAATTATATATTTAATTATATATATATAAATAAATAAATTAATAACTAAATATATAAATATTTAGTTATTAAATATTTTATAAAAAATATTTTTAAATTATATATTTTAAATAATTATATTATTTAAAAAATTAATAAAAAATAAAATCTCCCTCTCTCTCTCTCTCTCTCTCTCTCTCTCTCTGCCGTTACAAAAAAAAAAAAGAAAAGGTCTGTCTCTCTCTCTCTCTCTCTTTCTCTCTCTCTCTCTCCCCGCTCCCCCGCCGTTACAAACCAGAAAAAAAAAAAAAAAGAGGAAATTGTTATCAATAATGACATTACGCGGAGACATCGCCGACGCCGTCCGTTTGACGGACTATTAGCCTATTTTTAATTATATTTTTTTCGCTTAAATAACCAATTATCATTAAGACTGCTCTATTTTAAAATAATCCCTAAGAAATTCTCACCAAAGAGGAAATTTATACTAATAAATTGTGCCACGTCATTTTTTGAATGAATTTTTATAAAAAAATAGATAAGATATATTGATTAAAAATTAATGGAATGAATTAATTTTTAAAATTTTTAAATTTATTTTGAGATGTATGTAATATAAAAATTGATTGATTGATCATATATTACATGCACAACGAAGTAAATTAGTTAATTTTAAAATTTCTATCATCATCAAATTTCTATTATGTATATTATTATAGTATAAGACAATAAAATTTAATTAATAATCTAAAAAAAGTTGAGCAAAATTAGGACTATCAAAAAAGCTTTTGTTTGATAACAGCTCACGTTCGGCTCAAAATAAAATAAAAAAAATTTATTTGTAATAAATTCATTATAACAAATGTGGCATAGTGGTTATGTATAGTAAAGTTGAAGGTTTTGAAATCTCACATGTTTGAATATGCTCAGGTATTTTATAGCTCATTTTGGTTAATTTTGTTCAACAATTCCAGCAGAGCGCGAACCAATTCGAAAATAACAACATCGCCAACACTAATAAACTTTTAGCTAATTCAACACGAATTTCAAACACATAATATAAATGAAATGATCATCATTTTCAACTACTTTTTACACTATTCAAAATGAATTTTGAAACTCTTAAATCTACTTTCATATCAGTTCAATATATGAATTTACTTGTGTTACACATCTAACACTAAATCTAATTTTTTTTAAAAAAGTCATCAATATCAACCTAATTTCCTGACAGTTTTTTCCCTAGCTTTTTTTTCTCCGTAATTTCATTCTGATAAGCCAAGAACAAATTAATGAAAACCTTTCTGTTGCCAGCTTTCTTCGCACGCAGAGAGTTCTACAACAAATATTTTCTTGGTCATACTTGCAAGTTGGACTAATCTTCCATCACCAATCTGAAAGTAACCAAAAATATTCAAATAAAAAAAAAATAAAAAAAGTCAATATGTCCACATCAACTTACAGCTCATCTCCTAACACTGACCCATCCATTGGAATTCTCATGTCATTTGAGGGATTTGAAATGAATGAACCAAAAGAAAAGCTTCCGTCCCAAGTAAAATCCTGGGGCTTAGAGTACTCTTACTAGGAAGCTAACCACCTAATTCTCTAATTTTTTTTAATTTAATTATAAATAATTAAATGTGTATATGCAGGAAAATTTCTATTCTATTTCTCTCAGAATACATTGAAAGGTCTGGGGCCCAATCATAAGTGTTCAAGATGTAGTGTATGACAAGAACCAGAAGGTGCAAGGGATTTTCTCATATAGCGCAAGGAGCGGCGGCCCGTGCAATGATCCTATTCTATCACAATTTATGTAGCATTTTGAATGCAAAGTCTTTGACGTTTAATTGTGAAGCTTAATTTTGTGATCAACGAAGAAAATATATCACATACATTTAGTCGATGATTGGCTTACACATTAAGACTATTACAATGGTTGAAAAGGACGTAGATACCTCCCCTTATGAAGTTGGGGGCACCATCATATGTTTGCGTATAAGAATAAATGTCATTTTTTTCACATTCAAATCATAGTGAAATTTAGGGACCCTAAATTCTACGTCTATGGTAATAGTAACAAATGCAAAGGGTTTGATGTTAAATTGCGAAGCTTAATTGTCCTTTACTATGAAGAAAACTTGTTTCATTAATTTAATACTAACTTTGTCGGTCCCAAGTCTGGATGTGAAAAGTGGAGGGTTGCGATAGGCAGTTGACAACCAGCTTAAAACTTGTCGAAATAATCATGACATGAATCCTTTAAAACATTGTTAATGCGGCCCTCGAAAGCGCCAGATCTCAATAAAAAATGTAAGAACGATCGGGAGTTGCAAAACAAGGGGTTCCCACATTACGGATGCAAAGAAGTTAGTCCATGAAACTAGAATTATGTTAGGAACTTAGAATATAGACACTCTTACAGGTAAATTAATGGAATTAATAGATATTATGATTCATAAGAAGATAAATATTTTATGTGCTCAAGAAACTAAATGGGTTGGGGAGAAGATCAATAAGATTGATAGTTAAGATTTTAAACTTTGGTATTCAGGTAGAAGTCAAATGAGAAATGGAGTAGGTGTGATTACAGATAAAAGTTTGAAGTATAATGTTATAAATATTAATAGATATGGAGATAGAATTATAACTTTAAAGATTATTGTTGATACTAATATTATCAATATTATAAGTGTTTATGCTCCTCAAATAAGTTTGGATGTAGGCTCAAAAGAAAAAGTTTGGAATGAATTAGAAGGATTAATACAAAAGATACCTCCTAAAGAAAAAATATTTATTGGAGGAGATTTAAATCTTTGAGTGGTAGAAGATTTTAAAAGTATTCATTCAGAAGTTATGGATTTGAGTGACTGAAGAAGGTACTAAATTAAATTTTGCTTTAAATTTTTATGATTTTAGAATAATATTTTATTTAAGAAAAAAGATGAGCATATTATTACTTATAAAAATAGATCTAGTTAAACACTGATTGTTTATTTTCTGATAAGAAAATAGATCATTTAGATTGTAAAGATTGTAAGGTCATTCAAAGTGAAAGTTTAAGTACATAACATCGATTATTAGTTTTAGATTTTAAGATGAAAATTTGGAAGATGGAAAAGAAATCAAAGTATTGTCCTACGATTAGATAGGAACTTAAATAACACTAATAAAAATATTTTTAAGAGCAAGCTACAAAAGCTTAGAATTTGGGATGTCCATAAGGACGCTAATATTATGTGGGGGAAAAGTAGTAAGTGATATTAAGCAAATTACAAAAAATATACTTGGTGAATCACAAGAAAAAAGTTTCTTTTAATAAAAATAGTTGGTGGTGGAGTCAGAATGTGCAAGAAAAGATAAAAAAATAAGAAATATTGTTATAAAACTTAATTTAGATGTAAAAAATTTAGAGAATTGGGAAATATATAAAGTGGCATCTAGAGATTCTAAAAAAATAGTATATGATGTAAAAAATTTAGTTTTTAGTGATTTACACAATATATTAGATATCAAAAAATGTAAAAGATGTATGTATAAATTAGCTAACCAAAGAGATATAAGAAGTAAAGATCTAATTCAAGTGAAGTGCAATAAGGATGAAAATCATAAAATACTTTTCTTTGAAATGGATAGGTGGATGAGATATTTTGATAAACTTTTCAATGAATGATCTAAAAATATGATTGATTTTAACAACCTTGATATCCTAAACAAAAATAGATAATTTTATTTTTATCGTTGTATTAGTAAATTTGAAGTTAGAGAAACTTTAAAGAAAATAAAATATAGAAAAAATAGTAGAACTTGATGATATTCCAAATAGAGGTGTGTAAATGTTTAGGGGATCAAGGAATTTCTTAGATTACAAATCTTTTTAATGTTATTTTAAAGACTAAAAAGATGTCAGATGAGTGGAGAAAGAGTTTGTTGGTTCCTATATTTAAGAATAAAGGTGATGCATAAGAATGTACAAATTATAGAGGAATTAAGTTAATGTGTCATACATTAAAATTTTGGGAGAGAGTAATTGAGCATAGGTTATGATGTGATGCAAAAGTTTTTCGCAATCAGTTTGGTTTCATGCCAGGTAGATCTACTATGGATGTTATATATTTGTTAAGAGGTTTGATGGAGAAGTATAGAGAAAGTAAGGAGGATCTACATATGATATTTATTGATTTAGAGAAAGCTTATGATAAAGTTTCAAGAGATGTTCTTTGCAGAGTTTTAGAAAAGAAATGAGTTAATATTAATTATATTCAAGTCATTAAGGATATGTATACTAGAGTTGTTACTTGTGTCCAAATACAAGGACTGACAAAATATTTTCCTATTTTAGTTGGATTACACCAAAAATCAACTTTAAGCCCTTATCTTTTTTGCTTTAGTTAGGGATGTTCTTACTAGACATTTACAAGAAGATGTATCTTGGTGTATGTTTTTTGCTGATGACATTCTTCTTGCTAATAAGACTAGAGAGGGAGTCCAAGAGAAACTTGAATTATGGAGGTCAACCTTAGAGTCTAAAGGTTTTGTTTAAGTAGATCTAAAACTGAATATATGAAGTGTAATTTTAGTTGTAGAATTCTAGTGGTAGTGTTGTGACATTAGGTGAACAAATCATTAAAAAGATTGAGCGATTTAGATATTTAGGCTATATTGTTCAAAATGATGGTGAAATAGATAAAGATGTTATTAGTAGAATTTAAGTTGGATGGCTGAACTGGAGGAATGCATCTGGCCTGTTGTGTGATAGAAAAATACTGCTTAAACTTAAGAAAAAAATTTATATGATGGTGGTAAGACCTGTGATGATTTATGGTGCAGAGTGTTGGCCAATAAAAGAGAAGCATAAGACTAAGTTAAGTGTTGCAGAGATGAGGATGCTCAGGTGGATGCGTGGCTTTACTCTTAGAGATAAAATAAGAAATGAGTATGTTCGGGAAAAAGTTGGAGTAGCTCAAGGGCGAGATAAGATTAGAGAGAGTCGCCTAGATGATTTGACCACATAAAGCGCCGTCCAGATGACCCGAGAGAGTAGATGCATTAGATTTGCCTTATATTAAGAAAGGTAGAGGTAGATCTAAAAAGACATGGTTAAGATGTACAAAAAATAATCTTAGTATACTTGAATTAAATGAGAATTTGATACATAATAGGATACAATGGAGGCGAATGATTCATGTAGCCGATCCCGCTTAGTAAGATAAAGGCTTGTTGTTGTTCTTGTATTGACATTCACATTAAGATACTTATAAGAGTTGAGAAGGACGTAGATACCTCCCATTATGAAGTTAGGTGGGGGCTCCATCTTATATTTGTATCTAAGAATTAATGCCATTTTTTTTTCTCTAAAATCAAATCATAGTGAAATCCGCATTAATAGCAATCTAGTATAAACATCATTTGTATGAATCCATATAAATTCTTGTGTGTTTTCGTGCACCGATCTTCTTTTCCACTTTTTCATAATAATAATAATAATATAATAATAATAATAATAATAATTATTATTATTATAATTTTGCTTGGGCCACTTCATGCGTTTTTTTTCCAAAAAGTGAGAAGCATTCCTTTATATACCAATTGAACCATCTTTACTCTCCATTTCCCATACCTCCTTCCTCTCTTCCCATCTCCTTGAATCTCCCTTCCTCTTCAAATGTCCAGCTACCAAACATCAGAAGAACTAAAGCAGAAGAAAGGAGGAGGAAACCCTTCTCCTAAGAGAGGCCAAATCAAAGTCAGGATCATGAAAGACATTCTCGCTTTCATCAGAGGAAGCAGCCAGCAGCAAGAGGAGAAGGAAAAGCAAGACGGCAAAGAGAATTTAGCCCCTCCTGCTTAAAACTTCATTAAGCTTGAACGATCCACGGCTTCAGATTGTTGCTATTTTTGATGCAGCGAACGAATATTTAGTCCTCCCCATGTCTTTTTTAATCGTGTGGGTATCAGAAACTCAGGAATTTTAATATTTCTTCTCTTTTTTACTTCTGTTAAGTATTGAAATTTTAAGATTTCATGTTAAGGTTTGGTTTTTCTCCATTGATGCTGCTTTGAAGAAGTGAAATTATTACGTGTCATTTGAATTACTGTGTATTGATTATATATTATTATATACATCTCTCGTATACTGCACAATCAATACACAGGAATTCAGACGATCCGAACATCCTATTTAGTATCTTTCTTTGTAAAATTAGGCGTGAGCGAGGTTTAGTTTTTGTAGTAACCTCTGTTAATATAATTTGCTTTAATTTCCCTAAGTTTACTTCATTTTTCACTTTTTTATTCAAATTTGTTTGCTTTGATGCAGTCGACTCTCTTTTTATTGACTGAACGCTTGCTGAGGTTCTATTGGATAAACTCGCAAGGGTTCCGTTAGTAATTTAAAATTTCATAATTATGATTTGGAGAAATCTCAATATACGATGCATGTATCTCAAACAAAGTCAAAGTCAAAGTCAAAGTCTATGGGATCGATACCTAATTTTATTTAGAGCCATTTGAATTGAAAATTAAAAGAGTTAAAATGATGCTAAAATCTGCTCACATGATCCAGCCCTTCTCCTGAAATTTGTGGAAAAAAAAAAATTCTAATCTAATGGATGCCTGCCTAATCAACTAAATTGGAAGGTTCATAGTGCATTGGTCCGCACAAAATGGGTGCTAACAAAATACATGACTCATAAAAAACTTGGATTATGGTTGACTTGATTAATATCTGGTTTGAGTTCGCATCGAGTTCGAGTTGACCTAAATGATTTGAAATTGACCAAATTAGTATATTGAGGCTGAATTGATTTTGTTAAAACATCATATTTAAGTTAATAGAATCATATTGATTAAAAAAAATTGTATGATTTGTATAATAAACAAGTTAAAGAGTTGGATTTAGGTTATACAAATTTAGGTCAACTCATATTTGGGTCAAATATGTTGTCTCATATACTAAATAAGTCAAGTTCATGTTAAGTATATTTGAGCCAGTTTCAAATCAAGTAAAATCATTATCACTCATCAATTCTAACTAACACCTCTACTACATGTAATGGGTTGATGAACTTCTTTTACAACTAACATCATACCACATGTGGAAGAAAATTGATCATCAGTGGATGTACTTTACGGGAAGGGCTTTCTTTGACAGAATGTATAATTTTTTGCTACGAAGCCCGCAAAGGAGTTGTAGATACTGCTGTACGAACATCAGATGCTGGATACCTCACACATAGACTGGAATAAAAGAATTCTTTTCTGCCCAAAATGAGAATGAGATGGAATTATGAACTTATAATCATGGAATCAACTCAATCAGCATATTATAAGTTCATTCTAGACCAGACCAGGCTGGAATAGGGTTATGTACATTCTTATTATGAGAAGGGGTTATTCGAGCGTATGTAAATAGATACTCTGTTTACATAATCACTGGATGTCCTAGTATCTTTGCCACCACTAAGATTTGAGGGATCATTAAATTAGTCCCTTGAGGGCTTATTAAGAGGGGCACTAGCCATCTTAAATATCCTCAATACACCCTCATTAGTATGCAAATTATCTCAAAAACCCTTGAAAACTTTTTATTTTCATAATAATTAGGCATATACTTTAATAAATAATTAGAAGATTTACATACATACCACACAATTCTTCTACATTTATATATCTAAATCCTAAAGTTAGATATTTACCTATCTAACACTTTCTTATACTTTAAAAGGTGCATTTTACTTTTAAAAAAATGAGTGATTATGATATTTTTGATGTGATATAGAAGATTATGATGTTATAAATATAAAAATCAAAGATTTAAGTATTAGATATGTAAAGACATAAGAATTATATTATATAATATATATATATATATATATATATATATATATATATATATATATATATATATATATATATATATATATATATATATTATATATATATATATATATAAATCCGCCAAAATAATTATAAATAAGCCCTTATATAACTCAATTTAGATTTGACTGCATGATAGAAACTGAATTTTACAAATGTAGCTTGGTTGGTAGCGAATGACTGAACTCTCACAACTGATTCCTCTCTCTCCGGAAGTCATTGAAAGAAGTAATGAAAATAACGTAAGCACTGTAAGATTATCACAATTATCCCCACCCACAAGATGATGGATGTTGTGGATACCCATTCCCAAAAAAAAAAAAAAAAAGAGTTGATGTGACTTACATTGACCTATGTTATTTTATCTATATAAGAATATTAAAATTCAGTTCTTTCATATAACGTTTTGTTTATATGACTGCAACAGTTTAAAATTTTATGTGCATTCTCTTTAAACTATTTAAATTTATTATAATAAATTAAATATTTCAATCATTCAACCTATCATCTTTATAATTTTTTTATTATCTTTTGCCCTTCATTTCAACTAACCATGGCTCACAAACTCTTATTATTATTTTATTTCCAATTATAGTATGAGCCAATTTTGAAATTTAGATCTTAGCAATAATTTTTAAGAACTTTATCAACCAAACAAATCATATATATATACAATATATTATATTATATATATTTGTTCTCTTACATAAGCTCTTTTATTATCGATAAAATTGAAGGAATTATATATATAAAAAACAAACTTATTAGATAAAAAATAATTATCTACTCTTCTCCCTCAACACAGCAGTCCTTTTAAAAAACGTCCATGCTTCACTCTGATTATACTACTGCCGGGATTGTTAAATTAGCCAGAGTACCATTCATGTGAGCTTCCAAAAGAAACTGCAGCTGTGATCCCTTAGTCTTAGCAACAAAATGGCCTGCTCCTCTCACCGTCGCATAGTTAAGCCCTCCACTGTGTCCTTCAGTAAATCCTCCAGTCTGCAAAAACAATGGCATGATTTATAGACTTAACAACCAAAAAAAAAAAAAATCATAATCATCATCTAATTTCAAAAATAAAGTGATCATCGGCTTTCATTACATCGATCTTCGACGGGTACCATCCGTGCCATGGGATCACCTTCGGAAAGTTTAGCTTTCTGATAGATAACCTGGACGACATCGGCGGAACAACGGAGTCGGCGTCGCCGCTGAAACCACGAGCTCATAAGTTAGAAGAGAAGAACTAAACTTAATTACTCCTCCATTGGTAGAGTCTGAACTTGCCTGTAAACAAGGACTGAAATGTTGTTTGAGACAAGGTTCTTTAAGATGGGTAGTGTTGAATTTGTGATCTCCCCATAAGCCTTGGCCACCTCACTGCAAAAGATTCAAAAATCAAACTATCTAATGGCTAAACCAAATTGTTAAGAAATAAATAAATTTTAAAAAAAGATCTTATTTGAACAATACTATTATCAAAATGACATTTTTATCTCACTGATATTAAACCAAGCAACCAATAAACGTTACCTGTTGCATTGGATCCATTTCTTTGGCGCCTTTGCCGGATTCACATGCAGGGCCTGCTGGACCTCCTGCGATCCAAGATATGCGGCGACATCCTTTTCTTGGCATTCGTAGTACTCATCAACCTACAACAAAGCAACAAATTAACACAAAAAGGCATTTTAAAAACAGAATGATTTACTTCTAAAACCCCTTACAGGTAGTCTTGGCGTCGTGATTTTCGTCAAATCACAAATCGTCGCAGTGACATCAAACATATAAAGCGGAAGGACGACCCTTCCCGCAGCCTCTGTCGCCGCTATGCAACCCTTGCTCGTCGAATTCTTTATGCAGTGCTTCTCTATATCGTCATACATTCTCTGCGAAAGCATTCCATGGCTCCAAAGGTGATCGAAAAAGCCCCAGCGGTCCTCATCAGCGTCCAAAACGGCATTTTGCAGCTGCGGAAAGTTAAAAACGTAAGAGGCAAATGAGCCAAAACCTTGCTTGTAAGACTTCATAGGGAAGGAAGAGAGATGCTTACGACTAGGCCTTTGAGATTGATGGCGGGGGATTTTCCGGCGCGGTTGTGGTTGTGGATGAGTTGGGCGAGTTGGGGGATGTAGTTACCGGCGTAGCCCTCGCCGGCGAGATAGATTATCCGGCTATCGTATTCAGGGAAGCGGGAGAGCCAGTTGACTAAGAAACGGAGGTTGTCGGCGGCGACGGAGGCGTCATTGTAGTTTTGGTAGTCGGAAGGAGTGTTCGAGTACGAGAAGCCTGTGCCGACCGGGGTGTCCAAATAGGACATGTGCAACTGTGTATCGGATCCAGAGTTATTACTCGAGTAAATTAAAATTTACTATTCAGTATTAATTCATCTAAAAATAAATTTAATAGCTATAAATTTTAAATTTAATTTACAATATTTTAATTCAATTTTTTTAATATATCCAAAATGATCACAAATCAATAATTTCATTGTATAATTATTTTTCAAGAAAATCTCATAAAATAAACACAAGTAAATCAATTATCTTTTTAAAAATTAAATCATTATCATAACATTTTTTGTCCTATCAATGAATTATCTTTAATCATTTATCTTTTATATACTAAATATATTTTTCAAAAGAATAATAAAAGCAATGAAAGTACGAATTAAAAAATAATTACTAACATTTATTCCAAGAGTGAGACGACTCAGTCACAGCCTTCCCTCCTGGTGCTACAACCAGAGGACCGTGCTCAAGGAAAGCCCCAGCGCCAATGGAGGAACAGCCAGGCCCGCCGTTAATCCAAACGAATATCGGAATTTCGGTGACATTAACAGTCTTCTTCGACTCAGTGAAGTAATAGAAGAAGAACCGGCCAGCCTTCTCGTCCACAGGGATATAGCCGGAGTACTGCCTCGCGACGACGCCTTTGGGCTGTCCGGGGAGCGCAGAGATTTGATCTGAATCCTTCGATCCAGGTTTTGAACAAATAGAGATATCGGGAAGGAAAGTGAGGTTCCAAGGGCGGGCGGTGCCGGAGATGATTTTTGGGAGGATGAAGTCGAGGATGAGGCGGCCGGTGGTCGCGGAGGATGGCGAGAGGAGGAGGAGGAGGAGGAGGAGGAAAAGGATGAGGGGAAGAAGGGTCTTCATGGTGGTGGTAGAGGTGGAGAGAGGGGAGATGGGAAGGTGAAGTGTGAGGGAGAAGGGAAGGGGAATTAGGGTTTCTTTATAGGAGATGGTGGTTTCGCCGGAGGGCTTCAGTTTGTTTGTTTTGGCAGGGAGGTTTGGGTTCTGTCGAGATATTGTTTGTTTTGGCAGGGAAGTTTGGGAGTTTAAATCTTTGTTGAGATAAGGAACGGATAAAAGCGGCAACGTCTCGACAGAAGAAACAGTAAGAAGGATAATTGAAAAAAAAAGGATATATATATATATATATATATATATATATATATATATATTATATATATAAATATTTATATTTATTTTTAAAATAAATTATATTTTTTTAAACATAAAAAAATAAATATTTAATTTTAAATATTAGATATATAGATATTTAAAATTATATGATATGTATATAATTTTTTTTTTTAAAAAAAATTATATAATTAATTTTAAATTTTATTTTAAATATATCACTGCTAATAATTTTTGAAGTGAAATATAACTTTTTATTCAGCAAATTGGAAGAAGGCAACTAAAGTGCAGCTACTGCAAAGAACAGTAGTCGGGGTCTCCCAAAAGCTATGACTTCTGCTTCAGAACATATGGTGGCATGATGTTATGTCTATAATATGCAGAATGAAAAACACTGAGAATCAGCAAAACGGAGGAAAAAATGAAAGAAAGGCACTTAGTACAATTCTCTTTTTTTTTTATAATTAAAATTCCAATTCAAAATTTTCAGAACTGTTGTGAAATAAGAGGCACCTAGAAGGTTTGAGGAAATAGGGAAATTTCACATTATATGTGCAACTTAAATCTAAGATTTGATTGAAAATCAAAGTTTTCTCACTAAAGTAAGAATTTACACTCTAAAAAAAAGTTTTTACCTAAGACGGCGAAGTCATCTCAATTGGGACTCTCAATTGGGACTCGTAGGACGTCTCATAGCTAAGCATTAAGAATTGATAGTAAGGCCACATATAGATGACCAACAAAGATTGCCTTTATATTATGATATCTTATACTTTTAGTTTATTTATACTTTTTCAAAAGTCTTTAAGAAAATTTTCAAAAATTACAAAATATTTCAAAATATTTCCCTGCCTGTTTTTATTTAAAATTTTCACATTTAGATGACAATAGATTTTGAAATTCATCTTAACAATAACTTGATCAGAATATCATAGTTCATAAGATAAATTGTCATATATTTTTTTAGCGTAATTTTTTAGTTTACTGAGGGTAATCACAGTTTACACACTATGTTCTCGAAAAGTAATATTAATATTAGTTTTTAAATAAAAAATTCTTACAAATTGGATGTTAAAATAAATGTTCGAATATGTTTTTCTTAGAAAAAAAAATTAACAAAGCATTTTTTTATTAGAGAAAATTTAGGTGAGACTATGCAGGCTTGATCAATTAATTTTTTATTTTTTATACTTTTTAGCATCAGCAAATATTCGAATATACTAAGCTAATAATCTTTAGTAAATTATATTTTAGTGCAATCATTGTAAAAATAATCTTATCACCTAAATATGATTGAAATAAAAAAAATCTTAAAATGGAAATAATATATATAATTAATAAATAATTATATCTACCATGTTAGAACTCTAAAATAAATGAACAATATACAATTAAGAAATAAATTTAACTCAATTTAGCAAATAAAAATAAAAATAAAGAGATTGAAATAGGTTGGGAATGAGGCATGTCGATGATATTATCCTTAGAGTAGATCAAGCTTTAAACGCACCAATTTGCCGCTTTCTCTTGAGATACAACCTATCTCATTTCTTTGATCGCATATGCACCATGATTGATCGACAAAATTTTAAACAAATCGTATGTCTCTTGTTGCCCAAAAAAATGAAATGAACAAAATGACAGGAAGATAAATGATTGGAAAAAGAAAAAGAGTGTAATTAAAAATTTTCTCATCTCATTCAATAGAAACTTGAAACTTGAATTATGGAGGTCAACTCTAGAGTCTAAAGGTTTTCGTTTAAGTAGATCTAAAACTGAATATATGGAGTGTAATTTTAGTTGTAAGTAAGTGATAGTGTAATTAGGTGAACAAATCATTAATAAGAGTGAGCGTTGAGATATTTAGGCTCTATTGTTCAAAATGATGGTGAAATAGATGGAGATGTTATTAGTAGAATTCAAGTTGGATGGTCAAGTGGAGGAATGCATCTCACCTATTATGTGATAGAAAAGTTCCACTTAAACTTAAGGAAAAATTTTATAAGATGGTGGTAAGACCCGCAATGACTTATGCGAATTAGCTAATAAAAGAGAAGCCTAAGACTAAGTTAAGTGTTACAGAGATGAGAATGTTTAGGTGGATGGCTTTACTCTTAGAGATAGAATGCAAAATGAGTATATTCGGAAAAAGTTGGAGGAGCTCAGGGTAGATAAGATTAGGGAGAGTCCTTAGATGGTTTGGCCACACATCCTACGTCCGATGACCGACAGAGAGTATGCATTAGATTTGCCTTATGTTAAGAAAGGTAGAAGTAGACCTAAAAAGACTTGGTTAAGATGTATAAAAAATAATCTTAGTATACTTGATTTAAATGAAAATTTGACACATAATAGGACACAATGGAGACGAAGGATTCATGTAGCCGACCCCACCTAGTGGGATTAAGGCTTGTTGTTATTGTTGTTGTTATTGTCATCTCATTCAAGTTCATATCACACTATGTATAGATGAAAAATGAGAGTAAAATATTAAATCATCATTTATGATTTATAATCATTAATGACAGTTATTTTAAGTTATAAATTTGCTAATTTATTTATATTATATATTATAATATTAACACTTTATTATAATTATACCAACGTTATAAGTTATAATATTATTTGTTATAATGTTATAATTATAACTTTTTATATTATTCATAACATACCTCTCCTCATTTAAAAAAATAATATTTATAAGTAAAATAATTCGAGATGAATAAAATAAGAGAAAAAGAATCAAATTTCTCATTTTTGGATAACTTTTATCATGCATTCAGTGAAAGTAGCTTACGGGTTTGAACTTCACTTTGTATAATCAAGATCTGACAATAACAAATATCATAGTAACCAAAGTTTTGAACTAGGTATATAAATTTTTATATCATTTCATACACACATGATATGAGATACGCTATAAGTTCTACTCAATAGTGCATTTTAAACACCATGCCCTTTCATCTCAATTTATAAGTGTTTTAGGATCTTGATAAGATCACATTGCAACGACCTATTATTACAATACTTATATATGTGATATCTCCAAAATACACTGCAATTATAATATCTTACAAAAATTTTCCTTTGATCTCATTAAGAGTTATAGCTCAACCTTTTTATTCGATCAATTTTGTTTGTACCACATTGAACCTTCTATCATAGGGATTCCAATTTGAAAGTTAGGTTTCAACTATGATGATTATTTTAACCCCATTACGTTTAATGATCTCAATATAGATGCCTTTGCACCATACTTGCTTTCCATAAGATGAGAGTAAGCCCTCCATGACACCTTTCCTATAAATCTCTAGGAATATGACTCAACCTTTGGTTTGACCCAATTTGATCAATTAGTCAACCTAACCCAACCTAGCACAATTTGACATATATGAGTCAAATTGAGCCAAACCCACTTGAACCAAGTCCAAACCCATTGAAATCTGATCAAACCAATCCTAGACTCACCTTAGGTTAGCCCCAAAGTAGCCCAACTCGAATTGAACCCGATCCAAGGCATTATCCAATGGCTAAACCTCCCCACATAAGATTATACCCAAATTAGCAAGTCAACTTCCCCATCTTGTCACTTGGTAGCCATTCAACACCCCAAAATAAGACCTAACCTACCTAACTAACCTAGCCCAAGTGGGCTGGGTCGGCTATGGACCAAAAGGAGGTGAGTTAACTCACCTCCCCAACATAGCTGAACCCAACGGATCCAAAGAAGAGGGAAGTTGCCTTGCACCACCAACCAAGCTTCTTGGCCAACCAAATCGAGTCTCCTTAGTTTGGCTTTGACCTTTCCGGCACTTGACGATGACCACCGGGTCAATTCATGGATTGAATCAACCGTTCTAAAGTGGTGGTGAGGGATATATACCCCCCTCATTTCGATTCAAATGACACAATTGGATCCTTAGAGAGCTAGATCACACCAAAAGGAACTCCCTGAGCATTTCCCCAAGCCTTCCCATTCCTTCCCGATGCCAAACTCCTTTGATCAAAAACAGGGTAAGACATTCTTCGATCCAACTCCCTCAAATCTCAACCAAACTCAAATTAATTTCACCCTACACCTTTCCTTGCCTCCGTCGAGCAAGAACGAAACTTCCCATGAGCTCCACGACCATCGATGGCCCCATTTCGATCGGCGTCCTTCTGTAAATTGTTGGTTCATGGTCCATAGAGCCAACGACAAGGAACCATCACGTGTTCTGCTCAATAGGGCTTCGCCTCATCTAGGCAAAGCTTCCTCAAGTGTTGCACCACCGGTCTTGAGTTCCAACGAGGTAATTTCCTTTAAACTGAGCTTTTGACAAATTTAAGGAAAGTTGTATGTCATGTAATTTTGATCGTTATATCCCTTTGGATCTTCCTTATGAAGGTGTGAGATCATTTTCATGGTCATCCGAGCTCGGGTGAGCTCAGATCAAGCGAATGAAGGTGGATGGTGTCCGCCTCCCCATCGCCTGATAGATCATGCACCATTTGCTCCACGTGATTGGAATGGATAGTCGTGATTAATCCATTAGATTTGATCCATTTTATCCCTTAAGAACCGTAGTTTAATCCCCGATCTCGAGACGGCGGGGACGAATCGCTACCGCCAATCAATCACGACTTAGATGCGTTTAAGTTGCTAATCCAACGACACCACATGGAAAGCATGCCATATCAGCGGTCCACATGGCGCCGACGGGATTAGGCTTAATTAAGTTTAATTAACCTAATTTAATGGCTGAATCTTTGAAAATTCATAATAAATTGTAGAAAAATCTAAAAATATAAATAAATACTCATTTTAAAGGTAAAATAGAGGAGATTTAATTCAATTTAATTCCAATTAATTTTGAATAATGATTAAAGCTTAATTAAGGTTTAAATGAAAAATTAATTAGCTTAATTAAGTCATAATTACTTAAGTAATTAATCTCAACCTTTGTGTGTTAGTTTAATGGGATGACCTTTGCCTGCCATAATTTTATTTGGATTTATTGCTTGGTTAATTGAGGGAATTGATCATTTAAACCCTAACTACTCTCTTAATTTAATGACTAATTAACACCCTAAATAATACTTAATTAATTAATTAAACTCACTAATCACTGTCTGATAGTGAATGTACAAGGGGAGTGGGGTTATGACCTCTTTCCTAGCTTCATTTTCTAAGTCCATTTCATTTTGAAAGAAAGTTAATTAATATGAAGATTAATTAAGGGTTAATTAATTAATTAGGTGGCTTAATTAATCAAATTAGAATCATAATTCATAATAGATAATTAACAATAAAATTAAGGGTTCCTTTTTAGGTTTTTAATAGCATAAATACCTTTTAAGGAAATTATGATTAGCCCATAAGTGTGGGAAAATCATAAAAGTATTTAATTAAGTTCTTTAATTTAATTAATCCATAATTATGAGCCATTTGCATTAGATCATTGTAGGAGCATTGCAATTTTACTTTCTCATATGTTCATGTCATTTGTGTCTCATGATTAAATAGCTAATCAAATTAAAGAAGTATAGGTAATGATAATTAATTAATTTAATTAAGGATCCAACTCAATTAACTCATAAAATTCACTTAATTATATTTTCTTAAACCAATTAAGTTCACCGACATGGGAATGGGATTAAAACAACAAATAATTCTTCTCCTCTTTAAAATTAATCAAAATCTTAAGTCATAAATTAGTAAAGAAACTTTGGTTTTCTTTAAATGACTTTATTTGATGTGATTATCCATAGGAATTAATTTAGTTGAATGAACCATATGTTTATAGTTAGTTATTTCTTCCTAATCGCTTTAGATGTTGTATGTTAATTGATTTCATGTATATAAATGAATAAAATGATGTTTATTTATGTAAGGTTGCATGTGTTCAATTAACTTATCATTTGTGTGGCTATTATGACTATTAAATCTAAAATATATATTTTAAAATTTATAAAGTGATAACAATATATGAAGTGAGAGTAGTTATGAATACATATAGATTTTACATGTGTTTATAGCTTAGATATGTGAAGTAAAGCTCTCTTTTCTTTAATTCATGTGTAGATTGATATGTGTTCAAATGTTATAAATATATAGTCAGGACATCCTGAGAATATGAGCTTTAGTTAGCCCCAAGGAGGTCATTTGATTATCTCACTTCCATGGTTAATAATGACATGTACTTATTTAATTTTATTCCCATGTATTTCTATATTATAATTTCAATATAACTTTAATTCACACACATAAATAATTCAATCAAATAAAAATACAACTTTCCATGATTCTCCTTCCTTTAGTTATTCATACATCTATATGTATCTAAGAAAGTAAGTATATAGTCTGGACATCTCGAGAATATGAGGCTTTAGCTAGTCCTAAGGAGGTCATTTGATTACCTCACTTTCGTGGTTAACAATGGCATGTACTCACTTATATCTTCTATACATACATGTGTGTATTTAGTTAAGGAATTAGGATCCTCCTTTTATACTAAAAATGCATGCATCCTAATCACTTAAGTTATTAGTACATGTTATATATAAATCAGTGCTCTCTTTTTCTTGTTCATATATAGATTTACATAGGTTTGGAATGTTAATAAGTATATAGTCTGGACATCCCCAAAATACGAGACTTTAGTTAACCCCAAGGAGGTCATTTGATTATCTCACTTCCGTAGTTAACAATGACACATACTTATGTGATTCCATCTTTATGTATTTTATATTAGAATTTGGATAGAGCTTTAATTAATATGTTTATATAATTCAACTAAAATAAAAATAAAAATTCTAAACATACACATTCATCATCATTTATGTGTGGTAAAACATATTGCATATTTAGATATGCTAAGTATTAAATTATATGCATGTTATATTTGATGGAAAGAAATGACTTAGTATACTTCATGTGATAGTAATTCAATTAGATTAATCTTAAGAAGCCTTTCATATTATATAAGGTCATTTAAAGTTAACCTAAACTTAAGATTAATTAAAAATTATTTAATAAGCCATTCATTAAAGTCAAAGTGGCTTAAGGTAGGGACGAAAGAGGGTAATCCTCTTCATTCTCTTCATAACACTTAGTTGCTAAGTGTAAATCACATGAAACAAAATAAAATATAAAATAAAATTCATAAATTAATTAAACAACTTCAAATGAAACCCACCATCATTTTAACTTGAACAATTTCCAAATTTAAAAAATACAACTCTAATGTTTAGTTAAGACATATCACACAAAGCCTTAGCACACATATTAGAATTAAGTCACCACTTCTAGCTCTATATTAGGATAGTGTATGATGTGATGTCTATTCTATTTTTGTGATATAATATTTTAGACTATATGTTAGGGTGTATGCTTCGTAGACTAGATGTTAGGCCGCTCTTAGGGAGTGGGTTTAGGATTTTAGTCTCTTTTAAATTAAATAATTACCTTAGCTATCTTGCAATTCATAAGACCAGACTATATAATTTTAAATAGTAGGAGGAGTTAACTAGCGACCATTCTAGGTGGTTGTAAGTACAGAAGTCGGACGGGTTAATCCTTTCTCATGGAGATGAACCTTTATGTCCACCTGTCACTTAGATTTAAGTCATGCTTTAGCTCGTGCTAAAGCTCCCTAGATTTAGGATCTGAGGTAGCTATTTTATTCGGGCCATGACCATAAATCCTCACATCTTAGGCATTTCTATAAGCTTGTGTTGATGGACTATAAGCCCTGGCAATCTAATAAAAATTTAATTCAAATGAATAAAACCTCTTCATTTTCAAATATAGAGCCTCACCATATGATAGATTGGAATGCTTACTAGGCTTTCTAGTATCATGAGCATTCCTTACTTATTTTCTATGGATTCCAAAAATAAGTCTTCTCCTTGAACTTTCCAATTGACTTTTCGAATATAACTAATCCTTTGATAGCTTAACCTTGAAATATTTGGAGATAATAATTATCTACATTAATCGAGAGTATTCTTAGGGAATCTCATTTCCTAAGATGTAATTAACTATGGAGGCTTGCCTCCATAAAAAATTTAAGAACCTGACTTAATATAAACCCTGAATTATTCATCCATGTAAAGTAGGGAAAAAAATCTCTGGTATATTCGAATACTCATCATGCCTTATGAGTCCTTATTAGGTGATTATGTTAATTATAGAGTAATGCCTTTATATTTTGAGATAGTACATTATATCTCGATGTTATACCAAAAATAATCAATTCTGGTGTGCCCTCTCATCCAAATAATATAATGTCTATTATGTTTCATATATCCATTAAAAATGACCAAGCACTTTCCCGAGGCTTTTAGAAGATAGAATTTTCCCACTGCATAAGTTGACTTCAGTGACTTCTTGGAATGATGAGTTTGTGAAAAGTTCTACTAGCTCATTGAGCATACCTACAGCTTCTCCTACGGGATCCTCCGAGTAAGATTACTCCAAGTCAATATCAAGAGGTGAACTTGATTGATTCAGAGAAGGAAAATCTAATTCTGAATTAGAGAGAAATAAATCAAAACTATTTGAGCTATTATTATTATTTTGATGAAAATATCATGAGAATGAAATTAGAGATCAAGAGAAAGAATATGGAATCAACTTTCTTTCTTGAGATTTAAAGTAGTGTTTAATGGTGATTGTGCTACAAATCTATCTCGAGCAAGTTTGGTAAGCTGCTGCTACTATTGGGCTTCCACCTTCCTTAGGTTGTCCTTCGCAACTAGCAAACCTTCCTTGGTGTTGGAGCTTTGAGCTGCTTCAGGCACTTGCAGAGAAAGTTTCCTGATCTTAGAAATAATTTTCTTAGAGGTATTAGATAAGAAAACATCCCAACCTTTTTTGGTTTCAAGAGAATTAGAAGTATCCCCAAGGATTACTCTAACAGAGCTAGATGATTATTTTAATAAGTATTCCTTAGGGATGACTATGGCTTCTGACTTGTAGCTATGCTCAAGCAAATCCTTAAAAGTGATGCAATCCTCTAAGACATGGCCTAACATGCGGTGGTAGGGGAAATAGCTAGGATCATCGTTCTTGCCCACTTCCTCCAACCTCTTAGGCTCGGGTAGCTGAAAATCAAGTTTCTTCAAGAGATTCTTGAAGATTTACTTGACTACCTCCCTCTTGAATGAGTATGAATTGCTTAATCTCTCAGCAAGAGTAGGTGACTAGCGGTGGATATGGATATTATTGCTGGGTAGGTTGTTGTGGCGGCAGCGATGACCATTGTGGCAGATGTGGTGGTCAATATATTGGCCGAGGTGGTAGAAGAGGAGGTGGTAGTGGAGGCTGTGGAAATCTGTGCCTCTCAAATTGAACTCTAGCTGGCTGTTTCTCCTTATCCACTGACATAACTATTCCGGGCTTCTTCTCAAACACCTTTTGTGGCTTGGGCCTAGATGATTGGTTTGATAAAGGTAACTATTTTGCTTGCTCTTGTAGGCTAGTCGCCTTGTTGATTAATTTCTCAAATATTTTGATGGTTGTGGTGAAAAATTTCTTAATAAGGAGTCACCTTTCAAATCTGTTGGAGAAAAGAAAGAAGGGAACTTATAAAAATTCATCTTAGTAAGATGTCACGCAGATCCGCAGATGTATTTATTTAGGTGATCAGATACATCATCAAGGTATAGTGTACTATCTCGAAAGACAGAAGTCACTACCCTTTAATGGAACCAATCACCTCAATAATGACTCATAAGGACAATGAGTCTGCATATGTACCAGAATTCTTCCCCTACATTACATGGAAAAGTAAATCAAAGTTTATTTTAAACTGGGTTCATTAAGTTCCTTACAGGGGAAAGTGCCAATAGTTAATTACATCCTAAAAGATAGGATCTTTTAGGAAAACTCTCGATTAAGGTAAATGATTGTTATCTCTGAAGATTTCAAAAAGAAGGACTATCAGGAGATTGGTTTATGTTTTGAAGATCAAATGGGATTTATCAAAAGAGGGAGTTATTATTGAAGCCAAAATGAGAATAAGAAGGAGATGCTCACGATGCAAGGAAACCTAGAGAGCATCTCAAACTATCTTAAAATTGGGCTTTACATTTTAAAAATTGATTTAATTTGTTTGAGTTTTATTTTTCATTAGAATTTTAGGACTTAAGATTCCTTAACATAAAATTAAGAAAATACCTAAGAGGTGAGGAATTATGTTTATGGCCCATAAAGGAGAAAAGCAACCTCATAACCTAAATCTAGGGAGCTTCGGCGAGGGTTGAAAGCACAACCTAAATCTAAGGTGAAAAGTGGGTAATTGATTTGCCTCCATAAGAGAGAATAAACCACCTGACAGCTTGGACTTATAACTGCCTGGGGGTGGCCGCCAACTAACTCCTCCTATGATTTTAAATACATGTAGGCAAGTCTTTATGCTTATGCAAGATAGCTAAGTTGTTTTCATTTAGAACGAAGCTAAGTCCTTAAACTTACTCCTTAAAGAGACCAGTTCATGTAAATGGACATGCTTCAAATGACCTAAATCTAATGCATTTTAAATTTCATTTTATTTTATTTTTTGGACAATCGATTTGATTCAGGCTAATAGGACATTTATGACTAATGCATGAGAAAATAGATTGTTGGCCAAAATCAGCTAGAAGTTAAGGAGCTGAGTTTCGACCATGACTCTCATAGGTCAAGCCAAGTTCTCTGGCAAAGATGGAAGCTCTCCAATCAAAAGTGAAATAAGATGCTATTGTGCATGATATTACAAAGAAAAAATGAATCCAACTAAGAGGTTTTTAATTCTTTTATCTTAATTTTTAATCCTAAGCTTTAGGTGAGATTATGAGTTATTTAGTTTTAAATTCAAGTTGTTAAGTTGGGTAAAAGATTTATTTTTCTCTAAGAGCCTAATCCACATCCAGGCCATACATAAAGCAAGGAAGAAACTAGGAAAAAAATGCCACTTTATGCACATGTTAAACAAACATCAATCAATTTATAAAACTAGTGCAAAAGAATAAATGATCATTTGTGGTCAGGCACCACCATACAAACCTTAAAAATATTGAATTGGGTAGCCAAGCTCTACCCTTATACAACTCGGATTACAAATGAAGTAAATTACAATTAAGCAAAAGGAATTCATTATTATTATGGGGGGTCTTCTTCTTTATTCTTCTTCCTTCTTTCTTCTTTCTTTGGATGGTTGAATGTGAATGTTCTAAGGCTTCATATAGTGCATAAGATAGGATCTTATGACCAATGATCATCCTATTCCCCCATAATAAATCATTCCAAATCCTAAATATACAAACTTTTTACATGAAAAAGAATAGGGAAATCTAGCTAACACTTGCAAAATAAGGGTTAGTTAAATCACACCACACAAATCCCAAGCATGTATATTGGACTTATCACCCCACACATGGGTGACTAAGTCCACCTGACCTATGGATTATGATAAGGGGTATAAGCACCGCAAGAAGCATTTATACTTTTGTATGATAGCCCTTTAGCACAATCCTCGTAAAAGAATAGTTAGACTAAGAACGTCCTATCATTCATTCTATGAGCATACACCCTAACATCCAGTCTAAAACATTCATCATAAAACAAAATATAACATCAAGCCATGCACTGACTTAACCTAAAGCTGGAAGTGGTGACTTAAGCTAATGTGTGTGCTTTGAAGGTTTGTGTGGTATGCTTAGCTTAGGACTTTAGGTTTAGATTTTTTAAGTGTGAAAGACATGTTCAACTTAGAGGAGGGTGTCATTTAAATTGTTTAGTGACTTTGGTTTAATTTTATTTCACGTTTTAATTCAATTTGAGTGAGACCTACAATTAATTACTAAGTTATGAAGAGAGAGAAAGAGAAGAGAACTCCTCTTTCCTTCCCCAATCCTTAAGTAATTTCTAAGATAAGTTTAAATTTTAATTTCATTTAGGTGAATGTTTTGATTAAATCTTTTAATTAATCCTAAGTTTAGATCAATTCTAAACAAACCCATTCAAAAAGAAAGGCATTTAAAGATTAAGAAAAATTAATCAAAAATCCATATAACATACATTAGTTCAATTCTTTCCCAACATATATAACATGCATATCGATGGACCCTAAGCATACCTATACATGCAAATGAGATAATTGACACACTTAATGATGCATGCTAAGTAGTTCATTTTAAAAATTTAGAAGATTTGGATGCATGAATTTTCTTAAGTAGAAAATAATTTTCTTTCTCGAAAATTTCACATACATGCATGAAAGTAAGAAAGGCATAAGTGAGTACAACGTCATTGTTAATTAAAGGTGTAAGTTATAAGACCTACTTATGACTACTTAAAGCTTTGCAATCTTGGGGTTGTCCAGACTAATATACCACTTTCCTTAAGTATAAAAGAAATAAAGTGGAAAAGAATATGCAAAAGTTTATTTAGTGGTTTCATTTTGTTTATGCAATTTATTCATATAAGTGTAGGCAATCCTCCTTAGATGATATCATAGGGATGAATAAGGTATAGGCTTAAGTAAGTGTTGGGTTCTTTTCAAATGAATCCTACATCTCACTAACCCTTATTTAAAACTAGGCTAACATAATGGAAAAAAAAGAAATGATACACTATACATGACTTTATAATCCACCACATGCAAACTTATAATTAAATTATAAGAATAACACACTTTTAGATTTTATGTTTCATTTATAGATTTTAAAAAGTACTTTGGATTTAGTAGTGATAATAGCCATACATATTTAACTTTAGCCAACACATGCATATTTGACATAAAGTAAACAAGTTTATTTTAAAACTTTGAAAACATGAAATCATGGATGCATAAGTCATATGGCATACAATTTAACATGTGGGGAAGATCTAAAGAAATGTAATCACATGGAAAAACTCACTTTACTTAATTTCTAAAGATATTCTTAAAGAATAAGAAAACTTAGAATAAATCAAAGTGAATTTCAATATGAATTTTGTTTGTTTGAAGTTTGATTTAATTTTAAAAGGAAGATATTAGTTTTCTATTCCTAACCCATTCCCACATGTGTTTTAGATTTTTGTTTAATTTTTAGATAATTAGACCTATTTTTAAGTGTTGATTAGGTTAAGGTATAAATTAAGTGATTTAATTAACCCTTACCTACACCACCTTAGGAAAATTAACTTAGGTAATTATGAGCCAATGAGATGACATAAAACCTACAAGATTTGTAAATTTACAATGCACCTAGTATTGAAAAGGCCTAACGCAAGTTGGCTCACAATTAAAAGTCAATTAAGCTAAGGGGTTTTAGCTTAGGTACTTTTAAAACACCCTTCCACACTTATGAAAGGGGGTTTAATTTCCTTAATTAGACTTAGGCTATTAAACACCTAAGTATCTACCCAAGGTAAATTAATTAAGTTTTGGAGATTTTTAGAATATTTGAAAATCATTTAAAGGGGTAATTAATGGGTTAACCTTTAATTAAGAAAGGGATTAAGGAAAGAAAAAAGAGTTTAGGGAATAAATTAGGGTAAACATAGGGGAAATCCACTAGTTACATCTTAATTACCCCTAATTACATGAAGAGGGTAATTAGGGAATGAACTAGCAATTTTCCTAATGAAGGCCTCAATAAATCTCAAGAAAATTAGAGGAGGCAGAGGTCATCCCCTAAAGTGAACCTATAAGTTTGAGATTAATTGATGGCTTAATTAGAAAGTAATTAACTAATTACCATTCCCAAAGAAACCCAAATTCAGAGAAAAAGGGAAATCAAAATGTAGTGAAAACATTTTTATAAAATGCTAGATAAAATTATCTATCCAAGGCAATTTTTCTTTTATTTTTTTGATTTTCTATGATGAGATATGATTTTTAGAAGCCATAGCGATTAATTAGGAAATTAATTAGTTAATTAACTAACCCCATTTAATCCTGCACACGCTGCGTGGGTCAAGACACTTTATACACATTAATGAGCCTATACTTAAGTTGTCACATCCAGAAGGCGCTACGATGCTTCTCCTCGATCAAAGATCGGATGGCAGAGGGTAAACTTGCGGGATTAAAAGGGAAAATGATTTATAAAACATGAGGAATAATCTCAGCCGTCCATTTAAACATGTGTGGATGGATGGCTGAGATTAGCTGAGTTCTTCCCTGAGGAGGAATGTGAGCCGTTCACAATCTAAGGGAAGATCCAAGCCCGATCCTTCTTAGATTCAAAAAAAATTCAACACAAACAATCTAGAGGACCAGAGCAGCCAATCCAATGGCTAAGATCTTATGCAATGAAAATTCACTTTAGAAAAGACCAACACATCTTAGCCTGGGTCAAAATTCACTAACCTCCTGAGGTGATCACCGATGCAAGGGTAGCTTCATGGAGATGAATCGCTTGAGGTTCCTAGCTCTTGAGATGGAGTGGATCTTCCTATGGGTCACCTCCTCCTTAGCTTGAGCTCTGCTTTGATCCGATTCAATCTTCCCTTGACTTTAGAACTTAGGAATCAACTTAGGTGAACTAACGACTTGGTCACTTAAGTATGCTTGCAAAAGGAATTGGTCTAAGATCAAGTGTGGGAGAAGTTGAGAATTCAATAGACTTCCCCTATTTTCAATATTTGAAAATCGAGAAAATAGGAGAATGGAATGAGCTCTAGGATCCTTGGGGGAGCTCTATGATGTTTGCTAAAGCTTCATAGGATCCAATCTAGTGTGTGAGTCTATTCATTTAGAATTATCTCCCATGGCAATCAAATGATCGAGCCTCATGCCATTTTGATCCAATTGACAAAGTGGGTTGTTTGAGTGTGTGCACATGGTCGATAGAGGATTGCTCCATGCAATCAATTGAGGTTTGGGGGGAGTTTGAAAATTCAATTTTATGCTTATGGGTCGGGTTTCATCCATAGGCTAAATGGGTTGACCCAAACCTAATGGATTTGGTGTACCACTCATCGCTAGGTCCCCTTGATATTTTAGGCGAGCCTCAAGTGTTTGTGATAAGTGCATGACCATAATACCCTTGGGCTAGGCCAAAATTTGTTCTATGGCCTAGGGTTATAAGGGTCATTTTGCTATTTTTTAAATTTGAGTATGTTTGGTATGTTGAGAAAATAGGTTGGGCCAAGTTTCAATGGATTTGGAATCCATTTGATAGGGTTTGGCTCATGTTGACCCATTTAGGTCAAAATGGGTCAACTTGGGTCAAGTTGACCAATAGGTCAAATTGGGTCAAACCAAGGGTCAAGTTCATATGACCTTTGAAATGTTTTGGTGCCTTTGGTTTGGTTCAATTTGGTATAGGGTTTTGGCTCATATGACTATTAGGTCAAGTTGACCTATTTGACCTATTATTAGGTCAAGGGTTGGTTTAGGTTTGGTTGGTCATATGGAGTGGATTGGTATCTTTCTTTCCAATCAATTTGAGTTAGGTTCATTTTGGCTCAACATGACCCCTTTAGTCATGTTGGGTCAATTCAATAGGTTGGGTCAGCTAATTGAGGCTTTGGTCAAGTTCCACAAGTGATTTGGGATGGACTTGACCCATTGGTTTCAATCAATTTATCTTAGATAATGTTTTGACACATTTTGGCCTTTTAGGTCAAAATGGGTCAACTTTGGTCAAGTGGACCAAATGGGCTAGGTTAGGCTGAAAGGTTGACTTGATCAAGTTCAAACATAGTTCATGAGTAAACTTAGATCAATGGTTTCAATCAATTTGGCCTGTAGTGGATTTTGGTCATGTTAGGTTTCATTTTAGGTTAAGTGTTGACTTGGTCAACCCTTAGGTTTGACTTAGTTTGATCCAATTTGATTGATTGATCATCCCATGATGATTGTTGATCATGATGAGAGACAAATATGAGTTTGGTTCAATCCAATTTGGTTAGGATCAAAAGCTGGCTCATAAGGGTACTTTAGGTCACTTTGGGTCAAGTGAGCCTAAGTGGGTCAAATGGCTTGGTCAAGGCTTGATTTGAAGTTGATTGATCTTGTATATGGACTTATGATTGAATTATAAATCTATTCACAAGAGGTTTGAAGTCAAATGGATTTTGGTCCATTTGAAAATCTCATATTCAATGGGAGAATATGAAAGAGTTATGGGTTTGATTTTTGATTTGGATTTTGATTGAAGGATTGTGGTTTGGATTTATACATGAGTTTATGATTGTAGGATTGGTTAACTCATGAGAGAAAATCAAGAGTTTGGCTTAATTTGAAATGATTTTGGCTAAGTTCAAGATTTTGACTTGAAAGGCTTAGATTTGAGTTTGATCTTTGGAGTTGGTTTTGATTGTTTGAATTTATATTTCATTTATATATGTGAATATAAGTGAGAATATAAATTGATTATGAGAAAATTTCAAGAATTTGAAGGAGTTTAATCATGATTTAGGATTAAATCCTTTAAAGGGGGTTTAAAGGATTTAATGGAATTTTTAGTTAGAAATTTAATTTTTTGACTCAGATTTGATTGATGTATATTTATATTTCATCTATATATAAGAACATAAATGAGAATACAAATATATTTTGAGAAAATCCCATGAGTTTGAAGTGGTTTGATCAAGGTTTAGGGAAAATCCATTAATGAAAAATCAAGGAATTTAAGGGATTTTTTAAGCATTTTTAATTTGGAATTTAATTTTTTGCTTTTGATTGAATTGAGTTATATTTATATTTCATTTATATATGAGAATATAAATAAGAAATGAGAAAATCCCAAGGTTTTGAGTAGGTTTGATGAAGGTTTGGAGTTGATTTTGGCTAAGTCCTTTAATGAAAAATTAAAGGAATTTAGAAAAATTTTTTGAATTATTTTGGAATTTGGAATTTGATTTGATCGATTTGAATTTATATTTCATTTATAAATGTTAATAAAAATGAGAATATAAATGAGTCATGAGAAAAACTCAAAGATTTGAATAGGTCTAGATCATAATTTTGGCTAAGTCCTTAAGGAAGGGTTAAGGACTTAGGAAAATTGACTTAGGAATTTTGGTGGAATTTTGACCATGGTTTTCAATCATAGTTTCAATCATGGATTTAAATCATGGAATTGAATCATGGAATTGAATTGGAGTTTGAGAAAATCAAGTAGAATTAACTTGGAGTTTGACTTGAAAGAAGGAAAGTGAGCAATGTTTAAAGCTAAAAGGTAGGGGATTTTTCTAATGCCCCTAAGGCATGATCTATTCATATGGCTAAACCTTCTAAGTCTTCTAGGGCTTGGGAAGTGTGTTCACCTAATCACTAGATGTGTCTTAAGACTAAGGAACTCTTAAAGTCTAAGAGAAGTCCTAATCTTAAGATGGAGGTGTTGAGTGCTCATTCTAAAAATGAGGTCAACAAAGGGCGCTGAATAGGCGTGGTGTTACTGACCAGGAACATCGCATATATTAGTGTTGACCAAAATGATCAACAACACCGAGAGGTCACAAGTACTAACATAAACTATCTAACCCTGACGCAAGGAAAAGAAAGAATCCAGAGCTTAGTGCAATGTGGCTCTACTTATGTCCAATACATAAGAGAGAGGGAAGAAATCCACTAGGGGATAGAGTGCGAACCTTCCACTAGGGAAGCAGGTTCAAGTCATCTCTAGGGAGATGAAATGTTGGATTTGATTTGAATCTCATCAAGGAGATATCTCCATTGGGGGTAGAGGATTGAATTTTTGTTAGATTTAGACTTTAATATGGACCCTATTAGTTTATAATGGGTTGTACTGGATAGGAGCCATGGAGGCTAAGACCTAATTCAGATTTACCAATCCAAGGGGGTAGTCCACTAAGCACATAGTAGGACCAACCAACCAAAGGGATGCCTCTCGATATGCAGTAGCTGTACTAGGAAGAAAGTGTAGTAGACTTACATCCTCCGAGTAAGGATCAGTTGTCGGGGTAATCTATTGGCAAGGCAACAGATTGAACCTTACCTAGGGCTGATTATTGAGTGAATGCCATTGGGGGACTTAAATCAACTCAAAGATAGTCAAGGATTGATTTTATTTTTAGAATTTGGTTGTTTGATTATGATTGATCTCATAGGTTTGCGATGAACTGTATTGAGTAGGGGCTATGGAAGCCTCAACCTAACTCAGATTTACCAATTCAATAGGAGTAGTCTACCAATCACAAGGTAGGACTATCCAACCAAGGAAAAATGCCTTTTTAGTACACAATGGTCAGGTCTTAAGAAGAAAGCACGAGAACTCATATCTTTTAGAGACAAGAGACCATTGGGGTGATCAGTTGCTTTGAGCAACAAACCAAACCCGACCTAGGGCTGACTATTGAGTGAATGCCAATGGGTGACTTAGATCAGCTCAAGAATAGTCAAAGATTAATTTCATTTTTTTTTAGATTTATTTTGATGGATTTCATAGGTTTGCGATGGATCGCACTAAAAATGAGCTTATAGAAGCCTAGAACTATCTCAGATTTCCTGAACCAAAGGGAGTAGCTTCTCGGTCGATGGAGAACTATCCAACCAAAGGAGTACCTTTCAGTTTGCAATGATCAATTTAAGGGAAAAAAGCTCAAGAACTTACATATTCCACTAGAAAAGACCATCAGGGTGATCGGTTGCTTTGAGAAATAAATCAAACCTGACCTAACACTGCCCATCAGTTTGCGATAATCAGGCAAGAAAGAATGCATCATAGTGTTACATCTTTCATAGCAGAATGACTGCCGGGCTGCTTGTGGCAAAATAGATTGAACCTGACCTAAGGGCGATTATGGAGTGAGTACGGGGATTTATCTCATCAGTGGTTCCTAGAGTTCTAACACTACCTTAAAGATAGGATGCTTGCTTGGGAGAAGGGGCCCTTTGGGGGTTGAATCCTAATCCACAAATAAATTAATTTTATTTGTTTCTTTTAGTTGTTAGTTGTTTTATCGTAAGCCCTGTTAGTTTGTAAGGGATCAAACTAAGAAGGAGCTTATATCAGCCTAGACCTATCTCAGATTTACTGAACCAAGGGAAAATCTACGCATCCGTTGAATAAATTTTCCAACCACAGGGGTGGCTACTAGGAAAGGGGAACTGTCCAATTCAAAAGTAACTCAAATAATATCTAAATGGGGTCGCAAATGACTTGATCCAAATAGAGTGTCCACAGGGGATGGGGCCGGTAAAGGCTTAATCCAACACCTTGGAGAAAATGACATGGCTAGTCATAAATTCAATAGGTATTCAGTGTCCAATTCAAGGAGAAAGCATGGGGACTCACATCTGCTAAGAGTGGTGTACTCACTGGGTGAGTCCATATCAGCATAGTGAACATCAACCAACCTAAGGTGCCCATCGATTTGCAACAATCATCCTAGGAAGAAAGCTCAGGGACTCACATCCTCCTATAGTGGGCGATTCTGGGATAGTCATCTTGACTCACAGCTATCCGACCTAGGGTGACTACTAAGTGAATACCACTGGGGGACTTATATCAGCTCAAAAGTTGTCAAGATGAAATGAGCCTCTAGAGGACTTACCCTAAGCCTCAAATACTCATCCTAATTAGAACATGATGGCTAGTTCAAGAAGAAAGCACGTGGACTCACATCTTCTTAAACAAAGTAAACCATGAGGTAGCTTACTGGTTGGGCAGTGAAGCATACCATACTAACAAGGCCGTCATTGTTTGCAATGATCAAGTTAGGAAGAAAGCACTGGTACTCACATCCTCCAAAAAAGTGATCACTGGGGTGACATATTAGTGAGGTAGCATGTGGACCCGACCTAGAGCAGCTAGTGAGTGAGTGCCATAAGGGGCTTGCTCCCACATCAAAATAGCTTGAGACAAAAGATTTATGTTTATTGTGTGCATGTGTTAAAAGGAATAAGATGCCTCCGGGGAACTCTTACACCTACCTTAAGACACATTAGGAAATTATAAAATGATGCCACAGATGGCAACAAGAATTCCCACTGAGAAAGGATGCCGCTTAGGTTCTCTCATACCTATCTTAGTTATGCTAATCGAAATAGAATGCTTCTCGGGTTCTCTTACACCTATTCTTAAAAGCAACGGGATATTGTGTTTATGTTGTGAAGGAGGGATAGGATGCCACTAGGGGACTCTTAAACCTACCCTAAGCACGTCACGGTGGATTCACAAGACAAGCAAACAACACTTCAAAAGAAGAGAAGATTTGTTGAATGGAAGCACATTTTTTTCTTTTATTAATGAATGTTTTCAAACAAGTTTTATTTTATGGGTAATATTTATTTAGATAGAGTCTATTAATTGGAAGCATCGGGTGTTCCCCTTTACAATCAATAAGTTGATAAGATCCTCCTTGGTAGGCCTTCTCTATGACATAGGGGCCTTCCCAAGTGGGTTCAAACTTGCCTCCCATCTTTCAACAGACAATAATTGGTCTCCTTAGGACTAACATAAGTTCTCCTACTCAAAAGACCTAGGGTGGACCAGCTTGTTGTGAGCTTGAATCATTTTGGCCTTGTACAACTCAAGGTTTTGGCACTTGTGACTTTCCTCCAAACTACTTTGCATTGCTCTTATAGTGATCTTGTTACCCAATGCTATCCTTAGTGAGAGTTGAACTTCTAAGAAAAGAATGGCTTGGACCCATACACTAAGAAAAATGGGGTAGGCCGGTGAGTTTGGTATGTGTGCGGTAGGCCCACAGGCTTCAACAACCTTGTTCCTATCGTTTATTGTCATCAAAGTTTTCTTGGATGGATGAGAGTTTTTGTTGAATGCTTTGCCAAACCATTAGCTCGGGTAGATGATGGAGGAGTATCTCAATCTATAACATCTTACGGCAAAGATCTTCATGCTTTTGAATATAATACCATTATCAGATATAATTCATCAAGGAACCCCAAACCTATATATGATATGATTCCTAAAAAACTAAAGCCCATGGTGAGCTGTGACCTCTCTAAGTGGGATGGCTTCCACCCAATTGAAAAAGTAGTCAGTAGCAGCTAAGATGAATCGATGTTCCTTGGAAGAAGGAGGATCGATCAGACCTACAATGTCAATACCCCAATATTCAAATGGCCATGAAGCCAATGTAAGGTGTATAATGTTGGGTGGTTGGTGGAGGACCACACTGTGCACCTGACACTGATGGAATCTCATAGCTATGTGACATGAAGGCTAGTATCAAGTCTCTTGATCTTCATCTTCATTTTGATGCACTCCACATAGACCTGAGTGTACCTCAATTACAATGCCATGGGCTTTGTGCTTGTCTAAACAACGTAACTACATTTGGTCAAAGGATTGATGGCATAGGGTGCCATCAACAAGAGCATAGGAAAGAGCTCTTTATTTCACATGATGGGCTTGAGATTTCTCTTGAGGTAGTTCACCGGTGTTTAAGTGATCTATGAACGGTTTCCTCCAATCTAGCTCCTTATCCATTTTAGAAACAGAAACCTCCCTTTCAAGAGAAAGTCTCTTGATGAGTTTCGAATCAATAAGGGATATGACTTGTCTATCTTGGACCCTTATTGAAACGGACTCATCTTCTGGACATGCCAATTCTTTGGCAAGTTTTACCAAGGCATCTGCTACCACATTCTCTACTCAGGGAACCTTGTAGATGGTAACTTCAATCAGGGCTCAACTTGTATAATGATGAAGTTTGGGCTTGAGGACCCGGTAGGACAATGGATCGAGAATCCCCAAAGATGTTGATAGTAATGACTAACTCCAAACTGACAATCAAAGCCTCATACTTGGCTTTGTTATTGGTGCAAGGGTTAGGAAGATAGTATGCGAATCTCATCACATCGTAGTTTGGAGTTAGAAGAACTATTCCCTGCCTTTCACGGGAGAATGATCATGGTGCTTCACCTTTAAGAAAAGAAGCAACACCATCAAAAAACATCTCTCCATCGGTGGTTTGCCTCCCTAAGTTCATGATTTGTTCATCGGGAGATCTCACTAAGAGAATCAACATGAAGTGGGTGTCTTTAAGAAATCATTGCTCCCACAGGTACAAATGTGATATCAAGCGAGTATCATGGACCAAGGAGCCAAACATCCAAAAAGTGTTGGTCATGTCATGAAGTACTGCAGTGGATTGGTTCTTGAGATCAAGTTCACCTAATGAGAAAGCATGTAGTGCCGTATCTTCTGAGATGTATAGATCAAAGCTAGGCAATGTTTCTCAATAGGTGGATAGTTTGCTTGAACATGGATCAGACGATGGCTGAGATAGTAGAGAGCAATTTCCTTCCCCTCATTGTTGGCTTGGGCCAATAGAGCACTGAGAGATTCATCCAATGCAGTAGTGTAAAGGATCAACGACACGGTGGAAGGAACCGCAACTTCACCAAGTATTCTTTGATGTCTTCGGATACATCTTGTCATCCCACTTGAACTTGACATCCTTTTTGACAAGTGCTGAGAAGGGTTTGCATCTCCCCGATAAGTTTAGGATAAACCGTCTTAGATATGCTAACCGTCCTTGGAAGGATCTGAGTTGAGTTAAACTCTTAAGAGGTGGAATTTCTAAGATAGATTTGATCTTTTCAGGATTTATTTCTATTCCCCAGTGTGCAAAGGAATTTCCCTAAAGTGACTCTGAATGCACACTTCAGGGGATTCATTTTCAGGTTATATTGTCTTAACCATTTGAAAACTACTCTCAAGTCAAAGAGATGGTCTTCCTTTTCTATGCTTTTGACTACGAGATCATCAACGTAGCACTTAACCTGATGATGGATGAGTTTGTTAAGATTTGAGTCATGGCCCGTTGGTATGTAGCACCAGCATTTTTAAGGTCGAAAGGCATGACCCTATAATAGAAGATTTCGATCGGGGTTCGAAAAGCAGTGTTTCTTTCATCTTCAAAAGACAACTTGATTTGGTTATAGCCAGATGACCCATCCATGAAAGAGAAGATTGTATAAGATGAGGCAATATCCATCATTAATTCTAGTATAGGAAGAGGAAACTCATCCTTAGGGCATGCCTTGTTTAAGTCCCTAAAATCGATGCAAATATGAATTTGGCCATTCTTCTTCTTAATTGGGATGACACTAGCTAAGGAGGTAGGAAATTTTTCTTCCCTGATGAAACCAACATCGATCAGTTTCTTGACTTCAAAAATGACCTGTTGTTCAATTTCTAATCGCATGGGTCTATTAGCTTGCTTAATAGGGGTAACGCTAGGGTCTATTACTAGCTTGTGGTCTGCAACATTAGGAGATAATCCAGGTATTTTCTCATAACTCCATGCGGCGATCTTTATTAACTAAGTCATTGGTTTCTTCTTCATTCAACATAAATGTTGGTGAGGATTTTCTTCTTCACGAGGTTGATTTCTTTTAAGTCGATTATTGAATGAATCTCCTCTTCAAACGATGGTGCCTCTTTGACTTGGAGATCATCTGGATCATCTGAAGTTTCTAAGCACATATTCTCATGAGAGTTGGGGATGTGTGAGAAGAACCTATCAGATTCCCAATGGTTGGTAACAACTAGGCAATAATTTTCATCATCGATTGGACCCACTGTGCTGAATCCTAGTCCTACTTTTGATTGTGCATCCTTGCCTGTATTGTTCCATAATTTTTCAAAATATTCGACTGTACTTGGACCATAAGTGTGACTAAACCTTTCGCAAGATTTTGAACACAAGGTGAGTAAAAGTCAAAAGGCAATTCCATTAATTCTTTAAAGTATCTTCCTCAAGTCTACATCTCGAGTTGAGGATGATGAGCCAAAAGAACCTCTCTTCGCTTTGTATTATTGGAAGACTTAGGGACTTCTTAACTACTAAACCTTCAACTTTCGAGATGTAAGTGAGGTAAGAGCTAAGTTCCCAACCTCTTGATAGTTTCACATAAACTAGATTGAATACTTTGCTTTGCTTGGAAGCTTTTGTCATGGTTGGATCAAAAGTCACCTCAATGGAACCGAGAGGGGTTGGGTGGTATACTAATCACATTAGACTCATCCTCTAAGCTAGATTCCAAGTCTATGTGAATAGTAGGGGTACTCCTATGAACTGGAACATGACCTCTATTGACTGAAGGCCAACTAGGGGGTCTTCCACCTCTGGGATTGCCTTTATTTCTACCTTTGCCTCTACCTTGTGGAGGTTGAGCCATTCCACCCATATATTTATATGATGGAATGAACTGTGGGTGGAATGTGATATGCAGATCCACTTCTTCTTCAATTCCCCTTTCCTGTTTACTTGGACTTTCCTTTTTCTTTTCATTTTCTTTTATCTTTTCTTTTATTTCATTTTCTTTTTCTCTTACTTTTGCATTTGAATTTTGTCCAAGTTCACGAGAAAGGGTGTTTTGAGGAAGATAATAGGTTACATCTTCATAGATCACAACCTCTCTCACTGAGAATGGCTTTTCATCCCCGTTGATACGATATTCAATTTCATATTTTCTAAACTTGATGCACTAATGAAGGGAGGATGAAATAATCTTATTCTGATATATCCAAGGCCTACCAAGCAAAGTAGTAAATGAATTATTTGAATCAATGATGAAGAACTTGGCTTCAGTCTTCCGGTCATTGATCTCTAATGGCAACACTATGGAACCTAAAGCCCGGTTGCCTTGATCATTGAATCATCTCAACATCATCCTATCTCCTCGGAGAGTAGAGATGCTGATCTTCAAATAGACAAGGGTCTTTAGACTCATAATATTTATCGATATACTTGAATCCATGAGAACTCTAGCGAGTCTGAACCTATCCATGTCGACTGTAATGTATAGGGGATTGTTGTGCTCTAAGTCCCCTAGTAGAAGGTCTTTATCTGTGAAGGTGATCCCTTGGGATTATTTTGAATTGTGTGCTTCCTCACCTATAGCGGTCAGTTGAGCTAAGCATATTTTACAATCAAGAAGGGCATTCATTAGTGATTCTCTCATCTCTTTGGATAAGACAAGGGCATCATATATGCTTAACTTAGATGACAACTTTTTAAGATGAGAAAGAACATTGTAATCCAACTTTGACTGATCTCCATAAGCATATCCAAGGGTGGAGCATCCTGTGGAAGGGCTTCTCAATCTTCAGTACCGATGACTTATTTCCCTCTATTTAGAGGTGCTTCCCTAGAAGGTAGAACCTTGTCACTACAGAGGTTGACTTCGATAATATCTGGAGCCAAAGTGGTGGCAAGTTATACCTACACTTTAGGTTCACCTACAACTTCCCCTATGGGACTCTCAGAATCAGATGATTCTAAGTTTATCTCAAGAGGTGAACACGTAGTATTCAGAGTTGGAAAATTGAACTTTGAATCAGAAGGAGGAAGATCAGAATTGTTATATTTTATTAGACTTGAAGAGTTATCGTTAGGAATAGAAGAAGACAACTCATCAGAAGAGATACAGATGTAATTTAAATCAGCTTTATTCTTTAATTTCTTAGAAACATTTGGGGTACAAAGTAGAAGTCCAGTAGAGTAAGCAGAGTAAGGGATTTGATGCCCTTATCCGCTAATACAATTGTTCTGCTAGAAGCAGAAATAGAAGAACTAGCTGAAATGGTAGAAGTCGCTAGTGTGGAACTACAATGGAAGGATGGAGTCGGACACGATTGGTGCTCTAAGAACATCTACATCTGCTGCATCGAGCTCACTTTCCTAGAGTTAGCACTAGAAACTTGCAAACCTTCCTTGGTGTTGGAGGTTTGAGCTGACTCAGGCACTTATAAGGAAAGCTTCTTGATCTTCTGGATAATCTTCTTAGAGGTTTTGGGAAAAGAGATGTCCCAACCTTCTTTTGTTTTGGTAGGATCACTAGTATCCCTAAGAATTTCCCTAATAGAAATGGAAGGTTGTTCCACAAGGTATTCCTTTGGGATAATGACAGCACCGGTCTTGAAACTGTGTTCAAGCCAGTCGTTAAAATTAAAGCAATCCTCCAAAATGTGGCCTAACATATGGTTGTAAGGCAAAAGTTTGGATCATGACTTTTTCCAACTTCCTCTGGTCTTCTAAGCTTAGGTAGCTGAAAATCAGGTTTCTTTAAGAGATTCTTAAAGATTTTCCTGTTTATCTCCCTCTTAAAAGAATAAGGTTTGTTTAACTTATCTAATACAGTAGGTGGACCATAGCTACCTGGCAGCGAATATACATGCCACTACTGGTGGTGGTATGGTTGAGGCGATGGCTGTGCTGGCCATGGAGGCTGAGGTGGAGACCGATATGGCTACCTCGGTGGTGACAAAGGAGGTGGAGGCTACTAAGATTGTGGTCACTCTGATTGATCTCTAGCTAGCTGCTTCCCCTTGTCAATCACTGCTAATGCTCCAGGTTTCTTATCATAAACCTTCTGGGATTTTTGCTTTGGAGATTGATCTGGAAAAGGCAACTGTTTGGCCTCTTCTTGTAGACTAGCCACCTTGTTGATTAGCTTCTCAAGTCTTTATGGTGAAGCACTTAAGCATGAAGGCGACTGGGCCATGGATATTCTTCAAGAGAATCTCAATGGCATACTGTTCAGACAGCTGTGGTTCTCATTTCATACTTAGGTTGTGCCATCGGAGAATATAATCAACAAGTGACTCACTTGAGTGCTGTTGGGCTACAACGAATCGCCTACAGTAATCTTTTATTGTGCTCTAGCAAATATTTTGATAAAGAGTTGCTCTAACTCAGCAAATGCCTTAACTGAACAGTTGGGTAGTTCAACATACCAATCAAAGGCAATACCCACTAGGTTGCTGACAAAGAGTCTAAAGAGTAAAGCGTCGCTGCCACCTGTGTTACAACAACTGGCCCTGAAATGAGCTTTATGCTGCCTCAGATTCCCATTGCCATCAATGCTCTTGAAGGAAGGAGGCAAAAAACCCTTGGGATACTGGATGGCATCGAATTCCTCTGGGTAGGGTCTACCCTTTGGAATCGATGATCCTCCCTGGGCTTGATCCAAGGCTTCCTTCACCTTCTTCTCAACCATAGACTTCAAAATATTTTTCTTGTATGGAGGTAGTGTCCACTACCTTCCTATATAGACTAGTGCTAGCTTGCTCGATGGGAGGTAGAGTCTTAACTGGATCTAAGACATGCACTAGTTCAGGCTGACTGACATCGACTGTGCTAGGATGAATTGAAAGGGCTTACTTCTGAAGCAGTGACACTGCTCTCGACAAGTCCTACAACTGTTGTGTCATCCTATCAATCTATTCATCTTCCTACCTTAACTGAATTTGGAGGTGATGCACTGATTCTGTGGCATCTCCTTGATCAACATCATCTCTTTCCATGGTCTGCTGCTCCCTAAGAAGAGAACCTCTAGTGTCAACCATGTACAAGCCAGCTGAATCCCCCATCAAGTCATCTTCGTTGGGATCGAATCTGACTCTTTCTTCATCAGACCATGCATCCCCTAAGTTCTCATTTTTCTCCATAAAATAGTGTGCAACTATCTCATCTAAGGATCGATCTAACTCTGTAGGTACAAAAAGCTTGGGCTGACCGGTGTGATCACTGTCATGAACTGAGAGGCACCATACCTCACCTGAAGGTGGAGAGTTAATTCATGTGTGGACTATACTAGCTAGTAGAATGGTAATCTTGACTGATGCTAGCTGTAATAGGGGTAACATTACTGGGAAGATCCTCTACTACTGCTGCCACTATACTGCCATCTGGGATATCCATAATAGTAGTCACCATCTCTGCATCCAGCTAAATGGGTGGAGTTAGTGAAGAAATGGCCACAATGCTCTGGGGTCACCACTCCTTCCGCACCACTATTAGGGCAGAAGGTCGAGTAAGAGAGCTCGGCCCCACCACAATGGGTGGTGTAGGAGGAGTGGGATCCCTTGGCCGTAGCTAGATCACCAATGGGATATGTTTCTCCCCGGAATGCTGCCTTCATGGCCTTAACTGGAATATGTGGTGTTGGGACCTGTACTGGTGATGGCATATGTGGAGTAGAGCGGTGGGGTGAGACACCGACTCTCATGTACGGGGCGCCTCCGTGATAGCTGTACCAAGCGTAAGGCGACGCGGCGGCTGGTCCCTTCTGGTGATATGTGATGTATGGGGCTCACGAGCCCTCTCCAATCAGATCTGCCTCCCCATGCTGTGAGGGATAATAGATCATAAATCAAACTGAGCACTGGACTTTGAACATCCGTATGCCCCACCACTTGGAGAAGTACAAAGTGAAGGCCGGCGTATGACCTCCTACTCTGAGAAACACTCTACTATGGCTGCACCATTGGGGGAGGTCATGAACAAATCCTCCTAGCATCATCTCTATCTAATCCCGAGAGAGGATAAAATTGGTTCTCTGTAACCAGTGGTGATGTGATCCTAGTAGACTCATTTATAGCTGAACTGGCCACTGCCTCTAACTCTCTCGCTATTCTGGTATGGAACTGCTTGACCATATGATTCTTATTTTAGTGCTGAGTGCGAGTAGGTTGAGAAGAGTGCGAGCTAGACCCGTACTCAAATGTAGGGGAGGAAATCTCTAGAACCAGGGGAGCCTTACCCTTCTAGGGTATAGATGGGTGGCTTGCTTCATAGCAATGTAACTCGAGGACGGACCATCAGGACTGTCGCTAGTACTATTGAAACTAAAACTATTGAAGGCTGTGGTACTATCACAGATTTCTTCTTTAGTGAGAGTAAATCTCGGTCGGTAAGTCTACCGATGACCTACCCCACGCCCTCTTCCTGGTGTTGTGAGGGGAATGCCCTCACATGTGAGCTTGGCTCCCTCAAAACCATGGCCAAAGTGGATCAGATGGGTATGATCCAAACAAGGAAAGTCAGCCTAGTCCAAGGCTAGGTCCATGCCATGCGGGAAGGTGAAGATAAATTTATGTGATCCACATAGAATGAAACTAAACAAAATTTCTTGGAAAAGAGATCTACAATGAGAAACAAACTTGCATCAGTTTTCTGTCTCCATAGATTTTGGATTTTTATAAATTTAAAAATTTGAACCCACATCCAACAACTTGGAAGTGTTAAGTGGGGTTGAAATAAATTTTGAAGAGATTGATTTATAGAGGAATTTGAGTATGAACCCAGACTTCAACAAATTTGAGTATGTTGAAATTATGAATTCAAGATTTTGATAAGATGCTTCCATAGGTTCATTTTGTTTTGATTTTGAATTTTCACTTTGGATTTGGAGGACCCTTCCCTTTAACAAATTTGGGAATGTTAAAGTAAGGGTCAAATTGATTTTGTCTTGTTTAAAAGTTTTGAACTTTTCACCTACTTAGCAAATTTAGGTATGTAAGTAAAGTAAAAGTGTTTGTTTCTTTTCAATTTTTTTTTAGTTTAGATTTTGAAAAATTTGGATTTCTCAAATAACAAATTTAGGCATTTTTAGTGAAGAATCCAAGTGTATTTTATTTGATTTTGAAAATAGGATTCTTAGCAAATTTAGGTATGCTAAGAAAAACCTTAGTGTTTTCATTTATTTGGAAAATTTTGAGTTTTGAAAAGGGTAGGATCCATTAGCAAATTTGGTATGCTAAGGGATCCTAAAGTGCTTTATTTTGTTCGGAAAATTTTGAAAGTGGAGATTCAACTGTAGCAAATTTGGCATGCTAAAGATGAAATCCCAGTTGGTTTCATGAAAATGGAAATTTCACTTAGCAATTTTGAGTATGCTAAATGAAATTCCAAATGGTGTGTTTAAAATTTTGATTTTATTTTTGATTTTGAAAAAATGGAATCTTCTCAGCAAATTTAGTATGTTAAGGGGAAAAAGTTCCAAAGGTGTGTAAAATTTTTTGTTTTATTTTTGTTTTGAGTTTGGAAAGTTCACTTAACAAATTTGGGTATGTTAAGCGAGGTTCCAAAATATGTTTAGAATTTTGAAAATTTTTGGATTTTGATTTTGGAAACCTTACTTAACAAATTTGTTTATGTTAAATGAAGTTCCAAAATATGTTTAGAAAATTTTGGAATTTTGGAATTTGGAAACTTTACTAAACAAATTTGTGTATGCTAAATGAAGTTCCAAAATGTGTTTAGAATTTTGATTTTGCAAACTTTACTTAACAAATTTGGGTATGTTAAGGGAGATTCCAAATGTGATTGTTGATTTTGATTTTTGATTTGGAAACTTCACTTAGCAAATTTGATTACGATAAATGAAATTCTAAATGTATTTTGAAATTTTTTGAAAATATGATTGTTGATTTTGATTTTGGATTTGGAAACTTCACTTAGCAAATTTGATTATGCTAAATGAAATTCCAAATGTATGTTTGAAAAATTTTGAAATATGACTGTTGATTTTGATTTTGGATTTGAAAACTTCACTTAGCAAATTTGAGTATGCTAAGTGAAATTCCAAATGTGTTTTGAGAAAATTTTGCAATATGATTGTTGATTTTGATTTTGGATTTGGAAACGTCACTTAGCAAATTTGATTATGATAAAATGAAGTTCCAAATGTGTGTTTGAATTTTTTTTGAAATTCGATTGTTGATTTTGATGTTTTGAAAAGAGGACTTGTATTCAACAAATTTAAGTATGTAGAATGGAGATCCATTTTATTTTTGAAATATGATATTTTTATTTTGTGTGTGATTGTTGGTTTTTTTGAAAGAGAGGAATGCCAACTTAAAAAGATATGTGGGATATGCTTAAGTAGGATTTCCTAAATGATATTTTATTTTTTTAGCAGGGAATGAAATCTTTATTTAATAAACCTAAGTATTTTAAATGAAGGTATTCATGTGTGTTTTTTTGAAAATTTTAATTTTGTTTACAAATGAACTTTCCATTCAATAAGTGCAAATATTTTGAATAGAAAAATTCATATGTACTTTTTGAAAACTTTACGATTGTGATTGTGATTTTTTTTTTTTAAAAATGGTTGTTTACTTTATTTTAAAAATGAAATCTTCCTCAAAGTGAATTGAAATAAGGTGTTCATTTGTGCTTTTGGAAAATGTTATTAGTTTTATTTTTGAAAATTCCTACATGTAAAAATTACATGAATTGTTAAATGAGATGAAGAAATTTTGTAGAAAATATTTTTTTAAGTGCATTTTTGCAAAAGGTGGCTTTTGAAAAGCAAAGTTCTTTATAAAATTTTATTATTTTAGGATGATGCTTGAGGAAGTCTTTAATCGATGTTCCTTTTTATTTTAAATCTTTTCATTTTACTCATTGAAGAAACCCAACAGGAGTTTTAAGACCAACGAGGAATGCAGTCCTAAAACCTAAAGATGTTGGCTAACTCAACTTAAGGATGAAATGAGCTAAGTGCCAACGGAAAGAAAGACAGTCTTGGATTCATACCAAAATACAAACCCACTATCGATACTCAAAGACAATGATCATTTACCAAAGATGGAGAGAGGAACCATCTCCAGCGGAGTTGCTAGAAAAATTTGTGGTGAAAAATTTCTTAATAAGGTGTCGCCTTTCAAATCTATTGGAGAAAAGAAAGAAGGGACCTTATAGAAATTCATCTTAGTAAGATGCCACATAGATCTGCAGATGTACTTATTCAGGTGATCAGATACATCATCAAGGTATAGTGTACTATCTCGAAAGACAGAAGTCACTACCCTTTAATGGAACCAATCACCTGAATAAGGACTCCTAAGGATGATGGGTCTGCATATGTAATAGAGATTCTTCCCCTACTTTACATGAAAAAGTAAAGCATGATTTATTTTAAACCAGGTTTGTTAAATTCCCTATAAGGGCAAGCCCCCATAGTTAATTACATCCTAAAAGATAAGATCTTTTAGGAAAACTCTCGATTAAGGTAAATGATCATTGTATCTGAAGATTTTAATGGTAGGACTGTCAATCGTTTGATTTATGTTTTGAAGATCAAATGGGATTGATCAAAATATGGAGTTATTATTGAAGCCAAAATAGGAATTAAGTAGGAGATGCTCACGATGCTGGGAAACCTAGCGAGCATCTCAAACTATCCTAAAATTGGGCTTTACATTTTAGAAATTGATTTAATTTATTTGAGTTGTATTTTTCATTAAAATTTTAGGACTTAAGATTCCTTAACACAAAATTAAGGAAATGCTTAAGGGGTGAGAAATTATGCTTATGGCCCACAAAAGGGAGAAGCAACATCATAACCTAAATCTAAGGAGATTCAACATGGGCCGAAAGCACAACCTAAATCTAAGGCAAAAAGTGGGTAATTTGTTTGCCTCCATAAGAAAGGATAAATCACCCGACAGCTTGGACTTACAACTGCCTGGGGGTAGCCACCAACTAACTCATCCTATGATTTTAAATAGATGTAGGCAAGTCTTTATGCTTATGCAAGATAGGTAGGCTGTTTTCATTTAGAAAGAAGCTAAGTCCTTAAACTCACTTCCGAAATAAACTAGATCATGTAAATGGATATGCTTCAAATAGCCTAAATCTAATGCATTTCAAATTTCATTTTATTTCATTTTTCAATCTATTCATTTGACTCAGTCTAATAGGACATTTATGACTAATGCATGAGAAAATAGATTGTTGGCCAAAATCAACTAGGAGTTTAGGAGGTGAGTTTTCACCACGACCCTCATAGGTCAAGCCGAGTTGTGTGGCAAAGATGAAAGCCCTCCAATTAAGAGTGAAATAAGATGCTGTTGTACATGATATTACAAAGATAGAACTCATCCAGCTAAGGGGTTTATAATTCTTTTATCTTGATTTTTAATCCTAAGCTTTAGGTGAGGTTATGAGTTGTTTAGTTTTAATTTCAAGTTGTTAAGTTGGGTAAAAGATTTATTTTTTCCTAAGAGCCTAATCCACATCCAGGCCATACATAAAATAAGGAAGAAACTAGGAAAAGCATGCCACTTAATGCATAAGTTAAACAAACATCAATCAATTTATAAAATTAGTGCAAAAGTATAAATGGCCATTTGTGGTCGGGCACTACCACAGAAATCCAAAAAATATCAAACTAGATAACTGAGCTCTACCCTTATACAACCCGGATAACAAATGAAGTAAATTACAATTAAGCAAAAGGAATTCATTGTTATGTTCAAGCTTTATTCTTCTTTCTTTCTTTTCTTATTTCTTTGGATGGTTGAATGTGGTTGCTCCAAGGCTTCACATAGAATCTTATGACCAATGTTCATCCTGTTCCCCAATAACAAATCATTCCAAATCCTAAATATACAAAATTTTTACATGAAAAAGAAAAGGGAAATCTAGCTAACACCTGCAAAATAAGGGTTAATTAAATCACACCGCACAAATCCCAAGAATGTATATTGGACTTATCACCGCACACATGGGTGACTAAGTCCACCTAGCCTATGGATTATGTTAAGGGGTATAAGCACCTGCAAGCAAGAAGCATTTATATTTTTTATTCATGATAGTGCCCCTTTAGCACAATCCCCTGTAGAAAAGAATAGTTAGACTAAGAATTTTTTACCATTCATTCTACGAGCATACACCCTAACATCTAGCCTAAAACATTCATCACAAAATAAAACATAACATCAAGCCATGCACTGACCTAACCTAAAGCTAGAAGTGGTGACTTAAGCTAATGTGTGTGCTTTGAAGGTTTGTGTGGTATGCTTAGCTTAGGACTTTAGGTTTAGATTTTCTAAGAGTGAAAGATATGTTCAACTTAGAGGAGGGTTTCATTTAAATTGTTTAGTGACTTTGGGTTGATTTTATTTCATGTTTTAATTCAGTTTAAGTGAGACCTACAATTAATTACTAAGTTATGAAGAGAGGGAAAGAGAAGAGAACTTCTCTTTCCTTCCCCAATCCTTAAGTAATTTCTAAGATAAGTTCACATTTTAATTTCATTTAGGTGAATGTTTTGATTAAATCTTTTAATTAATCCTAAGTTTAGATCAATTCTAAACAAATAGATTAAAAAAGAAAGACATTTTAAGATTAAGAAAAATGAATCAGAAATCCATATAATATATACATTACTTCAATTCTTTCCCAACATATATAACATGCATATGAATGGACCCTAGGCATACCTATACATGCAAATGAGATAATTAACACACCTAATGATGCATGCTAAGTAATTTATTTAAGAAATTTATAAGATTTGGTTGCATGAAATTTCTTAAGTAGAAGAGGGCTTTCTTTCTCCAAAATTTCACATACATGCATGAAAGTAAGAAAGGCATAAGTGAGTACAACGCCATTGTTAACCAGAGGTGTAAGGTATAATTCCTACTTAGGTCTACTTAAAGCCTCACAACCTCAGGATTGTCCAGACTAATATACCACTTTCTTTAAGTATTAATATGCATACAAAAGAAATAATGTGGAAAAGAATATGCAGAAGTTTATTTAGTGGTTTTATTTTGTTTATACAATTTATTCATATAAATGTAGACAATCCTCCTTAGATGATAGCATAGGTATGAATAAGGTATAGGCTCAAGCAAGTGTTGGGTTCTTTTAAAATGAACCTTACATCTCACTAACCGTTATCCAAAATTAGGCTAACATAATGGAAAAAAAGAAATGATACACTATACATGACTTTATAATCCACCACATGCAAACTTATAATTAAATTATAAGAATAACACACTTTTAGATTTTATGTCTCATTTAAAGATTTTTAAAAAATACTTTTGATTTAGTAGTGATAATAGCCATACATATTTAACTTTAGCCAACACATGCATATTTGACATAAAGTAAACAAGTTTATTTTAAAACTTTGAAAACATGAAATCATGGATGCATAAGTCATATGACATACAATTTAACATGTGGGGAAGATCTAAAGCAATGTAATTACATGGAGAAACTCACTTTACTTAATGCCTAAAGATATTCTTAAAGAATAAGAAAACTTAGAATAAATTAAAGTGAATTTCAAAATGAATTTTGTTTGTTTGAAGTTTGATTTAATTTTAAAGGATGAGATTAGTTTGCTATTCCTAACCCATTCCCACATGGGTTTTAGATTTTTTTTTTTAATTTTTAGATAATTAAATCTATTTTTAAGTGTTGATTAGGTTAAGGTATGCATTAAGTGATTTAATAAATTCTTACCTACACCACCTTAAAAAAATTAACTTAGGTAATTATGAGCCAATGAGATGACATAAAACCCACAAGGTATTTAAATTTGCAATGCACCTAGTAAAGAAAAGTCCTATTGTAATTTGGCTCACAATTAAAAGTTAATTTAGCTAAGGAGTTTTAGCTTTAGTATTTTTAAAACACCCTTCCACACTTATGAAAGGGGGTTTAATTTCTTTAATTAGACTTAGGCTATTAAACACCTAAGTATCTACCCAAGGTAGGTTAATTAAGTTCTGAAGATTTTTAGAATTTTTGAAAATCATTTAAAGGGGTAATTAATGGGTAACCCTTAATTAAGAAAGGGTTAAGGAAAGAAAAGGGAGTTTAGGGAGTAGCTTAGGAGAAACACCCCAAAATTATTTTCTAAAATCCTATTCACTGGATCTAGCCTTAATCCAACTTAAACATAGGGGAAATTCACTAATTACACCTTTATTACTCCTAATTACATGAAGAGGGTAATTAGGGAATGAACTAGCAATTTCCCTAATCAAGGCCTCAATAAATTTAAAAAAAAATTAGGGGAGGCAGAGGTCATCCCCTAAAATGAACCCTAGAAGTTTGAGATTAATTGATGGCTTAATTAGAAAGTAATTAGCTAATTACCATTCAAAAAAAAAACCCAAATTCAGAGAAAAAGGGAAATAAAAATGTGTTGAAATTTTTTTTATAAAGTTCGAGATAAAATTATCTATCCAAGGCAATTTTCTTGTTATTTTTTTTGAATTTTCTATGAACAGATATGATTTTTAGAAGCCATATGGATTAATTAGGAAATTAATTAGTTAATTAACTAACTCCATTTAATCTCCCACCCATGGCGTGATGCGTGTTGGTGGCGGTCAGCGTGCTTTATGTGGGTCACACCATGAGCCTATACTTAAGTTGTCACATCCGTAAAGGCGGCGGCGGCGCATGCATCTTTGCCCTTAGCCATCCGATCAAAGATCAGATAACAGAGGCTCAACCCATGGGATTAAAAGGGAAACTGATTTATAAAATGTGGGGAATAATCTCAGCCATCCATCTAAACATGCATAGATGGACGGCTGAGATTGGCTAAATTCTTCCCTGAGGAGGAATGTGAGCCGTTCATAATCTAAGGGATGATCCGAGCCTGATCCTTCATGGATTCAAACAAAATTCAACACACACCATCTAGGGGACCAGAACGACCAATCCAACCTCTAAGATCTTATGTAATGAAAATCCACTTCACAAAAGACCAACACACCTTAGCCTAAGTGGTTAGAAATTCACTAACCTCACCGGAGGTGATCACCGACACTTGAGATCGATGAGGTAGCTTCGCCTAGGGGAGATGAAATCCTGTTGAGGTTCCTAGACCTTGAGATGGAGTGGATCTTCTTATGGGTCACCTCCTCCTCAGCTTGAGCTCAACTTTGATCTAGTTCAATCATCCCTTACCTTTAGAACTTAGGAATTAACTTAGGTGAACTCGACTTGGTCACCTAAGTATGCTTGCAAAAGGGGGCTAAGATCAAGTGTGGGAGAAGTTGAGAATTCAGTAGACTTCCCCTATTTTCATTATTTAAAAATCGAGAAAATGGGAGAATGGAATGAGCTCTAGGATCCTTGGGGGAGCTCTGTGATGTTTGCAAAAGCTTCCTGGGTTCTAATCAAGTGTGTGAGTCAATTCATTTCAGTGAATTAGGGGGAGTATATCTCCCCCTATGGAAATCAGACGATCGAGCCTTTGTAAGTCATTTTGATCCAATTGACATGGATTTGTTTGATATTAGTGTGCACATGGTCGGTTTGGCCAGAGGAGTGGGTGCCTAGCTCCCATGTGTAATCAATTGAGGTTTGGGGGGAATTTGAAAATTCAATTTTATGTCTATGGGTCGGATTTGATCCATATGCCAAATGGGTTGACCCAAACCCATTGGGTTGAGTGCACCACTCATCACTAGGTCCCCTTGATGTTTTAGGAGAGCCTCAAGTGTTTGTGATGAGTGCATGACTATAATACCCATGGGCTAGGCCAAGATTTGTTCTATAGCCTAGGGGTATAATAGTCATTTTACTATATTTTCAATTTGAGTATATTTGGTATGTTGAGAAAATAGGTTTTCCCAAGTTTCAATGGATTTGGAATCCATTTGATAGGGTTTGGCTTATGTTGACCCATTTAGTTCAAAATGGGTCAACTTGGTCAAGATATTAATAATTTTGGATCAAACCAAGGGTTGGGTCAAGTTCATATGACCATTTGAAATGTTTTGGTGCCTTTGGTTTGGTTCAATTTGGTATAGGTTAGGTTTTGGCTCATATGACTCATTTAGGTCAAATGGGTCAAGTTGACCCATTTGACCTATTTGACCTATTTGGGTTAGGTCAAGGGAGGTTTAGGTTCGGTTGGTCATATGGAGTGGATTGATATCTTTGTTTCCAATCAATTTGAGTTAGGTTCAATTTTGGCTCAACATGACCCCTTTAGGTCATGTTGGGTCTAAGGTCAATGGGGCTAGGTTGGGTCTAGTTGGCCAATTGATGCTTTGGTCAAGTTTCACAAGTGATTTGGGATGGACTTGACCTATTGGTTTCAATCAATTTGGCTTAGATCAAGTTTTGACATATTTTGGCCTTTTAGGTCAAAATGGGTCAACTTGGGTCAAGTGGGCCAAATGGGCTAGGTTAGGCTCAAAGGTTGACTTGGTCAAGTTCAAACATATGTCATGAGTGAACTTAGATCAATGGTTTCAATCAATTTGGCCTATAGTGGATTTTGGTTATGTTGGTTTCATTGTAGGTTAAGTTTTGACTTGGTCAACCCTTAGGTTTGACTTAGTTTGACCCAATTTGATTGATTGATCATCCCATGATGTTTGTTGATCATGATGAGAGGATAATATGAGTTTGGTTCAATCCAATTTGGTTCGGATCAAAAGCTGGCTTATAAGAGTACTTTAGGTCACTTTGGGTCTAGTGAGCCTAAGTGGGTCAAATGGCTTGGTCAAGGCTTGATTTGAAGTTGATTGATCTTGTATATGGACTTATGATTGAAATATAAATCCATTCACAAGAGGTTTGAAGTCAAATGGATTTTGGTCCATTTGAGAATCTCATATTCAAACCGAGAATATGATGGAGTTTTGGGTTTGATTTTTGATTTGGGTTTTGATTGAAGGATTGTGGTTTGGATTTATATATGAGTTCATGATTGTAGGATTGATTAACCCATGAGCGAAAATCAAGAGTTTGGCTTAATTTGAAATGATTTTGGCTAAGTTCAAGATTTTGACTTGAAAGGCTTAGATTTGATTTTGATTTGATTTGAGTTTGATCTTTGGAGTTGGTTTTGATTGTTTGAATTTGTAGTTCATTTATATATGTGAATATAAATGAGAGTATAAATTGATCATGAGAAAATTTCAAGGATTTGAAAGAGTTTAATCATAATTTGAAGTTAAATCCATTAAAGGGGGTTTAAAGGATTTAATGGAATTTTTAATTGGAAAGTTAATTTTTTGACTTGGATTTAATTGATGTATATTTACATTTCATTTATATATGAGAACATAAATGAGAATACAAATATATTTTGAGAAAATCCCATGAGTTTGAAGTGGTTTGATCATGGTTTAGGGTAAATCCATTAATGAAAAATTAAGGGATTTAAAGGATTTTTTATGCATTTTTAATTTTGAATTTAATTTTTTGCTTTTGATTAAATTGAGTTATATTTATATTTGATTTATATATGAGAATATAAATGAGGATATAAATAAGAAATGAGAAAATCCCAAGGTTTTGAGTAGGTTTGTTCAAGGTTTGGAGTTGATTTTGGCTAAGTCCTTTAATGAAAAATTAAAGAAATTTAAGAAAATTTTGTGAATTGTTTTGGAATTTGAAATTTGATTTGATGGATTTGAATTTTTATTTCATTTATAAATGTGAATATAAATGAGAATATAAATGAGTCATGAGAAAAACTCAAAGATTTGAATAGGTCTAGATCATAATTTTGGCTACGTCCTTAAGGAAGGGTTAAGGACTTAGGAAAATTGACTTAGGAATTTTGGTGGAATTTTGATCATGGCTTTCGATCATAGTTTCAATCATGGATTTTAATCTTGGAATTGAATCATGAATTGAATTGGAATTTGAGAAAATCAAGTAGAATTGACTTGGAGTTTGATTTGAAAGAAGGAAAGTGAGGAATGGTTTAAGCTAAAAGGTAGTGGATTTTCCTAACACCCTTAAGGCATGACCTATTTCTATGGCTAAACCTTCTAAGTCTTCTAAGGCTAGGGAAGTGTGTTCACCTAATCACTAGTTGTGTCTTAAGACTAAAGAGCTTTAAAGTCTAAGAGAAGTCCTAATCTTAAGATGGAGGTGTTGAGAGCTTATTCTAAAAATTAGGTCAACATGTTCATATGATGATTTGGGATGTTTTGCTTCAATTGGTTTTGATTAACTTGGCTTAGGTTTGAATTTGACTCATTTGGATTCAAAAGGGTAAAATGGGTAAAGTTGACTAATTTGACCCAATTGAGTTGGGTTAGGTGTTGAGTCAAGTTCAATTGGTTGATTGAAAGTAATTGTAGGCTTTGGTTTGGTTTAATTTGGATTTAATTTAGATTTTGGCCAATTTGACCTTTTGGTCAATTTGGGCTAGGTTGGGTCAAGTTGACCAATTGGTCAAATTAGTTTAATCATGGCTTTGGTTAAGTTCATTAAGTGATTTGGAATGAACTTGATCCATTGGTTATGATCTATTTGGATCAAATCATGATTTGACTCATATTGGCTTTTTAGGCCAATTTGGGTCAACTTATGTCAAATAATGGCCCCGACTTGGCTCAATTGATTGGTCATGTTCAATCATTGATTATGAGTGGGTTTGAGTCAATGGTTTTAATCAATTGGGTACATGGTGGACTTTGGCTAGCTTGGGTTTCATTTGAGTTAAGTGTTAACTTAGTCAAAGGGCTAGGTTGACTTAGTTTAACCCAATTTAAGATAATTGATTAACCGAGGATGATTATTGAAAATGATATGGGGTTTGGATGGGCTTAGTTCAATCCAATTTGTGTTGAATTAGAACTTGACTCAAAAAGGTCTTTTAGGTCACTTTGGGTCAAGTGGACCTAAATAGATCAATTGGCTTGATCATGGCTTGATTCAAGTTTAATTGAACTCACATATAGACTTAGGATGGAAATATAAATATAATTGCAAGTGGTTTCGAGTCAAATAGATTTTGGTTCATATGATAATTTCAAGTCAATACGGGTCAACATAGGCTTGACTTGGGTTGACTTGGGTTTGGTTTGGTAATTATTATTTGTGTTTATATTTGGAATAATGATTGAAGGAGTGATTAAATCATGAAGAAATTCATGGGCTTTGAGTTGAGTTGGATATCATTTAGCCAAGTTCAAGAATTTGGCTAAAAAGGCTAAAATTGGGAATTTGATTTAATTTGGGTTTGGTTTTATATTTCATTTATATTTATGAATGTAAATAAAGATATAAATGATTCATGAGAATATCACTTGAGTTTGGAGTGATTTGGAAGCAAATTTGACCAAATTGAGGGATGTAGGTCAAATGGGTTTAAGTTGAGAAATGATTTGGTTTGATTTAGTTTGATTTGATTTAAATGGTTTGAATTTAGATTTCATTTATATTTGTGAATATAAATGATGGAATGATTGATTTATAAAGAAATCAACAAAATTTGATTTGGTTTGAAGGAGGTTTTGGCTAAGCATATGAAGGTGGTTTATATGGTTTAGGAAGGGATTTTAGAGTTTGAATTCAATCATAGATTTCAATCATTTAGAGTTGGATTTGATTTATGATTTGGGTTGGTATTTATAATTTTGGATTTGAATTTGAGGTTTTAGAAAATCAATTGAGTTGGGACTGATTTGAATTTGGTTATGGCTAAGTAAATCAGATAAAATGAAAGGGCTTAGGAAAGGATCTGGAATTTGAATTCAATCATGGGTTTCAATCATTTGATTTGGGATGGGATTTATGATTTTAGATTTGAATTTGAGGTTTTGTTTGGAAGAAGGAAGCATGGAATTGGATTAAGGCTATAGGGTAAACAATTCTTCCTAAATCCCCAAGGCATAACCTATTCCTATGGCTAACTCTTCTAAGTCTCTAGAATTAGGTTAAGTGTTCACTTAATTGCTAGAAGTGTCTTAAGACTAAGGTACTCTTAGTGTATACAAGATTATGAGATCTATGATGAGGAAGTTGAGAGCTCACTCCCAAAAGTGAGGTCAACACCCTTGCACTTTCTATTTTAAATGATCTTAATGTGAGAATGGAAGTTTTTCTGGCGAGATTCACCAGAAAATCTAGCCCGAACAGACCCTAGGCATCAATTTTCTATTTGCTAGCCCTCGGTTCATCGTCCACGAGGAAGATGAGTCGACAGCCATCCAATCCCCATTAATAGGGATGAATGACTGAGATTATAACGTTAGAAGCTCTGATTTTATTCCTTAGATGTAGTTTGATCTGGCAGTCGATCAAGGAACTCTGCTCAATTACAGTCGCATCAGGCTTCAACATGCAAAAGTTGAGCCCAGTCAGCGCTACATGGCGCTGATTGGTTTAAGTTAAAAAAAATGTGGGTTTTTTGTATTTAAAAGTACCTAAAACTTCAAAAAAATCATAAAAAAATAAAATACTTAATGAAAAATTGCAAATAAGGGCTTGTTGGATTTGTCTTTTCGAGAGAAATCTCATAAACTCATAATCCCTAATTTTTATTAGCTATTTTAAGCTAATTAGGTTTTAATTAGAATAAAATTTTATTGATTAAATCAAAAATATTTATCTGATTGATGTGATACTCTTAGGGATTGAAGTTGAGGTTAAAATACAGCTACCATAAAAATTTCAAATCAAAATGATGAATGGAGTAGGAGGTATTGAATTCCAAAGTTCAAATGCCTAATTTCATGAAATAATAATTTAAAAATCCAAAAATTTAGAAAAATAATCAAAATGGTTTAAACCATTCTAATTAACATCAAATAACCTTATGAAAATAATATAATCCTTTGAAGTTAAAAAAAATATTTTAAAATTAGATTTTAATAAATCATCAAAATTAACATTAATTGAATTTATCAAAGCTAAACTATAATGAATTAAAATAACCAAGCTAAAATCATAAATACCACACGCTAAATTAAATCAAGTAAACATCACATAACCTTCAATTGAAACTGAACTAAACATAAGCTTAATCAAACATAAATTTGAACTTAATTAAATTGAAATTAAATATCAATTAAATCCTAAATTAAACTTAACCTAATGTACCTAAATCATCAAATCATTAACTACATCAACATGAAATCAAATTAAAAGCTTCAACAAAAAAATAATATAAATCAAATTAAATTATACTCAACTTGATAAGATGACTAATCAACCCATGATTAAACCTTAATTAAGCCAATCAAATAAATTAAATTAGTCAAATTAGTTAAATAAAGATCAAATTAAATTAAATAATCAAATCAAATTAAAATAATCAACATATGAATTAAATACATTCTAGACAAATTAAACATAATTGATCAAATCAAATCAAACTTAAATGAGAAAATGAAATCATCAAACTTAAAAAACATTGAAACAATTTAATTAATATCATATAAAGCTAAAATCTTAAATTTAAACCCAAGAGAAAAGAATTAATTATTACTTCAAAGGATATTGAATTATAAAAAATTTAATAAAATCAATACATCTAATCCAAAATTAATCAATCAAAATACATGAAGTTAACCAAACTTAAACTTTAAAATTTAAATCAAATTAAACAAAAATTAATCAAATCAAATTAATTTAGTTGAATCATTTACATAAATTCAAATGGGCTAATTAAGATACTTAGGTTCTTAGTTTGACCATTATAATAAACTTTCATCTCAGGATGAAAGTTTCATTCGATTAGGATTAGGATGTTGAATGAAATGGATTTTATTTGAAGCATAATTTTTGTTATTCTTCATTCTTTAAAATCTAAATTCAACTTAAACATAAAAATAAATTTAAAATTTAAGCAAAATTAATTATTCTAATCGAAGCCATCCAATGGTAAAAATAAACAAATTCTGAATTTAAATCAAACTTAAAATGAAACAAAGCCTAGAATAGACTTGCCACACAAGCCATCTTTTCACACACTAGAATACTATATCACTGACTCTAGAATTAGGTTAGGTCAATGTGTTGATTATAATGTGATGCATTTTCTTATTTTGTGGTGTATTATTTTAGACCGGGTGATAGGATTGTTTGCTTGCTAGTGTAGATGTTAGGACATTCTTTTCTAGGATACTACTATTTTTTGCAGGGGGTTATACTAAAAAAGGACTGCTGTAATAAATATAAAATAAATGTTATTTGCTTGTAGGTGCTATTTAAGTCCCTAAGCATAATCCAAGTTAGGATAGGTGGCCTTGGTTACCCAGGTGTAGGGTATTAAATCCAAATTATAAATATAACTGTTTGGGTTTATATGTATGTTCGGTTAACATTTATTTTGTAGGTGTAGTCAGATTTATTTTCCATTATGGTGTTTATTTTTAGATTTGAGGTGGACACCATGCAGATCGTAGGGGGTACTTATTGAAGTGAATGGGTACGACATCAAGATATGATGTGCTATCTCGAGAGATAGAGGCATCACCCTGTAATGGACCTAATCACCTAAATAAGGTCTCCTAAGGCATGATGGACCTTTGAATATACTAGAGATTTTTCCCTACTTTACATGAAAGAGTAAAGCATGGTTTATGTTAAGCTGGGTTCTTAAGTTCCCTATGGAGGTAAGCCTCCATAAGTAATTACATCTTAGGGAATGAGATTCCTTAATAATACTTTCGATTAAAGTAGGCAATTATTCTCTCAAAACATTTTAAGGTTAGACTATCAAAGGATTAGTTTTGTTTGAAAAATCAAGTGAGAGAGACCAAGTGGAAGACTTATTTTTGAAATTCAAAGGGAGGAAGTAGGAAATGCTCATGATACTAGGAAACCTAGTGAACATTCCAATCTATCATGTGGTGAGGATTTATATATTTGAAAGTGAAGAGAATTATTTATTTGAATTGAATTTTTATTAGATTGCTAGAGCTTATAATCCATCGACACAAGGTTGTGAAAATCTTTGAAGCTGAGGATTTATTATATTTGAATAATCAAGTGGGAGAGACTAAGTGGAAGGCTTATTTTTGGGATTCAAAGGGAGGAAGTAGGAAATGCTCATGGTACTAGGAAACCTAGTGAGCATTCCAATCTATCTTGTGCCGAGGCTTTATATATTTGAAAGTGAAGATATTTATTTATTTAAATTGAATTTTTAATTGATTACTATGGCTTATAATCCATCGACACAAGGTTTTGGAAATGCATTAGAGATGAGGATTTATGCTTATAGCCCAAAAGAAACTAGCAACCTCAGATCCTAAATCCTGGGAGCTTTAGCACAAGCTAAAGCATGATCTAATTCTGAGCAATAGATGGACATAAGGGTTCATCTCGTCCGACTTTTGGACTTACAACCGCTTGGAGTGGTTGCCAGCTAACACCTTCTAGGTTTTGAATCCATGTAGTCTGGTCTTATGTAATTGCGAGATGACTAGACTTTGTTATTTAATTTTGAAAAAGACTAAAGTCCTACACCCACTCCCTAAGAGACTAGAGCATGGAGCATATGAATTAATCTACAAATATAAATTCTTTTCAAATTTTATTTTAGTTTGACATAGTATTTTAGACAAAGTTTAGGATTTATTTTTTCCTAAATGCATGATGAATGTTGACTGTTAACTAAATAAAAAGAAAGAGGATGAAGCTCTATCAAGAGGGGTTGCTCTCATAGGTCAAGCGGTTCTTATAGTATAAGGATGGAGGCCCTCATTTTAGCAAGAGTGGTAGAAGATGCATGCATGATGTGAGATATACAACGTTCAGCTAAGGAGTTGCTAAGTCTTTTAATTACCTTGATTATGACCTAAGCTTTAAAACGAGGTTGTGATTTGTTTAAAGATTTAGTCATGAGTTGTTAGTTGGATAAAAAATTTATTTTATCCTAAGAGCCTACCGTATCTAGGCCACACATTAAAACATCAATCATTTAGAAACTACAAAGAGAAGGCAATCCTATTGCATAATCTAAATAATTCATCAATCAATTTTATAGACTACCGCAAAAGAGTAAGAGGCTGATGCGGTTGGATACCGACGTACATCCCTAATAGAGAAAAGATGGGTAGCTGAGCTCTACCTTTATACAACCCAAAATATGAAAGAATAATTTTACAATTAGAATGAATACATGGTATGGGGGTCTCAATTCTTTACTCTTCCATCATCATATCTTCATTCTTCCTTCCTTTGATTTGATTTGCTCATTTGATTTGGTTATATTTGCTTCAAAGGCATCGCAGGGCACCCCAGGAGAAAGCCTTATAGCCATTGATCATCCTAATCCCCCATAATACTAAACCTAATTCCTATTGCAAAATTATGTTTACATATAGAAAGTAAATCTATCTACACCTATAAAATAGAAGTTAGCTAAAAATACATACAATCCCAAACATTTATTTTTATAACTTAGACTTAGCAGCCCACACATGGGTAACCAAGCCCACCTGTCCTAACTTGGATTATGCTTAGGGGTTTAAGTAACCTGCAAGAGAACATTCATATTTATTTTTAAGCAACCCCTTAAGTATAACCCCCTGTAGAAGACATGATTAGGCTATGAGTGGCCTAATATCTAGTCTACAAAACATACACCCTAACATCCAATCTAAAACATTACATCATAAAACAAAATATACATCATAACATACACTGCCTTAACTTAGACGTAGAAGTTGTGACTTAGTTCTAATGTGTGTGCTAAGGCTTTCTGTGGTATGTCTTAACTATGCATTAGAGTTATGCTTTTCTAAGTGTGGAAGAATTTAATTTAACATAAAGGTTAATTTTATTTCAAGTTGTTTAGTTGATTTGTGAATTTTAATTTATGTTTTACTTGGTTTAATTTGACTTACACTTAGCATCTAAGTGTTATAAAGAGAAGAAAGAGGTTTAGCCTCTTTCATCCCTACGTTAAGTGATTCTCTAAAGTATATTTTTATTATTTAGTTTTCTTTAATGAATTGCTTATTGCATATTTTTATTAATCCTAAGGTTAGGTTGACTTTAAGTAATCTATTCAATATGAAAGGCATATTAGGATTAATATAATTAAATTACTATCACTTGACATATATCAAGCCATTCCTTTCTATCACATATAACATGCATATGAATTTAACACTTAGCATATCTATACATACCATGTATTTTTGGCACATCTAAATGATGATGAATGCATATATTTAGAATTTATATTTTTAGTTACTTGAATTATTTATACATGTAGATTAAAATTTTATCCAAATTCTAATACCAAAATACATAGGAATGAAATCAAATAAGTATGTGTCATTATTAACCAGGGAAGTGAGATAATCAAATTACCTCTTTGGGGCTACTTAAAGCCTCATATTCCTGGGATGACCAGACTAGATACTCATTAACATTGAAACTTATGTAAATCTATATATGAATCACAAGAAAGAAACAGTAACCCACATGTAATGTAGGCCAATGATTTAGATGATTATGGATGCATGTATTTTCAATAACAAAAGAGGATTTTCATCTTCTAATTAAGCATACATATACATGTATAAGAGATGTAAGCAAGTATGTGCCATTGTTAACCAGATGTTGACCTCATTTTTAGAATGAGCTCTCAACCCCTCCATCTTAGACCTAGGACTTCTCTTAGACTTTAAGAGTTCCTTAGTCTTAAGACACATCTAGTGATTAGGTGGACACTCAACCTAGCCCTAGAAATTTAGAAAAGTTAGCCATAGGAATAGGTTATGCCTTAGGTGTGTTAGGAAAATTTGCCCACCCTATAGCATGACCCAAATTCCTCACTTCCTCCTTTCAAGTCAAACTCAAATCAATTTCAACTTGATTTATTTTCTCCAAACTCATATCAACTCCAACTCTAACTCAAACCTTGAACCAATTCAATGTATTTTTTTCAAATCTTGTTTCAATTCCAAATGATTGAAACTTATGATTGAAATTCCAAATTCAAAAATATTTTTTTAAGTCCTTTGATTCCCTCTTATGGACTTAGCCTAAATCAAATCTAAATAAATTCAAATTGAAGAAATTTTCTCACAACCCATTTATATTATCATTTATATTCACATATATATATGTAATATAAATTCAAATCAATCAAACCAATTTTAAAATTCAAATCTAAATCAAAAAAAATATTTCTTAAGTCAAATCTAAATCAATTCAAATTCAAGAAATTTTCTCACAGCCCATTTATATTCTCATTTATACTCACATATATAAATTAAATATAAATTCAAATCAATCAAACCAAATTTAAAATTAAAATCCAAATAAAAAAACCTTTCCTAAGTCATTTTCCCTCTTATGGACTTAGCCTAAATCAAATGTAAATCAATTCAAATTCAAGGAATTTTCTCATAACCTATTTATATTATCATTTATATTTACAAATATAAATGAAATATAAATTCAAATCAATCAAACCAAATTCAAAATTTAAATCCAAATAAAAAATCTTTCCTATGCCATTTTTCCCTCTTATGGACTTAGCTCAAATCAAATCCAAATCAATTCAAATTCAAGGAATTTTCTCATAACCTATTTATATTCTCATTTATATTGGTAAATATAAATGAAATATAAATTCAAATCAATCAAACCAAATTCAAAATTTAAATTCAAATCAAAAATCTTTCCTAAGTTATTTTTCCCTCTTATGGACTTAGCCTAAATCAAATCTAAATCAATTCAAATTCAAGGAATTTTCTCATAACCTATTTATATTATCGTTTATATTCACAAATATAAATGAAATATAAATTCAAATAAATCAAACTAAATTCAAATCAAATCCAAATTCAATCAAAAATCTAACCTAAGCCTTTCAAGTCAAAATCTTGAACCTAGCCAAATCAAATTCAAATCAAGCCAAAATCTTGATTTTTATTCATGATTCAATCAATCCTTCAATCATAAATCCAACTACAAACATATACTTCAATCATTAATCCAAAAATAAATTTAAAAATCAAATCCAAATTTAATAAAAAATCCAATCTACACCTTCAAGTCAAAATCTTGAACCTAGCTAAATTAATTTCAAATCAAGCCAAACCCTTAATTTTTCTTCATGATTCAATCAATCCTACAATCGTGAATCCAAATATAAACATAAACTCTAATCATCAAACCAAAACTAAATTAAAAATTCAAACCCAAGTCAAACTCATGTTCACCCTTTTGAACTTGAAATTTTCAAGTGAATCAAAACCCATTTGACTTCAAACCACTTGCAAATGGATTTATATTTCAAACATAAGTCCATATGTGAGTTCAATCAAACTTAAATCAAGCTTTGACAAAGGAATTTAACTCACTTAGGCTCACTTGACCCAAAGTTACCTAAAGTATCCCTTATGAGCCAAATTCTAATCCTGCCCAAATTGGATTGAATTAAGCCTAACTAAGCCTCACATTATGAGAAACAATCATCATGAGATGATCAATTACTCAAATTGGGTCAAACCAAGTCAAACCTAAGGGTTGACCAAGTCAACACTTAGCTAAACTGGCCAAAATCCACCATAGGCCAAATTGATTGAAACCATTGATCAGAACTCATTCATGACCAATGTTTGAACTTGACCAAGGCATCATTTGAGCTAACCAAATTATTACTTGGCAAGTTGACCCAACTTGACCTAAAAAGTCAAAATGTGTCAAAACTTGATCTAAGCCAAATTGATTGAAACCAATGCATCAAGTTTATTCCAAATCACTTGTTGAACTTATCCAAAGCCCCAATTGGCCAACTAGACCCAACCTAGGCAAATCGACCTTGAACCCAACTTGACCTAAAAGGTCAAATAGAGCAAAATACTAATATAAATTAAATTGATTGGAAACAAAGATACCAATCATTTTAAATGATCAACCAAACATAAACGAACCCATGACCTAACCCAAATAGGGCAAATGAGTCACATTGGTCAACTTGACCCATTTAACCTAAATGAAATCAAATGAACCAAATCCAAATATAAACCAAATTGAATCAAACCAAAGTAATCAAAACATTTCAAATGGTCATATGAGCTTGACCCAACCTTTGGTTTGACCCAATTTGACCAATTGGTCAACTTGACCCAAGTTCACCTATTTTGACCAATATGGGTCAACTTGAGCCAAATCATATCAAACCAACTCCAAATTCAATGAAACATGGCCTAACCCATTTTTCAATCATACCAAATATATTAAAATTAAAATCAAGGTCAAATGACCATTTTACCCCTAGGCCATAGGGTAACCTAAAACCAAAACCACTTGGAATTTGATGAATTTCTTTTCATGGACACTTGACATTCTCTTAGTGGACCAAATGATCACTAATGGACGTGGTGAAGATGACCCAATGGGTTTGGGTTAGCCCAACCAAACCCAAGGCCAAAACTGACCAGTTGCTTGAACATGAGCACATGGGGATCATTCCTCCAGTCAATTAAGCATATGAGAGCTTCACCACTCCACTCCTCTAGCCAAAATGAATGCCATGAAACTCCTAATAGCCTAACAAACCCTTTGAATAAGGTCTATTGGATCAAAATGGAAATGAAGCTTGCGGCCGTCCGATTCACATATGGGGAGATATACTCCCCCTAATTCCACTTGGATTCATGAGTGACACATTCAATTGAGCTTAGGAACTTAGAGCAAGTCATTGCAAGTCTCCCTAAGCTTCCTAGAGTGAGTTAAAAACCTCCATTTCTCAATTTCTCTAAATCAAAAATAGGGGAGCTCAAGCCAATTCCCATCTCACTCAATACTCCAAACTAATCCAATTCATCCTTCTCACACACTCAGAGGGACTAATCAAACTCATCCCAAGCTTCTTCCAAGCTCCAAAGGTAAGGGAGGTGGGACTTTGATCAAGACCGTGAGCATTTGAAGGTGAACTTGGTCCATAGGAAAATCCATCCAAGCTCAACACCTCAAACCTCCAATAAGGCTTCATCTCCACTAGACGAAGTTACTTCAAGGGATTTGAGCGCCAATGATAGCCTTCGGTGAGGTATTCCATTAAACTTAGTATAGTTTCAGTTTTTCTTGGTCCTTTGTGAAGGGAAGTTCCACCCCAAAGCAAAGTTAGACATCGAATGTGTTCCCCTTTACTCTTAGATGGTTTGGGTTGAATTTGGTTTCAATCTGAGCTCAATCGAGCTCGAATCTTTCCCTAGAAGATGGATGGTGGCCATCTCCCGTAAGGAAGATCAGGGATGAATCATGGGCTATCCAACCGCACATTTTGGATGGATGACCATGATCAAGATGCATAGGATATTCGATTTAATCCTTTAATACTGCGGGCTTAATCTCAGCCATCCGATCCTTGATCAGACGGATGGGGAGAAAGCACGTAGCACCGTCGCTGGTGCGGCATTATGATGTGACAACTTAAATAGCCTCTCCCATAATACCACGTGGAAAGCGTGCGCCGCGTTAGCTTCCACGTGGCACTGACAGGATTAGCTATTTTAATTAGAGATTTATTTAATTATCCTTAATCATTGAATCCTCATAATTGCATAACTAATTTTAGAAAAATCCTAAAAATATAAGGTAAATGCATTAGAAAGCTAATTCAGAGGAAAATATTCTAAAATTAATTTTATTGGAGTTTGAATAGTATATTTTTCTTAATTAGGGTTTTAATGAAAACTTAATAGCCTTAATTACTCTTTAATGATCTTACTAATTAATCTCAAACTTCTCATGTGCATTTAGGGTGATGACGTCTGCCTTCCCTAATTTTCTTGGGATTTATTGATCGAGTAATTAGGGGGATCAAATATTGTATCCTTAATTACTCTATTTATGTAATTAAGGATAATTAAGCATATGAATAGTGGTTTAATCCTTTTGTTAAGTCAATTAAGTCTTGCTTAAGTGGAGAAGAGGCTTATGGAATGGATTTGGAAAATTTTCTCTAAGCCATTCCCTAAACCCCTTTCCTTCCTTAATCCAAACTTGATTAAGGGTTAATCCCTTGATCACTTGCTTAATTAACTTGATAAAATAATTAAAATATTTTAGAACTTAATCAATCCATTTTGGGTAGATGCTTAGGTGTTTAATAACCTAAGTGGCTTAAGGAAATCAAAACCTAATCCACATGTGCGGGAAGGGTAATGAAAGTACTTAACTTAAACCCTTCGGCTTAATTAAATATTTATTATGAGCCAAATGCATTAGGCTCTTTTCTTCCTAGGTGCATTGCTGATTTAAATTCCTTGTGTGATTTTATGTCATATCATTAGCTCATAATTATTTGGTTAAATATGCTAAGTTGGTATAAGTAAGGGGTAATTAATGCACTTAATGTACACCTTAACCTAACTAAAATATAAAATTGATCTAATCACATAAAAATTTAAAAAAAATAATATACATATGTGGGAATGGGTTAGGACCTGCAAACCCTCTTCACATTTCTCAAATTGAAATCAAACTCAAAATCAATTAAAATTTCTGTAAAACCAAATTTGATTGCTTTAAATAATTCAATTCCATAGGATTGTCTTTAGGAATTAATTAAGGTGAATGAATTTACATTGCTTTCACCACTTTATTTCTTTCCTAGCATGCTAAATATGTATGCCATATGAAAATCATGCATTCATTCCTTTTAAAATCAAAATTAAAATGAAATATTTTCTATATGTCATTTGCATGTTTTGGCTAAAGTAAGAATATGAATGGCTTCAAAATCAAAAGTTATGCTACTTATAATTATTTATAAGGTTGCATGTGAGAAATATAAAGATATATGTCTTGTGGCTTTGATTCTCCCTCTTTTTCTTAACATATAATTGTATAGAATTTACAAAGTGTATAGTACATTTGAAAAGGACATAACACTTGCTCAAATCTATTACTATGCACTCCTATGTCATAACTTAAGGGGGAATTCCACATCATACATATAAATTGAACAATCAAACCAAAATCAAATAAATATAACCTTTTGCATCTTTCTTTATGCATTTATTTCTTTTGTACATGCATATGTATTTAAGAAAAGTGGTATATTAGTCTGGACAACCTCGGGGTTGCGAGGCTTTAAGTAGCCCTAAGTAGGTCTTATGCCTTACACCCTTGGTGCTAACAATAGTGTTGTACTCACTTATGCCTTTAATACATACACATGTGCATATGAATAAAGGATAAAAGATTACTCCCTTTTCTACTTAATAAAAATCATGCATCATAAATCATCCCAATTTTCTTAAGTAACACTACTCAGCATTCATTATTAAAGTGTGCTAAACATCATAAATGTATGTATAGATATGCTTAGGATTTATCCATATGCATGTTATACATGTTAGGAAAGAAATGAAATGATGTGTGTTTTGTGATACTAATTCACTTTACTTAATCTTAAAATGCCTTTTCTTTAATAGGTTTGTTTAGGAAAAATTTAAACTTAGGATTAATTAAAATACATAATAAAATATCCACTAAATAATAAAAATCAAATATGAATCTACCTTAGAAATTACTTAAGGTAGGGAGGAAAGAGAAGTTCCATTCTTTTTTTCCTCTCTTTACAATTTAGTAATTAATTATAGGTTCATCAAACCTAAACAAATCATCAAATAAAAATTAACTAAATTAATTAAACAACTTAAATGAAACCACCCTCTATGTTGAACATTTCATACTTTAGAAAATTTAAACCTTAAAGCCTTGCTGATCATACCAGACAAACCATTTGAAGCACACACATTAGACTAAGTCACCATTTCTAGCTTTAGGTTAGGGCGGTGCATGGTTTAATGCTTTGCTTTTATTTTATGATATAATGTTTTAGTCTGGATATTAGGGTGAATGCACGTAGAATGAATGGTAGGATGATTTAGTCTAATCATTATTTTTTGCAGGGGATTGTTCTTAAGGGGCACTGTAATAAATAAGAATATAAATACTTTTGCTGTGCAGGTGCTTATACCCCTAAGCATAATCCAATAAGTTAGGTGGACATGGTCACCCATGTGTGGAGTGCTAAGTCTAATATACATTCTTGGGATTTGTATGGTTTGTTTAGCTAATCTTTATTTTGTAGGTATTAATTAGATTTACTTTTTCTTTTCATGTAATTTTGTAATTAGGATTTTGAAATGATTGTTATGGGGGATTAGGATGAGCATTGGTCATAAGATTTCATCTAATGTACCATGTGAAGCCTTTGTAGCAACCACATTCCGACCATCCAAAAGAAAGAACCAAAAGAAGAAAGAAGAAAAGAAGAAACAAAGAAAGAAGAAGTGAAGAATGAAGACCCCTCACAACATGAATTCCTTGCTTATTGTAATTAATTCATTTGTAATCTGGGCTGTATAAGGGTAGAGCTCGGTTACCTAATTTTCTTTCGGGTTTGTGCGGTGGTAATTGACCACAAATGGCCTTTTATTCTTATGCATTAGTTTTACAAAATGTTTGATGTTTTATTTAGCTTGTGCACTAGAAATGACATATTTTTCTAGTTTCTTCCTTGCTCAATGTATGGCCTGGATGACGATTAGGCTCTTAGGGGAAAATAAATCTTCTACCCAATTAAGTAACTTAAAATTTAAAATAAACAAGTCAAAATTTAAAATAAATAACTCGTAACCTCACCTAAAGCTTTGGCTAAAAATCAAGATAAAAGAATTAGTAACTCCTTAGCTGCATGAGTATTATTTTTCTCACATTATGCATAAAGGCATAATAATTCACTCTTGATTTGGAGGGCTTCCACCCATGCTAGAGAACTTGGCTTGACCTGTGAGAGCCATGGTGGAAACACACCTTCTCATCTTTCTGATTTTGGCCCATAATCTAATTTCTCATGCATTAGATATATGATCCTATAGCCTGTGTCAAATTGACTGTCCAAATTAAAAATAAAATGTATTAAAAATTTACATTAGATTTAAGTCATTAAAGCATGCCATTACATGATATAGTCTCTTAGGAAGTGTGCTTAAGGACTTAGTCTCTTTCTAATTGCTATCTTGCATAAACATATGACTTGCCTATATATTTTAAAATGATAGGAGTAGTTAGTTGGTGGCCACCCCCATGCAGTTATAAGTCCAATAGTCGGGTGGTTTATCCTCTCTTGTGGAGGTAAACAAATACCCAATTTTGCCTTAGATTTAGGTCATGCTTTTGGTCCTTGCCAAATCTTTTGAGATTTAGGTTCAGAGGTTGCTACTTCCTTTTATGGGCTACATGCATAAATTCTCACCTCTCAGGCATTTTTGTGACCTTATATCATGGAATTATAAGCCCTACATTTCTAATAAAAATTCAACTCAAACAAATTCATTCAATTTTAAAAATATAAAGCCTAACCATAGGGTAGTTTGGGATGCTTACTAGGCTTCCTAGTATCTTAAGCATCCCCTACTTGTTTTCATTTGGCTTCGATAAGAACTCCCTCCTCTTGATCGATCCTAGTTGACTTTCTAAAAATAAATCAATTGATTGATAGTCCTACCTTTTAAAATCTTTGGAGACAATGATCATTTACCTTAATCAAGAGTATTCCTAAGGAATCATGTTCCTTCGGATGTAATTAACTATGGAGGCTTTCCCCTATAGGGAACTTAACAAACCCGATTTAAAATAAATCATGCTTTACTTTTCCATGTAAAGTAGAGGAAGAATCTCTGGGACATTCCGAAGACCCATAATCTTTAGGAGTCCTTATCGAGGTGATTAGGTCCATTGTAGGGTGGTGACTTCTATCTTTTGAGATAGTACACCTCTCCTCAATGTCGTACCTGATCACCCTAACAAGAATATCTACGGATCTGCGTGGCATCTCAACAAGGTGTATATGTTTTTGTCTTCATTTATCCCTTTTCAAAAAGAGGATAGATGAAGATGAGAATATATATTTTGCGACACCAGAGAAGTGAGGTAATCAAATGACCTCCTTGGGGCTACTTAAAGCTTCATATTCCCGTGATATCCAGACTAAATATTTGTTATCTTAAATACATACAAATGTATACACAATTATAAGGATGAAAATTATGTAAAAATTATATTTTTATTTAATTAAATTATTTATGCATATAAATTAAAGCTCTATCCAAATTCTAATACCAAAATACATAAGAATGAAATCAAAAAAGTATGTGTCATTGTTAACCAGGGAAGTGAGATAATCAAATGACCTCCTTAGGGCTATTTAAAGCCTCGTATTCCCGGGATGTCTGAACTATATACCCATTAACATTGAAACATATGTAAATCTATATATGAATCTAAGAAAGAGAGCTTCACATTCATATGACTAAGCTATAAGCACATGCAAATCTTATGTGTAATCATAACTATCATCACTCTACATATTATTATCAATTTATAAGCTTTGAAAAATAGATTTGAATTTATTAGTGATAATAGCCACACATATAATTAAATTAAGTCAACACATGCAAGCTTGCATAAATAACTTTCATTTGATTCATTTAAAGTTAGAAGAATGAATGCATGAAATCAAATGACATACAATATTTAAAGTTATTGAAAAAGAATAACTGAATATAAACACATGGTTCATTCAAATAAATTAATTCCTAAGGACAATCATATCAAATAAAATTATTTAAGGAAAACCAAAGATTCTTATTAATTTGATTTTGGATAAAACTTAGAGAGGAGAGGTTATTTGCTATTTCAATCCCATTCCCAAGTTGGTAATCATAATTAATTTTAGGAAAGGTAATTAAGTGAATTTTATGCATTAATTAAATTAGATCATTGCTCAAATCACTTAATTACCATTTCATATACTTCTTTAATTTAATTAATCTTTAATTATGAGCCACAAATGGTATGAACATGAGAGAAAAAAATTACAATGCTCATAAAAGCCCTAATGCAATTGATTTAAATCTTTCTATTTTGAGTGTTAATTAATCACCAATTTTTTAAAGAGGGTAATTAAGGTTTGAATCATTAATTTCCCCTAATTATTAGTCAATAAATTCCAATAAAATCATTGGAGGTAGAGGTCATCCCATTGAATGGACACACAAAGTTTGGAATTAAATGCTTAAGTAATTAAGGCTTAATTAAGCTAATTAAATTTATAATTAAATCTTAATTACTATTCAAAATTAATTGGAATTAGTTTTAATTTATTCTCCTCTGAATTACCTTTAAAATAAGTATTTATTTGTATTTTTCAGATTTTTCTATAATTTGTTATAATTTTCCAAAATTTTAGTGATTAAAATGAATTAATTAAGCCTAATTAGGCCTAATCCCATCGGCACCATGCGGATCGCTAAAGTGGTGCACTTTTCATGTGGCACCGTGGAATTGGTTATTTAAACCTGTCCAACGTGGGGCTTATGTGGTGGCGGCGGATGAGATTTCGTCACCACTGTCCGATCTAGACTGAATGGTAGGGATTAAACTCAAAGTTCTTAATGGATAAAATTGAGATTAATTAGTAGAATAATCGTGGCTGTCCATTCCAATCAAGCAGAATGGATTGGAATGGACGACAGGTGATCCATCATCTCCTACGCGATGGAAGACGGACACCGTCCACCTTCTGCCACCCAAATCGAGCTCATCAGAGCTCAGATTGGTTCGAGGTTGATCCCACACCTTCATGAAGAGGATCCTAAGAGATCTAATGGTTGGATTTATGTGAAATCAACATTCACTTCGAAATGGCCCAAAATTTTTTTGAAAAATCTCAGTTTAATGGAATTTACCTCGTTGGACCTCAAGATCGGCAGTGAACCAACCAAGGTAGCTTCACCTTGATGAGGCAAAGCCCTGTTGAGAAGATAGTACAATGAATCTCCATCGGTTGCTCTATAGACCAAATGTCATTGTAATCCTCGCCAGAGTTAGCCTAGGAGGTACTTTTGGTGGTCAAATTGATCGAGGGAGAGTTTGTTTCACTTCGTTGAAGCTTGGTGAATGTGTGGGTGAAGTTATATTGAATGGTTTTGAGAAGGTTGGACAGAATGGGAGCTTTTCCTATCTCGGGTTGGTGTTTTTTTGGTGACAGGAAGACTTGGGGAGCTCGATAATGCACTCAAGGAACTCATCTCTGGCTGCTAGGCTCACTAAAGGTGCATGTGTGTGAATTGGATGGAATGGAGGGGGGGGGGGTTATACCTCCATTTTGGTCCGTCCACCACCATAAGTGGACTGGGGGGCAAGACCGTCAGGGTGGCTCTGGGTTTGGCTGGCCAAGGGTTGGTAGCTGGCAAGTGGTCTCCATCATGTTTAGAGGTTTGGCCAATGAGGGGAGGTGGGTTAACTTACCTCCCCTTGGCCTATGGCTGACTTAGCCACTATGGGTTAGGTTAGGCACCTATGTAGGGTTCCATTCTAAGCTTTAGGTGGCTACCAAATGCAAACGAGTGTAGTTGACCACCCAAATGTGGAATTTGTCCTATGTGGAGGGATTTATCCAATGGGTAATGGGTCAAATCATATCTCATTTGGGTAGGGTTGGTTTTTTACTCATCTAAGATGAGCTAAGGATGGGTCATGCCAAATTTCATTGGGTTTGGGCTTGGTTTGAGTGGGTTTGGCTCAATTCGACCCATGTAGGTCAAATTAGGCTAGGTTGGGTCAAATTGATGAATTGGTCAAATTGGGTCAAAGAAAGGCTTTGGTCAAGTTCAAATGAGTATTTGGAATGTTTTGGTGCAATTTGTTTGGTTTAATTTAGCTTGGATTTGGATTTGACTCATTTGAGTTCATTTGGGTCAAATGGGTTAAGTTGACCAAAATGACCAAATTGGCTAAATTGGCTTGGGTTGGGCATTGGCTCATGTTCAATTGATCAATTGAAGATGATCATAGGCTTTGGTTTGAATTAATTTGTATTTGGTTTTGATTTAGGTCAAATTGATCATTTAGGTTAATTTGTGCTAAATAGGCCAATTGGGTTCAATTAGTCAAATTGAGTTCAATCCGAGCTTTGATCATGTTCAATGTTAAATTTGAAATGAACTTGAGCCATTGGTTATAATCAATTGGGTTAGATCTTGATTTGACCCAATTTGGTCTTTTAGGTTAAATTGGGTCAAAGGGCCAACTGGGTTAGGTTTGGTTCAATTGATGGTCAAGTCATATTCAAGGATTGATCTTAGGTTGATGTGGACCCTTGGTTTCAATTAATTTGTCTTAGGATGAAATTTGGCTAACATGGCCCATGTAGGCTAAGTGGGCTGACTTGGTTTGACTTAATTGATTGTAATTGAGCAATCAAGGATAATCAACAATCATTGTGGGATATTTTGGTTGGTTTGGTTCAATCTAATTTGGGTTGGATTGAAAATTGGCTCAAATGTCCTTTAGGTCACTTTAGGTCAAGTGAGCCTAAATGGATCAATTGGCTTGATTGAGGTTTGATTTGAGTTCAGTTGAGTTTGAATATTGATTTGGAATTGATTAATAGTTTTGGTTGCAATTGATTTGGATTTAAATGGATTTTGGCTCATTGGAATATCTTAAGTCAAATGGGTTAGTTTAGGTTTGATTGGATTGATTTTGGCTTGGTTGATTTGATTGTAGATTTAATTTAGTTTGGAATGATGGACTGAATTGATTGAATTAATTTATGAGAAAATCAATTGGGTTTGATTTGGATTGAAGAGAATTTTGACTAAGTCCATAAGATTAAATCATAGGGATTAAAAAGGTTGATTTGACTTGAGATTCAATTGAAGTTTAGTTAGGTGGATTTGAAATTGGATTGAATTTAAATGGATTGAATTTGAGGTTTGATGTATACTAAGGAGGTAGACATAAATTAGGTTTAAGCAATTGGGTAGGTAAGTTATCTTAATCCCTATGGCATGATCTAAACTTTATGGCTAATCCTCCTAAGTCTCCAAGCTTAGGTTAAGTGTTGACTGAATCAGTAGAGAAGTCTTATGACTAAAGAGCTCTTGGAATTTATGAGACTCATAGATTTAAGATGGGAAAGTTGGATCTTCACTCCAAAATTGAGGTCAACAAAAGGACCCCAATAGGTGTGGTGTAACTTGAGGGCACCTCGCACGTATTGGCGTTACCCGAGACAATCAATAATGTTCGAAAGATTGCAAGTGATAATGAAATTGATATATACCTAAACCTAAGAGGTGGATAAAATCTTGATGCATCTCATCTCATGCCATAGGCATAAAGGAGTCAAGAATATTTGGCTTGAAAGAGTTTCATGTCGAAGATATGAAGAAGGATTCGTAAGGAAATCACATCTGAATTGGATTTGTTTTGAGAAAGATTTATGCTAAGGGATTAAAAGGGGAAATTCTCTTAGGATTGAGATTTGACTTGATATATTTAAATTATTTATGAGGAATCCACTAGGGATGAAAATTTGATTAGATTTATTTTTTTTGAATTTGTTTGATTTATGGAAGGAAGATTCATTGGGGATACTAATTTGAATTTGATTTTCTTTTGTTCGTGTTTGATTTAATTTGGGGGCCATATCTACTAGGGATATAAGCTTGAATCCAATGGGGATCAAAATTGGATTTATTTTGATTTGAATTATCTTGACTCCATAGGGGGAGGTTGGTTTGGATTTGATTTCATTTGTTTAATTTGGGCTCCACTAAGGAGAGGAATATGATTTGAATCCATTGGAGAGATTAAGTTGGATTTAATTTTTTTTTGATTTCACGTGTTTATTTTGAGGGCATACCCGTCAAGGATATGAGCTTGGTTGAATTTTTTTGATTTTATTTTGATTTAATTTATGGACCTAGTCAGTGTTCGATGGAGCCACTAAGAAGGAGCCACTTGGGCCTTGGCCTATCTTATATTTGGAAATCCAAAGGGGTAGTCTACCAGCTGCATGGTAGGACTATCCAACCTAAAGGTTTCTTTTCGGTGTGCAATGACCATGTTAGAAAAAAAGTGCGGGGAATTACATCTTCCAAAGTAGAAATAGCTGCTGGGGTGACTATTGGATATGCAACAAATTAGGTCCAACCTAGGGCGACTACTAAGTGAGTGCCGCTACAGATCTTACTCAACTCAAGAGTAGCCAGAATTAATTTCATTTGATTTTATTTAATTTGATTTTATTTAATTTGATTTAGTTGATGGAATTTGACAAAGTTTGATTTAATTTATGGACCATGTCAATGTACGATGGACCAACAGAGAAGGGGCTATGTCGGTCAGGACTTATCATAGATTTATCGATCCAAAGGGGTAGTCTACTGGCCAAAGGGTAGGACTATCCAACCAAAGGGTTTCCTTTCGGTGTGCACTGACCATACTAGGAGAAAAGCGCCGGGACTTACATCTTCTAAATCAAAAATATCCACTGGGTGACCTATTAGATGTGCAATAAATCAAACTCGACCTAGGGAGACTTCTGAGTGAGTGCTGTTAGGGATCTTACCTCAACTCAAGAGTAGTTAGGTGATTCCTATAGGGAGTTTTACTAACACTGCCCAAAAGATATGATGTCTGCTTGGTAAAAGGTACCGTTAGGGGTGTCCTCCTGATCCACAAGCGAATATATATCATGTTTGATTATATGTTTGCTTGGACCCTATTGGTGTGCGATGGACCACACTGAGAAGGGGCTATGTCGGCTTGGACTTGTATCAAATTTACCAATCTGAAGAGGGAGTCTGCACATATGTAGTACGAACCTTCCAACCACAGGGGTGACTACTAGGAAATGGGAACTATCCAATCTGGTAGTAACCTAGGTAGTGTCTAAATGGGATTGCAAAAAACATAATCCAAATAAAGTTCTCACAAGGGAGGTGCAGCTAAGGGCATTATCATGACCCCTGAAAGAAAGCCTATGGGTATATAGTGGCGAAAGTGTAGAAACTTACATCTACCATGAGTGGTGTATCCAGTAGGCGGGCCACTGTCAACATAGCAAACACCAACCAACCTAAGGTGTATGTTGGTGCACGGCGATCAATCTAGGAAGAAAGTGTATGAGACTTACATCTTCATAGATGAAACTTATCATCAGGATAGTCTATTGTAGGCAGGACATATGCTATTTGACCTAGGGAGACTACTAAGCAGAAGTCCCGAAGAAGGACTGGACCTAGACTTGAAGTAGTCAGAAGGAAAGGAGCCACCAAGGGACTTACCCTAATCCTAAAACATACTCTACCCAATTAGTGTACGAAGGCTACTCCAAGAAGAAAATGTGGGAAACTTATATCTTCTTAAACAGAGCCAGCATAAGGTAGTTTATCGGCCGCATTGTAAGGCCTACCATACTAACAAGGTACTCATCAGTGCATACTAATTAAGCTAATAAGAAAGTACATGGACTCACATCCTCCTAAGAAAAAGGACCACTGGAGCAACACACTAGTTAAGTAGTGAATCAACCTGACCTAAAGCAGCTATTGAGTGAGGGCCACAGGGGGCGTTATCTCAACTCAAAGTAGCTTGAGATAAAAGATATGTGTTTATTTTATATTTTATGTGTAATTTGTGTTTGTGTTGTGTTGTGTTGATGAAGGAAATGATGCCACTTGGGTTCTCTTACGCCTATCTTAAACACGCTGTGGAGGATTCATAGACAAAACTGCTTTAAATTTGAAGAGATTGAATTTGAAATAGAATTTTTATTGATGATAGTTATTTTCAAACATAATTTTATAGATAATATTTATTTAGGTAGAGCCCATTAATTGGAAACATCAGACACTCTTCTTTATGGTTAAGAAGTTGATATGATCCCCCTTGGCCGACTTTCTCTATGGAAAAAGGGTCTTCCCTAGTGGGTTCAAACTTTCCTCCCATCTTTCGCTGGGCAACAAATAGTCTCCTTAGAACTAAAACAAGCTCTCCTACTTGAAAAGCTCTAGGGCAGACTAACTTATTGTGAGCTTGAATCATTTTGGTTTTGTATAACTTGAAGTTTTAGTATGCTTGTAAGCATCTCTCCTCCAAACCTTTGAGCTCTTCTAATCGCAACTTGGCATTCTGCTCTATCACAATTTTGCTTCCGATGGGTATCCTTAGTGATGGGAGTTGGGCATCTAATGGTAGAACGGCTTCGGACCCATACACTATGGAGAAAGGAGTAGACTGAGTTGGAGTTATGTAGGTGGTGCGGTAGGCCCACAATGCTTCAACTAACTGCTCATGCTACTATCATTTATTATGGTGGGGTGTATTTTTGAGTACTTGGATGAGAGTTTTGTTGAGCGCTTTTGCTAAACCATTCACTCTTAGATAATTGATGGTAGAGTATCTCTAATCTATGCTGTGTCTCTAGGCAAAGTTATTAATTTTGGTGCTCTTGAATACAGTATTATTATCAAATATAATTCAGCAAGGCACCCAAATCTATATATGATATGGTTCCTAAAAAATTGGAGCATGTACTGAGCTTTGACCTCTTTGAGCGGAATCGCCTCCATCCATCGGTAGTGGCTAAGATAAACTGATGACTCTTGGAAGAAGGAGGATCAATCAGATCTACTATGTAAGTACCCCAACACTCAAATGACCATGATGCCAATGTTTAATGTAGAATATTAGGTGGTTGATGTAGGACCACTCCATGTACTTGACATTGATGGCATCACGTAGCTACGTCCATGCAATCTATGATCATCGATGGCCAATAAGATATGAGTCTTTTGATTTTGGCTTTCATCTTAGGACCGGATTAATGAGCTCCTCATAATCTTGAGTGCACCTTGATCACGATATTATGGACTTCATGCTTGTCTAAACAATGTAACCACATATGATTGAAGAACTGCCGACATAAGACACTATCCACGAGGGCATAGGAAACTGCCCTTTGCTTCATCTGATGTGCTTATGACTTCTCTTCAGGTAGTTTGCCTTTATTTAGGTAATCAATGAGTGGTTGCCTCCAATCCAGCTTCTCGTTCTTTTTGACAACAACAACTCTCGTTCAGGAGAATATTTTTCGATGAGTTTAATATTAATAAGAGGTAGGACTTGCCTATTTTGAACCTCTATTGATATGGACTCATATTTTGGACATGACAATTGCTTGGCAAGCTTGGAAAAAGCATTTGCTATAGCATTTTCTCCTCAATAAATTTTATAGATGTTCACTTCTGAAATTTGGGGCAATAGCTCCATTGTATACTTGTGGTAGTGATGGAGTCTAGGCTTTAGAACCTTATACGACCCTGCGATTTGGTTGACCATTAGTTGGGAATACCCAAAGATGTTGATGTTTTGGATACTTAGTGAGATGGCTAACTCTAGATCGACAATCAGAGCTTCGTATTCGACTTGATTATTAGTTCAAGAATTAGATAGATTGTATGAGAATCTCATTATATCGCGGTCCAGAGTTAGAAGAATTATTCCTACCCTTGCCTTGCCTGAAAGAGTAGAATGTGATTATGTTCTCTTTTGAAAGGAAGCTGCACCATCAAAATACATCTCCTAACGGTGAATGCTAGTGTCCCCTAAGTTTATGATTTGTTCATCAAGGAGGTCATCACTAAGTGGATAATCAGTAGAAAGTAGGTGTGCTGCTAAGAAGTCCTCTAGTGCTTGTCCTTTCATCGCACAGAGGAGTACAAAAGTGAGGTCAAATAGTGACAAAATCATGGACCAATGTGCCAACCATCCAGATAACATCGGCCATGTCATGAGATATTGTAGTGGATTGATCCTAAAGATCAAGTTCACCTTATGAGAAAGCATGCAATGCCATAGCTTTTGGGATGCAAATATTAAAGCTAGAAAGTGCTTTTCAATAGGTGGGTAGTTTGCCTCTGCAGGAATTAGACAATAACTGAGATAATAGAGTGCATTATCTTTCCTTTCGTCATTGGTTTGGGCCAATAAAGCACCAATTGAGTCATCTAATGTAGCAATATATAGTATAAGCGGTGCCAGGGATAGGGACTGCTAGAACTGGAGATGTCATGAGGTAGTGCTTGATGTCTTCAAAAGCATGCTAGCACTTATCATCCCACTTGAACTTGGAATCCTTTTTGACAAGTGCTGAGAATGGCTGGCATCTCCATAATAGGTTGGAAATGAAGCATCTTATATATGCCAACCACTCTTGAAATGATATGAGTTGAGTTAGATTTTTAGGGTGTGGCATTTTTAAGATAACCTTGATCTTCTCTGGATTAATTTCTATCCCACAATGTCGAACAATAAACCCAAGGAATTTCCTTGAAGCTACTCTGAATGTAGACTTAAGGGGATTCATTTTGAGGTTGTATTGACTTAACCATTCAAAAACTACTCTCAAGTCAAAGAGGTGGTCTTCCCTTTCTTTACTTTTCACAGTAAGATCATCAACATAACATTCAACCTAATGATGAATGAGTTCATTGAAGATCCGAGTCATGGCCTGCTGGTATGTAGCACCTGTATTTTTAATGCCAAAAGGCATGACCCTATAATAATAAATTTTGATCGGGCTCATCCTCGGGGGCCATCTTAATTTAGTTGTAGCTAGATGACCCATCCATGAAAGAGAATACTACATGAGATGATGCAATGTTCACCATCAGCTCTGGTATAGGTAGTGGAATTCATCGTTAAGACACACCTTATTTAGATCTATAAAATTGATGTATATGCAAATTTGACCATTCTTCTTCTTAACTAGAATGACACTGGCCAACCAGGTAGGATATTTTTCTTTCCTAATAAAGCCAACATCAATAAGTTTCTTGACTTTAGAAAAGACTTACTACTCAATGTCTAATCACATGCATCTAGGAGCTTGCTTGATAGATTAGCATTAAGATCTATTGCTAGTTTGTGGACTGCTATATCAGGAGATAAACTAGGCACTTCTTCATAACTCTATGCAAAGAAATCCTTAAACTCAGCCAATAGCCAAACTAAGTCATTGGTTTACTAATCAAAAGATAATTATATTAAATCTTTATATGAATCATCCTCAAGTTCTACATTAGCTTCTTAACTTGAGGCTGATGCTCCCAACAAAAAACTTTTTGGTTTGACATCTGTGGATGACTTGGGGGTCTCTTTAACTACAAAACCCTCAACTTTCTAAGAGAAAAGTGATATTAGAGCTAAGGTTCCCAACTACTGACTAGCTATTCTACATAATATTGACTTGGATACATTTATACTTTGCTTGGAGGCCTGGTCTTCGTTGCTGCCTGGCTCGAGTGTCACTTCCAATGGGACCCATTGAGAGGGGTTGATTGGCATGCTAACCACATGAGACTCATCCTTTGAACTGGATTCTAAGTCTATGTGGATAGCCTGGGTACTCCAATGAGCTGGAACATAGCTCCTATTGGCTGGCGACCAATAAGGAGGTCTTCCACCTCTAAAACTGCCTCTGGATCTTCCCTTTTCTCTACCTGGTGGGGATCGAGTCATCCTACCCATGTGTTCATATGGAAGAATGAACTGTGGGTGGAATCTGACTTCAGGCTCTACTTCTTCTTCAGTGTCTATTTTTCGCTCACTTGTATTTTCATTTTCATTTTATTTTTTATTTTTAATTTTTTTCTTTTTCTTTTATTTTTAAACTTTGATCAAGTTAGTGAGAATAGACTTTCTGATTTTGAGGAAGATAGTAGGTTGCATCCTCATATATCTTGACCTCTCTAACTGAAAATGGCTTCAAGTCTCCTTTGACATATTATTCGATTCTACCTCTTCAAAACTTGATGCATAGATGTAGAGAGGATGGAACCATCTTATTCTCATGTATGCAAGGCCTACTGAGCAAAGCAGTGAAAGATATATCTGAATCAATTATGTAGAACTCAGTTTCTATCTTCTAGTCATCTATCTCTAATAGCAACATTATGGAGCCTAAAGCCTTATCGCCTTGCTGATTGAATCCTCTTAGCATCATCCGATCTCCTTGGAGTTTGGAGATGTCAATCCTCAGGTAGGCAAGTGTGGGGAATTTATTTCTATCTTCATCAATCTTTTGAAGAGATAAATGAAAATAGAAATATAATTGCTTATTGAGACACCACGTAGATCTATAGATGTTATTATTAGGGTGATCTGGTATGACATTGAGGAATGATGTACTATCTTGAGGACAGAAGTCACCATCCTACAATTGACCTAATCACCTTAATAAAGACTCATAAGGACTATGGGTCTTCGTATGTACCAGAGATTCTTCTCCTATATTACATGGAAAAGTAAAGTAGGGTTTATTTTAAATCGGGTTTGTTAAATTGGTTATGGAGGCAATCTTTTATAGTTAATTATGTCCTAAGGAATGAGATTCCTTAAAATACTCTTGATTAAGGTAAATGATTATTGTCTCCAAAGATTTCAAAGATAAAACTATCAATCAATTGATTTATTTTTAGAAGATCAAGTGAGATTGATCAAGAAGATGGTGTTATTATCAAAACCAAGAGGAGATGAGTAGGGGGTGCTTATGATACAAGGAAGCCTAGTAAGCATCCCAAACTATCCTACGGTTGGGCTTTATATTTTTGAAATTATATTGATTTATTTATTTGAGTTGAATTTTTATTAGAAATCTAAGGCTTACAATTCCATGCTATGAAATCATGGAAATGCCTAAGAGGTGAGGATTTATACTTATACCCTACAAAAAGGAAGTAGCAATCTTTGAACCTAAATCTAGGGAGCTTTGGTGAGAGCCAAAACACGAGCTAAATCTAAGGCGAAAATGGGTATATAGTTTACCTCCACAAGAGAGGATAGCCATCCAACTGTTTGAACTTACAATTGTTTGGGGGTGGCCGCCAACTAACTCCTCCTATAATTTTAAATACATGTAGGCAAGTCATATGCTTTTGAAAGATAGCTAGGTTGTTATTTACTTACTTGATCATGTAGGGAATGAACTCATGACTTAGTCTAATGCAAAATTTGCTAAGTTTATTTTTATTTTTGGACAATTAATTTGACACAAGCTATGAGATTCATATGTCTAATGCATGAGAAGTTAGTTATAGGACAAAATCAGCAAGAAGGAGGTGTGTTTCCACCATGACTCTCAAAGGTAAAGCCATGTTCTCTAGCAAAGGTGGAAGCCCTCCATAAGCAAGAGTGAAGCAAGATGATTTTATATGCATGATGTGAAACATACAACATCCAACTAAGGGGTTGCTAAATATTTTATCTTAATTTTATATCCTAGGCTTTAGGTTAAGGTATGGGTTATTTAATTTTAATTTTGAATTGATTAATTAGATAACAAATTTATTTTTTTCTTAAGAGTCTAATTGCATCCAGGCCATTTAGCAAAGCAAGGAAGAAACTAGAAAAAAAAATATGCCATTTTAATGCACAAGCTAAATAAACATCAAATAATTTTATAAAGCTAGTGCAAAAGAATAAAAGGTTGATTATGGTCGGGGTCCACTGCACAAACCTAGAAAAAAATATGGGTAGCCGAGCTCTACCTTTATACAACCCGGATTACAAATGAATAATTATAATTTAGATAAATATCATGTTATGGGGGTCTTCACTCTTCATTCTTCATTCTTCTTTTCTTTATTGTTGTTTTGCTTCTTCCTTCCTTCCTTTTGGCTTGGTTGGGATGTAGTTGCTCCAAGGCTTCACATGATACATAAGACATAGTCTTATGACCAATGTTCATCCTAATTCCCCCATAAAATTCATTCCAAATTCTAATTACAAAAATTACATGAAAATGGGAAAGTAAATCTAACTAAAACTTGCAAAATAGAGATTAACTAAACATACCACACAACCCAAGCATATGTATGAATAATTTGGACTTAGTACCCCACACATGGGTAACCAAGTCCAGCTGGCCTATTTTAGATTATGCTTACGGATATAAGCAACCTGCATAGCAAAAGAATTTATATATATTTTTATCACAATGCCCTTTAAGCACAATCCCCTGCAAAGGATAATGATTAGACTAAGATTATCCTACCATTCAGTCTACGCACATACACCCTAACATCCAGTTTAAAATAATACATCACAAAATAAAACATACATCAAATAATGCACCACCCTAACATAAAGCTAGAAGTGGTGACTTAATCTAATGTGTGTGATTTAAAGCTTGTGTAGTGTATCCTAAATAGGCATTAGACTTGTAATTTGCTAAGTCTGAGGAATTTAATTTACAAAGGGTGGTTTCACTTTAAGTTGTTCATTTAAATTGTAAGTTTTAATTAATGTTTTATTTCATTTCATTTGGCTTATACTTAACAACTAAGTGTTATAAAGAGAAGAAGAGATGGAATATCTCTTCCATCCCTACCTTAAGTCATTTCTAAAGCAAGTTAATTAGTGAATTTATTTTAGTGAATGGCTTATTTTTTATTTTAATTAACCCTAAATTTAGGTTTAGTTTAAATAAACTTATTAAATAAGAGAGACATCTCAAGATTAATTGAGATGAATTACTATCACATACACATATTCATTTACTTCTTTCCCTCATGCATATCAAACACATGGATAAATTCTTAGCATATCTATACATGCAATTTAGATTTCTAACAAACTTGAATGATGAATGAAAGGAAGTATAGTTATGGTTTAAATATTCCATTTTGATTGAATCATGAATGCATGTCTTTTGCAGAAAAGGGGGTTTTCATCCATTAATTACATGCACACTTAAATTTATAAAACCTTTAGGTGAGTACGACTCCATTGTTCTACACCCGGGGCATAAGGCACAAGTCCTACTTAGGGCTAATTAAAGCCTCACAGCCCCGTGATGTCCAGAATAATATACCACTTTGCTTAGATACATATGAGTGTAGAAACAATCATAAGGATGGAAAATCCATGCAAAAATTATATATTTGATTTATTTGATTCATGCTTTCTATTCATCTGTCATATCACACATACACCTGTATAAGAGTTATAAGTGAGTACGACACCATTGTTCTACACCAGGGGTGTAAGGCACGAGTCCTACTTGGGACTAATTAAAGCCTCGCATCCCTAAGATGTTCAAACTAATATAACACTTTTCTCAAATACAATGTGCAAAAAGAAACTATAAGAATAGGAAATAATGCAAACAACCATATTGGTTTGATTTCATGATTTATATATATGATGTGAAATTCTTCCTAAAGCCTAACATAGAGATACATAGGGATAGATTTAGATAAATGTTATGTTCTTTTCAAATAAAGTATACATTTGTGAGTCCCATATGAATCTATATAAGGTAAGGAAAGAGGACTTCACATTACATATTTTATATTACCAACACATGCAACTTATAGGCATTTGTAATTAATATCACTCCATATATTGATTCAACGATTTTTGGAACATAAATTTTGATTTAATAGTGATAATAGCCACACATATTTAATTTAAACCAACACATGCAATTTGACATAAAAAAATCATTTCAATTTTTATTAATTTCGAAAAGAATGAATGTATGATTACATATGACAAGCAACATTTAGCATGATAGGGAAAGAAGTAAATGAAAATAAGCACACAATTTCATTCATCTCACTTAATTCCTAAGGACAATCATACTAAATAAAGCTATTTAAAACAAACCAAAGTTCTTTTAAGGATATTTTATCTTTATGTTTGATTTGAGTTTAGAGAAATGAGAGAGATTTGCAGGTCTTAGTCCCATTCCCCATGTGTAAGTTACTTTTGGTTTAATGAGAAGGTAATTAAGTTGATTTTATGGTTTAGTTAGGCTAAGGTATGAATTAAATGAATTAATTAAACCTTACCTATATCACCTTAAGTTGATTGATTAAACAATTATGAGCTAATATTATATGCAACCACATGAAAAATAAATTTACAATGTTCCTAAGAAATGAAAGGGGCCTAATACAATTAGCTCATGAATGATTAATTAATTAAGCTTAAGGAGCTCACCTAATTACTCTTACGGTTTTCTCACACATGTGAGGTAACCATAATTTCATTATCTCATACTTTAGGTTATTGAACACCCAAAGAGCTACCCAAGATTAGATTAGAGAAAAAGATTCAATGGATTAATTAAATTCATTAATTAGTTAATTAAATTTGAATTAGCCTTAGCCAACTAAAGTGAGATGGGCCTAGAGAAAGAGATAAAGAAGAGAGCCTACATCTCAATCCCTAAATCCTTTCAGTTAATTGATTAAGGTTCAGATATGATTTGGGTTTTGATTAATTTTTTTGATTAATTAATTAAGAGGAGTTAACTAATTAATTATTTAAGAGGGATTAGAGGACTTAAAGAAAGATTGGAAGAGGGAGTCCCAATCCATTTCCCTGGAATTCATCATCATTAATAGAGGTTAACAAGCTTGATTGATTGACTAATTTACTGTTCATTTGCTTAATTATCACTAATTATATTAAAAAGGTGATTAAGGCTTAATCCATTGATTTATCTAATTAAGTAAATAATAAAATCTTAGAAATATAGGGGAGGTAGAAGTCATCCCCATAAATATACACAAAAAGTTTGAGATTAATTGGATGGTTAATTAGGGAGTAATTAGGCTAACTATATTTTCAATTAAGCCTTAATTAAGCTAGATTCACTATTTAAAATCAATTAATAATAATTTTCTTAGATTCTACTCTAAAATATCTTTAAAATGAACATAATTTTGTATTTTTTGGATTTTTCTACAATTAGTTATGAATTTAGGAAGTTTCAGTTGATTTAAGTGATTTTTATGAAGTTTATTAATTTATTTTATTAAAATAAGTTATTTGAAACTCAAAATTTAATATCTTCTAATGCAAAGGTCCTTTTGACTTTAAATTTCTATGGTAGGTGTATTTTAACTTCAATTTTAATCTCTGATAATTTCAACTTAATCTCACGTGTATTTTTGGTTTATTTAATAAAATTTTATTTTTACTAAAACTCAAATTAAGCTCAAAATATTTAATAAAATTTGGAAATTTTGAGTTTGTTGAACTCTACATGGAAAGACAAATCCAACGAGCTCTTATTTTTAATTTTTTGTTAAGTATTTTATTTCCTATAAGTGTTTGAAGTATTAGGTGATTTAAGTAATTTTTTTAAAATAAAAAAAATCCAATTTTTTCACTTAGCACTGTCAGCACCATGCGCGATGCTAATGTGGCGGCATGTGGTGCTGCGCTATTGGATGCACGGTGTCGCGTGGCACGCTGGCGCCTCGCAGCGCTGCGCGATTGGCGTGCGGTGTCACGTCAGTATTTGGGCGGGAAAGTCGCGCGTGCATAGTGACCACGATGCATGGTTTGATCCGGGCCGTCCAATCACAGATCGGGCGGTCCAAAACACATCCGACGATCGAAAGGCTGAGATTGTATGATCAACGTGTGATCCAAGCCGTCCGATCCCACAAACCACGGGATCGGACGGTCCAAAATGCATTCATCGATATGATGGTCGGGATCACGTGATCAACTGTGAGAGCCATCCGATCCTGCGAATCATGAGATTGGACGACTGCTGCTGGCCAGCCGATAGGAATAGTGAAAATTGAGGGGTTTGGGAAAAATGAGAAATTATAAGTTAAAACTTATCCAAATGGACTCATTTTCACGTCGATTCACACTAGAAAACTTCTATTTTCTAATTGACATGATATAAAATAAAAATATAGGATTATCTAATGTAAATTTCTAAAATTGTGCAAAAAAGCCAAATGAAGGATTCTGAGGTTGGTTATAGTTTTTTTGAAAGTTACCTCACCGAGGATGATTTTCGGTGATGGTGATGACCCGAGTATGTTGTTGAATGGGGGAAGAGTCCTTGGAATGAGCTTGGATCTTCACCTTTATGTTGTAATAAAGTTTCCATCAGTAATCACTATTTTCTCACCAAAATCCACTTAATTTTGGTATATTTCTCTCCAAAATGAAGTGGGGATGATAGCTAATGGGTTTGAGAGCTCTAGGAGAAGGAGAATGAGAGAAAAGGAAGAGTCCTTTAGCCTCTAATGCCTTGGTTTGACAAGTGGCTAAAAATCTCTATTTTTTGAATTTTTGGCTCCAAAGTATTGTCATTTGGCTTAGGATGGTTTGTAATGGAAGAGAATCATCTTAGGTGGCTCATTTTAGTTGGCTAAGGCATGGAAAGTGGTTTTTATGGGAGAAATGGGTGTATTAACAAAGGGGAGGTGAGGTGATTTCACCTCCCCATTAGTCATGGCTGCCCCAACCACTCATTGGGTCAGAAAATTAGTATTCTTGGTGCCTATGTGGACCAATGGATGAGTTCCAAGTGGCCAAGGAAGAGAAATGACCACTTCGGCAAGTGTCTTTTTTGATGGGATGCCTTTAACCCAAGGGCAAAGTGGTCATTTGACATTGAATTTGATTTGAGTAGATTTAAAATGTGCCAAAAGTAAGTTCGACCAAATTTCATATCATTTGAAGTTCATTTGGTTTAATTTGGGTCAATTTGACCCATTTGGGCCAACTTGGGTCAACACGAGTTAGGTTGACCAATTGGTTAAATTAGGTTAAACCAAAGTTGGCTCAAGTTCAAATGACCATTTGAATTGCATTGGTTCAATTGGTTTCATTCAATTTGGTTTAATTTGGTTTTAATCTGGATTTTGGCCAATTTGATCCTTAAGGTTAAATTTGGGCTAAGTTGACTAATTTGACCCAATTGACCAAATAGACTTGAATCATGGCTTAGTTTGGGTTTGGTTGATCATTTGGAATATATTGTAGGCTTTGGTTAAGTTCAATTTGGATTTGATTGGGTTTTAAGATGATTTGACCTTTAAGGTTAAATTGGGCTAAGTTGGGTTAGGTTGACCGAATGGTCAAATTGAGTTTAATTGAGGCTTTAGTCAAGTTTAATAATCAATCTAGAGTGAAGTTGAGCCATTGGTTGCAATCAATTTAGTTTAGATTACAATTTGACTAGTTTGGGTTCATATGGGTTAAGTATTGACTTGGTCAAAGGTTAGGTTTGACTTGGTTTGACCTAATTTGGGTGATTGATCATCCTAGGATGATTGTTGCTCATAATGTGAGGCTTAGATGAGCTTAGTTCAATCCAATTTGGGTTGGATTAGAATTTGGCTCAAAAGGATGCTTTAGGTCACTTTGGGTCAAGTGCGCCTAAGTGGGTCAATTGGCTTGATCAAGGCTTGATTCAAGTTTGGTTGAACTCACATATGGACTTGTGATTGAAATATAAATCCATTTGCAAGTGATTTGGAGTCAAATGAATTTTAATTCATTTGGCAATTTTAAGTCAAATGGGTGAATATGGGTTTAAAATGGGTTAGCTTGATTTTGATTTGATGATTGAAGTTTGTGTTTATATTTGGTTTGTGATTGAAGGGTTGATTGAATCATGAAGAAAATCTAAGGGTTTGTATTGATTTGAGTTTGATTTGGTTAAGTTCAAGACTTTGGCTTGAAAAGGCACAAGTTGGATTTTGGTTTGATTTGGATTTGGGTTTTGAATTGGTTTTGATTATTTGAATTTATATTTCATTTATATTTGTGAATATAAATGAGAATAAAAATGGGTTATGAGAAAATCTTTTGAATTTGGAGTGATTTGGAATTGGATTTTGGGCTAAGTCCATAAGATCAAAATCATATGGCTTAGGAAAGATTTTGGGATTGAGTTCAATCATAGGTTTGAATCATTTGATTTGGAATTCATTGATGATTTGGATTTGAAATTGATTTGAATTGGTTTAAATTTGGAATTGATTTGAATTTGGAATTAAAATTGAATTTAGAATTTGAAGTTGATTTGAATTTGAAGTTGATTTGAATTTGAAGTTGATTTGAATCTGAAGTTGATTTGAATTTAAAGTTGACTTGAGAGAAGGAAGTAAGGATTTGGTTCAAGCTAAAGGGCAGACAAGTTTTCCTAATACCCCCTAAGGTATAACCCATTTCGATGGCTAACTCTTCTAAGTCTCTAGGATTAGGTTAAGTGTTCACCTAATCACTAGAAGTGTCTTAAGACTTAGGAACTCTTAATGTCTAGAGGGTTCCTTATGCCTAGGATGAAGAAGTTGAAAGCTCACTCCAAAAGTGAGGTCAACAGCAAGGGTCTTTAGACTCATAATGTTCATTGATGCACCTAGATCAACTAACACCCTGGAGAGTCTGAATCTTCCCATATCCACTGTGAGGTAGAGGGGATGATTTTGTTCGATTATCCCCAAAAGAAGGTCTTCATCGGTGAATGTAACTCCACAGGCTTCTCTTGAATAACATGTCTCCACTGCAATAGCGGTCAGTTGAGCTAAGCATAATTCTAGATAAAGAAGGGCCTTGATCAATGACTCCTTCATCTCTTCGGATAGGACAATGATATCATATATGCTTAACTTAGCGTGCAACTTTCTCAGGTGAGCGAGGACGTTATAGTCAACTTTGGGCTAGTCCTCCACAAGCATATCCATAGGAGGAGCATCCTGTGCAGGGGCTATCTGTTTGCTTGAACCAATGACTTGCTTTTCCTTATCCTGAGGTGCTACCCTAGAAAATAGAACTTTGCCACTGCAGAGGTTGACTTCAGTTATTTCATGAGATGGTTAGTGAAAAGTTTTACCTACTCATCAGGTTCAGCTACAACTTCTCCTACGGGATCATCATTGTCGGATGACTCCAAATCAATCTCAATAGGCAAACCCAAATGTTTCAGGAATGGGTAATCCATTTCTAAATTAGAAGAGGAATGATCGAAATTAGAGTTATTATTAATTAGACTCAGAGAGCTTTCTATAGAAATAAACTTAGGTAGATTATTAGAATTGACACAAATGTAAGTGGAATCAGCTTTGTTCATTGATTTCTTAGATTTGGATGAAGGTACAAAGTAAAAATCAAGTAAAGTAAGCAGAGTAAGGGGTTTGGCACCCCCCTCCATCTATATAATACTGCTGCTAAAAGAAGATCTGACTGGAGGAACTATAGCTACAATAGTGGAAAGAGTACTAGAACTGATCGGTGGTTACACTATTGTACTATCCTAGGCAAGTGGAGGTTGTCACTACTGCTGTTGGGCTCCTACCTCCCTGAAGTTATCCTTAGCAACTTGTAAACCTTCCTTGGAGTTGGAGGTTTGAGCTACCTCAGGCAGCTGCAAGGGTAGTTTCTTGATCTTAGAAATGATTTTCTTGGAGGTTCGGGATAGGGAGATATCCCAACCTTCCTTTATCTTAAGAGGATCACATGTATCCCCAAGGATTACTCTAACAGAACTAAAATATTATTTTAATAGGTATTCCTTGGGGATGATGATGGCACCCGACTTGTAGCTACGCTCAAGCCAGTCCTTAAAGGTAATGCAATCTTCTATGACATGGTCTAATATGCGGTGGTAGGGGTAATAGTTTGGATCACGAATGTTGCCCACTCCTCTGGGTTCTTAGGCTCTGGTAGCTAAAAATCAAATTTCTTTAAGAGATTCTTAAAGATCTTTCTAACTACCTTCCTCTTGAATGAAAAAGGCTTATTCAATCTATCAGTAAGAGTAGGTAAGTAGTTGATATCTAGTGGCAAGTAGGAGTATTGCTACTGAGGATGTTGATGAGGAGGCGGTTGTGGTGGCTGTCATGGTAACTGAGGTGGCTGGTATGACCGCTGAGGTGGTGGTAGAAGAGGTTGCTGAGCTTGAGGCCTACCTAACTGAACCCTAGCTGGTTGCTTCCCCTTATCAACTACTGTGACTACCCTGGCTTTTTCTCAAATTCCCTCTGAGGTTTGGGCTTGGCTGACTAGTCTTGGTAAGGTAACTATTTGGCTTCCTCTTATAGGCTAGCCTCATTTTTAATTAGTTTCTCAAATGTTCGGATGGTAAAGCCCTTAACCATGAAGGCGACCAGGCCATGACATTTATTAAGGAGAATTTCAATGGAATGCTTTTCGGATAGCTGCGGCTTGCATTTTATGCTCAGGTTGTGCCACTTAAGAATATAATCAATAAGAAACTCATTAAGAACTTGTGTTGCTACAACAAGATCACCTACAGTCACCCTTTGATGAGATCCAGCAAACCTCTTGATGAAGAGGTGCTCAAACTCAGCAAATGTCTTTACCAAACTGTTGGGCAGTTTGACATACCAGTCAAACAAAACACCTATTAAACTGCTAACAAACAATTTGAAAAAAGGCATCACTACATCCGGTGTTGCAACAACCAGCTCTGAAATGTGTAATATGTTGGCGAGGGTTCCCACTGCCATTAAATATTTTGAAAGAAGAAGGCACCAAACCCTTAGGATATTGGGCCGCATCAAATTCCTCTGGGCAAGGTCTACCATTTTGGAATATATGAGCCACCTTAGTGCTTCCCTTACCTGTTGTTCCACCATGTGTTTGATATCCTTCTCATGCATGGAGGTACTTTCCACCACCTTTCTATGCAAGCTACCATTGTCCTGATTTACTAGAGAATTGCTCTTGGGCTGATCTAGGATGTGTGCTGACTTGGGATGATCTACCTCTATTGGTATATGCTATAGGGCTGAGGCCTGGTTCTGGAGTGCATGGACGACTGTTAATAAACCATCCTCTTCTCCATCCAGTTGATCTGATAATCCTTCTGTCTAATCTGCTGAAGGAGGTGCTGGGTTGAATGGATGATGTCATCTTCTACAATCATAATGCTTTCTGACTCTTTTGGTCTCTATGGAGGGAGCTCCTCGTATCGACCATGTGGACTTTGGTCGAGTCCATCTACAAATCATCCTCATCAGAGTCAAAACTGACCCTTCCCTTCTCATAATCGAATCGGTCACTTCCTAGGATTTTCCTCTTTTCTGCAAAATACTGTGCTAGAATGTCATCCAAGGAACGATCTAACTGTGACTGTACGAACACTCGCAGCTGATTGGTAGTAGGGCTATGCTTACTGACAGAAATGCATCTGACACTATCTGCCACTAGAGTGATATCTCTGAGAGGACTATGCTCGCTGAAAGATACATGCTCATGACTGACTACCGGTGGAGTGCTGTCTCTGGGGGGATCTACTCCCATGGGAACTATGGAAGTGTTGCCCTCCCCCTCTACTACCGCTGCTATTGCCAACTGTGGTGGGGTAGTCGAATGACTACGATGCTCTTGGGTCACCATTCCTTCTTCACCATAGTTGAAGTGGAAGGTTGAGAAGGAGAGTTATACCTCACCTCAACGGGTGGAGTAGATGGAATGGGACCTTGTGGCCGTAGCCGGATCGCCAATGAAGCTTTCTTCTCCCCCGATGATGACTTCTATGCCTTGGCTGGCACAGGGGATGCTGAAACATGAATTGGTGATGGTGGATGATGAGCAGTACGGTATGGTGGAGACACCAGCTGCCACTCAGAAGGACCTCTCATCCTGCGACTGATTGTACCCGTGAGTACTATATTGTTGGTATGGGTGACTTTGGTAGCTTATTGATCTGGGAAATCCACAAGAGTGAAGGCTGCCAAATGCCAAATACCTCCTCCTCTCCCTCCTATCTACTAGCACTGCCACTCGTGCCTCTATGCATCTAGTACTGTGTATTTGATCCCTGACGCTCCTAGGGATTAAAGACCTCAGGTCAAATAATGCACCAGACTTTGAGCATCCGTGAGCTCTGCCAATCTGGCAAATAATTGATCGTAATCCATCATAGGGCCTCCTCCTCTCCCTAGCCTATGCCTCATAATAAGTTGGTAGTGGAGGCGATGTTGCAATCCTCCTCTCCATCTGAGCCTAAGAGGGGATGGAATCTACTACCACTGAGTAAGGGAGAGACCTCCCGGGTGAATCCTTCTCTGCAACATGGGATGCTGCCTCTGCCTCTACAGATGCTTGCTCATGATATCGCTTGACCTTTCGACTCTTGTTGTGGCACTGAGTGTGGGTGAGTTGAGCGGGGCTAAAGATGGAATCTACCTTAAAGGTAGGGGAGACTATCTCAAAGACCAAGATAGTCTTTTTCTTTGAGGGGACCAATGAGGTGGTGTCAACCTTCTTAGAGGCAACAGGACGAACAACTGATGGAATAGATAGGGGAATCACTGACACTCCTAGCACTACCACTGGAACTGAAACTGGTCATGTTGAAGCTGCTGCTCTCGCTATGGGGACCTCTACTGCCTTCCTATTTAGTGGAGGGAACTCGGAGTCAAAAGTAATGTTAAAATGAATAAGTGGTGTCTGTCTTGCCACATCCTCCCTACTGACTGTCATGAGGACTATCCCCTCACAAGAAACTCACACAATGTCAAATCCATGACCAAACTGAATCAGACACACAATGGGAGAGGTGAGTTTGGCCTGATCCAGGACCAAGTCAACACTGGACGGGAAGGAGAACACAAACTTACTAGGAGCCAAGTGTACTGAATTGAGCTGAATAGAAAGTGATTGAGCTGAAACTTTACATTTGTTGAAAACATAACTGAATCAGTCCCTCTCTTTAGAATTCACCTTCAGAAATAAGTTCTAGACTTGATTTGAAAATTTGAACCCACACTCAACAAAATTAGTTATGTTAAGTGGGGCTCATTGGAGAGATTTTGATATTTGGAGGAGAGTCTTTGCCATATGATTTGGATTTAGAACCCATACTCAACCAATTTAAGTAGGTTGGGTGGGGTTTATATATTTGGAGAGACTTTTGAAGATATTTGTGTTGTGTATCTTGTTCAAAAATTTTGCTTTTGAAAAATTTTACTTAGCAATTTTAGGTATGCTAAGGAAAGGTTTTGATTATGTGCTTTTGAAAGTTTTATGAAAGTATCTTTGCTTGTGATGATGGGTTATGTGTGTGATATATGTTAATTTGAAAATGGGGCTTCTTACATAACAAATTTAGTATGTTAAGTAGAGGCCAAATGTGTTTGATATGTGTTTTGAAAAGTTGAAACGAGTTGCCCTAGAAACCATATATTATGTGAGAGTCAAGTGTATTTATGATTTGAAAATGAGGCTCTTACTTAACAAATTTGGTATGTTAAGTGGGAATCAAATGTGATATGATTTGTTTTTATTTTTATTTTTATTTTTTATTTTTTTATTTTGAAAATGAGATTCTCACTTAACAAATTTGGTATGTTAAGTGGAAGCCAAATGAAATATGACTTGCTTTTTGAAAATGTGACTCTCACTTAATAAATTTGGTTTGTTAAGTTGGAGCCAAATGTGATATGATTTACATTATGAAAATGGGACTCTCACTTAACCAATTTGGTATGTTAAGTGGGAGCCAAATGCGATATGATTTACATTATGAAAATGTGACTCTCTCTTAACAAATTTGGTTTGTTAAGTGGGAGCCAAATGTGATATGATTTATGTTTTAAAAATGAGACTCTCACTTAACAAATTTGGTATGTTAAGTGGGGGTCAAGTGTGTTTTGATTTGTGTTAGTTTGCTTTTGAAAATGAGATTTCTATTTAACAAATTTGGTATGTTAAGTGGAGTCTAAATGTGATATGATTTATATTTTGAGAATGAGACTCTCGCTTAACAAAATTGGTGTGTTAAGTGGGAATAAAATGTGACATGATTTGAAAATGAGATTTTTATTTAACAAATTTGGTATGTTAAGTGTGGTGAAATTTTATTTTCATCTATGAGTAAATGAAAATAAAATAAGCTATTTTGACACCACGTAGATCCGCAGATGTTCTTATTAGAGTGATCAGGTACGACATTGAGGAATAGTGTACTATCACGAAAGGTAGAATTCACCATCCTAAAATGGACCTAATCACCTAATAAGGACTCCTAAGGACTATGCGTCTTCAAATGTACCATAGATTCTTCCCCCACTTTACATAGAAAAGTAAAGTAGAGTTTATTTTAAACTGGATTCATTAAGTTCCCTATGGAGGCAAGCCCCCATAGTTAATTACATCTTATGAAATGAGATTCTTTAAGAATACCATCAATTAAGGTAAATGATCATTGTCTCCAAAGATTTCAAAGATAGGACTATCAATCAATTGGTTATTTTTAGAAAATAAAGTGGGATTGATCAAAAGAGAGGGAGCTATTATTGAAACTAAAAGGAAAATAGTAGGGGATGCTTATTATACTAGGAAACCTAGCAAGAATCCTAAACTATCCTATGGTTAGGCTTCACATTTTTGAAATTGAGGTGATTTATATATTTGAGTAGAATTTTTATTAGAAGACCAGGGCTTATAATTTCACAACACAAGATCGTGGAAATGCTTAAGATGTGAGGATTTATGCTCGTAGCCCACAAAGGGAAACAACAATCTCAGATCTTAAATCTAGGGAGCTTTGGTGAGGGCCAAATCATGACCTAATTCTAAGGAGAAAATGGGTACATGGTCTACCTCCACAAGAGAGAATAAACCACTTGGCTATTTGACTTACAACTGTCTGGGTGTGGTCGCCAACTAATTGCTCCTATGATTTTAAGTACATATAGGCAAGTCTTATGCTTTTGCAAGATAGCTAGGGTGTTGTTCCTTTAGAAAGGAATCTAAGTCTTTAAACACACTCCCTAAGAGACTAGATCATGAAGGGAATGAATAATGACTTAAATCTAATGCAAATTTTGTTAAGTTTTTTTTTTTATATTTTTGGATGGTTTATTTAACACAGGCTATAGGAGTCATATGCCTAATGCATGAGAAATTGGTTATGAGAAAAAATCAAAAAGAAGGAGGTGTGTTTCCACCATAGCTCCCAAAGGTCAAGTCATATTCTCTAGCAAAGGTGGAAGTCCTCCATAAGCAAGTGAATCAAGATGATTTTATGCATAATCTAAGACATACAACATCCAGCTAAGGGGTTGCTAAATCTTTTATTATCTTGATTTATGCCCTAGGCTTTAGGTGAGGTTATGAGTTATTTAATTTTAATTTTGAGTTAATTAATTAGATAGAACATTTATTTTTTTTCCTAAGAGCCTAATCGCGTCCAGGCCATTCATCAATCAATGAAGAAACTAGAAAAATCATGTCATCTTAATTGTACAAGCCAAATAAACATCTAATAATTTTATAAATCTAGCGCAAAAGAATAAGAGGCTGATGTGGTCAGGCTCCACCGCACAAACCCAAAAAGAAATGGGTAGCCAAGCTCTACCCTTAAAGAACTTGGATTATGAATGAATAATTATTATTAAAATGAATTCATGTTATAGGGGTCTTCATTCTTCATTCATCTATTTTCATTTCTTCATTTGTTTTCTTCTTTTGGTTGGTTGGGATGTAGTTAGCTCCAAGGCTTCACATCATCCATAAGGCTTAGTCTTATGACCAATGTTCACCCTAATCCCCGATAACATTCATTCCAAATCTTAATTATAAAATTACACCAAAATGAAAAAATCAAATCTAACTAAATGTGCAAAACAAAGATTAGCTAAACATACCACACAACCTAAGCATGTATATGAATAATTTAGACTTAGCACCCCACATATGAGTAACCAAGTCCACTTGTGTTAGTTTGGATTATGCTTAGGGGTATAAGCAACCTGCACAGCAAAAATATTTATATTTTTATTATAACACTCCTTATGCACAATCCCCTTCATAAGACATGGTCAGGCTAAGATCGACTTACTATCTAGTCTACGCAAATACACCCTAACATCCAGTCTAAAAACATTACCTCACAAAACAAAAACAGGCACCAAACCATGCACTGCCCTAACTTAGGTGACTTAGCCAAATGTGCGTGCCATTTAAGGCTTGTGTGGCATGTCTTAGCTAGGCTTTAAGGTTAGGATTTTTTAAGTATGAAGAGTTCAACTTAGAAGGTGATTTCATTTTAAGTGATTTAGTTGATTTGTCAATTTTATTTGATGATTTGATTTTGTTTAAATAAACTTACATTTAGTTACTAAGTGTTGTAAAGAAAAGAAAAGAGAAGAGAACTTCTCTTTCATCCCTACCTTAAGTAGTTTCTATGGTAGATTCATTAGTGATTTTTATTTAGTGAATGCTTTTATTATTTGTTTTAATTAGCCCTAAGTTTAGATTTGCTCTAAATAAACCTATTCAATAAGAAAGTCATCATAGGATTAATTAAGGTGAATTACTATCACATAACACACAACCGTTTATTTCTTTCCAACATGTATATCATGCATATGAATGATCCTAAGCATAATTACACATGCAATGCAAATATTAGCACACCATTAGTGATGGATGCAAAGAGATGTTGTTTAAGAAAATTTGGATATTCCACAAATGCATGTTTCTATTAAGTAGAAAAGAGGGACTCTTTTATCTATTAATTGAATGCACATTTACATGTATAAAATACATAAGTGAGTATTGCAACATTATTTTCTACACCAGGGGTGTAAGGTATAAGACTTACTTGGGGCTACTTAAAGCCTCGCAACCCTAGAATGTTGAGACTAATATACCACTTTTCTTAAATATATGTTTATGTGCAAAAAGAAATAAATAGGAGAAGAGTCATGCAAAAGATTTTTGTGTTTGATTTGGTTATGTAATTTACATGTGTAAGTGTGAAGATCCTTCCAAAGTCATGACATAGAAGTGAATAGGAATGGATTCAAGCAGGTGTTATGTTCTTTTCAAATGAACTATGCACTTTGCAAATCCTATTCAAATCCATGTTAAGAGGAGAGAAGAAAATCATATAATACATCTTATGCTATAATCACATGCAGGCTTATAAGTATTTATAAGTAGCATCACTTCATTTATAATGCTTGATTTATAGGTTTGAAAATAGTTTTTTTTGATTTAATAGTGATAATAGCCACTCATGTTCTTAACTTTAGCCAAAATATGCAATTTGACATAAAGGAAACATTTTATTTAATTTGATTTTCAAAAGATATGAATGCATGATTTCATATGGCATACAACATTTAACATGCTTGGAAAGAAATAAAGTGATGTAAGCATATGACTTCATTCTCCCTAATTAATTCCTAAGTACAATCCTATAAGATAAGATCATTCAAAGTGAATCAAAATTCTTTAAAGAGATTTTTAATTATGAAGTTGATTTGACTTAGAAAATGTGAAAAGAGTTCGTTGGTTCTAACCCATTTCCCACATGTGTGAATTAGTTTATTTTAATTTTAGAATAATTAGATTAATTTTATGTTTTATTTAGGTTAAAGTGTGAATTAAATTCATTAATTACCCCTTACCTACACCACTTTAACATAACTATTCAAGTAATTATGAGCCAATATATGATATGCAACCAGATGAAATTTAAATCAGCAATGCACCTAAGAAAGAAAGGAGCCTAATGCAATTAGCTCAGAATTATTGATTAATTAAATACTTTCATAACCATCCTACACATGTAGTTTGATTATAATTTCCTTAAGCTTACCTTAGGCATTTGAACACCTAAGGATCTACCCAAAGTGAAGATGATTAAGTTTCAGATTGGTTTTGAAAGTTTGATTAGACTAATTAAGTAGATCATTAGTGGATTAATCTTTAATTATATTTAGATTTAGAAAGAAAGGGGGTTTAGGGAGTAGCTTGAGAAAAATATCCCAAAGCCATTCCATAAACCTCCTCCTTAAACGATGTTTAATTATCTCAATTAAGGGATTAAACCACTATTCATATACTTAATCACTCTTAATTATATAAAAGGGATGATTATGGGTTCATGAATTAGTTTTTCTAATTAACTCATTAATAAATCCCAAAGAAAATTAAGGGAGGTAGAAGTCATCCCACTAAATATGTCTGAGAAATTTGGGATTAATTAATAAAGTAATTAGGGAGTAATTAAGATAATTTAATTTTTAATTAAACACTAATTAAGGAAAATTCAATGTTCAAAATTAATTAGAAATAATTTTATTGGATTCCCCTCTAAAATATCTTTAAAATGAACTTGAGTTTGCTTTTTTTTTTTAGATTTTTCTACATTTAGTTATGAATTTATGAAGTTTTTATGATTATTGAATAATTAAATAGCCTAATTAATTAACTAATCCAATCGGCGCCACGTGGATCGCTGATGCGGCATGCTTTCCATATAGCATGACGGGATTGGTTATTTAAGTTGTAACATCACATGCTGCGTCAGATAGAGGCGCAACACGCTTTCCTCTGGGCCGTCCGATCACAGGATTAATCTTGTGATTTTAATGGATTTAATCAATGGATCTAATGAGATTTAATCAGGGCCGTCCATCCAAAACATGCGGGATGGATGGCCCATGATTCATCCTTGCCTAAGCTGCTGGAGACGGAGGTCGTCAGTCCTCCATGGCTTGATCTGAGCTCACCTAAGTTTGAATTAGGCTGCATTCATCCCACACCATCAAGAGGCATAGGGAAGAACATCCAATGGCTAGAATTTAATGGGGTTACAATTCCCTTCATAAAGGACTAAGCATTTGTCAAATGAGGATCGATTTTGAACAATACCTCGCTGGAGGATATCACCGGTGCTTCCAACTGAGGAGGTGGCTTCATCTAGTGGAGATGAAGCCCCGTTGAAAGTTTTAAGATTTAATTTGTAGTGGATTGTCCAATTAACAAAGCTCTTCTTCAATGGCTTGCAGCTTTGATCGAAATCCCCTTTCCCGTGGCTTGGAGACTTGGGAAATGCTTTGGGTGAGCTCGACTTGCTTCCTTGATGGTGCTTGCAATTTGAATTTAGGTTTAGTGGAGAATTGAGTAAGTTGGAAAATCCCCTCACCTCCTTTAATTCGTCATTGAAGGAAATCGAGAAAGAGTAATTTTAAATGAGCTTGGGAATGCTTGGGGAAACTTGGAGAAGCTTGGTTTTAGTTCCTAAGGCTCAATCAAATTTAGAGTGTGTGCGTTGAGTTGGAATGAGGGGGAGTATATCTCCCCCTCCTTAGATGGGATGACCAAGGCTTGCTCTTCCATTTTTGATCAATTGCTTGGATTGAATGGGTTGTTTAGGTTGTTAGGGACTCCATGTGGTTTAGTTTTGGAAGAGAAGTGGTGGAGAGGAAGTGCACATGTACTAGGTGAGTGTAAGAGGTGATCAAAGTGGAGAATTCTTATTGGAGGGGTTGGTTTGGCCTTGGGTTAGGTCATGGGTGACCCAAACCCATTGGGTCATGTTCAGCACCCTCGTAAGTGTCCATGTGGTCCACTAGGAGGATGCCAAGTGGCCATGAGAAGGGATTGACCAAATTCCAAGTGAATTTGGCCATAAGTTACCCTTTGACCCAAGGGTAAAATGGTCATTTGGCTTTGATTTTGATTTGGGTGGATTTGAGATGTTTTAAAAATAGGTTGGACCAAATTTCAAGAAATTTGGAGTTGATTTGATATGATTTGGCTTAAGTCGACACATTTAGGTCAAGTTGGGTCAATTTGAGTTAGGTTGACCAATTGGTCAAATTGGGTCAAACTATGGGTTAGGTCAAGTTCAAATGATCATTTAGAGCCTATGAGCATCATTAGTTTGGTTTAATTTGGTTTATATTTGGTTTTGGTTCATTTGAGTTCACTTAGGTCAAATGGGTAAAGTTTACCAATTTGACCCATTTGATCCAATTGGGTTAGGTCATGGGTTGGTTTAGGCTTGGTTGATCATTTAGAGTGTGTTGCAAGCATTGGTTTCAATCAATTTTGGTTTGGTATGATTTCAAGTTGATTTGACCTTTTAGGACAAGTTGGGTTCATGGTCAATTGAGCTAGGTTAGGTCTAGTTGGCCAATTGAAGCTTTGGTCAAGTTCAACAAGTGATTTAGAATGAATTTGATCCATTGGTTGCAATCAATTTGGCTTAGATCAAGATTTGACCCATTTTGACTTTTTAGGTAAACTTGGGTCAAGTGGCCAATTTGGCTTGGATTGGCTCAATTGATGGCTTGATCATGTTCAATCATTGATGATGGATTGGTTTAGATCAATGGTTTCAATTAATTTGGCCTATGATAGATTTTGGCTAGTTTGGGTTTAATTTGGGCTAAGTGTTGACTTGGTCAAAGGCTAAGTTTGACATGGTTTGACCCAATTTGAGTGATTGATCATCCAAAGATGATTGTTGCTCACAATGTGAGGCTTAGATGGGCTTAGTTCAATCCAATTTGGGTCAGATTAGAATTTGGCTCAAAAAGGTGCTTTAGGTCACTTTGGGTCAAGTGAGCCTACGTGGGTCAATTAGCTTGATCAAGGCTTGGTTCAAGTTTGGTTGAACTCATATATGGACTTATGTTTGAAATAGAAATCTATTTGCAAGTGATTTGGAGTCAATGAGTTTTGATTTATTTAACAATTTCAAATCAAAAAGGGTGAATTTGGGTTTGACTTGGGTTAGTTTGATTTTGGTTTGATGATTGAAGTTTGTATTTATATTTGGTCTTATGATTGAAGGATTGATTTTTTGGAGACAAAATCCAAAGGTTTGAATTAATTTGAGAATGATTTGGTTAAGTTCAAGAATTTGTCTTGAAAGGGTATAAGTTGGATTTAGGTTAGATTTGGGCTTGAGTTTTGAATTTAGTTTTGATCATTTGAGTTTATATTTCAATTATATTTGTGAATATAAATGAAGATATAAATAGATTATGAGAAAATCTTTTGAGTTTGAAATGATTTGGATTTGGTTTGGCTAAGTCCATAAGATGAAATCAAAAGGGTTTAGGAAAAATTTTGGATTTAGAATTGAGTTTTGAATTTAGTTTTGGTTATTTAAATTTATATTTCATTTATATTTGTGAATATAAATGAAGATATAAATGGATTACAAGAAAATCTTTTGATTTTGAAGTGATCTGGATTTGATTTGACCTAAGTCCATATAATGAAATCAAAGGCTTAAGAAAGATTTTGGATTTAGAATTGATCATGGATTTCAATCTTTTGGAATTGATTCATGATTTGGATCTTTGGAATTAATTTGAATGATTTGAGAAAAATCATTTTAGTTGAAATTGATTTAAGATTTGATTTGAAATTGATTTGAGTTTTAATTTTAGTTTTCGATTTGAGGTTGATTTGAATTTGAAGTTTGACTTGAAAGAAGGGAGTAAGGATTTGGTTTAAGCTATAGGGTAGGCAAGTTTTCTTAATACCCCTATGGCATAACCTATTACTATGGTTAAGTGTTCACTTAAGTCTCTAGGGTTAGGTTAAGTGTTCACCTAATCACTAGAAGTGTCTTAAGACTAAGGAACTTTTAGTGTTTAGAGGAGTCCTATGTCTAAGATAGAGAAGTTGAAAGTTCACTCCAAAAGTGAGGTCAACATTAAGTAAGAATAAAATGTGATATGTTTTGAAAAATGGGATTCTTACTTAACAAATTTGGTATGTTAAGTAGGAATCAAATGTGATATGATTTGAAAATGAGATTCTTACTTAACAAATATGGTATGTTAAATAGGAATCAAATGTGATTACGATTTATGTTTTAAAAATTAGACTCTCACTTAATAAATTTAGTATGTTAAATAGGAGTTAAATGTGATTATGATTTGTGTTTGTTTGCTTTTGAAAATGAGACTTCATTTAATGAATTTGGTATGTTAAGTAGAAGCCAAAGATATGATTTATATTTTGAGAATGAGACTCTCACTTGACAAATTTGGTATGTTAAGTGGGAATCAAATGTGACATGATTTGAAAATGAGATTCTTACTTAACAAATTTGGTATGTTAAGTAAGAATCAAATGTGATATGTTTTGAAAAATGGGATTCTTACTTAACAAATTTGGTAAGTTAAGTAGGAATCAAATGTGATATGATTTGAAAATGAGATTCTTACTTAACAAATTTGGTATGTTAAGTAGGAATCAAATGTGATTATGATTTGTTTGAAAGAGGGGAAATCTATTTAACAAATTTGGGTATGTTAAATAGAGTTCAATTTATTTTTGTGAATTTTGGAAATGGTACTCTCATTTGACAAGTATGTCAAATGGAGTCCAAAATATATCATGATTCCATGTGTGTGATCTCTTGCTTTTGAAAAGATGGAAACTTCAACCCTAACATATGTGAAATATGTTAAGTGAAGTTTCAATTTTATGCTATGATTTTATTTGAAGATAAGATCTTCATTCAACAAGTTTGAGCATGTTGAATGAAGGTGGTAATCTTCAAAAGTGTGCTTTTGAAAAAGGAGGGAAACTCCAACTTTAGCATATGTGAAATATGTTAAATGTAGTTTCAATTTTATGCTATAATTTTTAAAAATGGAATCTTTATTCAATGAATTTGAGTATATTGAAAATTTGTTATTTAAAATTCAATTCATGCCATTTAAATTTATATTTAGTTTAAATTCATTTGAGTTAGTTTAATTGTATTTCTCTTGGCTAATTTATTTTAGATTTGAGTTTCAATTAATGTTTCATTGATCCTTTATAATATTTATGATTAATTAATTTCATTTAATTTGAACCAAGTTTTAATTCTTTTGGCCTAAATGAATCAAATTAGATTCCTTAACTCAATTAGCTAATTTAAAATTGAATTTTACTTATATTTATGTTTGGTTATTCATTTATGATGTTTGCATTTGATTCATTTTAATTGGTTTAAGCTTGATTTGATTGATTTCAACTCAAATTAGTTCATTTTGACTCAAATAGGTTAAATTGGGTTCAATTAATTCAAATATCCAAATTGGTTAAATTGAATCCAATGAAAGGTTGGATTATATTCATGTATGATTTTCAATTGGTTTTGAATGTTTAATTAGATTAAATTTTAATTTGATTTGAATTTGGCTTAATGAAGTCTATTTGAGTTTATTTGAGTTAAGTGGTCAAAACAACCCACTTAAGACTTCTTTTGATTCAGATTTGTTTAGAGTTATATTTAAATATTTTCATTTGATGATTTTGAATTCTTGGAGTGGTTTAACTTGAGTACACTTCAATTAATTGACTTTTGAGTTAGTGGGGCCCACATGAGTCAACTTTAGATCAAATGATCTATTTGCCACTTTGTGTCCAGTCTTGATTTATTTTATTATTTTTATTTGTTTGTGTTTATGTATTAATTCTGTGCTTTTAGTTTACTTTTGATTTAATTTGATTATATTTGGACTTAAGTGATTTTGACCTTAAATGAGTTAATTGAGTTATTCAACCTAATTACCTCAACCCAAGCTTAATTGAATTTAGATTTTAATTCAAATATGTTTGATTTAGATTTCTATTGAGTTTCATTAAATTAGGGTTTAATCTAGGTTTTGGCTCATTTCAATATTTGGGTTCAAATGGGCTAGGTTAGGTTGGTTGAATTAATGTTGGTTTGATTTGATTTAATTTGATTGTAGATTTTGGTATGGTTTAGGAATGATGTGTGAATGATTGTATTGATTTGGAGAAAATCAATTGAGTTTGGTTTGATTTGGAGAAATTTGGAAAAATCCAGGGGATTAAATCATAGGCTTAGGTTTAGATTATGTTGGATTTGATCGTGGGTCTCAATCATTTGGTTTAGAGTTTGAATATTCAGATATGAATTGAGATTCAGTTGGTATTGGGTACATTTATTTGAGGTTAGATTTGGCTAAGGAGATAAACATAAGGTTGGCTAGGCCATAGGATGGGTAAGTCACCATGGGTCTTAAGGCTTAGCCTAATCCTATGGAAAACCCTCCTAAAGTCTCTAGGTTTAAGTTAAGTGCTCACTTAGCCACTAGAAGTGTCCTATGACTAAGGATCTCTTATTGTTTAGAAGACTCCTAGACTTATGATGGGAAGATCAAATCCTCACCCCAAAAGTGAGGTCAACAGTAATATATAATGCAAAAAAAAAAAAAAAGCTTTTAGTGATTTATACAATGGATTGGATACCAAAGAAGGTGAAAGATGTATGTATAAATTAACCAATCAAAGAGATAAGAGAAGTAAAGTTCTAGTTCAACTGAGGTGTATTAAGAATGAAAACCATAAAGTATTTTTCTTAGAAAATGATATTGAAAATAGGTGGATGAGGTATTTTGATAAACTTTTCAATGAAAGATCAAAAAATCCGATTGATTTTAGCAACTTTAATACCTTAAACAAAGATAGAGAATTTTGTTTTTATTATCATATTAGTAAATTTGAAATTAGAGAAACTTTAAAGAAAATGAAGTGTGGAAAAATAATAGGACCTGATGATATTCCAATAGAAGTATGGAAATGTTTAGGAGATCAAAGAATTTCTTGGCTTACAAATATTTTTAATGCTATTTTAAAGACTAAAAAGATGTCAGATGAGTGGAGAAAGAGTTTATTGGTTCTTATATTTAAGAATAAAGGTGATGCACAAAGTGTGCAAATTATAAAGGAATTAAGTTAATGTGTCATAAATTAAAATTATGGGAGAGAGTAATTGAGCCTAGGTTACGATGTGGTACAAAAGTTTCTCAAAATTAGTTTGGTTTCATGCTAGGTAGATCTACTATGGATGATATACATTTGTTAAGAGGTTTGATGGAGAAGTATAGAGAAAGTAAGGAGGATCTACATATGATATTTGTTAATTTAGAGAAAGCTTAGAGTTTAGGGTTTAGGTTTAAGGTTTAGGGTAGTTTAGGGTTCAAGTTTAAGGTTTAGGGTTTAGGATTTAGGGTTCTAGTTTAAGGTTTAGGGTTTAGGACCCTAAACCCTAAACCCTAAACCCCCCAAAACCTTAAACCATAAACCCTAAACACTAAAAAATCCTAAACCTTAAACCCTAAACCCTAAACATAAAAAACCCTAAACCATAACCCCTAAACCCTAAACTTAGTTTAGGGCTAAAGAGTTTAGGGTTTAGGTTAGTTTAGAGTTTAGGATTTAAAGTATTAGGGTTTAGGTGGTTTAGGATTTAGGGTTTAGGGTTAGGATTTAGGGTTTAGGGTTTAGGGTTTAGGGTTTAGGATCCTAAACCACCCTAAACCCAAAACCCTAAATCCTAAAATCTTGAACCCTAAAAAACCCTAAAGCCTAACCCCTAAACCCTAAACCCCTAAACCCTAAAACCTAAACCCTAAACCCTAACCCTAAAACCAAAACCAAAACCCTAAACCCTAAACCATAAACTAACCTAAACCCTAAAGCCCAAACCCTTTAGCGATGGGGCATGATACTAAAATGTTGATGGTATGCAACGATAGTCACGTATTGTTTAACAAGCATAGATCAATTCGTATGATTGATCAACATAGCGAGAAAGGTGAGTGACTTAGAATACTTATTATGAAAAATAATATAAAAATGAAAATAATTTGTTTAGAAATAACTAAAATAATGAAAAATAAAAAAAGTTACAAAACAAAAATCAAATATTCTTCAAAAAAATATAAGCAAGAATAAAAATAAAATCAAAATAAAAGTATTGCCAAACAAATTTTGAATTTGATCATGTTTGCTAAAATTAGGTTGTTGGTTGATGATACGATCGATAAGCATTTTGTTAAGGCTGCTACGCAAAACAAAACTCTAAGGAGTTATTTGGGATCAATTTTATTTTATATTTTTATGTTATTTTTAAAAATATGTTTGTTTAGAATATTTTTTATCTGTTTTTATTTTTTTATTTTTAAAAATAAATGATATTTCTTTTAAAAAAAATACTCAAAAAAGCTTTTAGATGTTTTCAGTATTTTAAAAATAATAAGTACAATCAAACAAGTTTTATTTTTAATCAAAATATAAACAAAATAAAATAAAAATACAAAATAAAATTTAAAAAATAAAAGTGATCCCAAATGGCCCATAAACTTATTTAAATTTCTATTTATCACAAACTTGATTTTAAATCAATTCTATTTAGATTGAGTTATATTTATGACTCAAAAATTAGTTTTGAATTTGGCTTTATCATTAAAAAATAAATTGATTTCATTCAAAATAGAGCTCAAAATAATAATTTAAATGAAATATTTAATATGCATAGACACACATTATAAGCACCATCGAATTCCGAATAATTTTCTTGAACTAATTCCAAAATTTGCAGATTTGAGATTATATATACATCTAGAAGATGATATCTAATTGTGCAGATTGGAAGGATGATATATGATTTAATAGTTATATTGCAGAAATCGTATGGGTCCTTTGTATAATTCGTATTCTTATAGTTTCTCTCTATGAATATATAGTTATACATTTTAGGATTTATGGATGCTTCAATATAAAAAATTTAAATAATGGACTTAACACTTAATGGTGTGCTAAAAAATTGAAAAAAATGTTAGAGCTAAAATGTTACATTTATTGAATGGTATCTTAATCTTTTCAATTTAAACTTTATGATACATGATATTTTATTTTTAATATAGAAGATGGTAAGTATTTTTATATATGTGTACAATAGGGTTATTAGAATTTAAAGAAAGGGGTGGTGAACTCAAAATTAATTAAATTTAATTAAAATTAAAATTTTTTTTTAAAAATAAAAATTGTAAATGCAAAAGAGCTAAAAGCAACTTATAAATTAAGAAAAAAAATATTCTTTTTAATCTAATCATTATGATTATATATTTTAAATTATGTCTGATGCTCCTACTTCGCATCAAATACATCAGTCATAGATTCTACATCAAAACACACTTTAACATCCATTATCAGATTGACACTTAATCTAAAATTGAAAAAGCATAACGAATGTGGTTCAAAATTTTACAATCTAACAATAAATGTTAACTTATGCAATGTTTTAAAAATTGGACCAGATCGGCCGGTTCAACCATGAATCGGGCATATGGCCGATCCGATTTTTTCAAAAATCGGCCTCTACATTGAACCAGCCAAAACCAGTCTGAACGTCTAGTTCAACCGGCGAACCAATTCCGATTTTGAAAAACCAACCGGTTCAATTAAATTATTTAAATATTAAATTTAATAAAAATATCTAATTTAAATATTTTTAGAATAAATAATATAAAATTTAAACTAAATTTTATCATTATAAATGAGCTTGAAATAAATTAAACATAATATATACACCAAATTATTCCAAATTTATTACAAGCTAATACTTTTAAGCTCTACTTTTCAATATAAAGAATGTAACATCATCTTTTCTTCATAATGTGGGACTAAAATAGTTGAATATGGGGAAACTTATTAAGCTGGGCTTTAGGATTTGAAATTTTGAATTATATAATGTGAGCTTTAATAATATCAAATGGGCTTTAAAATATATGAATAAAAAGATAATATTTTAATTATTAACTTTATATTTTAATTATAATTTATAATTTATAATATAAAAAGGTTTTAAGAATATAAATGTATAAAAATATTTTGTAATTATTTTACATATTACATTTTATTAAAATTGTAAAATATATTTTTTATATATTATATTTTTATATTATAAATTATATTTATCTTCATAAACTAGCATTATCAAAAATTTTAAATTTTAAATATTTTTAATATACATTAATCATGATTTATAAAATATGTTTAAATATTTTATATATTAATTATATTTTATAAGGATTTTAAAATATTTTTTATTTTATATTTTATATTTTATTATAAACTATAATTTTAATAAATTAGTTTGTTATGATAAATTTATAAATTATATTTATATTTATAAATTTATATTATAATTTTTAGATTTAAATATATTTAATATACACATAATTAAATTTATAATATAGTTATAACTATATCTTATTAAATTTTATATAAATCTTAAATTTAATAATTATTAAAAATATTATTTATTTATTTATTTTATTTATTTTCTATTGCATATTTATATTATTCCATCTTTTACATCATTACATATTTTTTATTACACATATCTAAATTTATAATACATAATAATTATAACTAAATGAGCTTTATATCAACCTTTGAAATTATAATTACTAGTAATATTATTTATGTATTTCTATTTATTTTTATTATATATTTATCATATATTTAAAATATTATATCATTTTATTTGATAAATATTTAATCATTTTAATATTTATTACGTTATCCGATTCAACCCTGGTCGAACTATCAAACCTTGAACCTCTCTCTCTTCCGGTTTGATGTCAGATTCGGTTTTCACAACCTTGAAACTATGAGCTTTTATAAGATGGTTGCATGCGGCCTTCAAAAAGCTAAAATTTTAAACTAAGCATGTTTATAATCTTAATTACGCAATTAGGCATGCTAAATTTTTTTTTAAAATAGGCCCAATCTCCCGTACAACGGGAGATTGGCGCTAACCGCATACCATATCAGCCGCCTCGCCAGACGCGACCGCCTATTTAATTTCAAAATAAAAAAAGAAATATGTCATTTTTTGTCAGACGGCTCATCCGATGTCGGATTTTAGCGTGCTTAGTATCGTTGAAAAGATAATGAGAAGTACTACAACTTTCATATTGACAATTTTTGATGATTCTAGCCCGGGCAGCTGCAGTTTTTACTTATGTATAAATTTTTAAGGTGCGAATAAAATTTTTTTTGCGGCAGCCATCGTTTTTGTGGCCATATTGAGCTCATTCGGTGTCAGATTTCAGCGTGCTTAATATCATTGGATAGATAATTGAAAGCACTATAACTTTTATGCTGATAATTTTCAACGATTCTCACCCGGGTAATCGCAGTTTTTGCATATGTATAATTTTTGACGGTACTCACCTATTATTCCCAATCAAAGTGAACATTCAACTCTAGGTTTGTAAAAATTACCTAAAATAATCCGAGATCAAAAACTAAACCGTAGCTCTATTAGTTTGTAAAAAAACAAAAACAAATGCATCATATAATCTTATAGATCTACCAAATACATTCAAACACATAACAATTTTCTTTTTCCCAAAATACTTAAACGCACAAATAAAAATCACAATGCAAGGCTTCTTTTTTTCCAAAAAAATGTACAAATGCATCATACACTCATATAGATCTATCAACTAACTTCAAATGCATAAAGTTTTAGTTTTTCCAAAAATCTAAGCGCACAAAGAGAAATCACGCTTCAAGATATATTTTTTCCACAACAAAATACAAATGCATCATACATTTCATCATATCTATCAAATACACTCACAAACTACACAACTAAACTAACAAAACACATTTACTATCCCAATATTTGCAATCAAAACGAATTTCCAAATCTAGGTTTCAGAAAAATCACCTCCAAATTTCAGAAATCACGCAATGCTCAGACGCCGGCGAGGCGTACGGCGCCGGCGGCAGAGAGGCATCGTGGAGCAAGCGAACGGCATGGTGCGGTCGGGCAGGAGAAAACAAGTGGCTAGGAAAAAAAATCGGGAGATTAATCTCCCGATCGGGCATGGCGCGGCCCTAATTGCGTCGAAGACAATCCCAGACAAGGGGACTACGACGGTCGCGCCACGCTTCGATGGATGACTGGGCCTATTTAAATTTTTTTTTAAGTCTGCCTAATTGCATAATTAGGATTAAAAATGTGCTTAGTTTTAAAACTTAGCCCCTTCAAAATGATCAACTATCACATAATTAATGATATGCAAAGCTAAATTTAATATTTCTAATCTTTGTCATGATTGTCATATTTAGATTATAGAGTATGATATCAAAGGATGAGAGAAGTCATTAAGTGCTATGTATTGGAATAAAAAATTATGAAAAAGGCTTGGCCTAAAGGATGATAGGATCGATGTTTCTGTAAAAAGCTATATAATATTTTATAAAAATAATATTCAATTCTTAGAATATAGTATGAGTGAACACTCTTTTTAGAAGTGAAAAAAGATTCGAGTAATCAACATAAAAATATTTGTTTATAAAGTGCTTCTTTATATGCCTTTTTTAAGACTTCAAAGTTTACATATAATAGAGAAATAATAAAATGCATGAACTTATATGTTTGACAAAAAAAAAAAAAATTCTTAGGGAGTGTTAATACATAAATTTTGATAAATATTCGGAAATATCACTACAGTTACAATATAGAAAATCAGATAAATGGAGAAGTAATAAACAATAAATGATTATACTATTACATTCAGAGCCCTATCTAAAGACTACAGTACGAGGTATATATAGAATCTATATAGGACTACAGTTACATCATGTCAGAGGATTGTTTGAATCCAAAGGCTGAGATAAAACATCATCATGTGCTTTTGTAATATTCTATTGAGAGCAAATGGATTCTACCCCCGCAAGCTGATAATCCTAGTTGGATTGTGAGCTTGGTTCTCAAGAGTTGGAAATGAGCAGCAACTAATGGTTTAGTAAAAATATCTTTCAATTGATCAGATGAACTAATATGATGCATATCAAGAGTGTGTGCTTTAATACAATCTCTAATAAAGTGTTGGTCAACCTCAATATGTTTTGTTTTGGCATGATAAACTTGATTAATTGCAAGAGCAATAGTTGATATATTGTCACAAAATAGGGAAGTGGGAGAGGTAATGGAATGTGAAGTTCACCAAGAAGCCGTCGAAGCCATATAAGATCTACAACACCTGAAGCAAGTGTGCAACACTCAGCTATAGTAGAGGATCGAGCAATGATTGTTTGTTTCTTAACACACCATGAGACAAGGTTGTGACATAGAAAGGCACAATATCCAATAACAAACTTCCTGTAAGTGGAATTAGCTGCCCAGTCAGCATCTGCATATGTTGTTAGATCAGGAGTAGTAGCAAGAATTGGAAGTCCAAATGATAATGTTTCTTTGAGATAGCGAAGAAGTCACTTCAATAAAGCATAATGAAGATTAAGTGGTTGATGCATATGTTGAAAAATCTTATTGACAACAAAGGCAATATCAGGTCTTGTAAGTGTTAAATACTGAAGAGAGCCTGTCAACTATTTGTATAAGCTAGGATTGGTGAACAGTTGATGGGAGTCAAGGAGTTGGAGTGAAGACTGCCTGTGTAGAAGCGGAGTGAGAATTGATTTGAAGCCTTTCATTCTAACTTGATCGAGAAGTTGAATTGTGTAATTTGTTTGATGAAGTAGTATACCAAAATCAATTTGTTGAACTTATAAACCAAGAAAATAATGCAGAGAACCAGGATCCTTCATGTGAAATTTGTGCTGAAGTTTATAATAAATATCATTCATGAAGGTAGAATTAATTTTTTGTAAAAAGTAAATCATCCACATAAATAAGTATATAAAGAAGGACTAAAATTTTAAATTAGGCCTAATTATAATCTTAATTAGCAAATTAGACATGACAAAAAAAGTAACAAAATAAGCCCAGTCGTTCGTTAAACGAACAACTGGCGCCAACATGACATCCACATTAACACCAGTCATCCGTTCAACGGACGACTGGCCCGACCTTAATTCGGATGAAAAACCGAGGCCCCCCTTTGCGATTCAGATCCCTCTTTTTTCTTGTTTAGCTCTCGGTTGCTCCGAAAATCCCTTATACCACCGGATTTGCACCTCCCTAGCGTGATGCTGGCCAAGGAGGAGGTCGCCATTAGCCAAGGAGGCATCATCGCCAGAGACCGCACATTTCGTAGTTTGTCCACCGATTTAGGTATTTTTTACCCTAAATGCTAAATTTGTGGTAGATCTCATTATGTATGGCTTTATGTTGTATGATTTGCTTATTTAGTTGTATTGTTAGGCTAGATTTAGTTATAATACTTTTGTTTGATTAAATTTGTATATTTTGTGAATGCATATGTCTTTGCTTTGTGTATTTTGTGATTTTTAGTTTTTTGCTTTTTTATTATGATGTCTATGGATTTTTTGGTTTCAGCTTGTGGGGTTTTTGTTGTTGTTGTTGTTGTTGTTGTTGTTGTTGTTGTTGTTGTTCTTAGTGTTTTAGCTTGCCGAGTTTAAAATGAAATGCACCTTTTCAAGCATAGGAAAAGCGTTGTAGTTGTAAATATTAAACTTCAGGTGTTAGATATCTATATGCATAAGAATTATGTGCTATGTATGTAAATCTTTCATTTTGTTTGGGGCATTTACATACATAGCACACACTTTTTGATTGTGTGTTCTTATATTATGTTAGGCTAGATTGAATTATAATACATTGGAATTGATTAGAGTTGTTTATATGATTCACTTATTTAGATGTTATAATTAAGATATGAGGTTTAGTTGTGAAAAAAATAGTGATATGAGGTTTGCAAAATAAATTTATTAAGTTTGCAAAATAATTTTGTTAATGCATATGATTTTGGGTTTATGTTAGGATTTTTTTATTATTTTGAGGTTATAATTACTCTTATTGTATATGTAAGTTTAGTTGTGACGAGATATTGATATGGGGTTTGCAAAATAAAGTTTTTGAATTCATAGAATAATTCCAAGTGAAATGCAAAAGTGTACTATATCCTGAATTGAATTTTTTCTTTCATGAGGTTAGATAAAAGATTCTTGGTGTTCAGAGTTATTGTTAGTTAAAAATGAGTTCAAATACTGCCTGCATAGTTCTATATTATGGTGGCAAACTCAATATAAGTAACGATATCATTACGACTTATATTGGTGGGAAAAATCATCCAATCCAGATCCCATGGTGGATCAACTTGATGGAGTTACAAAAGTGAATTATGAGGTCATTGAAGTTAGATCAAGCAAAGTTCTGTGTTAATCTTATAACTATTTTCCTATTGGTGCTGGATTCATCGCTACTCATATTAGTGATGATGAAGTCTATGAATCTGTAATCAACGCAACATGCGTGCAGCCTATTATAATTTATATTGAAGTTGAGGAACTATAATGCAAGGAAAGAGAGGTTGAAAATACTGAGAAGTGTCAGAGAGCTCCAATCAATACTGAGTACATCACACGAGCTTCTCAACTAACTGCTCAAATAGAAGCGTACGGGTCTATACCAATAGAAGCTACTTATTTTGTTGGACAAGTTCTGATTTTATGGGTGATCTTGAAGGTGATCACATAAATTCACTATCTTTAGAAGAAGAAGGGTATGAAACTATGCCTTATGCAACAAATAATGATGATGACGATGAGGATGGTAGTGACGAAGAGTAACCTTTTTTAAGGGTCATAAATCCATCTTTCAGGGTTAGAGAGCTTATCAAGGACTACTCAGTTAGAACAAGCCAAACTGAGGAACACTTATTATCTAATAATGACTACATGCATAGTGCTCAAATAGCTAGAGAATGGAATGAAGAGCTTACATTTGATGGGCCATTAGATGAGTCAACTTTTGAACAAAAAAAATTACATTTTAGATGAACTACTAGAGGGTATGTGCTCTCATGATAAGAAGCAGATACAGTTTGCTGTTCAAGGTTAGTCTATCATAAATAATTTTGATTATATGATATACGCTTCAAAAAAATAAAAGTTCACCGGATTCTGCAACCAACATGTGAACCAAGCTATACCTTGCATGTGGTGCTTACATGCAAATTCAAGTAAGAGATTAGGAGGTGCATGGAGAATTGGCAGTATTGGCTCACCTCATACATATAGTCATTCAATCCTCAATACTGAGCATAGGAAATCTATATCACAGTTTATTAGTTATTTCATTCAACCTATAGTTAGGCGTCAACTGGATTTAAATCCCAGAGAGATTATAGGCCATAATGAGTTAAAATTTAACATAAGAGTGTCCTATATGAAAGCCTGGGATGCTCGACGTAAGGCATTGAAGGTAATTTTTGGCAGTTGGGAGGAATCTTACCGATTATTAGAGAGATTCATGTGTGTTGTATGCTCAGCTATGCTAGGATCAGTATATCGAGTGCAATCGACAGAGTCAAACATATTCCAATGATTATTCTGGTCATTCGGGCCTTCAATTACTGGTTGGTAATACTGTCACCTAGTTTTATGTCTTGACGAGACTTTCCTCCTATGTAAGTATAGAGGGATTCTACTTAGCACAGTTAGAATTGATGCCAACAATGGTTTATTTCCACTGGCCTTCGCAGTAGTGGAATCAAAGAGCACATCAAGAGTCTCATACGGTGGGGGTAAGCGGTGGGCATCTTGGACAGATTATTGTGATGAGTTGATAGGAGCACATCCAGAGTCGCATACTATCTACCACGATCCAATCCAGCCTCATATCATATCAGAGTTCAGAATGGGATAGGCGCATGCACAGACTTGTTTGCCTCCCAGAGCTTTAGTTTACTATGCATGTCAGAGCATACATACTCTTTGCTATTGGTTGTTTTTTTATGCTAGACACATCTGGCTCGGAGGTCCACCTGCAATATCTGCCCCTACTGAAGGATGTTGACACATTTAGGGAGTTCTCGTTAGGATCAGCTGTGCTTGCTCATTTGTATAAGGAGCTTCATGAGGCAACGAAACTGAAGTGCACGAATATGGCTGGTTGCCTATATTTACTACAGGTATGGGTGTGGGAGCATGTTCATGCAAGCGACATATTCTTTACCCCATGTATTATAGATAATGAGTGTGGGATGTCATTGGATTGAAGGGTATGTCTGAGAGATGATGCCAGCCCACATCAGAGTCTACAGAGATGAACTAGATGGCCTACTGCAAAGTCAGGTGCGTTACTTCATAAGTTTATTTTTTGGGTCCATTATTGCATATAGGCAGCATAGCTAATATTCCTTTCAAACAACACAGGTGATTTGGGAGCCATACAGAGTTCAGATTCGTGCACGTGTTGCAAATATATGCTTATGTGGGGATGATATATGGCTGGCTAGAGTACCATTGATTAGCTGGAGATGAGTTGAGTGGCACCTGCCCGATTATGTGCTTAGGTAGTTTGGCCTTCCATCTATGACTAAGGTAGCACCAATAGATTTTACTTTTGTGTGAGTGGATGGTCGAGGCAAAGCTGATGTAAATTGAGTCAATTACCACCAGATGTACATTGCACAGTGGGAGAGCGACGTGATTCGTTGTGGTGGCGACTCTTCCCAATAAGTGTGGGGAGCCACCATTAACTGATATATGAGATGGTATCAGTCTTGGGCTTCAGTCTACATGCTGAAGGAACCTACAATTCCCCCAAACACTTATTACCCCTGAGCACATGGAGACCAACTTATGGTAAGCCCTCATTTGATCACTGCAAATATAATTTTCTTTACTAATTACATCATAATTAAAGTTTTTTAAATATAGTGTGAACACATCCTGAATATTGAGGACATATTCCAGCGATATTTTGGGAGGAATGAGGATACAAATTTTCAGTAATCAGTCAACCAATATGAGGGGTTGTGCAGGGAGCTGCGACACAACATGCATATTTCTGATAGTCGGTACATGGACACTGACATTCCAGGTACTTTGTCGTCAGTACAGTCAGATGGGCCGACGATGGATGTTGGTCCATCATCTCCACTAGTGGTTGGAATATCTATATATACATTCACACAGCCACCACAGTATTCATACCATGAAGCTATCTGGACACAGATGCACCCATGGCAGCCACCAGTCCCTCCTACATATGGGCCTCTATCATTCCATATGACACCCCCATATGGAGTGTATCAAGATTTCTTACTCCCTACATAATCTTCAGTCAATGTACCTAGTGCTACACACCTGGATTACTCGCAACAACCCTCCGAGCAGGATGAAGAGGAGTAGCATCAGAAACATCATCTACGAGACCGACCACGATGACCACTAGCCCATTACAAGCTCAATAGTGACGTGATTCCGCAATGCAGGCTTCGTCGGAGATAGACGTCTGCACTTTTATCTTCCATCAATAGTGGATGATAATTTGTTGTATTTGTACCTCTCTTATTATAGTCAAGCATTTCGTTGAAGTATTTTCTTATTTTGTGCTACCTTTTTTATACAACTTTAAGTGTTTACAAGAAGTTGTATCTTGATGTATATTTTTTAGTGATGATATTCCCTTTGTTAATAAGATTAGAGATGGGGTTTGTTTGTGTTGTGAGCTTAGTTTGAATTGGCTTATTATCCTTGTTTGAAAATAGTTGCATTCATACTACTAGCACATTAATTTCTCTTATGTGCATATAATTACTATGAATAATTATCTCCAAACAATAAGAGTAATGGAATATCAACACCTATTCATATGCCATGTCTCTTAAAAATTTGTTAATTGTACTTCATTAAGAGTATTTGTTTAGAGTAAATTATTTATGCATTTTATAATTGTTCATTTTGCAAAAACTACTACATATCGAACCACAATCATAATTTTTGATCAACATAAAAGTTGTGAGGAATTTTGTTACAATTCTAACGATGCTAAGCTTGCTCGATTCTAACACCAGATGAGACTGATATGGTCAAAAAAGGGGGCTGATTCAATATTTCAGGTTAGTGCTGTAGTTTTTTGTGCACATTCACAAAAACTGCTGCTTATCGGGCCATAATTGTAATTTTTGATCAACATGAAAGTTGTGGGAAATTTTGTTACAATTCTAATGATACCAAGTTCACTCAGTTCTAATATCGGATGAGTACGATATAGGAAAAATAAGGTGATTGCTCTAAAATTTCATGTCGACACCACAGTTTTTGCGCGCATTTGCAAAAATTGCTACATATTGGGCCACAATCATAATTTTTGATCAACATAAAAGTTATGAAAAATTTTGTTATAATTCCAACGATGCCAAGTTTTCTCAATTCTAACATTGGATGAGTCTAATATGGGCAAAATAAAGGAGCTGCTCCCAAATTTTAGGTCAGCCCTGCATTTTTTGTGCACATTAGCAAAACTGCTACGTATCAGGCAACAATCGTAATTTTTGATCAACATTAAAGTTGTGGGAAATTTTTTTATGATTCCAAAAATACTAGGTTCACTCAATTTTGACACCAGATGATTGTGATACAAGAAAAATAAGGCAGCTGGTCAAAAATTTCAAATCGGCGCCACAGTTTTTACCTGCATTCGCAAAAATTGCTACGTATCGGGCCACAATTGTAATTTTTGATCAACAAGAAAGTTGTGATAAATTATTTTACAATTCCAACAATGCTAAGATCACTTAATTCTGAGACTAGATGAGGTTGATATGGGCAAAATACTGCTGCTGCCCCCATTTTTTTTAAAAGAAATTAAGGATGAGCCAATCGTCCATTGAACGGATGACTGGCGCTGACGTGGATTCAACGTTGACACTAGTCATCTGTTCAACAAATGACTAGGCCTATTTTGTTAATTTTTTTTGTTGTGCCTAATATGCTAATTAAGATTATAATTGGACCTAATTTAAAATTTTAGCCTATAAAGAAGAAGGCCATTGTCATCATAAATGTAAAGAGAGGATCAACGCGGTATAGTGCCGTGGGCTAAGATTCGAAAGATAGGTTTCAAACCACTATCGAGGAGCTTGGCGAAGTCCATAAATGACTTTATTTAGTCGACAAACATAAGTGAGATGATTAGAATCAACAAAACATTATGGTTGTTTCATAAAGGCTGTAGCAAATAGAGTACCATGTAAGAATGCATTGGACACATCTAGTTGCTAGAGTTGCCACCATTTTGTGATAACAAAAATTAACATAATACACATAGTATGCATTTTTGCCACTGGACTGAAAGTTTCAGTGTAATCAAGCTCATATTCTTGACCAAAACCTTGAGCCACAAGATGAGCTTTATAATGTGCTAAGGAGCCATCACTATGATGTTTGAGTTTGTAGATCCACTTACAACCAAGAAGATTTTGAGTTGGATCATGTGGAATAAGTGTCCAAATCCCTTGAGCTTGAAGTGCTTGAAACTCGATGGACACAGTAGTAAAGCTGGTAGGTTCTTGCTGGATAGTAGTAAAGCTTTCCTCATAGATCTAGGACTCTTATAGACAGTAAGAGTTCCTTAATCTTAAGACACATCTAATGATTAGGAGAACACTTAACCTAACCCTAATGACTCGAAAGAGTTAGCCATATGAATAGTTTATGCCTTATGGATTTAGGAGGACTTGCTTAGCCTATAACCTAAACCCAATCCTTGCTTCCTTCTTCCAAACCAAACCTCAAATTCAAATCCAAATTTCAAAATCAAATCCAACTATTGAATGATTGAAACCCATGATTAAATTCAAACTCCAAATCCCTTCCTAAGCCCTTTGATTATATCATATGGACTCAGCCTTAACCAAATTCAAATAAACCTCAATCCAATTAATTTTCTCAATTATCAAATTCAATTTCAAACCAAATTTCAAATCATAAATCAATTCCAAACTCTAAATGATTGAAACCCAAATCAAATCAGATTCCTAATTTTAGCCCTTTTAGCCAAATTCTTGAACTTTGTTAAATGATACCCAAATCAATTCAAAACTCATGGATTTCTTTATGATTCAATCATTCCTATAATCATTGATCGAAATATAAACATAAACCACAATTATCAAACCAAACCTAAGTTAAGCCCATGTTGACCCCTTTTGACTTGAAATTGTCATATAAATCAAACCCATTTAGCTCCAAACCACTTGAAATTGAATTTATATTTCAATCCTAGGCTCATGTATGAGTTCAACTAAACTTGAATCAAGCCATGTTCAAGCCAATGAACCCATTTAGGCTCACTTGACCTAAAGTGGCCTAAAGGACCTTTTTGAGCCAAGTTCTAATCCAACCCAAATTGGATTGAACTAAGCCTATCTAAACCTCACAACATAACCAACAATCACCCTAGGGTGATCAATTGCCTTAAATTGCATCAAAATAAGTCAAACTTAGCCTTTGACCAAGTCAATATTTAGCCCAAATGAAACCCAAACTAGACAAAATACACTATATGCCAAATTGATTAAAACCATTGATTCAAACTAACTCATAATCAATGATTGAACATGACCAAACCTTCACTTGAGCCAAACCAAGCCTAATAGGCCATTTGACTAAAGTTGACCCAATTTAGCCTAAAAAACAAAAATGGGTCAAATCATGATTTGATTCAAATTGATTGCAACCAATAGCTCAAGTTCATTCCAAATTGATTATTGAACTTGACCAAACCTAGCCAAAATTAACCTAAAGGGTCAAATTGGCAAAAATATAAATTAAATCAAAATTAAACCAAACCAAAGTCTTTCAATTAGCCAATTGAACCTAACTCAACACCTAACATAACCCAATTTGGTCAAATTGGTCAACTTGACCCATTTGACCTATATGAACCCAAATGAGCTATAATCAAATCTAAGGCAAATTGAACCAAACCAATGACACTAATACACTCCAATTGGTCATGTGAACTTGTCCCAACCCTTAGTTTGATCCAATTTGACCAATTGGTCAACTTGACCCAACCTAACCCAATTTGACCTAAATAGGTCAAATCAAGCTAAATCAAATCAAATAAACTCCAAACCACTTGAAATTTGGGCTAACCCACTTTTGACCCATTTTAAATCTACCTAAATCAAACTCATAGTGAAATGACCACTTTTCCCTTGGGCCTAGGGCATCCCATGAGATAAGACAGATGCATATTTGGTCATTTTCTCCCCTTGGCCACTTGGTACCCATTCATAGGCCCACTAAGGCACCAAGGAGCATGGCTGACTCAACCCAAAGGTGGTTGGGTCGGCCATGACTTATGAGGAAGTGAAATCACCTCCCCATTACCATTAGAGCATTTCAAACCACCAAAGACAACCACTACCTCACTTGGCAGGCACCTCCACACCCTTACCCAACCAAACTGAGCCATATCATCCACCCAAGGACCTCCATAACCCTCTAAAATGGCCAAATAATCAAGAAAAAGCTAAACTAGCCATAACCATTTGATCCAAGGAATGAGGGGGTATACCCCCCTCATTCTCACTCAAACTAAGAGAGACACATTCGAATCAACCTTAGCAGTTAGAGAACTCCATCCCAGAGCTTCCTCTTGCATTTCCCAAGCTCCCCAAGTTGTCTACTCTCGGTTTTATAGAAAACCAAAATAGGGGAGGTCACTTACGATTGCCATTTTCTCAAACCTCCATCAAAGTGCAATTAACTTTGCACACACCTTTCTTGGAGCTAGACGAGCAAGAATGAATCATTTTCCATCATCCCTGACTACTAGAAGTAGGAGTTCGACCAAGATCGATCACCTACACCTCATGGATTGGTCTTTTGAGCAAACTACACCAAATCAAAGCTCGTGCGACTCAGCAAGGCTTTGTTTCTACCAAATGAGCTTCCTTAATCATTGGAACTGCCGGTCTCAAGCTCCAGTGAGGTATGCCATTAAAACTAATCCTTAAATGAAAATAGGTTGAACTTTTATGAAAGAAAGTTCTATGTCATGCGATTTCCACCGTTAGATTTACTTGTTATGCTTCTCCAAAGGTATGGGATCATTTTCATCTCCATTCGAGCTTGGGTGAGCTCGGATCGAGCGATGATCGATGGACGGTAGCCATCATTCGTCGCTCGGAAGGAGATAGATCATAGACCGTCCATTTCACATGATTAGAACAGATAGCCCTGATCTGATCATGTGTAGAACCTCTGATTAATCCTTCGAAACTGTGCATTTAATCATGGTTGTCCGATCTTAGATCGGACGGCCCACGGAGTTACCAAGTCCACAACCATCCGAACCAGCCTTCAGATGTGACAACTTAAATAGCCACTCCTGTCATACCATGTGGAAAGCACACTACGTCAGTTGCCATGTGGCCCGATTGGATTAAGGCTTTAATTATATTTAATTAATCTATTTTTAAGCCTGAAACTTCTGAAATTCACAACTAATCCTAAAAAAATCTAAAAAATACAAACTTAGGCTCATTTTAAAGATATTTTAGGGTAGAATCTTGAAAAATTATTATTAATTGATTTTAAATAGTGATTTTAGCTTAATTAAGGTTTGATTAAAATATAATTAGCTTAATTATTCCTTAATTAATCACCCAATTGATCTCTAACTTTCTATGGATGTTTGGTGGGATGACCTTTACCTCCCCAAATTTCCTCGAATTTTATTGGTTGCTTAATTAGTGAAATTAATTGATTAAGCCTTACTCACTTTTTTTAATTTAATTAGTGATAATTAGTGAATGAATAGTGATTTCATTAATTATTTAAGCCTAATTACCTCTATTGAATAGTAAGAGAGCTTAGGGAATGTGGTTGGGATACTTTTCTTAATTCATTTCCCAAGTTTCCTTCGCTCTTTAGAATTTGATTAGTTAATGATTAATGAGGTAATTAATTGCTTAATTAATTAATTAATCTCCAAGATAAAAATTAGAGGCTAATTTATTATTTGAAGTGACTTAGGGGTTAAGGATTGAGGCCTTGTCCTTGATCCCTTTCCTTAAGTCAATTTCATCATTCTAATCAAAATCTGATCAAAGAATTCAATCAATTAATTAACAAACTTGATTAACTCAATCTAAAATTTACTTCATACCTATGAAACCTTTAATTAATCCTATGTAGATCTTTGGGTATTCAATAACCCAAAGTGGGAGATAATGAAATTATGGTTAGCTCACATGTGTGTGAAGACCATAAAAGTAGTTAAGTGAGATCCCTTAAGCCTAATTAACTATTAATCATGAGCCAATTGCATTAGGCCCCTTTCATTTCTTAGGAGCATTGCAAATTTATTTTTCATGTGGTTGCATATCATGTTGGCTCATTATTAATTAGTTAATTAACTTAAGGTGATGTAGGTAAGGGTTAATTAATTGGCTTAATTCATACCTTAACATAATTCAATCATAAAATTAACTTAATTACTTCTTCATTAACCTAAATTAACTCACACATGGGAAATGAGATCAGAATTATCAAACCTCATTCATTTCCTAAATCAAATCAAACTCAAAATTAAAAATATCATTAAAGAACTTTGGTTTATTTTAAATAGCCTTATCTAGTATGATCGTCCTTAGGAATTAATTGGAACGAATGAGATCTTATGCTTATGTTTCTTTATTTCTTTTTAATCATGTTAAATGTTTCTTGTCATATGTAATCATTCATTCATTTATTTTAAAATTAACTAAATGAGTTAGTTTCTTTTATGTCAAATTGCATGTGGTGATTTAAATTAAAAATAGGTGTGGCTATTATTACTATTAAATCAAAAGTTATTTTTGAAAGCCTATAAATCAATTATAATATATGGGGTGATGTTAACTATAAATATTTATAAGTTTTCATGTGTTGATAATATAAGATATGCAATATGAAGCTCTCTTTCCTTATCTTATATGGATTTGCATAAGATTTATAAATGTATAGTTCATTTGAAAAGAACACAATATTTGTCTAAATTTACTCTTATGCATCTCCATGCTAAGACTTAGGAAGAATTTCATATCACATATGTAAATCATATAATCAAATCAAATATGACTTCTTGCATGACTTCTCGTTCTTGTGGTTCTTTTTGTACATTCACATGTATCTGAGAAAACTGGTATATTAGCCTGGACACTTCGGGGCTGCGAGACTTTAAGTAGCCCAAAGTGAGTTTTATACCTTACACCCCTGGTGTAGAACAATGAAACTGTACTCACTTAAAACTCTTATACGTGTGTATGTATGATATGACCAATGAATAAGAATCATAAATCAAATAAATAAAATACAACATTTGCATGGGTTTTCCTATCCTTATAGTTGTTTATACATCTATATGTATCTAAGAAAAGTGATATACTAGTCTGGACACCCCGGGGCTGTGAGTTTTTAAGTAGCCCTAAGTAGGTCTTGTACCTTACTCTTCTGGTGCAGAAAAATGGAAACGTATTCACTTAAAACTTTTATACATGTGAATGTGTACTTAGCTAATGGATGAAAAATCCCTCTTCTCTATTAAGAAGACATGCATTCATAATTTAATCAAATGAAATATTTAAATTCCAAACACGCTTCTTTGCATTCATCATTTAAGTGTGCTAAGACATACATTGTATGTATAGCTACGCTTAGGATTTAATCATATGCATGATATACATGATGGAAAGAAATGAATAAACATGTGTTAAGTGATAGTAGTTCATCCTAATTAATCTTAAGATATCTTTCTTATTGAATAAGGTCATTTAGAGTGAACCAAAACTTAGGATTGATTATAACATATAATAAGCCATTCACTAAAGAAAATAGATTAATCAACTTGCTTTAGAAGTGATTTAAGGTAGGGATGAAAGAGAGATTCCCTCTCTTTCTTCTCTTTGTAACACTTAGTTGTTAAGTGTAGGCCATATGAAGCAAAAAAAAAATACTAAGTAAAATCTTCAAATCAATCAAATCACTTAAAGAGAAATAAACCTAGCAAAATTATAACCCTAAAACCTAGTAGGACATACCATAGAAGCTTTAATTCACACATATTAGACTAAGTCACCACTTCTAACTTTATGTTAGGGCGGTGTGTGGTTTGATGTATGCATATTTTGTGATGAATTTTCATATAGACCTGGATGTTGGGGATGTAGTATCTGGATGTTAGTAATATTAAATTTAATCATGCTTTTATGTTAAGAATTGTAATAAAAATGTAAATACTTTTACTGTGCAGGTTGCTTAGCCCCTAAGCCTAACTCAAGTTAGGACATGTGGGCTTGGCTACCCATGTGTGGGGTGCTAAGTCCAAATTATTCATATAATTACTTGGGTTATATGGTGTGTTTAGCTAACATTTATTTTGTAGGTGTAGCTAGATTTATTTTTCTTCTTTTAATGTAATTTTACATTAGGATTAGGATGAGTGTTATGGGAGATTAGGATGAGCATTGGTTATAGGACCAAGTCTTATGTACTATGTGATGCCTTTGGAGCAAGCACATCCAAATCAAGCCAAAAGGAAGAAAGAAAGGGAGCAAATAAAATGAAGAAATGAAAGATGAAGAGATGAAGAATGAAGAATGAAGACCCCCATAACATTCATCATTTGTAATTATAATTATTCTCTTATAATCCGGGTTGTATAAGGGTAGAGCTTGGCTACTCACGTTTCTTTTTGGTTTGTACGGTGGTACCCGACCGCATCAGCCTTTTATTCTTTTGTGATAGCTTTATAAAATTGTTTGATATTTATTTTTGCTTGTGCATTAGAAAAAGCATGCCTTTTCATAGTTTATTTATGATTGGTGATTGTTATATGGCTTGGATACGATTAGGCTCCTTGGATTAAAATTAATCTTTCTACCCAAACTAATAACTCATAACTAAACCTCTAAAATAACTTATAACCTCATATAAAATCCTAGGCATTAAATCAAGATAATAAAAATATTTAGTAACCCCTTAGTTGGATGTTGTATGTTTAATATCATGTATAATCATCTTATTTCACTCTTGTTAAGGAGGGCTTCCATCTTGCCAGATAGTAAGGGCTTAACTTTTGAGAGACTATGATAGAAGAACACTTCTTTCCCTTTTGACAAAAATTTATATTATATTAAGTCATTATTCATACCTCTCATGCTCTAGTCTCTTAGGGAGTGGGTATAAGGATTTAGTTTCTTTTCTAAATATAACAAACTAACCATCTTGCAAAAGTATATGACTTGCCTACATAGATTTAAAGCATAGGAGGAGTTAGATGGCTGCCACTCTAGGCGACTATAAATCTAGCAGTCGGGTGATTTACTCTCTCTTGTGGAGGTAAACCATATACCCACTTTCACCTTAGATTTAGGTCGTTCTTTGGCCCTCGCCTAAGCTCCCTAGATTTAGGATCCGAGGTTATCATTTCTTGTGGGCTATAAGCATAAATCCTTACCTCTTAGGTATTTCTATAATCTTGTATTATGGAATTATAAGTCCTAGGTTTTTAATAAAATTTCTGCTCAAATAAATAAATCTCCTTAATTTCAAATATATAGAGCCCAACCATATGATAGATTGGAGTGCTCACTAGGCTTACTAGTATCATGAGTACTCCCTACTCATCTCCTTTGGTTTTGATAATAACTCTTCCCTTTTAATTCATCTCACTTGATTTTCTAAAACACAACCAATTTATTGATAGTCCTATCTTTGAATTCTTTGGAGACAACAATCGCTACTTTAATCGAGAGTATTCTTAAGGGATTCATTTTTCTTAAGATGTAATTAATTATGGGAGCTTGCCCCCATAGGGAACTTTAGAACCTTGTCTAAATAAACTCTACTTTATTCATCCATGTAAAGTAGAGAAAATATCTCTGGTATATTCGAAGGCTCATCATGTCTTAGGAGTCCTTATTGGGTGATTAGGTCCATTATAGGGTAGTGACTTCTATCTTTTGAGATAGTACATTATTCCTCAATGTCATGCCTGATCATCTCAATACGTACACCCTCAGATCTACGTGGTGTTTCCCCCTCCCCCCATACAAATGAATCTGAAAATGAACACCATAATTAATTAACCCCAAAATCTTTGAGATTATTTAAGGGGATGACCTCTGCCTCCCCTATTTTCTTGGGATTTATTGGATAATTAATTAGGAAAATTAGTTAATTAAGCCCTAATTACTCTCTTATTTTAATTAATGGTTAATTAATCACATAAATAGTAACTAATTAATTAATTGGGCTCATTAATCATTGTCTAACAGTGAGGGGACTTATGGAATAGGATTGAGACCTCTTTCCTAATCTCTTTCCCTAAGTTTATTTCACTTTTCAAGAAAAATTAATTAATGATTAATTGGTTAATTAATTACTTAATTAGCTACTTTAAATTCATAATCACATCAGAACATATTTAATTAATTCATGGGTAGATCTTTAGGTGTTTAATAGCATAAAGTCATTTAAGGAAATTATGGTTAATTCACATTTGTGGAAAAACCATAAAAGTACTTAATCAAGTTCCTTAATCTAATTAATTACTAATTATGAGTCAATTTCTTTAGGCCTTCTAATTTCTTAGGACCATTGCAAATTTATTTTTCTATGCATATCATGTTAACTCATAATTATTTAATTAATTACTTTAAGGTAACATAAGAAAGGGTTAATTAATAGATTTAATGCATATTACAACCTAATTAGCTCATAAAATCAACTTAATCACATTTCATTAAACCAAGTTATTAAACAAACATGAGAATAGGTTAGGAACAATAAATATTTTCTCTTCTTTAATTTCAATTAAAATCAAAAATCAAAATTAATAAGAAGCATTGGTTTACTTTAAAGGATTTTATTTAATATGATTGTCCTTAGGAATTAATTTGATTGAGTGAATCACATGTTTGTATTTGATTATTCCTCTCCAATCATGTTAAATATTATATGTCATTTGGTTTCATCCATCCATATCTTTCAGAAGTAATCAAATAAAATAAAATTTCCTTTATGTAAAGCTTGCATGCGTTGATCTAATTTAATATATGTGTAGCTATTATCACTATTAAATCTAAATATATTTTCTAAAAGTTTATAAATGAATGATAACATGTGTAGCGCTAATAATTATAAATACATAAGAAGTGCATATGGTTATAACTTAATTATATGAAATGAAGTCTTCTTTCTTTTATTCATATGTTGATTTACATAAGTTCAAATGGTAATTGGTATATTGTATGGACATCCCAGAAATACGAGGCTTTAAGTAGCCCCAAGGAGGTCATTTAATTACCTCACTTCCCTAGTTTAACAATGACATGTGCCCATTTGATTTCATTCTTATTTATTTTAACATTAGAATTTAAACAGAGCTTTAATTCATATACATAAATAATTCAATTAAACAAAAATACAAGTTTTGCATGATTTTTATTCTCTTAGTTATTTATACATTCATATGTATCTAAACAAACAAGTATATAGTCTAGACATCCCATGAATACGAGGCTTTAAGTAGCCCTAAGGAGATCATTTGATTACCTTACTTCCTTAGTTTAACAATGACACATACTTTTTTATGTTTTCATACATGTGTTTTTGCATGTGATTAAAGAATGAGAGTCCCTCTTTTATATTAAAAATGCATGCATCCACAATTCTTCAAGTGATTGAATTATTTAATCATATAATTTGGAGCATTCTTTTAAATGTTCATGTATACAAATTTACATATATTTAAATGCAAATCGGTATATAGTCTGGGCAGCCTTGGAAAGTAGCCCCAAGGAGGTCATTTGATTACCTCACTTCCCTAGTTTAACAACGACATGTACCTGTTTAATTTCATTCTTATGTACTTTTGTATAAAAATTTTGATATAGCTTTAAATTTACACATATGAATAATTCAATTAATAAAAAAAATAAATTTCAAATGTACACATACATTCATCATTTAATGTGCTAAAACATGTTGCACATATAGATACACTTAGGATTTAATCACATGCATGTTATGTGTGATGAAAAGGAATGGTTTAATATATGTCATGTGGTAGTAGTTCAATCAAGTTAATCATATGATATTTTTCACATTGAATAGGATCATTTAAGGTAAACCTAAACTCAAGATTAATTAAATAATTTAATAAGCCATTCACTAAAGAGAACTAAATCAAATTAACATGCTTTAGATAGTGGCTTAAGGTAGGGATGAAAGAGGGAAATCCTTTTTCTTCTCTTTATAAAACTTAGTTGCTAAGTGTAATCATATGAATTAAAAGAAAACACAAATTAAAATTCTTGAATCAATTAAACAACTTCCAGTAAAACTAACCTTTCATGTTAAATTGAACCTTTCCAAACTTAGAAAAATATAACTCTAATGCTTAGTTAAGACATATCATACAAAGACTTAACACAGACATTAGAATTAAGTCACCACTTCTAGCTCTATATTAGGACAGTGTATGGTGTGATGAACATTTTGTTTTGTGATGTATTATTTTAGGCTGGATCTTAGGGTGTATGTTTTGTAGACTGGATGATAAGTTGATATTAGCCTAATCATATTTTCTATAGAGTATTATGCTTAAGTGGGTGCTTAAAATAAATATAAATGCTTTCTTTGCATGTTGCTTAAGCCTCTAAGTATAATCTAAGTTAGAACAGGTGGGCTTGGTTACCCATGTATAGGGTGCTAAGTCTAAATCATAAATATAACTGTTTGAGATTGTATGTATATTTTACAGGTGTAGTTAGATTTACTTTTCTATTTTTAATGTAATTTTGTATTAGGAATTAGGATTAGTGCTATGGGAGTTTTAGGATGAGCAGCAGCCAAAAGGCTTTGTCCTGAGGTGCCCTGTGATGCCTTTGAAGAGGAGTGAACCAAATCAAATGAATGATTGAATATATGAAGACATGAAGAATGAAGAAAAGAATACTCTCATAGCATTTACTCATTTGAAATTATAATTTTTATTTAATATTCTGGGTTGTATAAGGGTAGAGCTCGACTACCCACCTTTTCTCTTTTTGGGTTGTACGGGGGCACCCGATCACACCGACCTCTTATTCTTTTACGTTAGTTTTATAAAATAGAGTGATGTTATGTTTAAATTGCACATTAAAAATTATATGTTTTTCATAGTTTCTTATAATTGATGCTTTAATGCGCGGCCTGGGTGCGATTTGGCTCTTAGGGTAAAATTAATTTTTCTACCCCAACCAATCACTCATAACTAAAATTTAAATAACTCACAACCTCACCAAAAAGCTTAGATTATAAATAAGATAATTAAAAGATTTAGCAACCCCCCAAGCTGAATGTTGTATGTTTCACATCATGCATGCATCTTGAAACACTCTTACAAAATGAGGGCCTCCATCTTTACACACATAGGGACCGCTTGACCTATGAGAGAAACCCCTATTGATGGAGCTTCACCTTCTTCTCTTTTTGATTTAGCTCATGACTCATTTTATCATGCATTTGGGCATATAAAAAATTCTAAAGCCTTTGTCTAAATGAAGTGTGAAAAATGAAATAAAATTTAAAAAGATTTTGCATTAGACTAAGCCATTATTCATATCACTCATGCTCTACTCTCTTAGGGAGTGGGTGTAAGGACTTTAGTCTCTTTCTAAATAAATAATAGCCTAACTATCTTGCAAATTCATAAGACTTGCCTTTATGGTTTTAAAATCATAAGAAGAGTTAGCTAGCGGCCACTCCAGGTGGTTATAAGCCCAGCAGTCGGGTGGTTTATCCTCTCTTTTGGAGGTAAATCTCATGCCCATCTTCGCTTAGATTTAGGTCATGCTTTATCTTGTACTAAAGCTACCTAGATTTAGGATTCAATGTAGCTTTCCTTAAGGCTACAAGCATAAATCCTCACCTCTTAGGGATCTCCACAACCTTGTGTTGGTGGATTATAAGCCCTAACAATCTAATAAATTTCAACTCAAATAAAATAATTCTCTTCACTTTTGAACATATAAATCCCAACCATAGGATGGATTGAAATGCTCGCTAGGTCTTATAGTATCATGAACATTTCCTACTTATTCCCTTTGGCTTCCAAAATAAGTCTTCTCCTTGAACTTTTCCATATGATTTTTCAAATATAACCAATCCTTTGATAGTCTAGCTTTGAAATCTTTGGAGATCCTAATTATTTATTTAATCGAGAGTATTCTTAAGTAATTTCATTCCCTAAGATGTAATCAACTATGGAGGCTTGCCTCCATAGGGAACTTTAAAACCTGATTCAATATAAACCTTCCTTTATTCATCCATGTGAAGCAGGGGAAAAATCTATGGTACATTCAAGCAATCATCATGCCTTAGGAGTCCTTATTAAGTGATTAGGTCCATTGAAGGGTGATACCTCTATCTTTCGAGATAGTACATCATACCTCAATGTCATACCTAATCACTTCAATAAGTACCCCATAATGATGGTGGGTCCCATACATCCAAAATAAACACCATATGCATAAGAGGTGAGGATTTGTTCTTATAGCCCGAAGGAAACTAACTACCTCAGATCCTAAATCTAGGGAGCTTTAGCACAAGCTAAAGCATGACTTAAATCTAAATGACAAATGGGCATAAGAGTTCACCTCCATAAGAGAGGATAAATCCATCTGACTTCTGAACTTACAACCACCTGGAGTGGTTTCCAACTAACATCTTCTACGTCTTAAATCCATGTAGTCCAATCTTATGAAATTGAAAGATAGCTAGGGTAATTATTCAATTGGAAAGAGACTAAGTACTAAACTCACTCCCTATGAGAATAGAGCATGAGTGGTATAAGCATATGACTTAGTCTACATATATAAAATATTTTTTAATTTTATTTCATTTTGACACGATGTT